>JAUTXW010004166.1:0-725362 GCA_030620095.1 Kuschelorhynchus macadamiae | reverse complement strand
TTGGAATATTATTATTAATTTGTTTTAATGACTATCAGTAGATCTCAATTTATTCTTCTTTATTTTATTTTCCAAAATGTTTTTTATGTTCATCATCCCCCTGGCGTAACACAGTGTGAAATATGTTTTTCTAATAAAACAGACGTCACTCTAAGTAAATATTGTAAACTTATGAAAATTGGATTAATTAACAATAGTACAATTAGTTGGATGGAACGAATAAATGGAAATGAAAATGCAAGTAAATTTTTTAAAATTTTGTATCATTATCCAAATCGATCTATTTTTGATACAAATTGGATAGAAAGGTTAGAGTTTAAAAATAATCAGTTACAAATTTTAACCCCCAACTGTACCAATTATTATGACGGATTCAAAAATTATTACTTTTCCATCATTAGTGTTACATTAAACTTTGCATTATTTTTATACATTACCATTTTAATTATTTATCTTTATTATAAATTTCAAACTGGAAATCTATTTTTTCATTAATCCATTTTAAACGAAACTTTAAAGAAAGTGGGGATGAGAATATTTAAGTACAAGAATAACACAATATGTTTCAGTCTCGTTTAGTCATTATGAACAACGCCGTGGTTCATAAACCTTTGGAAACGCTTCTTAATTCAAAAATTTATTTTTTAAATAATTCTTTGTCAAAATTTGTTCTTGTTGGCATTAGTTTAAATGATTTTTCTCCAAAAATTGTAATTGGTGGAAAAACTGGATTTTCAATCGCACTAACCGAAGAAAATTGGAAAGACATTTGTGTTCATCAAGGAATTATTGTAAACAATTTCTACTTTCCTCAAGTTGATCAAACCAGTGTGAATATAAACAACATTCATCTGCAGGTTCAGAAAATAAATGATACCCCTGTTCTACAAATTACAAAAGGCCCACACTTCATATACTTAGGACAAGAGTCTTTGGACAATTTGTGGCGATTAAAGGAAATTATTGATTATAGATTATCTATACTTAAAAGGCAAGAATTCAATACATATTTCAAAATATTTCAAAATAATATTTCATCTGATTGTGGCGACTTGTGTACGCATGTTTATAATATAATAAGTCCAACAGAAAATCCTAACAGTGAAAATGTTTCAACTATGATGGAATTACTTGCTTTATATCCTGAACAAATGGAAAACAAATTGAAGCAAAATGGAACAAAACGAAAATATTACGAAGAAAACAATGAAAATGGATCAAAAAGAAAATATTACGAAGAAAACAATATCTTTTCTGGAAGAGAACAATAAGGTGCATGTGTTAGTGAAGTGGAGCTTTGCTTACAGACAAGCCCGTAGGAGTAACTTTCAGATGTGGTACTTAGATAGACTCCGTTTTGAAAAAAGAATAAATGATTGTAAACTTATTCTAGATTCGATATTATCTGAGGAACATAGAAATAAAATATATTTGACACGTTTTAATAAAAATTGTATTTGATGTTTTACTTAATAAAATTTTAGTTTAGTAAATGTGAATTTTATTTGAAATTAATTAGCACATTAAGACTTTGTAATTTGTATCAGCTAAAGCATAAAGTGAGGAACAGAAATAAAACAAATTTAACTAAAATTTAATTTCAATTTAATTAAACAATATTTTTTTTATCAATCCATGTATTATATTTTTTATCAAGTCCTAACCATTTCACATAAACTTTGTTTCCTTTCCTTCTCAAAATCTTCTCAATAAGATACACATCGGTATGCTTTACTTTTAGTAATTCTTGCTCATAAAAACCACCCAGAATGTCCTGATTATCTTCGTCTTGAATTAAATATGTCCAAGGGTTTGTCATCTTAACTTCTTTAATGTGGAATATCTCATTTGACCAATTTGGTGTGTAACCTTTTGAAAATGCCTCTCGATGCTTGCTTATTCGTACGTGATCACCCACTTTAAACTTTGGAGATTTTATATCTAACGTTTTAGCATGAAAAAAAAAAAAAAAAAAAAAAATAAAAAAAAAAAAAAAAAAAAAAAAAAAAAAAAAAAAAAAAAAAAAAAAAAAAAAAAAAAAAAAAAAAAAAGCACTGACTTGTCGAAATTATTTTCGATTAATGTTTTGATATGTCTTATTTTTAGGTATATTTTGCTTTGTCCATAAAATTGTAGAATTTTTCTGCGGCAATAAAGCATACTTTTGTTTGTTTGTTGTTTGTTTGAGTAAATGCAGATTTCAAGATTCTATTTTCATTTGTTTTATTTACTTGTTTTGGCTTCATTCCTATTGAAGAATGTTTTGTATTGTTATAATCTTTTACAATATCCGCTAATATATTAAACCATTTGTAATTTCCTTGAATGCTAAATATTTTCCACATATTATTCTTTAAAGTCCTGTTCACTCTTTCTACTATACTCGCTTTCAAATTGGAAAACGTGCTATAATGGTTAATTCGAAATTGTTGCATCAAATTTTGAAAATTTACATTGAAAAACTCTCTTCCTCTATCCGTTTGCAAGTTTTTTGGTGGAGTTTTTGCACTGATTAATATTTTTTTCATTGCCGCTGTTACGTCTTTTCCAGATTTAGATTTTAACGGTTCGGCCCAAACATACTTAGAAAATACATTTATGGTAATCAAGATATATTTAAATCCCTTATTAAATTTGGCATAGGGTAACATTTCAACCAAATCAGCTTGAAAAAGATCATTTAACCCTTTCACTACCACCCTTCTGCGTTTGTAGTTTTTTCTAGCAGGTTTATGTAATTCATTAACGACTTGCTGTTTAACGGTTGTCATGACAACAAACTTGTTTATTCAATTTTAAGGAAGTTCACTTTCTATGTTTTGTAATAATTCGAAATATAACTTTTATATGTTTTTTCCCATTCATTCAATTTATCAATTTGTATTGTATAACTTTTTTCATTTAAAATTTTACTAATTTTAGTAATCTCCTTTTCTAACGCATTAAAGGATTTTTTTATCTCTCCAGTTAAGAAAGTAGTTGATCTACTATCACTATTTTTTAATTCCTCCTCTGTTTTATTTAATTCTTGTTCTAATTTCTTAATTACACTGGACATTATATTTTCCAAGGAAATATATTGTTGATTTTCTTCCAAAGTGAGTTGGTCAATTGTTCTACTGTTAAGAATGCTATTTTGATTTCTTTTTTTTTCATCATCTAACCTTTTTATAAAAGTTCTTAATTGTTTAATTTTTTCCTTGTGTTTTTCAATTATTACTTCTCTTATATTTGTTTCCATTATTTTATTAATTTTGTTGATATCATCACTTAATTTTTTGTCTTCCTTTTTAACATGTTCATTTAAAAATTGCAAATCTTTACTTATTTGATTTAGCGTTAGCAACTGTTTATTAACGTTTTCAATTGAGGTATAACATACTTTAATCTGGTTTTCATACTTTAAAAAATTTTCATCAAAAACCTTAAGCTTTTTAGCAAAGATTTCATTATTTGTTTCATTTTCACCTAATCTCCTTTTTAAATTATTAATGTCACTTATTCTCTCTTGATTTTGTTTTGAAATATGGCGTCCAAATTTATCAACTGTCATGTTGAGCTTTCATTAAACAATAAATATGATTATATTTGATAGCTGTTATTTATAGTATTACTTTATCTTCTCTTAATTCTTCAATAATAGAGATAATCTCGTTACTATGAGCATTATTTCCCGCATCACTTGATGAAATTAATAAACGTAGCCTATCAACAATTTCGTTTACATTATTCCAGTATACATAGTCTGTATTTGATCTGTTTGTTTTCAAAATTAATCCCTTTCCTGTAGATTTGGCTCTAGTTGTTCTAAACGGAGGTTGTGGTTTGTTAAATGCTGTAACTAATCTTGGCAAGGTTTTTGTCTTTGTAATCCCCTTTCTTTGTAAATATGGTCCTATTATTGTAACATATTTGTGTGATGTATTTCCTTGAACTTGTTCATTTGAATCAAAATTCCTACGATATACATTTGTTTTAGCTAGAATGTTCATGTAATTATCTAAATCTTCCTTCTTATAACCTATCGGTTCTTTTTTGAAAAGCAATTCGTATAAACCTGGCGTGCCTGTGTACGTTATTCCTCCCACTTTAATGTCCTTTCCAATAATTTCTACCGGTATCTGTGTTAAACCAAAAGAAAACTTATCCGTTTCGAGGTCATGAACTATTCCGTAATAATGGTCAAATTTATGTTGTGTATCTTTCACACCCTCATCAATATATGATCTGGGTAATTCATGAAAATCTGCTAAGTAATCTTTATATGATGGTGTACCAACATAGGTTTGAATTGTTTTTCTAGTTTGTTCCAATATGTCTGACAAGTTTAAATTTGTTGTTGTGTCACTAGAAGGATCTGAAGTTTCTGCTATAACAGTTGATGACAATGGTTGTACTACAGGAGAGGAAGAAGTGATACTACTGTCATTTAAAAATGTTGGTAGTTCTGTAGGGAGTAACGGAGTTTTTCCTGTTTTCTGAATATTTTTCGTCGGAGTTGATGTTTTATAAAGCTTTGTAGGTGTTTTGAATTCTTCATACTTTGAAACTCTTTCTTCTTTTAAATCGAATGGTTCGGATTTACCAATACTTGAAATTAGCTGTTTAAGTGGTTGTGTTATTGGTCTATAAGTTTGTTCTAATTCGGACTGAGCAGTAGAAGTAGCTAATTTCAAGCTTTGATATTTCTGCTTCACGGCTTGTCTCGATTTTATTAATTCTCGAGCTAAACGTTTATCCATGCTGTACAAGTTTTAAATGAAATAAAACTGCAAATTTTTTACTTTTATAAATATATAAAGGAATCGAATTTACTCCTATATCTGCCGTGATTTACTTCACAATCTTTGTCAATTACAAGAAAGCCATATGGATCCATCCAACAGTTAGCACAAATATTTTTAAACTGATCAAATGTCATATCCAATATACAGTGGTCATTATATATATGTTTTAAACTCAAACAGTCCTGTTTAAATAAAATTAATAAGTTTGCATTTTCTCGAATTAGACGTTTAAGGATTGAGGAATATCCTTGAAAAATAAAAAAACAATCGGTGTTTCTATGCCTTCCATGCGTGAAATAGTCCCTAATAATAGATTGATTATGACAAGGAATATCATCAAAAATGATAACGGAATTTGGCTTTATCTCATGAGGTGAAATAATGTTCTCATCGCTATCATATTCAAAGTATCCAATTTCTTTCATAGGCTTTAACAACTTCCTTAAATATTCATATTTTGGTTGATCTAATGACTTTGAATAAACATAGACATTTTCAAACCTAATTCCATTAGGATGCTCGAGCAGTGTAAGCATAACGTTGGTTTTACCGCTACCACTGCAACCAACTATAAGCCCTCTTTTTGAACCACCGCAAAATAAGTCACCATGTTTTCTCAACTGTTTACTTAAAATTTTTTCGTCATGATTATTTACTGGTAATGAGAATTTTTGTTTTTCAATCCTCATTCTTAATCACACTAGTAAATATTTTTAGCTGTAAAAGTATTTATACCAGAAAAATGTCAATGTGTTTTTAGTATAAAAAGAACTTCAATGACTGTGGGTCGTCATAAGTTGAAAAAAACTATTAAAAGACGTAATAGAAAAGGCTCTGGTTTAGTAAATAAATTAATTAGTAAATTACCTTTCGAAGTTCATATACCAGGATATAATTATTGTGGTCCCGGCACCAACTTGGAAAAAAGATTAACTAGAGGTGACGTTGGTGTAAATCCATTGGATTCCGCTTGCAAAGAACATGATATATCTTACTCTCAGACTGAAGATTTATCAAAAAGACACATATCTGACCAAATATTAGAAAAAAAAGCCTGGGATAGGGTAAAAGCTAAAGATTCTTCTATTGGTGAAAAAATTGCAGCTTTAAGTGTTGCAGGAATAATGAAGGGTAAAAGAAAGTTCGGTTTGGGATTAAAAAATACAAAAGGGGGTAAACTTAAATTGAGAAAAAAACGTATCATTCGAACACCCAAAAAAATTGGAGGATTTCTACCTCTTTTGTTTCCCATTCTTGGCGCCCTGGGTGCACTAGGTGGAGGCGCGGCAGGAATTGCTAAGGCAGTAAATGATGCTAAAGCAGCTAAACAGCAACTAGAAGAAATACATAGACATAATATTGCAATGGAAAATGCTTCTAAAGAAGGTAAAGGATTATATATTAGACCATATAAAGGAAAGGGACTATTTATTAGACCTTATAAAGGAGGATCCGTCAAAATGAAAGCAATCAGACAAAAAAAAACTCAAAATAAGTTTTCCAAAAAGAGCACTTACGAACAATGATATTATTAAATATGTAAAGCTGTTAAAAATAACTGGCTTTAGAGGTGTTTTTATGCTCGATGAACTTCCAAAAAAAATTAATCTGAAAGAATGTGGTATTGTAAATTTGGATAAAAAACAAAATAAAGGATCTCATTGGACTGCTTATATTAAAAATAACAAAAATGTAATATATTTTGATAGTTATGGAAATTTAAAACCACCTTTAGAACTTCTCAAATATTTTAATTCGAATGGCAAAGTGGATGTATTTTATACTTATGAAAATAAACAAAAATTTAATTCATATAACTGTGGTCAACTATCCCTAAAATTTTTGCAAAAAAATATATAAACTCATTATTTATTGTAATATCTCATTCATAAATAAACTGCAATGTCTACCACAATTGCCATATCAGGAAACAGTTCTGTTTTGTCTGCTGATTTTAATCCGCCCATATATTTAGAGGATGAAAAACAATATTACCTGGGTTTAGCTGATTTTGAAACGTTTATGACTATCCCCAATATAAAAGAAGGATATAATAAATTTTATATAGATAATAAAGTAATTGTTATTCCCGACGGAACTTATGACATTACAGATATAGAAACATACATAAGAGAAAGTATAGAAGATTTATTTCCGAATGAAAAAATTTTTTTTCTTTTAAAAGCAAATGTTAATACTCTAAAAACTTTTTTAATGTGTAGTAGAATAATTGATTTTACCAAGGAAGATTCGATAGGAAAAATGTTGGGTTTTAATAGCAGGATACTAGAAGCTATGAAAGAGGAAGAATCAGATAATGTTGCAAAAATAACTAAGGTGAATGCTATTTGTATTGACTGTAATATTTGTGTCGGTTCTTACAATAATGGTAAACCTGTTCATATTATTCACCAGTTTTATCCAACTGTAGCTCCAGGGTATAAAATAGTTGAATCTCCTTTGCCCATTTTGTATTTTCCAGTTAGCGTCAAAGCAATTAACAATATAACAGTTAAAATAGTTGATCAAGACGGAGAACTTATCAGTTTTAGAGGAGAAACTATAACAGTAAGGTTGCATTTACAAACAAGTGAAATATAAAATGGTTGTTAGATATAATAGAGCCCTTGGGATGAGACTTGCCCCTACCACTATCAACAAAGTAAAAACTTATAAAAAGAAAAAGCCTAAACAACAGTTCAGTATCAAATCCAACACCAACAAGTTAAGACGAGATAATCGTAAATTTCTCACATCCTTGGGTTTCACTGTTTTAAAATAATGAACATATTAAACGTAAACGAAAAGCTTTATGTAGACAATTCCATCGTCAGTTCTGAGCTTCACACATATCAACCATATATTTCTTCAAAATTCGATTACAATGATGAAATAAGGATCCCAATTCAAGAACTCGATGCTTACACTCTACCATCAGATAGTTTACTTTATATCGAAGGAAAATTAACTAATACAGAAGGTAAATATAAGAAAGAATTGCTATTTATTAACAATGGTATAGCCTTTTTGTTCAGAGAAATCCGCTATGAACTAAACGGAATTACTATAGATTCAATAAGAAATGTTGGATTAGCATCAACCTTAAAAAGCTACCTTTCTCACAATACCAACGAAAGTTTAAAACTGGAAAATGCAGGTTGGTTTCCACATCGGAAAGAAGGTGATACAATTTTAGTTGATAATGATGGAAAATTCTCCGTATCCATACCACTAAAAATGCTTTTAGGATTTTTTGAAGATTACAGAAAAATTATTATGAATATGAAACAGGAATTGGTTCTTATTAGATCAACTGATGATTTAGATGGTGTTATTTTCAAAGAAGATCCGGCACACCTTGTTACTGCTCCTGACACTCCATTGGTTACTTTCGATAAAATTTATTGGAAAGTTCCTCACATTTTAGTTGATATGCCACAGCAACTTGCTCTATCAAAAATATTAGAATCAAATAAAGATATATTGATAGGATTCAGGAGTTGGGAACTTGTTGAATATTCTTCTCTAACCGAAACAACCCGTCACACATGGCCGGTAAAAACAACTAGTAAACTAGAAGCTCCTCGTCATGTTGTGATTGGCTTTCAAGAAAACAGAAAAGGGAAAATTGTTAAAGATATGAGTAAATTTGACAATATTACCTTGTCAAATATTAGAGTATATTTAAATTCTGAAAGATATCCTTATCACGATTTGTACTTAAATTTCGAAGAAAACAAATTTTCTGCTTTATACGAAATGTTTGCCAACTTTAGACAGTCTTACTATGGTGTTCCAAATGAACCCATTTTTAATCCTGAACAATTCAAAAACATTAGTCCTATTACACATATTGATTGCTCCCATCAAAAAGAAACAATTCAAACGGGATCCGTAGTAATGAGAATTGAATTTGAGACACACAATGCAATTAAAAAAGATACTTCTGCTTATTGTCTTATTTTACATGACAAATTATTTAGCTACAACCCTCTTACTAAAATTGTGAAACAATTATAAACTTTATCCCCACTATTTTCATATTTCGATTTAATTTAAAGAAATTTTCAAAAGCTTGTAGTTTTAGTCATGACATCAAAACTACAACTACAAATTGAAAAATTTATTTTTAAAATTAATCAACTGAAAGAAGAAATTGCAAATTATTCAAGTAAAAAAAGTCTCATTAAAAAATTTGCTGCTTTGAAAATATGAGATTGGTTATAGATATTCAAGGATTCAAGGATGAAAAAAATAAATTTATACCGAAAGAGCTTGCAGCTTTTAATGGTTATGAAATGACTCATTACATTTTTAAAAGGCCTTTTCCAATGGAGTTTCTTTCACCTGATTGTCACAAGCAGGCGGTATGGTTAACGAAAAATTATCATTGTATACATTGGAATAATGGATTTACTCCATTACATCATTTCCCAAAAATAATTGAAACACTTACGAAGAAAGCAGATTTTGTTTTTGTAAAAGGAAGCGAAAAAAAGGATTTTATACAGAAATATTCTAAAAAGCCTGTGATTGAAATAGATGAACAACCAGCGCTAAAGCTAATGGAACCAAAATGCTTCTATCATTCAAAATCACCTTGTATGTGTGCTTTGACAAATGTGTTATTTTTATATGACAATTGTTTTATGAATGAATAAAAATATAAAAAACTTAATTACCTTTTTATTTTGCATTAACCAACCATGATTGAATACAATTAATATGATACCTTAAATCTAATTTTCTAAATTCATTTAAAAGTTCATACTCATTTTTATATTTTAAATAATCATTACAAAATTTAGCGGCTAATTTACATTGTTCCATTCGATCTATATTATTAACATATGCTGACAAATCTTGTGCTTCTGCGTCTTCTTCGCCTACAATTGATAAATATTGGAAGTATGCAGCAGATATAATAAACTCTTCATACATTTCAGTAACCATTTGCTCCATTGTAAATATTATTAAATTTATTCTTCCTTTTCAATTTCTTGAAGAATAGTATCCTCGTCAATAAATTGCTTCAAGTCTTTTAAATAGTAACCAAAGCCAATATCTTTTAGATCTTGAATAAGTTGAAAAAAATTTAATGTTTCAATGTATTTGTTGCAACAGAGGGCAGCCTTTACGAATTCCTCAGATTGATTACAATAAAAGTCTATCCACTCCGGACCACTTGCCATACAATATGAGAAATAGGTTTTTGAAAGATTACTAAATTTCTCCTCTAATAATTTAACTGCAATCAGCAACTCAGCCATTTCATTTATTTAACATAATATTTTAAATATGTAGGGGGACGTCTCTTGCGAATAGGATTAACTTTCTTTGATAATACCTGTTTTTTATCTTCGTATAATTGAAACCTCTTTTGGGTTGCAATAATAGCAGGTATAAATTGGCAATCTTCTCCTATAAATTCTATTAGGTGGCTTAATTCTCCTACAAAGTATGATTTCCCAAATGTATTGAAAAACGTAGTAAGGCTTATAATTCCTTCTAAATAATCATCACAACAGTCAATTGCTTCCAAATAATCTCGTTTCAGTGGATAAAACAGCTTGGTGTATTCATCTTTCGAAATCACTTCAAAGAAATTGAGATATTTAACTTTTAACTGTCTGATAGTTGTAGTTAATTTTTCGCGATTACACATAATTCACTTATTACTTGACACATTTTTTCTTTTTGTTTTATACAAAATTGGTGGAAAAATTCAAAAATAACTTTTTACGCAACTCGAGCACAGCTTAGTAAATGTGCCTCGGCATACTAAAATGATCATGATGCACCTATTTATAAGACTTAAGAATGCAAAATCAAATGTGGGAGAACAAAGAGAAAAAATTAAAAATATGATGCGAATGAGAATAAAAGGGGAGGAAGTTAAGAATGAGGGACATGAGAGAGAGGAAGAGGAGGAGGAGGAGGCGCTCCCATATTATAACTACTATTTTTATATAAATTGAGCAACGTAGCTGATTTTATATATTTTTGGTAATTTCTACTTAACATTGCTGTTATATTTTATTTACCTCTATGACACTTATGACAGCCATAAGGACATTGCAACTAGCCGTGGCACAAACTCTTGCCAGTAATTATTTAACAATTCGTGGTTCTTGGGATTAGACTGCATTAAATTGGAATATCTATTCCACATTTCGCCTTCGATTGCACGAGGCATCTTCAGGGATCTTTACAACACTGAATGAGCCCGGAGAGATTTAGGCCGGCTTTTATACCCGACTGTGTGTTAAGATCGGTTTCCACTTGTGTTGTAGACCGTAACCGGTATCTCTTTTGAAGTTTTTTGTTTGTTCAAAAATTTCAATGGATTCTCTAATTTTTCGTTTATAAAATCCGGGAACCGGTGCTAGAACCTTGGTTTCTTATACATTTATAATATGGTCAATAGTAAACTAGTGTTCAGCTAAAGCAGATTGAACAATTTGTTCCTTTTTAATACATCATTCATGTTCCTTAGATCTAGTTGGTATTGAGCTGGTTTCTCCCACATACACTTTTTCACAGAAGCAAGAAATTTTATATCCTCCTTCTGTTTGAAATGGTACAGTATCTTACGGGGATCGCAAGCTTTGTCCAATCTTCTTATGTGTATTGAAGATTGTAGGTATGTTGGACCGCCGAAGTAATCGTTCTATATCTGAAGAGCCATGTATATAGGGAAGAACAACACTACCTAACGGTGGCTCCTTATCATTCACCCTTCGCGAAATTGAATTACTATATATTTTAATTGAACGCGAAATATCTGAAGTGCACTAGCCATACCCTTTCAAAGCTTTGGTCAATTTCGATGTTTCAGTGCCGAAAACACAGACATTCTGGTCTTTCCATTAGATAAAGCCAAAGCCACAGTCGTCATGGACAGAACGGAATGCGTGGAAAACGTAACTCAACTTTCAGACAATACATATAAGGTTATGCAGGCAGACCCTGCAAGTATGATAGAAAGACGCATCACCAATCTAATTAATGCATTCAGTTTACCACCAGCGGAGAAGAAATCATTAAAACCAAACAACTACAAGATCCCTAGGTTCTACGGTCTTCCCAAGATACACAAGAACAATGTACCACTTCGACCGATCGTCAGTGCGATAGGCTCATTTACATAGAAACTAGATAAATATCTTTCAATTTTTCTTAAACCATTTAATAGAAAAACAGTTTCTTTAACAAAAAACTCTGAACATGTCGTGGAAAAACTTAAGGCAGTCCAATTGGATCCCAAAAGCATTTTGGTCAGTTTCGATGTAGAATCACTATACACAAATGTTCCTGTCGACGAGTCAATTTGTATTATATCCGGACATATTGATATAATAATGATAGTAACTTAATAGACCTTGTAGAAGCTTATCTTATATCTTCTTATTTCATTTTTCAAGGAACGTTCTATGAACAAACTTAATGGACAGCTATGAGATCTCCTCTATCATATGTGGTAGCGAATATCTTTATGGGACCCTTTGGGGATATCCGCTCCACTAAAACCAAAACACTGGCTCAGATATGTAGATGATAATTTTGTTTTTTGGCCTCATGGAGAGAATAATCTCCTCATATTTCTGGACCACCTTAATCAACAGCATCATGATATTAAATTCACAATAGGAATTAAATCTAATGAAACGATTCCCTATCTAGATGTATACTTTCAAACGAAGAAAAATGGTACACTAGGGCATTGTGTGTATGGAAACCGATACAAAAGGATACTCAAATGCATATTCCCACTACCATCCAGTATCTGCTTTGAAATTTGGCAAAAAGGAGTCTGACAGTTATCACACTATAATAAAATTCGCTCCTCGGAGTTTTTTGTCTTTACTTTAAATTATTCAGATTTTTTAATTAGCAACTTATCTCTGATCCTTTATCAAGGGTCGACTAAAGACTATTTCTAAAACTACGAGTATATATAAATAATAGAGTCGGACTTCAATAATATGAAAGTTGGGCATTGAAGCGTAAAATGCTCGAACGAGAGAATGGTAATCTTTAAATATCTTAGGTGGAAACGGTGGACGAAAAACTACTCTTGTTAAAAATAATCACTACACGCACTATTTTCACGAACCTTTACTATTTCTATTACACAGTTCAAAATAAAGTGCGAATTCTTACTATTTCTCTTTTACGCCCACTTACTATTCCTATTTTTTTACGAGCCCATACTATTTCTGTTTTACGATCCCTTACTATTCCTATTTTTGAACCCTTACTATTTCTATTTTTTTAAGGTAAAATTTTTTTTTCAGTAAAATAATCAGTGGCGGCTCGTGGTGAATTATATTGGGAGGTCAACAACAACTTTAAAAATAGGCATACTTAAAAGAAAAATAAATATCAGATCTTTAAACTGAGCTTTAAATTCTCTTGAAGTTCAGGTCTATACTTCGTTCTTTAGAATTGAAAAAATGCTGAATGACACGTTCGTTAAAATTGCACGCACATTCCTTTTATAAACCATTTCTAGATACTTAACATTGCTAAAGCGAATAGTCTCCCAACAAAATTTATAAGCCCTCGAAAAAACCTTAGATTTTCAAAGCCGTTTCATCCCGGTCACGTAGTGCCAGTTCGAATTCCCCACAAAATTTTACAAAATCTATAATTTTGACTTCGGATTCGTTATCAGCGGCCAGAAATCTAGGGTGTACCAAAAATTATTTGCCGGTGATAAGTGTAAGTAAATAATTACCAAGTATTAGAGAGATGCAAAAGAAACTTATACGCTTGATACACAATGGAATTCCCGTAAACGTTTAACGTAAAACTAATTTACAAAAACATAACTTAAAAAAGAAGTACACCTTTGTAATACAAAAATAGAATCGTTTTTTGTGAGGTAACCACTAGTAACTTCGGTTAGCGTCTATCGTAACTTCATACTATGTTTTGACTTTTGATATGTCGTTCCATCCCATTAACAACTGACATTTAAAAGTTTTTTTGGATTGTTTTTGTATTAAACTCCTTTTGATTTATTTTTCTAGTCTTCTAGAAGTTTCCAGTATTTAAATTAATTATTTAAATATGTATTAAATTATCCCATTATGCTTCCTTTAGTTCATTAATGATAATGATAAACAAAACACAAACAAAGAAGAATTAATTCCCCCATAAACTTTATTTTATGTAATTAATTTAAAAAAAGAACAGAAAGTCTGCAAATTAGCAAAGATGAATCAGTTCAGTTATTTTCTTTCTCCATCTTTTAGTTACAATTAAATAAGGATAGTTACCATCTATGGAAACTAGCTAGATAGTATAGTATGTTAAACGTCATTAATGACGTCATGGTTAGACGACGATAAATAAGAAAACGTGGTTAGTGGTAACCGGAAGTAAATATTTTAATATGGTTACCTAACAAAAAAAATGATTTGGGTGATAATTTTGACGTTGGAACTAAATATAACCGTTTATAACCTATATTTCAAAAAAGTATCTAACAAAACACCGAAAAACACATACAGAAACCGTTGTTTATAGATAAACAAGAGTTTCACGAAAACATAAGGTGTAATTTTCATTGTGTTCCAAGTTTAAACGGAAAAGTAATTGTAACGCGTTTAAACAGAATTGTTTATTTTACAAAAAAGTGCGTGAAGCCAACTTTTGTATTCTTTATACATAATGCGGTGTTTGAGTGTATAAAAGTCTTCACGCACGTGTTGCGCATTATACTTTTTTGGAGATCGTAAATAATACAAATACAAACTAAAGTTAAATTATATAATTTTCTTCTTTATAATAATTGTGAATGGACTTAAACAATTAACGTAATTTGCATTGTGTTTCATGCTTCGTTGATCTGGATATGATTTTAAACTTGTAAAATTTAAATACCCTTGTTTTGAGTTGGCAATTTACCTAAACGCAGAATCCAACTCCAACCTCAAAAAAAGTAGTAGTATTGGCGACCCTAACCGCGAGTGCAAGGAAGGATGTTTGTTTATTTACCATAGCTGTTATAGTTAATTTAATGAAAGAAGAATTCATAACATTAGATGGAGATACAAACACAGTAAGTTTTGTGTTAATTGGGATCTAATTTGTATAATTACATGTTTTTTTTGACATACAACATTAACTATTAAAATACTCAAAACAAATTATTTAAATGGATTTTAATATAATACTCCACTACAATAGTATTACTTATTGAGAATGATGTTAGATACAGTTGCATTTCTTTTATTTCATTAAAAATATTGTCTTTAAGCTTATATAATAACCATAAATCGTTCCGTGTAATGGTGTGTGAAACAAAAATTGATTTCTTGTTTGGCATGATAGCGCATTTATTTAATTAGACAATTTGGTTGTTGTGTATTCCTTCAAAAAGTCTCTCATATGTCTTACTGAAGAAAAGGTTTAAGATGCCTAAAAAATCTTCAACCTCTATAATAATCAATAATAATCAAAATTCATACCAATCAATCTTATAAATCTATGTTAGACACCCTCAATGTTTCTAATGTGTACCTGGCACTGTAGAGACCACACAGATGAATAATATTCCACGTGAGGGGGAACCAGGTTACAATATAAAAGTTTTAAAGTATGAGAATTGATAAAGTGTTGAGAGGTTTTTCAGGTAAAACCAATAACTTAAGAGCTTTACTAATGATAGTGTCAATATGACTTAAAAAATAAGGGTTGACCCAGAGTATGTGCTAGATCATTTACTAAAGACTGTGTTAGCAGAGAATTATTGTTTAGGGTGTATTAAAAAATAATTGGATACCTAAAAGATAGAACCTTGTAACATGGCTGTTTTTATGTCATGCCTACTAAAACAACATAAAAAGTGTCATGTACCAAAGTTCTTTTGTGTTAGGTAGTTATAATCACCTGTTATTGCTTCTAATCATATTAACTCACATATTTTGCATAAAAAAAGTATTCATTTAAGGTGAATAAATTACTATTGTCAATATTGGTATTACCCTTGACTTAATTACATAAAATTTAAAAAGGTAGCAGGTATCTTATTTGCAATCAAGGATACATATATCTATATGAAATAAATTTTTAAATTCAAATATTTCAAAAACAATGGTAGAAAAGAACTTTTTGGAGACTACAAAAATATTTAAATTAAGAGAGTAAATCAAACTTTTATACTAATCATTTTTACATACTATTCAGTTGTTTTGCTAATAATATTTACGAATGGTCCATCTACGATTCTTATATCTTTATCGAGAAAGAAATTATAAGGACTTTTCACCTTTATTTGGATATCCCTGTACAAATGATTTTAAAAAACTGCATAGCAAAATTTGGATTCTGGATTTTTTGGGTAATTAAATTTAAGAGCATATTTTTATATCTACAGATCAGTAGCACTATGCAAAGATCCAGATACAGAAGGATTTGATCTTCAAGCTGGAGAATCATGGATATACCCAACGAATTATCCTACTCGAGAATATCAATACAATATAATCCAAGAAGCATTGCTGAAAAATACTTTGGTATGTATAAAAAAGATAATAAGATAATAAAAAATAAAGTGGGATTAAAAGATTTTATTTTGTACTATTAATTAAAAATGTAACAAAAGCAGATACTTTATGCAGAGGTTATTTGTTTGTCAACATTGAGTTGTTTAGGTTGCATGTTTTGCAAAAAGCAATTAAAATGTCACGCAAGTTTCCTATTTGTAATAATACTGTGTGTGCTAGAACTACATACTGCTGGATATGCCTGTTAACAAAAATTAACTTTCAGATACTAATGTACAGGGTGTCCCATTTTCGTAGGTTTTACGGGGTTTCCAGGTTATGAGTAGAGATAGAGAGATGCGGTTTCGATGAAACTAAAGAGGCCGCAAACAGATTTGCCCTAACCATTTTAGTTTCCGTGCTACAGGGTGATTTTGAAAATTTGTCATTTTCGGACACCCCCTGTAACTCAGCTATCGTAAAATATATTTAAAATGTTTCAACTGGTATTTATAGATTTTTTCACGTAGAATTCAGTGGCATACTCAGATTTTTGCTGAGAGTCATAGTTTTTGACATATTGGCATAACCTACTATTTTTGAAATGGGAGACCCTATATATTATTTTTTTATCTTATTCTTCGTGTCGAGAGCTTTTCAAAAACATACCATAAGTCATATTTATTTTCATAAATAACATGAAAAAATGCATTTTTCTTTAAACGGATTTATGGCATAGCAGATTAATCGAAATAAGAGAAGGTGGCTGTGGTAGCCATGGCAACGCCAACAAAAATATGATCAGGCAGCCATTACTGCTGTCATTTTTGGCATTATTGCGTTTAAATTTTTCTTGACGTCTATTATAATTATTGTTTTTAATATGGCTCAGAATCAAAAATTTGAATATTTTGAGAAATATGATATGAACGCGTGTTTTATATTGTCTAATGAAGATGCAGATCAGGCGGCAGAGCTTTATCTGAACAGGTTAGTTCTTTTTTATCTTCCTGCATTTTGACTTTATTGGTTCGCTTTATTTTATCTTAGATATCCCGAGAGAAGACAACCAGAAAAAAGAATTTTTCAAAAAATTAAAAATAATCTTTGCCAATATGGATCTTTTAACAAGCCTCGATCGCGAACTTACAATAAAGACAACGAAGAATCTGAGGTCAGCGTTTTAGCCCTCGTTCAGACAGCTCCTGAAACATCTTGCAGGAAAATAGATGAAGAGGCGGGTGCACCGAAAACCAAAGTGCAGAAAATTTTGAAAAAGCACAAATTCAAACCCTATAAATACAAACTTGTGCATCATCTGCATCCTGGTGATGCAGAGCGCAGATTGGAGTTCTGCAATTGGTTTATAAATATGAAGGCAGAAGATATCGATTTTGAAAAAAAGATTATTTGGTCAGACGAGGCACATTTTACTAGTTCACGGATTTTAAATAGACACAACACGCGATTTTGGAGTCAAGAAAACAACCATGTTATTTTTCCTAGGGAGCGTCAGGGCAGATTTGGATTCAATGTCTCCTGTTTTATTTTCAACCGAAAAATAGTTTACCAAATATATGAAGGAAATCTGAATTCGATTGGTTACGTGCGAATCCTAGAAGACGCATTAGGAATTTTGGATGATGTTCCCTTGGCTCAACTAAATAGGATTTATTTCCAGCAAGACGGAGCTCCAGCCCACAATGCCAGAATAAGTCAAAACTGGCTTAACGACCATTTTCCTGGAAGATGGATTGGAACACACGGACCTGTTCGATGGCCACCACGATCCCCTGACCTCTCAGTTTTAGATTTCTTTTTGTGGGGTTATTTAGAAAACAAGGTTTATGTAAGGCGATACGAAAACTTAGAACAACTAAGAATGGCCACCGAAAACGCTTTTGCAGACTTACAAAGACAGTCATTTACAATAGAAAATGCATTAAAAAGAATTTTTAAAGTTTGTCACACTTGTAGGACACATAATGGTCTACAATTTGAACAATTATATATAACAAATTATAATTATTACCTTTTACCTACTTCCTAATTTTTTCTGATGCTGTTACTTTGTTATTTCGTTAATAAATATTTGTTAACTTTTTCCATGGCTCCACAGCCACCTTCTCTTATTTCGATTGATCTGCTATGCCATAAATCCGTTTAAAGAAAAATGCATTTTTTCATGTTATTTATGAAAATAAATATGACTTATGGTATGTTTTTGAAAAGCTCTCGACACGAAGAATAAGATGAAAAAATAATATATAGGGTGTCCCATTTAAAAAATAGTAGGTTATGCCAATATGTCAAAAACTATGACTCTCAGCAAAAATCTGAGTACGCCACTGAATTTTACGTGAAAAAATCTATAAATACCAGTTGAAACATTTTAAATATATTTTACGATAGCTGAGTTACAGGGGGTGTCCGAAAATGACAAATTTTTCAAAATCACCCTGTAGCACGGAAACTAAAATGGTTAGGGCAAATCTGTTTGGGGCCTCTTTAGTTTCATCGAAAAGTAGCACGGTGTCGCGAAAACCGCATCTCTCTATCTCTACTCATAAGCTGGAAACCCTGTAAAACCTACGAAAATGGGACACCCTGTACATAGTCATGACCTTTAGTGGCTTAAAATGTGGTCTATGGCAGTCATCCTGTTTAATCTAATAATACATCTTATTGCTATTATACAACCACTCCTCAATCCAAAATTCCATAACATTTGAGTTACCTTGTTTTTTTTCACTAGTTAAAATCTAATGAGGAAAATACAGCCTCCCTGTTGGGAAGTTTACTTAAGGTATAACTATAACAAATACCACAAATTAAGTATCACTGATCAATTACCCAAAAAAGAAAAACCATCAATATGTTATATCAAATTTGTCATGTCTAAACAGACATGAAATTCTTTAAATCCATAAATATATACTAAGAATCTACTAGATTAGCTTCAAGAACATGTCAATATCAGAGAATAAATATTTTTTAAAAAATGTGTTGAATTTATTTTTATTTTATTTCTTATTTCGATAACAATACAGTTATAGAACTTTGGACCGAGGGAGGCAAGAAAACGCCTAGAGGCGGAGTGCTCAGCAACTGATGACTTTGGCCCTTTGTGGAGTAGTTGTATGAAATACTATTTAATCTAATATTTTCATTCTTATACCTGAAGTTACAGACAATGAGAACATAAAGGGTTTTAATATTACATACTTCTGTTGAATAAAGCAAGCAGGTGTGATATAGTCTGTGTTTATCTAGGACAATTTTGATAATATAATTCTGAATTATTTTCAGTGGTTCTGAGTTGCTAGAATACATACCATCTCACACCAGAATACCATAATTTAGTATTAAGACGACAAGTGATATTCACTGTAACAAACTTTTCCGTTCATTACAATGTTTGGTTCAAAATTAAATTTAAACTAAATAATATTAACAATTTTCTAATTAATAGCATCAAATCACAATTTTACTGGACTAACAATTGCTTGGAATATTAAGTACCGCACGCATGGCACCAAAGTTATTATATCGATCCCGAATCAACAGATCGCAAATTCTCGCTTTGTAAAACACGTTCGAAGGAAAT
This sequence comes from Kuschelorhynchus macadamiae, assembly GCA_030620095.1. NCBI lineage: Eukaryota > Metazoa > Arthropoda > Insecta > Coleoptera > Curculionidae > Kuschelorhynchus > Kuschelorhynchus macadamiae. The sequence goes on along the minus strand of JAUTXW010004166.1, from coordinate 705,473 downwards.
TTCTAGATTCAGATTTCGTCCGCCACATTTAAAATAAAATTTATACATATGCTTTTCAATTTCATGAATATTATTATAAAATAGTCCCTAATTGATTCTTTATTAGGTGTATCATATAGATAGTTGTATTGAGATAATTTCCTGAGTTTTAGATTGATCAAATATTAACTATTAATTGGGTTTTTCATGATTAAAAATCTTAACTGCCAAAAATAGATTCTGAATTGGCACCATGTTTTGGTGAGACATACGGATGTACTGTTTTTATGTAGTCCGATTCCATAAAACCAAGTGGGTTAGTCGTTTCGAGCCTCTTTTGCAAAATTTCTATTGTTAAAAGCAAACATGAGATAAGTTAGTTGGAATTTAGTTGATATTTTAACTTAGTCAGCCTAGATGCTGGATTAAATCCAATAAAATCTCAATTCAATAATGGATTATGCTTTCTTAAGCCATAACATCTGTTTTCTGGCAAGAAAAATTACATTTTTGTGCATTTTGTTTCAGGTTTTTTTTTTCTTTTAACATTTTCCTCTTCTCTACAATTTTTTCCCTACCACTTTCAATTGTTTTAATTATTAATTGGAAAATGGATATTAAAAGTAAATAATCAATAAAATGAAGAATTTATTGCATAATTCAAATTAAAAGTGATTCCTGGGCGAGGAAAATTTAATGGTAACTGTTTTGTGGTAAATCTTCTTAATTCCTGGAGGAAGAAGTCCTTTTTTAGTACCGTGTGGTCATTTTTCTGGACAAGTGCTGTGTGGCCAGTTCCAGGGTGTCATTGTTCCTGTTTTGGACTTGGGTAGTCTACAAGGAATGACGCCATAGCAAGGATATACTTCCGGACATATGTTGAAAAGATAAGTGATTTATAATTTTCTTATTTTCGCTTCTTTGAATTGATGTAGTGGCCATGCATTAATTCATTAGGAATTACTTTATGCTTATTTGAAAACTACATACCAAAACCTCTCTTCAGTCCTCAATTCCTTCTTTTTATTAATTAATAATTCTCTTCAAAAAATATATAAATGGTATAAATTATAAATTATTGTAAAAAATATATATATATATATATATATATATATATATATATATATATATATATATATATATATATATATATAAAAATTCGTCTCGATTTACGTAAAATTTAAACATATCTTCTTGCTTTAAATATATCAAATTTAATGTAGGTATAAATTAATACTTACACTGTGTATAAATATTGTCTATGTGGCATTGGTATATTTACTTGTAAAAATTATCTGTACTAAAATATTAATTTCTTAAAGATTTTTGGACATTTACATTTATCCTAATTAGGTATAAAATTTTTCTTTCTTATAAATTATGTGAGTGTATATTAAATCAAGGTATCTTACTAGTGAGTAATACCATTGATATTTCACTTATTTAAATTTAAGATTGTGGCATTTTATTTCATGGTAAATTTATTGAGATTATGGAACTGAAATTTTGATTTTCTTTTCTATTGTAATTTTCCTCTAATATCAAATTGGACTTTTTAAATTAAAATTTCTCTTATTCTATCTTAATTAGAATTTATAATAACTTGACTATTTATGATTAAATTTTTTCTACTTAAGAAATTTGCTTAAAAGTGCCTAGAATTATCGAGAGTCATGTTGTCATTTTAGAAATTTTGCATAAGGTCAAATATCAGCCGATCCTAAAATTGAGTTTCATTGTTTGTTTGTTCAAAAACAACTTCATAATATCAACTAATTAAATTAAATTAAACTGATTTAAGATCAGCTGCTTAGCTAATTGATAATCAACAACCAAACACATAATTGAGTTTCATTGTTTGTTTGTTCACAAAGAATTTCACATAAATAAAATTCAATCATACTGATAAACGATCAGCTGCTTAAAAAATATTAAAAAAATCTAATTACCAACTAAATTTATTTAACCCATTTAATTTCTTTAGATCTATATGATTTCCTTATCCTTGCTGACTTAAATCGTAATTTATTATCTTTGTTAAATCGAATCGTTTGAATATTTTAACTTAATTTTATGAGAAAATGTACTTTCTAACCTTAATTTAATAATTAATTGATTTTTATGCATATATTGAAAAAAAATAAATAACCAAATCTTTTCCAAAATATAAAATATAATCATTTCAATTGTAAGAGAAATGTAATTTAACTTCAACTTCTAAATTGTTATTAATCTATATATGTGGAAAATTATAAACTAACGTATGGCAGGTACTTATATTGTAAAAATTGAAAACAATATTCAAAAAAAAAAACACAGTCCAAGGAAAAATAAATTGGTAGTTACGTGATTTTGTTTTTCATTTATTTAATTTAGGTCACATTAGCATATATTTTATCTTTATTTTTTATTAAATATCTAAATCTAATTATTTTAAGTTGCTCTCTTCCTTTATTTTATATCTGTATATCTTTCTTCTTCGAGCTCCTATAGCTCTGGCGCCCATAGCCAAATTATAAAAAAAAACTTTTCCAACATTTGCTAAGTTCAATTAGCCAGAGTATTTTACATTAAAATTATAATCTTATTAAGTTTCTCTAAAACATCAGCTAGCCGAGTCGAACTTATGATTTTATAATAGTTTTTCTTAGTGATGTTAAGAGTCATTTAACAAACATAAAAATATAAAAAAAGCACTAAAAAAACTTTATATCACTATTATAATACATAGAATACTAAGGATTTAACTCTGAATTTGGTTGCTTAAATATAAGGAAACACTCACCACAGTATATGGGGTCAAGAGTGTCTTCCAGCAAATATTAAGTATAACAACAAAAAATAAGCAATTAAAAAAAAAAGATACTTAAACATTTTTTAATACAAAAGGTGTCTTGCACTCCTGAAGAGTACTTGAATGAAGCATGATATTAACTTATTTACCAGAAAGTAGTTATGTATTTGAAGTTTTCCAGAAAGCTTATGTTTTGTCTACGGAAATATAAAGGTATTTTATGTCATTGGGTGGGGCTGTTACCCCCATGCGGTTGCTGAGAAAGTGGCCGCTAATTTTGGGTATACAGAAAATATCAACACTATTACATCTGAACATTAGATATGATATTTACTTTAAGATACCAACAGAACTTGATGCTCCAGAAGTAACCGTAACCGAATTTTGAAAGTATTATAAAAAGATTTCTTGAATAAATAGATTACTAAGCATAGAGACTGTTTTTGGATAGTGCTGTTTTAAATATTTATATTAAATATATTATTTTTACAATATGGCATATCTTTTCAAATTATTTACAGGTGAGCCTACCTACAGGTCTAGGGAAAACATTCATAGCAGCTGTAGTAATGTACAATTTTTACCGTTGGTATCCTCATGGCAAAATTATCTTTATGGCTCCTACAAAGCCATTGGTCAAACAGCAAGTTGAAGCATGTTATAAAATTATGGCTATACCTCCTCAAGTCACAGCTGAATTAACAGGTAAATGCCGGTTGCACAAAACTTAATTGGTGTTTAGAATATTTAACTGAGCTTTCAGATTTGAGAAGCTGCTTATAAAAATCTAGGAACTCCCTGTCAAATTTGACATTCCATTAAACATTCTAAACTTTAATTGAGCTTTCTGCAACAGGCCTTAAGTGTCCCTACATCCAAAAATGAGCTGGACGCGAAACAGTTCAAAATGGTGAGTTAGCTCTTTAGCTTGATGAAAAGTATTGTTGGGGTATTATAGGGAGCAAATTAGACCTTTTTTTTAATTAGTACAAAAAAACTTCAGTTCACTGAATAATCACGATTCTCCTCAAACCGCTTGACGTAAAAAGCTGGATTTTGGCACCCACGTAGACAGTAAGATGTAATTGAAAACTGAAATTTCAAGGGGATGCAACCTCCCTTAAATATTTAATTTTTTATTTAAGAAATGGTTAGTTTTTTGGAAAAACGCTTAAACTCGTGTATTGTATTTGACTTTTTTACATATTTAAAGATGTATACAGGGTATTTCAAAAAACCGGGTCACTGGTTAATGACCATTCTGCTCAAACTGCTTGACATAAAGAGCTGCATTTTGGCACACAGGTTGATGGTAGGATCTAGAGATTTGATAAGTTGGGATTTTTCAAAACCTGAATTTCATGGGGGGAAACCGCCCCTTAAATATTACATTTTTTATTTAAAAACAGTTGGGTTGGATACCCTGATTTTAGTGATACCCTGTATTATTGTCAACGCAAAGGGCATTAAGCTTAAGAAAATTTAAATAAAATACACCAAAACTGAAATAAAAATCTTTAAAAGTCATCATTTTCAATGGCAGTGTTAAGTTTGTAAAAGAGAGACATATTGACTTATTTTATGGCTTTTTGGTATATTATATGATTAACATTGTAATAATCTCAAGCTTTTAATTATAGTAATAATAATAATAATTACAAATTTATTTCAAATAGATGCTGAAACTTAGTTATTCTTTAAAATGTCTATATCATATTATGATACTTTAATATTTGAACAGTACAATAAACAAAGAACAGTGAAAATGGAAGTAGCTCAGATGTACATAATACAATAAGATTTTGACACTTAATTCATGTTAATGTTTTTCCCTTAAATATATGAGAAATATGTGCTTAAATTGTCTAATAGTCACGGACATTTTTATTATTGTTAGTTGTTCGGTATTTATAATAAACTGATTTAAATAGATTTCTAGTAATAATTTTATAAATGAAGGTCATTGTTAAATACTGTTGTTCACAAAAAGTAAAAGATTATTCCACAGTCTTGAATAAAAAAAGTTTTTTGTATTCAGTTCAATAGTGGCACATATAACCATTAACAGTCAAGTTGTAGACACTTTCAGACATTAAAAAAAATTGTTAAAATCATATGATCTGGAATGATTTATTAATGATCTTTTTAGGAGCAAAAGTATCTTCATCTCGCTCAGATATCTGGAAAGATAAAAGGGTATTTTTCATAACCCCGCAAGTGCTCCAGAATGATCTAGAAAAAGTTGCAGAATTAGGTACAAAAATAAAATGCTTGGTATTCGATGAAGCCCATAAGGCGAAAGGGAATCACGCCTACTGTCAAGTTATCCGAAAACTGTTTACCAATAATCATAAATATTTCCGTGTACTCGCTCTAAGTGCAACACCTGGAGGCAATGTTAATGATGTAGCAGAAGTAGGTACAAAAGTTGGAATTATTGATATTTACACAAACTAGATTCATTTTAGGTAGGAACAAAACCACTATAGTCTCAATTTTTTTCCATGCCATGATGGATTGAAAGACACAAGGGCCTCTTAATTTTTTTTTATTTAACAAGTGTTCACTAAACTGAATTTATTCAAATAAACAATAAAATATAAAAATTCATAGGTTTATTTTATAGTTTAAGGAGCTCTGTGTGTTTTTAGGCTAGTTTTTTTTACTTGCGTTAATGTTGCATGAAACACTTTACCAACCGGTTGTTTTCATCTTTCAAATTCAATTGTGTTTTAACCATCAAGGTTCTGTGGTAGACAATATTTCAGGATAGTCTTCACTGTGTAAACATAGTTCCACTCTCAAGCATTTTGGTTTTAAAATGTTTCTTCAAGGTCTTTATTTATACTGATTTAAATTCCCTAGTTTTTAAATCAACCCTTTCTATGATGAACTTTTCATTTCATACATAATTATTTTGAAATGAAACGGTTTCTCTTTGTACTGTACTCATTAGTTCAAAAATCGCTTTATTTGTTATAAAGAGTAAACTCTTGTGAATAAGCTTCCATAAAATTACAAGTCGTTCAACTAATATGGTCTAAATTAAACATACATAAATAGCACAATAAACAATATTTAAATACCCAATTAACACTAAGAATACTTTTATAAAAACAGTTAAAATGACAATATACAATAAATTGGCAATTAAAAGTTGGTATTACAGAACTTTGCAAAGTATTGATTTATGGTCAATAGCCGAAGTCAAAAATTGCTTTATTTGTTATAAAGAGTAAGTAAACTCTTGTGAACAAGCATATCTATAAAAATACAATAAACTAATATGGCTAAAATTAGATATACAGAAATAAAATAGTATACAAGATTCAAATAAATAAATCACACTAATAATATTTTTATAAAAACAGGAAATGACAATGTACAATAAACTGGACAATCACAAGTTGGTGTCATAGAACTCTTGTAAACTACAAAAAGTTTTTTCTAATAAAATCTTTTTTAATGATTTTCTAAATAATTTAATTGTCATTATTTGTTTGATATGTAGTGGAAGGTATTGTACATCTTAAGCCCCTCAAAGAAGATCGAATTTTTGGTAAGTTCTGATTTAGGGATAGGTAGGGGTAATAAAGGATGAGGTCTCTAATATCAGTAAGCAAGGTAATAAAATAAATAAAACAGAATATTACATATCACATAAATACAATACAAGAGGTAAAATAAATCATAATGTCATAATTCCTTACTGTAAAAAAGAAGCAACCATTCGATTTTCTGCATATCTTGCCCCTAGAATATATAATTTAATGCCTGATAATTTAAAAAATACCAAAAATTTAAAGAGTTTCACCAAACAATGTAAAATATTTATTCACCAGAACTATACTAAATTAATAAATATCTTTTGAATTAAGAAGTGTAAAAAATAAAATAAACTGAAAATAAAATTCTCTCTCGAACAAAAGCTAATACTTCATTATTATTTTGCCAGTGTACTATCAAATCGGAGAAGAGTAGAGCCTTATATCGGGGAAAATTAAATCAATAGATATTTTTATATAAGTAAAATTAATTTAAATATTCTTTTTGTTAAATAGATGTTTAAGCTGTTAAAAGATCTGATAATTATATATATTTTTTTGTTATATGTTATTATATATGTGTAATGTATAAATTAATAATAATACCCCATGCACACACAGGTGCTTGTAGGAATTCATTAGATCAATAAAATTCATTAAATACAATAAGCATACATTTTAGGCACAGACTGATCTATAAGTTTATTTTTTAGAGGTTGTAAAAAGAGTAAAATTCGAACATGCAATCATACATATAGGCATTTGATTCATAACTTGTTTGGTGCCTTTGCATGTTTCGTAATAATAATTAACCTTTATACACAATCTTGTTTTCAGCTTTATTCAATTGAATGAAGAATGACAATTTTTAAATCAACTCTCAATACTGTTGATTTCTAGTCTTGTGACCATATGTGGGGCAATTAATCTGTGATATACTTGGGAATAGACTGTGTAAAAATTGAATCACTTTCCGACGTTTCGCCTTCGATTGCACGAGGCATCTTCAGGGATCTTCACTTCACGAGGAGAGACCCAGGCCGGCTTTTTATAGTCGACCTGTGTTTACCAAAGCGTGACTCAGTGTAATGATCGGTTTCCACGTCTGATGTAGACTGAAGCCCGTATCTCTATTAAAATTGTTAGGATGCTTATAAATTTCAATAGATTCTCTAATTTTGCGTTTATAGAGTCCCGAAACCGATGCAAGAACTTTGGTTTCTTTTACATTTATGACATGCCCAGTAGAATGTTGGTGTTCAGATATAGCAGATTGTATAGTTTGTTTCTTTCTGATACATCGTTCATGTTCCTTAAGCCTAGTCGATAGGGATCGCCCAGTTTCTCCAATATAAACATCACCACAGGAACAAGGAATTGCATATACTCCTTCCGTTTGAAAAGGAATAATGTCCTTTGGCGATCTCAAACATTGTCCAATTTTCTTGTGTGTGTTGAAGATTGTACGTATGTTGAACCGGCGAAGTAACCTTGCAATCTTGTCTGTGGATCCATGTATAAATGGAAGAACCACAATTCCTATCGGTAATTCTTTATTAGTATCATTTCGTGGAGTAGGATTATTATATTTTTTAATTGATCGTCTAATATCATCAGTGCAATATCCATTCCCTCTTAAAGCTTGAGTCAGTTTCTCTGTTTCCGATTGTAAAGAATTTTGGTTACACATCGCGAGAGCTCTGTAAACAAATGATTAATTCATTGGTTTACAGAGACTGATTGCTTTGATGCTGGATGATGATGGGAATTTGCATTTAAGTACCTGTTCATATGTGTTGGCTTTCTATATACCGAGTGTCCTAAGGAACCATCCCCTTTCCTTCGTACAAGAACATCTAGAAAGGGAATCGTGCCTTCTGATTCAATTTCCATTGTAAATTTTATGTTAGCATGTTGTTGATTTGGATGATCAAGAAACCCAGGGAGGTTTTCTGGATCATGTAGCCATATTACAAAAGTGTCGTCTACATATAGGAACCATGATTTCGGTTTTAGTGGAGATGACTCTAAAGCTTCCTCCTCAAAAGCTTCCATGAAGATATTGGCTACCACCGGTGACAGTGGAGATTCCATAGCTGCTCCTGAGCTTTGCTCTTAGAAAGTTCCTTGAAAGACAAAATACGTTGATATAAGACATGCTTCAATTAGATCTAAAAGTGAGTTGTCAATACTATTACGGTTAAATAAGTCTGATATTATGGAAATTGAATCATTTATAGGCACATTCGTATACAGCGATTCTACATCGAAACTAACTAAGATATCTTTGGGATCTAATTGGATTGATTTAAATTTTTTTACAAAATGCGTACTTTCTAATATATAGTGTTTTTCCTGTAAAATTATAAAGATATTTACTAATTTTGTAAGTAGGAGATCCTATTGCACTGACGATAGGTCGAAGTGGTACATTAACCTTATGTATTTTAGGTAGTCTGTAGAACCGTGGGATCCTTGAGCTGCTTGGCCTTGTATGTGTGATTCCATTTTGACATGGTCTAATCCCAAGAACCATGATTTCTTAATTTGTGATATACTGTTTAAAATTGTATCGCAAATAATATGTGTACACTTAGGTTTTATTATGTGGTGATTTTGTGTAAGTTCATGTCTTTTTTACTGATATCTAGGCAACTTTTTTATTGCTGTGTTCGCATTAAGTAAAAATGGGGTATCTGGTTAAATTTGTAATAAATAAATAAATAAATATTAATCGAGGCAAAATGTGAAAATGCCTGTACATACCTATCCAATATTATTTTTAGGTCAATTCTATATTAATAAGTTTCGACGATTTTAGGTTGTTTCCAACTTATTAATATCCCACCTGGAATTTAGGACCGAAGAAAGTAAAGATGTTCAGCCATATGTATTTGAACGATCATTGGAAACTGTTGTTGTACATCTAGATCCGAAATTAATTGAAATCAGAGATGAGTATTTAAAGGTAACTTATATTAATTTATACCTGTTCTCAAAAAGGGATCCAAGACTGTTCCTTCTAACTATAGACCCTACAAAATTAAAGCACAAACCGACCGACACTTTAAACAACTTGTTTCTTTTAATACTTCATTTATGTTCCTTAAGCCCATAGAAAAACACATAAAAAATGTTATATGCTTTTATTAGAAAAGAAATAAAATAGTTTAACTAGATTTTAATGTACTTAATGTTATGATTGTATAGTGATATTCATTGCATGCTATTATTGGTATTACATTCTCAGTTCACTGTGTACATTTATTTCAGATCTTAGAACAATATACAAAGACTCTTATTAAATTCAATATAATTCAAGGAAATTGTGCATCCTTAACTAAAGGAAAAATATTTATGTTAATGAAGGAATTTCAGAACAAGAATAGAGGAACTGGGTAAGGAAAGTACGAAAAATGTCATAATTTCATAGCTTTCTGGAAAAAATCGGGTTGTTTTTTCTATAGAGTAAATAAGAAGCATGCATTTCTTTAAATTAGTTTCAAATTATAGACGTTTTTTATTTCAGTCTCCCTCAATAATAACAATTTATGATATTGAGGAAAATTCATACAAGATATACCCTATAATACTCGTGTTACTTATCGATTATTAGGGTAGATCTCACGCGCAAATGTTTGGGGCACCACGTGACGAGGGCAAACCCTGCCTTTAGGGCGAAACCTAGCAACCCTCAATAGGAAGGGAACATTACCAATGCCGTAGGTAACTGATGTCTTCTTGCTTAGCCCTTAATTTTTATTATCAGTTACTGTTTTGTAATGGGAACCTGTGTTTGTTATGTTTTAATTTTATATTGTTAATGCCACATTTATGGAAAGAGAAGTCAAAAAAAATGAACAAATTTCTCTTAAATCTTACAGGTACTTGATAAAAATTATATAAACCATGCAGATTTCATGAAGTGGATTCAGACAAAATGACTTTCCAATTATTTTTTTAATAATAACTTTATTCCCAACTAACTTATGATAAGTTCGTTACAGTGAACTATAATTGTCAAAAAAAAATAATCAAAACAAATTTGCTTGAAATGGTTTGACCTAAAAATGTTTTAAATTGTTCTGACATTGGCTCAAATTTTGCTTTAAATTCTCGGCTTTCACTTTGCAATCTAGAAAAGATACCGGATGAACTACCATGTAGTCAAAAAAATTTAGATTTGAAGTTTTGCCAGGTTCTCCTCAGTAACGTTATATCAAAGACTGGGAACGTCTTTCTGCTCTTCAAAGTCCTGATAGTAATGCCTGGTTAAACGCTCTACCTTCTGCGTCTTTCGGTAATCTTTTGAATGATTCTTCTTTTAGTATTTCCATTGTTTTGAGAGTTGGTTTGCCTGTGTGTGAATAACATACCAACACTTGTTGCGAGACAGTAGCTATCTGTGACCTACATGGACTAAGCTGCAAAAAAAAGGCGGAAGGTATGTCATACACATCTCGAATAAATATTTTACTTGACCATTGGCGGCATGTCTTTTTAAAACTTTCAATTGAACTTTATTATAACAACTATAACAGTGGCGCCAACCACTTTGACTTTGCTGGAGGTGCTATGTTTAGTTTACGATTTTCCTACTGTGTTGCCATGACAACGCGTATCCGATGACGTTGAGTCCAGCCCCATACAACGCTCTCGGTGAATTGCAGGCGCAGTACACTACACCCACGTGTCGTACAGTTTGCGGTGGTTGTTTACTTTTATTTTCGCGGATTTCGCTGCAACCGGTGAGTTCCTTTGCAGTTAACTTGACTGTTTTGTGTTATATTTATTTATGGTGTTGTTACAACTTCAAATTCGAAGTTAGTAAATGTGATTGTTCAGGACTGGAATAAATTAAAAGACGTCTTTAGGTGAGATGAACGATTTTGAAGTCACGTTTCTGTCATTAGTGTTTAATGACATTTTCTCAATCACGGACATACTATTTGACGTTCTTCAAAATAAATCGCTTGACAGTCATTTTTGCATATCCAATATAAAACGCTGTCGTGAGGCGCTCTGTAAAAAAAGAAATGAACATTTTTTTTAATACCATGTTTGATAAAGCAAATTCTATTACAAAAATAAATCATTACAAACGTGATCTTGCTAAGCTTTCACCTAAAGAAATTAGGGCTAAGTATAGAACCCTTTTTTATGAAATATTGGACCATATTTTAATGGAAATGACAGTAAGATTTCAAGACTGTGAAAAACTTACATTTTCATGTTTGGCAGGTTCTGCTAAATTTTCCGAATATAGTTTAAATTTTCCCACTGGCCCTTTTGCAAATTTGTTACTGTTATATGGGGAAATATTTTCAAAAAGTCAACGAAAATGAGCTTGTTCTTATTTTTGCCAATGAGAGTAATTGGAATATATCGCTGCAAGAGCAAGTGAAAAAAACTAATAAAAATAAATATATTTTTACCGAAGCATATAAATTGTTTTCCTTTATTTTGACAATACCGTTGACAAGTGCTTCAGTGGAAAGAAGTTTTTCTTGCTTCAAATGTGTAAAAACTTATTTAAGAAATACAATATCTCAAGAAAGACTTACTTCTCTTGGCAATATTTCAATTTAAAAGGAATTTCTAGAGGAGATTATGGCAACTCATCCATTTTATGAGGATGTTATAAATAAATTTGCTGCTATGAAGGATAGGAGAATTGATTTAGTACACAAAATTTCGGTAAGTCGTAAAAAAATATTCTACCCCCTCGACATATAAAAAAATTCTGAAAAAAAACTATTGCGATATTTTCTCGCTTCATGCCCCTGTATGATATTCGTTCCCTGGAAAGCAGCTAAGGCATTGCTATAGGACGCTACATGCAGGCAACTCTTGCTGATTCTTATATCAAAAAAACATCTGAAAGAGCAGATGGTGGTGCACGTTATGGAGAACCAGAGAATTACAAAGACATCACAAATATGATGAGCTGAAAGACCTTTTTGAATTCGTACCTTTCGAAGCTGAAACGTTTGGTCCTTGGAGTAGTAAGGCAAAAAAACTTTCCACTCTTAAAGAAATAAGCATTAAAATATCGTGCAAACACATAGTATTTTGTGGTAAAAAGAACATGTTTTTTTAGATCTTCCCATTATTCAGAAATTATGAGATGCTTAAATATATGTGTTACATTATATCATGCATTTGAACTACTTATTAGGCATGGACTTAGGAATTTCCTTTCGTTTTTTGACGGTAAGTTGTTCCAATATATTCACTTTATTTTCAGTAATATAATATGATGCACTGGCCTGATAAAAATCTTAACATTTATTAAATTATACAGTTTAAATATCCTTATTTCTATTAAAATCCATCTTTATGGTACCCCTGGACTTGTTCTTGATAACCCAAAAAGCCTTGTTTATACTTGAAAGTGTACAAATTGATTTAGTCACTGGGTTAATTTTTTAAGGAAATTTCTCATAAACCCAAGCATATACCAAATAATTTTCCAGAAAAGGTGTCCAGGGCAAATTCAGGAGATATTGCGAAATTTACATGCTTTGTGTATTAGAATTGTTAAAACGATTCTTTGGCTAATATATATATTTTTCTTGAAAATAAGCCAATTTGTTTAACACTTTGGCTGCCCCCATAAGAGGTCATAATCATTTGTCAGGGGCCAAACTGAAATTAACACAAAAACATGGTCAGGAAAGCTTTATTGACATGAAAAACGAATAAACATCTCAACAATTGTGGTTTTTTTGCAAAAAAAAATTAAAATCACCGGTGATACACATGGCACCTAGATTATTCGGTATTTCTTCAGAGCCCTGTGTATCACCGGTAATCACAGAAAAAAAAAAACAAAGTAAAAATTGTGTTTTTCAGTGAAAGAAGTAAAACATAAATTAATATTACATTGGCCGCACTTGGCAGACACCAATTTTGCTTGTTTCATTCCCACAACTCGACCACCTTCTCTGATCTTCTTCTCCTGTAGGCTGTTCTTTCTTCTGTACTGACCAGGCTATGTTTTTCTTCATTTACTGGGACACTTGGGTCATAAGTAAGGCTCTCTATCAAAATCTCTCTAAAGGCACCAATTTGTATATTTTGTCTTTTGAAGCGCTTGCAAATATTAAGAGAATTGATGACAGCTGACTGTTTTCCGAAGTGTATAAGTCGAAAAGTTTATATAAACATGGGTCCCAGATGTTTGATTTTGATATACAGGGTGTTAAAGTTTTAAAAAGATTATGATTTTTTTTCTAGTAATTTGCAAATAGTAGGTAAGCAGCCCTGACTTTCTTAATAAAAAATGGTACGACTCTGATTATTTAAAAAATTACTAGCTTCATCATTTAGGTAAAGTAAAACTTCACAAAAAAGACCAATTGTGCATTGTTGCCGCTCCTACCTTAAAAGGGTATATCATTGCCTTTTTGTATCCTAAACATTCGAAAAACTTTTTGTGTTATGTTTCCTATACCTACATTCAACTGTTTTGGAGAAATTTGCTCTTGAAAATTTTTTACCCTTTGAAGCTCTGTAACTCACAAACTTACAATGAAACGAATTACACTTTACTATATTAGTTTTCGGTTATCTATCTCCTGACACAAATTTCTACTTTGACATACAAAATGCAATAATATACATGGTAATATAATACATATATAATATACAGGATACTGATCTCTCGTTAATCAGTAGGGGGTTGTACAGGGTGTTCCAGCGAGGACTGAACAGGGACCTATTTTCGACCTTCAAAATAGCCAATCGATGTATTTTTTCTTGTAGAATCCAAAAATGTCATCGAAAAAATATTTGAACCAGAAACAAAAGAGTTATGCTATGCATCAGGTGTTTTTTAAATGGAATGTATCGCTTTTTATACGATTTTTGGAAAGAGTGATTTTTTTTATGTCCGTTCTGATTAAAAGATTTGATTTTGCGATAGCTGTTTATATTACATTTTAATGTTTTACAAACTAAAATTTTAGCTTCACCTGTTTAAAATATACGATAGGTTGGTATAGGTGATCAAGGTAAAATGACGTCTGAATGCTTTGTCAATAAAAATTGACATTATTTTAATTATTGTCGAAGTCTTCACCTAAAAAATATATATTTGACTCTAATCGAAATGAAATACTCTTTGGACGAGAGACTACAGATTGTTATGCTATTTTATAAGTGCCAAGAAAATGCAAGAGAATTCTAAGGATAAAAACCTATTTGAGGAAAATAAAACTTTACATGAGAGAAAAAGAAATTCAATAAAAAATAATTATTAAATAATAAAATAAAACTACTAATAACATAAGTTTTCAATGTGACCGCCGTTTTTCTCGAAACAACATCGATAACCCCTTTGTAGCCTTTCTAAACTTGCTGTTACAATATGATTTTCCTGGTTAAGGCGGTTTATTTCATCGACAATTTTTCCCATGATCTCTTGAATATTTTCGTTTCATTGTCTGTATACGACGTTCTTCAAATGGCCCCAAAGAAATGTATCCAAAACTGAGAGGTCGGGGCTATTGGGCGGCCAAGCATATGTTCCATTTCGCCCTATCCATTCGTTATGGCGCCGATTTAAAAATTGAACCACATCATGCACGGCATGAGGAGGCGCCCCATCATATTGCCAAATTAAATTCTGATATTCTGCCAATGGTAAGTCTTCCAAAAAATTTTCAATTTCGTTTTCTAAAAACTCATAATATCTGTGCCCATTTAAAGTCCCGTTAAAAAATATTGGTCCCAAAATTTTATTGTTTTTTATCCCACACCAGACATGAATAGAATTCCTCCCTTGAAATTTAATAGTCTGGAACTTTTTTGGATTTTCAACGGCCCAGTGGTGACTATTATGTCTGTTGAATACTCCCGATGTTGTGAAAGTAGCTTCGTCGATCCACACAATATTTTTGAATAAATCAGGGTCTTCGTTTTCTTGCCGAATTACCATTTGAGAAACAAATCGGAAGCGAAGTTCTTTTTGTGCCGGTGTTAGGTGCTGAAGTGGAAGGATACGAACGAGTCCTGTGAACAGTCCCTCGGGTAACTCTTCTGCGCCTTACACCGCCACCGTACTGAACTTCCCGAACTGCATCCGAAATAGATTTGGTTGGATTAACTTGAAAATAATTTATAATGGCCTGGTCTCGATTTCTTCTTCTTTGTATATTTCTTTTTCTATCATGTAAAGTTTTATTTTCCTCAAATAGGTTTTTTATTCTTAGAATTGTATTGATGGATATATTTCTATGAAAATTTGCAATAAATCTTCTTCTTGCTTCTCTTGCATTTTCTTGGCACTTGTAAAATAGCATAACAATCTGTAGTCTCTCGTCCAAAGAGTATTTCATTTCGATCAGAGTCAAATATATATTTTTTAGGTGAAGACTTCGACAATAATTAAAATAATGTCAATTTTTATTGACAAAGCATTCAAACGTCATTTTACCTTGATCACCTATACCAACCTATCGTATATTTTAAACAGGTGAAGCTAAAATTTTAGTTTGTAAAACATTAAAATGTAATATAAACAGCTATCGCAAAATCAAATCTTTTAATCAGAACGGACATAAAAAAAATCACTTTCCAAAAATCGTATAAAAAACGATACATTCCATTTAAAAAACACCTGATGCATAGCGTAACTCTTTTGTTTCTGGTTCAAATATTTTTTCGATGATATTTTTGGATTCTACAAGAAAAAATACATCGATTGGCTATTTTGAATTTTTCCAAAATACAAGGAAGGTCGAAAATAGGTCCCTGCTCAGTCCTCGCTGGAACACCCTGTACTTGCTATGCAGAAAAGAAATTCGTCTTAACCTGCTAACAAAACAAGAACCTAAAAAATCGTGATTTGATAAAATTTGTAGGTTAGCTTTTTTTATTCCTTCCCTCCTTGTGAAATGTTTTTATTATTATTATTACTACTATTTATTTTACTTTTATTACTATTACTGCTATTTTCAGAGCATATTGAGAAACCTTTGCTTAGAGGAAACAACATGCTAAAAGGTATTTTAGAGAAAGTCAGAAATTATTTGGGACCTATACCTCATATTGAGGTTTTGCCAGATGGAACTTACCCTGAGGTAAAGATCTCTAACCCGAATCATTATATATCTAAATATATAAATTAAATTTTAAAATTAACCTTAGTATGTTTTATATGATATCACTTCTGTATTTTAGATTCCTAGAAATATCAAATTTGGGCATCCGAAACATTATAAGCTGCGTGACATTCTGAATTCTCATTTTTCTGGAGAGGAAAGGAAAAATTCGCGTGTCATAGTCTTTTTCGAATATAGAGAATCTGTTATGGAAGCACATACCCTACTGCTTCAGTCTAGGCCACTCATTCAGCCCAAAATATTTCTGGGACAAGGTTCGGGAGTGACTCAGAAAACGCAGTTAGGAGTAAGTATTACTTATACAAAAATCACTTTAGTGTCGCCGAAATACATGAAAACAATTGGTCACCAATTCAATATTAAAACTTATTATTTTGCTGTCTACAAAAATGTTGGCTTTTTTATCAGCAAATCGCAAGAATATTAATATTCCTAATTTAATGCACCTTCACCTCTAGCTGAGGGCCCAGCAGTTAGTGAACCGTGCAAAATATTTTAGAAGTGTTCTTCAGTCATATGATCAAAAAACATGTAGTAACAAATCTGGAACTAGATGGTTAAATTGTAGAATAGTGCTCCCAGAGCAGGATATCCAGTAAATTTAGGCTGAGCTGCATAAGAATAAGGGTGGTGGTCCTGATGGATTACCTTACATGTTCATTAGGAGGTGTAAGGACAGTATATGCGTTCCATTAACATTAATATGCAATAGATCCTTTTCAGATAGTATTTGCCCTTTGAAATGGAAGGAAGCCTACGTTGTTCCTATCTTTAAAAGTGGCAATTTCGTCTCCAATTACACGCCCATTTGTACGTTAAATATTTTTAGTAATCTTAAATGTGTCGTACACAAACACTTGCCTAATCATA
The DNA here is from genome assembly GCA_030620095.1 of Kuschelorhynchus macadamiae. Lineage (NCBI taxonomy): Eukaryota > Metazoa > Arthropoda > Insecta > Coleoptera > Curculionidae > Kuschelorhynchus > Kuschelorhynchus macadamiae. The sequence goes on along the minus strand of JAUTXW010004166.1, from coordinate 688,158 downwards.
TCAAATAATGTTTTTGATTCCTAATACCCAAATTGATCTAAAAATTCTTTTCCTTCAAAAGTAAAATTTATTTTGTACAAAAAAAAAAAATTGTTGTCAAACTAGTAACCTAACCTACAGTTTTTACTGACGTTTATTTCCACGGCCTACTACATTTTTTTCGGAGGCCACCTCACGTGTGACGTAGAGGCGCATGCTGGCGAGCACACCTTGTTTTCTTCCCACCATGAATGCATCAAACCTAGTTTCCCTTTACTCCAATTAAATTTTGAAATTAATTGACTGTTTCCATATGTACAGGGTGTCCAATTTTGATTGTAAATGCAAGGTATCTTCGTTATTTGCAAATATTTAGGGTTGAGGTTTTCGGGACACCGTGCCAATTTTTTGTCAAACTTAAGCTGCCGTAATACAGCACATACATACATACAATAATAATGCAGAGATACAGGGCCAAATTTTAAAAAATGCATTTTAGGACACCCCTCGTATCTCGGTTATCTTTTAACGTATCGAAAAGGTAAAAACTGGCTCTTACAGAGTTTTTTACGTACAATCCAGTGGCGTGGACAGATTTTTACTCGGAGCCGTCGTTTTTGATACATGACCCAAAGTTTTTTTTTTTAAATGAAACATCCTGTATATATTTACGTAGTCCTATTCGTCTTATTATGAGCTTTTCAAAAATATATAGTTATCTATACTTATTTTAAAAATAAGGCTACAGTTTAAGTTTTTAATAATATATTAAGTATATCTATTTTTCTCTCTCACACACTCTTGCAATTTTACCCAGTGCATTTGAAATGACTACATTGCGTGCTTGTATTTGCAAAAATGCTTGCTCAGTCGTGTTACGCAGGTCTTGAACTGTAATATGTCGGGTACGAAAAATTAAATTTTTTAAGTGACCCCATAAAAAGAAATCCAATATGGACAGGTCAGGCGACCTAGGAGGCCATCGGACAGGTCCGTGCGTTCCAATCCAGCGTTCGGGGAAGTTCTCTTCTAAATACCGCCTCACAATTTGGGAGTTATGTGCTGGAGCACACGTCTTGTTGGAAATATATTTGATTCACATGTGCTAAAGGGCCATCTTCTATGATTTCTGGCAGTGAGACCTCCTTCAAAAATATGAAATTTTATTTTGGTTCCTAGTACGCAACAAACGACATTAAAGCCAAATCTTCCTTGTTGCTCTCGTGGAAATATCAAATGTTGATTTTCAGGTGACCAGTGTCTCGTATTGTGCCTATTAAATATTCCAGCACTACTTATATACGATTTGTCGGACCATATAACCGCCCTTCCAAAATTTTAGTTAGTATTAATTTTTTGTAAATACCACTGGCAAAAATCAATACGTAGTTCTGCATTTCCAGGATGTAGATTTTGCACTACTCTGACTTTATAATGTTTATACTTATGTTTCTTTAAAATAGTTTGAACCCACCCGAGACTTGATTACACCCACTTCATTCTCTATTTTTCTACAGGACGTTACAGGCGTTACATTTAAACTTGCTAAGACGTTAATTTCATCAGCCTCACGATTCTCTTTGTTATATTTCTTTGATCTGGGCTTTTTGAAAAAGCCAAAGTTTATTAAATTCGATTTCAGCCCGTAGAATATTAATTTATTTGGCTGCCTCCTTTCCGGATATCTATATAATAAAAGTTTAAGTTTTAAAAAAGATTGCAATAATAATTATGAAAATAAAACATTACCTAATGAAATAAAGCTCAGAAGCAGCGTTTATATTTTCATGACTCTCTATGAAACAGGTCAGCATATCATATTGCTCAAAGTTTTCAAATAATTGATTTGCAGCCATTTGTTAAAAAGTAATAATCAGAGCGACTAATTTAACACGTCTATTAGTATTAACATCAAAACTTCATTTACTTTATGACAAATCAGTGACAAAGCCATTTTTGACAATCAGTACATGGCTTACTATGAAAAATATAGATAGATATTATTACAAACCTAAATTGCAGCCTTATTTTTTAAAATAAGTATAGATAACCATATATTTTTGAAAAGCTCATAATGAGCCGAATAGGATTCCGTAAAAATATACAGGGTGTCCCATTTAAAAAAACGTGACTTTGGGTCATGTATCAAAAACGACGGCCCCGAGTAAAAATCTGTCTACGCCACTGTATTCTACGTAAAAAACTCTATAAGAGCCAGTTTTTACCTTTTCGATGCGTTAAAAGATAACCGAGATACGAGGGGTGTTTCAAAATGCAACTTTTTCAATTTGGCCCTGTATCTCCGAAACGAGGCGGGCTATGGAAAATCTGATTACGGCAGCTTGAGTTTGACAAAAAAGTGGCACGGTGTCGCGAAAACCTCAACCCTAAATATTTGCGAATAACGGAGATACCTTGCATTTACAACCAAAATTGGACACCCTGTACTAGCCTATATATAATTAGTTTGTATTATTTTCTTAAAACGTAAGGGTTTAGCTTCTTATTTCAAATTTCTGAAGTTTTCTAGTTCATTTTCATTTAATAGTTGATATTTTAAACTTAAAAAATAAGCATTTATTTTCGAAATGATAAGAAGATATAACCGCTAAAAATCATTTGACTAGGAAATGTTTAACCAAGTATTTATACATTTACCGTTATTTAAGTTAATTTTGTCATTTCTATAACAAGCATGAAACGTTATATCAGTGCCGGTTATTCAGGTGAAATAAGTGAAGTGCTACTTCACCAGGAAAAATATACAAGCAAACATCTAACTATATTTATTATATATCTCTTAAAATTTTAGTTTTTTTATTCATTTATTCAACTAATTGTTAAAAAATAAAGTTTACATCTCGAATAAATATTTTACTTGACCGTTGGCGGCATGTCTTTTTAAAACTTTCAATCGAACTTTATTATAACAACTATAACAGTGGCGCAAACCGTTTTGACTTTGCTGGAGGTGCTACGTTTAGTTTACGATTTTCCTACTATGTTGCCATGACAACGCTCTCGCTGAATTGCAGTCGCTGTACAGGGTGTCCGGATTTGGTTGCAAAAGCAGAGTATCTCGCTTATTTTTAAAGATAGAACCTTGCGGTTTTCACGAACCTGAGCTAATTTTTTGTGAAACTCATGAAGCCGTAAACAAAATTTTTCATAGCCTTCTTCGTTTATGAGATACAGGGCGAAATACAAAATTTTGCATTTTGGGACCCATTCGTATCTCGGTTATCCTTTAACTTAACGCAAAGGGAAAAATTGCTGCTTATGCAGTTTTTTACGCTGGATCCAGTGGCGTAGTTATATTTTTCATTTGAGTTGTTATTTTTTAGATATGATCCAAAGTTGTGTTTTTTTAAATGGGACACCCTGTATATTTGTCCAGAAATTGATTTATCATTTTAAAAGCTTCTCAAAAATATATAATAGTATGGGTCTATTTTAATAAACAACAACAAAAATCCTAATTTTTATAATTATCATCCCAAATTTTGCAGTAGGCCATGCAAAACGATGCCGTTTTCTTTTGTTTTCTTAGAAGCAAATGACATTTCCCAATTTTGTACGCGTATATAAAATATAGCACTAGTTTTTTGTATTTATTTATTGTGTAAACATATATTTGTATTATTATGGAAGAAAACCAAACTTTCGGATATTATGAAAAGTACGATATGTTAGCTTGTTTTATATTAAGTAATGAAAATGTTGAAGCGGCTTCTGATATGTATTTTAACAGGTAAATAGTTAATTTTTAGGTATGTTGAAATACTATTGCTTAATTTTTATTTAGATATCCAGAAAGGAGGCAACCTAATATATCCACTTTTTATCGGATAAAATAGAATTTACTTAATCACGGATCATTTATCAAACCTCGTACGAAAACATATAATAAAGAAAATCAGGAGGCTGAGGAAATTACGGTTTTGGCTAATGCAGAAGCTTACCCTACAAACTCTTGTAGGGCCAGTGAAAAGAGCATAGGGATTCCAAAAACTAGAGTTCAAGAAATTCTAAAAAAGCACAAATACCACCCATACAAATTTAGGCTCGTGCAGCACTTACAGCCAGGGGATGCAGAGCGTCGGGTAATCTTCTGCAATTGGTTTCGAGAAAGATGCGATATGGTTAGAGATTTTGAAAGGAAGGTTGTATGGTCAGACGAAGTACATTTCAGTAATTCTGGTATACTCAATAGGCACAATAGTAGATTCTGGTCCCAGGAAAATCAACACCAAATATTTCCCAGAAGACAGCAGGGCAGGTTTGGTCTAAATGTGTCCTGCTTCATATTAGGAACACATGTAAAATTTTATATATTTGAGGGAAATCTAACAGCCAATCGCTATATAGAAATTTTAGAGGCAGCTATACCTGAATTACTTGACGATGTTCCTCTAGCGCAAATTAACGTAATTTATTTTCAACAGGACGGTGTTCCTGCACACAATTCTGGAATGACGAGATTATTTCTGGACAATAATTTTACCCATCAATGGATCGGAACAAATGGACCTATAAGATGGCCCCCTAGGTCCCCAGATTTGTCGATTTTAGATTTCTTTCTATGGGGATATCTGGAAAATAGAATTTACAAAGACCACTATGATAATGTCAAAGATTTAGGAAATGCAATAAGAGAAAATTTTGGCTATTTACAAAATCATCCCGTTATTTTGCTTAATTCCCTAAAACGAATACGAAAATTGTGCGAAGCATGCATAGAACAAAATGGAAATCAGTTGGAACAGTTCTTTTGATTTCCTTGATTACTGTAGTTCTTATACGACAGTTGATTTTTGCTGAAAGGCTTGTGACATAATAATTTATTACAGTTTTGTTCTTGTGTTACATAAATCTAGTTAGGTGGTACTTTTTTGGTGTGAAATTATCAATACATATTTTGATAAATAGATTTAATTAGATATTTATTTTGATTTATTGTTAGGATGTAGATATTGTTAACGACTTGAAATAAAAGGCATCATTGTTTTGCTTGGCCTACTGCAAAATTTGGCATGATAATTATAAAAATTAGGATTTTTGTTGTTGTTTATTAAAATAGACCCATACTATTATATATCTGACGTGAACTTCGTCTCCCATTTTAAATTAACTTCAAGAGGTTCGTGGGTTCGGGAGGGGTTTAAAAGACACAATTATATTCTGTGCAACGTTTCGTAGATGTATTTCTACTTTATCAAGCACTAAAAGACACAAAGCACATTTAAAAATCAAAATTACAGAAAACAAATAATACTCCTACCTGAAACCTTTTAGCATCCATGCACCCATATTTTTACCTTCATTATACAATAATAAATATAAACTTTGTTTTTACGTACTTGAATGAGACATAAACTGTTGTAAATACTCGCGCACTGCGTGTTGTCGAGGAACTGAGTTGAAAGTTGTTTCAATAAGACTAACGTAAAACTAGCTTTTTACAACTACAAAACAACCAAAAACAGTATTAGGGGAAAAACCACCAATATAATAACCAATTTCTATAATAATTATCAAACTTCCAAGTCGTACAATACATTGCTTAAAGATACACGAACAACAGAACGCTTAATGGTAGGAAGATCTGACAAGGGAAACTCGACAGTAATAATGGAAAAAAGTTCGTACGACAAAAAGATGGTAGAAATGTTGGGCGACAACAAAACTTACACTCTCATAAGAAAGGACCCGACTAAAAAAAATTCCAAGACAAAGCCAACACTTTGGTGACCTTGCTTAGAGAAAACCAATGTATCGACGAAAAGGATGAGAAGAAAATGAAAAGTTACAATTCCATTGCCCCAAAAATCTACGGACTAAGAAAAACACATAAGGACAATTTCAGTTTGCGACCCATTGTTAGTTGCGTCAACACCCCATGTTACAAGTTGGCTTCCTTTTTGCATGAAAAACTACAGCCGGTAACCACAACGTATCCTTTTAATGTAAAAAACTCATTTGAGTGTGTTGAACTCTTAAAGACAATAACTATACCACCTAATCATAAAATTGTATCACTCGATGTAGTTTCATTGTTTACTAATATTCCCAAACAGCTTGTATTGGATGTTATTGGTAGGCAATGGAGATTCATATCTGCCTATGTTGACATACCCAAACAACTGTTTTTAGAAATGATTGCTTTTTGCTGTGATTCTAGTTTTTTTATTTTTAAAAATGACATATATTTACAACTAGACGGAGGCGCGATGGGTAATCCGTTAAGTCCTATCTTAGCTAACATTCTAATGAACGACCTAGTGGCTACAGTGTTGAGCAAACTACCTTTTAGAGTTCCTTTCTTTTTCTTATACGTGGACGATTCCATCACTGCAGTTCCTGATAATGAGTATGACGTAATTCTAAACTACTTTAATGGATATCACTCTAATATTCAGTTCACAATTGAAGTGGAAAAAAAAACAAAAAACTTGGCTTTCTGGCAGTTGAGGTGATTAGAAATGACGACGGAACTTTAAAAACCAATTGGTTTCGAAAACCCACCAGCTCCGGTAGAGTGTTGAATTTCTACTCAAACAATCCTATTTCTCAGAAAATTGGTACCATCACAGGAATGCTACATAGAGCTAAAACCCTTAGTCACCCGTCTTTCCACGATGACAACATAAAAATTATTAAAAATATTTTAAAATTAAATAACTATCCGTCTAATTTTTCAAACATTTGCATCAATAAATTCAAAAAAATCCCAACTGAATCAATCAATCAAAAATCTGACAAGAAGTTTTTTAAGTTTCCCTTTATTAATGGTTTGTCACAAAAAATTGAAAGTTGTTTCAATAAGACTAACGTAAAACTAGCTTTTTACAACTACAAAACAACCAATTTCCTTTATACCAAAATCAAAGATCAAACAGCTTTTAATAAACAGTCCAATGTCATTTACAACATCCCTTGTTCTTGTGGAAAACAGTATATAGGACAAACTAAACAATATTTGGGCGACAGAATAAACCAACACAAAAATGACTGCAAAAACCATAATCAAACAAAAAAAGATAAAACTGCGTTAGCGTCTCATCGTTTTAACACTGGTCACATTTTTCAATTCGACAATACAACCATTTTGGATAGGGAGGCTAATTGGTACAAACGGAATATAGGCGAAATGATTTACATTTATTTAAATGATACAATAAATCTAAGATCGGACACACAAAATTTAAGTGTTATATATAGTAATGTATTAGACAAATATAAAGCAACCAAAAACATGTAAAACAAAAAGTATTCTATGTCTAGATATAATGGGAAAATCTTTTATTCCTACTACATGATTTTTAATTTCATTTTTATTGAATTATAGTTGAAAAATACTTACAATGTATATCAATATTTATTATTTTGTTCGGTATTGTATATTTTTTTATATTATTTTATATGTATTAGTCATTGTTTGTATCATGTTATAATTTCTGTGTAACCAACCCCAAAGCATCAATTTACCCGCACATTGTCATAAAGAGTCAAGGCTCTTAAATTTGAATGGGATCGTAAAAAAAGTATAACATCTATTTATTTTGCAAATATTTTGAAATCACCATCTGCTCAGTTCCTCGACAACACGCAGTGCGCGAGTATTTACAACAGTTTATGTCTCATTCAAGTACGTAAAAACAAAGTTTATATTTATTATTGTACAATGAAGGTAAAAATATGGGTGCATGGATGCTAAAAGGTTTCAGGTAGGAGTATTATTTGTTTTCTGTAATTTTGATTTTTAAATGTGCTTTGTGTCTTTTAGTGCTTGATAAAGTAGAAATACATCTACGAAACGTTGCACAGAATATAATTGTGTCTTTTAAACCCCTCCCGAACCCACCTCCCAACCTCTTGAAGTTACTATTATATATTTTTGAGAAGCTTTTAAAAGGATAAATCAATTTCTGGACAAATATACAGGGTGTCTCATTTAAAAAAACACAACTTTGGGTCATATCTAAAAAATAACAACTCAAATGAAGAATATGACTACGCCACTGGATCCAGCGTAAAAAACTGCATAAGCAGCAATTTTTCCCTTTGCGTTAAGTTAAAGGATAACCGAGATACGAGGGGGGTCCCAAAATGCAAAATTTTTTATTTCACCCTGTATCTCATAAACGAAGAAGGCTATGAAAATTTTGTTTACGGCTTTATGAGTTTCACAAAAAATTAGCTCAGGTTCGTGAAAACCGCAAGGTTCTATCTTTAAAAATAAGCGAGATACCCTGCTTTTGCAACCAAATCCGGACACCCTGTACGTGACATAGCTCAAAACTACTTATCCGATTGGCTTCAGAAATCAAGGGTCATGAAGGGATGAAATGGTTACATTTTAGTAAAAATCTAATATGGCGGAACAAAAGCGGCATAATGAAGTGTTAAAAAAATTATTACTAAAAAACTACTTCGCCAATTTACATGAAATTTTGCATAAAAATCAAATGTTACATGGAAATCGTCTGGTAAAATTTTGATACGAATCCAAGATAGCGAAACAAAATGGCGACCTATTGAATTGTTAAAAAAATTTCTAAAAATTTAGTTATCCAATTTACCTAAATTTTTGAAAATCAAATGTACGCAGAAATCATCTGGAAAAATTTTTATACGAATCCAATATGGCGGAACAAAATGGCCCCCTAATGAAATTCAGTACCAAAATACTATTTATCTAATTGAAGTGTAAAACGGGGTAAATTTTAGTGCGAATTTAATATGGCAAAACCAAATGGCGGCCTAATGAAATTTTTAAATATTCAATAAAACCCTCCTACCAATTTTAGGTTGTCAAAGCTTTCAGAGAGGGTAAGTGCAACACTTTACTCTCCACTTGCATTGGAGAAGAAGGACTAGATGTTGGAGAAGTGGATCTTATTATTTGTTTCGATATATCTAATAAATCACCTATCCGAATGGTTCAAAGAATGGGTAGAACTGGAAGAAAACGGGCAGGCAGCGTCTTAGTCTTGGTCACCGAAGGTAAAGAACAGCAAACGCTTAAAGATTGTTTGATACATAAAAATAATATTTCCACTCACGTACTTGGATCGGTTCAGCTAAAAAATGGCCTGTATCCACACAGCCCTAGACTGGTTCCGGCAAATTTAAATCCAAAATGTGAAAAAATGTTCATAACTGTAAAAGACGTGCCTAAGAAAACAACTATTATGGTAAGTTGTGATTTTTAAAATTTAATTTAAAAAATCGCCGAATATGCATATATAGAAAGAAAATGTGGTGTCTTAATTTAAAAATCAAACCGTTTCTTTTTTGTTGATATATGATTTTTAAATGCAGGCAAAAGGTACTAACGTGAAGTTATTTTCAAATTTTATTTGAAGGATGACTCGTTATAAGGAGAATTTTTTTTTATATTTTGAATATATAATTTCCTAGGTGTTGTGTCACTTGCCTACAAAGTAATTCTAGTGGCAATTTCATGTATGGTTGAAATAATTATGAAAAAAAATTAATATAGTAGTTGTAAGATTTTTTGACAACTTAGAAACTATGAAAGCTACAGCTTCGCGAAAAAAAAATTCATAACTAAAGTGACCAAGAGAAATTGCTGGAAAATATTTATTTTCAAGTTTGTAAAACTACCGCAAGATGGCGTACCTGTAATGGTAAATAAAAATAACACTTTTTTTGCAAAAATACCCAACATGAGATAAGATTTTGATAACATCGATAAAAACTCCAACAAAATCTGCGTCAGTTTTGTTTAAGGCGTTTTGTCATATTTCCAATAATAAGGGTGGGGGAAGGTGATAAATAAATCAACCTTCGAAGCCCTTTGTCTCCAACATCTTTTATTTAATGTTATCCAAGTGCATACTTGTTTGAAAGAGCATTTTAACTACTGTCATTTTTGGCTCTCGATAGTTCTTGGTACACTAACTAGAGGGCGTTGTTTAAACAAAAGGCAATTTTTAGAGATTTTCTCGAAAAAATTAAATGGAAGTGTGATATTAGTTATTTCAAAATAACCTGTTTTCCGCTGATTAAAAAAAGGCAATTTTTAGAGATTTAAATGGAAGTGTGATATTAAAAATTAAATGTTAAATTATTCTGTGACAAAGTATTCTTTATTACAACTTAAAAGCAAATACTCCTTTTTATTTATTATCAAAAATTTAAAGCATTTAAAGTCCAACATGCTATGACCATAACAAAACGGTAAAACTGAAGTCCTAAAAAATTACCATTACAAAATGTCTTTACAAATGTTCGAAATTGTTGTCATTTCTGTAAACCCAGTGATTTTAAGGAGGGAAAAATTAACTAAACCCTGTTTTGATATCTTTATTCATATTTTAGTTATTTCCTATGAGGCATTCATAAAAGTGGTAAATTCTAAAACCTAATTCCTAATTTTAAAAATAGCTTATTCTGTATTAAAGTGAATCATTATTTGTATTAATGTTAATGTTCACAGACATAACGTTAATAACTAAGAATATTATTAGTTACGCGTCAACGTTAAAATATTGCAAGTACTCAATTTAAAAATGGCCGTATGTCAAACTTCAAATAAGCAACAATGCATATTTATTGTAAGAGCTTATTTAGTATTTGCGAGTATATGTTATCATAATTTTCTTAAACTGACTTGGTAAAAATGTCTTATTCCATTGAAGAAGCTTATGACATGTTAGCCGTATACTTCCAAAATTTCGAAAATGCGAATATAGCCGCGCGGGTATATGCAGCTAAATATCCTGATAGAAGACATTTCAGTAAAAGAGTATTTATGCGTTTAGCTAAAAATTTGCGCGAATTTCGTCAAGTGAATCCAATTTCAGTGCCTAGAAGAAATCGTGCAATTAGAAATGAGGATAACATTATCAACATTCTTGCTTACGTTCAAATTAATCCACATTTAAGCACCAGAGTAATTTCGTTGGACTTAGGAATTAGTAAGTCGAGGGTACATCGAATTTTGTTAGACAAATTACATCCATATCACGTTACTCTGCACCAAGCTCTGACAGAAGGAGATTTTGATTTAAGATTAGATCACTGCTACTGGCTAAGATCTATGATTGTCGAGAATCCCTATTTCTTATCGAAACGGCTGGATAGGACGAGGCAGTTTGTTTTCATGACCTGCTAGATCCCCGGACCTCTCTGTGCTTGATTTTTATTTATGGGGAAGAATAAACGACATTGTGTTTGAAACGCGCCCTACTACGCCAGAAAATATGATTGATAGAATTTGAAATGCTATAGCTAGCATTTCGAGAACTGAAATTGAAGTCGCCGTTGCTAGCACTCGGCAAAGACTTGATCATTGTATTGAAAATAATGGAAACGAACATTTGTAAAGACATTTTTGTTAATTGTAATTTTTTAAGATTTGTGCGTTAATGTTATTGTTCTTTTATGTTGTTAGTGATTTACTTAATGGGTTTGCGGTTTTGTTATTGTTATAGCCCGTTGGCTTTTAAACACGCTTCAAATTTTTGATAATAAATAAATTTGGACCAGTACCAAGCCTGGATAAAGTGTGAGGTAAAGCCAACACTATTGTAATAAAGATTATTTGCTTTCAAGTTGTAATAAAGACTACTTTGTCACAGAATAATAACATTTAATTATGATTAAAAGCTAATATTTTGTTTTAACAGTGGAAAACAGGTTATTTTCAAATAACTAAAAAATGAATAAATATATTAAAACGCGATTTTCGCCAGAATTTAGGCATTTTTTTCCTCTTTAAAAATCACACTGTTAAAAGCATACCGTTCCATTTGATTTTTTTGAGAAAATCTCTAAAAATTGAGTTTTGTTCAAACAACGCCCTCTGGTTAGTGTACCAAGAACCAAAAATGACAATAGTTAAAAGAGCTTTAAATGCTCTTTCGAACAAATACCCACTTGGATAACATTAAATAAAAGATGTAGGAAACAGAGCGCTTGGAAAGTTGATTTATTTATCACCTTCCCCCACCCTTATTATTGGAAATAAGACAAAACGCTTTTAACAAAACTGTCGCCGATTTGGTTGGAGTTTTTGTTGCTGTTATCAAAATGTTATCTCATATTGGGTATTTTTGCAAAAAAAAGTGTTTTTATTTACCATTGCAGGTATGCCATCTTGCGGTAGTTCTACAAACTTGAAAATATTTTCCAGCAATTTCTCTTAGCCACTATAGTCATGAAATTTTTTTTCGCGAAGCTGTAGCTTTCATAGTTTTTGAGAAAAGCTACCCGGCCGCCCTTAGTGGGACACCCTGTATATATATATATATATATATATATATATATATATATATACCGGGTGTCAACGATATCGTTTTACACGATGCCATTCAATTGCTTTTTAGGTTAGGATTTTTTTATTTGGGTTAACGAAATATGGTATTAAGACACATATTTTTCATGAAAAAACAATTGAATATTACTGCCAGTTTTTCCGATATCAGAACCAAGTTAAGAATTTCAAATGGAACCCTGTATATTATTTTACATAGTTTGATAGAGCTTAGAATTACCTTTTCAATGGCATATCACACATTATATTTTTTTTCAAAATGGCGGACCAGGAAGCGCTTTTTCAAAATTCAATATGGCGGTCGTTTCCCGATACCGATGAAATTTTTGTTTAACAAATTATTAAAATATTAAACAAAATCGGGTTTTCAATGGATTTTAATCAAATTTTTAATTTATCACAAAATGTGATAAGTTTAATTTTTTCTCTAAAATGTGAACTTTTTCTTAAATTTTCTCAAAGATTTTAAATAGAAAGTTGTATTTATTAAATATTAGTATTAAAGTATATCTTATTAGCTACACGAAACTGCATAACAAGCCGTATTTTTGCTTTTTGTTTCAGAAAAAATTGACAAAACCTTGCCGATATACATTTTTCCTAATACATAACATGAAACAAACACACACATATTATTAATCAAAAAATCCTGGAATATTTTTTAATGTTTATTGATAAGTAATTTTGTATTATTTTGACATTTTATGACTGTTGTCTTATTTTAGGAAAGCGAGAAGAAATCACAAGTAGTATTAATTTTATTTTACCGGTAGATACGGTGCAGTAACATGAAAGATGACTTAACTAAGATAAGTAGGCCTTGGAAACAATTGCATAGGGATGCCATTATAATTTTCATTAGATTTAACCAGAAACGTCAAAAGTACTGTTTTGTATCGACATTTCTGATAACTTTCGTTACATTTTTACACTGAGAAGTGGTTCTAGTTAGTTTTAAAAATAAATATTATGGTTTATTCAAGAGAACATCAAATTGACATGCTCCTTATTTATGGGGAATGTCGCAAAAATTCAAGGGACACAGAGAGATTATACCAGGAACGCTTTCCGAATCGTGACGCTCCTTCACATGCATATTATCCTTGGCTAGTACAACATTTAAAAAATGAAAATAATGGTGGTGTCCACGCTAATGGCAATGATGGTTTCGTAGTAAGCGAAGAAGTGGAAACAAACGTTTTAGCGTACATCGAGTATGACCGTGCAGCTTCCCTTCGTGAATTAGGCAAACAGTGCAATACGTCCCATGAAAGCGCCAGAAAAATTTTAAAGAAACACGGGTTTAAATCGTTTAAGTATCAAATTCACCACCACCTATTTGAAAATGACTTCCAAAGACGACTTATTTATTGCAATTGGTTTTTAGATAATTATAGAATAAGTCCTGTGTTTCATAATAAGATTATTTTTTCGGACGAATCAAGGTTTACTAATCTAGGGATGTTTAATAGAAATAATTTTCGTTATTGGGCAAAGGAAAATCAAAGATTAGTAAGAGAAGGTGCCTTCCAGAAACGTTTTGGAGTTAATGTTTGGTTAGGCGTTGTAGGACTAAGCGTTATTGGTCCAATATTATTCCATCAGCCTTTAACTGGCGAGATGTATTTGGACTTTCTCGAAAATGAAATTGAACATTTTATAAATAATTTGCAGCAAAAAAATGATTTAGTTTGCCAACAAGATAGCGCCCCTGCTCATAATTCAAGAATTGTTGCAAATTACTTGAATGAACGATTTGGTGAGAACTGATTGGGAACCAATGGACCAATTCGATGGCCAGCGAGGTCGCCTGACCTAACCCCGCTTGATTTTTCTATATGGGGTCATCTGAAAGAAAAAGTGTATGCAACTCCTGTAATATCGTTGGAAATGTTAGAAAATAGAATAAGACGAGCCGTTGAGAGTATCTCAGAACAGCATTTACGAAACCTGCTCGCGGAAAATGTTGAGAGAGTTACACTATGCCAAGAACAAGGCGGACAGCGCATAGAACATTTAATTGAGTGACTTTTGTATTAATTGTGAAAGTTTGATTTTAAATTAGCATTAAACCCAATAAAAACCCCCATATTTGTTTATTATTTCTACCTATAATTCAAAAATATCTTCGGTGTTAGAAAATGGCCGCCATATTGAATTTTGAACAAAAGCTTCCTGGTCCTCCATTTCGAAAAAAAATCAACTTGTGATATGTCAATGTAAAGGGAATTCTAAGTTCTATCAAACTGTGTGAAAAAATATACAGGGTTCTTTTTAAACTTCTTTACTTAGGTCTAGGTATTTCCGGAAAAACCGAAAGCCTACCGGTAAAATAAAATTAATACTACTTGTGAATTTTTCTCGATTTCCTAAAATAAGACAGCAAAAATCATAAAATGTCAAAATAATACAAAATTGCTTATCAATAAAAAATATTCCGAAATTTACTGATTAATAATATGTGTGTGTGGGTGTGTGTGTTTCATGTTATGTATTACGAAAAATGTATATCGACAGAGTTTCGTCAATTTTTTCTCAAACAAAAAGCAAAAATACGGTTTGTTATGCGGTTTTGTTTTTGTTTTTTGTTTTTCTCAGTGTAAAAATGTAACGAAAGTTATCAGAAATGTCGATACAAAACAGTACTTTTGACGTTTCTGGTTAAATCTAATGAAAATTATAATGGCATCCCTATGCAATTGTTTCCAAGACCTACTTATCTTAGTTAAGTCATCTTTCATGTTACTGCACCGTATCTACTGGTAAAATAAAATTAATACTACTTGTGATTTTTTCTCGCTTTCCTAAAATAAGACAACAGTCACAAAATGTCAAAATAATACAAAATTACTTATCAATAAACAATAAAAAATATTCCAGGATTTTCTGATTAATAATATGTGTGTGTTTGTTTCATGTTATGTATTAGGAAAAATGTATATCGGCAAGGTTTTGTCAATTTTTTCTGAAACAAAAAGCAAAAATACGGTTTGTTATGCGGTTTCGTGTAGCTAATAAGATATACTTTAATACTAATATTTAATAAATACAACTTTCTATTTAAAATCTTTGAGAAAATTTAAGAAAAAGTTCACATTTTAGAGAAAAAATTAAACTTATCCCATTTTGTGATAAATTAAAAATTTGATTTTAAATTTGATTAAAATCCATTAAAAACCCCATTTTGTTTAATATTTTAATAATTTGTTAAACAAAATTTCATCGGTATCGGGAAACGACCGCCTTATTGAATTTTGAAAAAGCGCTTCCTGGTCCGCCATTTTAAAAAAAAAATATAACGTGTGATATGTCATTGAAAAGGTAATTCTAAGCTCTATCAAACTATGTAAAATAATATACAGGGTTCCATTTGAAATTCTTAACTTGGTTCTGATATCGGAAAAACTGGCAGTAATATTCAATTGTTTTTTCATGAAAAATATGTGTCTTAATACCATATTTCGTTAACCCAAATATAAATATCCTAACCTAAAAAGCAAATGAATGGCATCGTGTAAAACGATATCGTTGACACCCGGTATATATATATTTTTGGTTTTATTTTTCTTGGTTTAAGGTCAGCGTGCTAAGTTAAAACTAGGCAAAATTACTTCAAAACATACATATATTGTAGTCGGAAAGATAACGTTTCAACCATGCTTCTGGTCTTTTTCAAATCTACAATTTGATATGAACATGTAGGTATGATAACAGAAATTTTTTTAAAAAATATATCTTACCTTAGAACGTAATATCAAAATAATCCAAATTTTAAAAAACTAACATAAACATTTACATAAAACACGTACAACACAGACTATTTATAAATGCACGTACATAACTTAGATTTTAAAATATTGACAGACGCACATTTTACATAGTAACACGACGAAATGTGGGATTTAACTACTGTAATACAGATGTATAGATTTTACTGAGGTTGTTGACATCTTTTTTGTCATTTATGCTATTATTGTTTTTTTGAATTTCAACCATTTCATAAAATTCTCTCTTTTTTCGGTGGTGTTCGGTCTTTAAGATCTTTATTCCATTATAGTTAAAAGTATGGTTTTTCGATTTTTCATGATTCGTTAGGGCTGTTGAATTTTTTTTATCGTATTTCTGACTTTTTACACGATTTTCCAAATATTGGCTGGTCTGTCCAATATTTGGAAAATATATATATATATATATATATATATATATATATATATATATATATATATAGATCCTTTATGCTTTAAGGAGCTACTGCAGTTCTGAATAGAACACTTTTTCTGACATGTGTATCTCTCTCTTTCTCTTCTCCTCACTCCCCCCTGCCTTCTTCTCTCTAATACACTATTGTCATTAAAAAAAACACCGATTGGAAGAATTCTGACTTCAGATCTCATAACTTTTTTATCTGTTTGAACTAGCAGTTTGTCATTCATCTGTGTTTACCTGTATATTTCTGATTTTTGCGTGTCGCCAATTTGAAAACAATTACGGATTAGATGTACACCAAATTAATGTTTGTATGTCTGTCAATCTATTAAAAGTAAATACCAGCAAAACAGTGTAAGTAAGTGTATGCTTAATGCCAGTGACAGAGTAAAATATGAGTTTAGCACAAGCAATTTTTCATTAAGTATTTGTTTATTTCCAAGGTTAGACATAGATGGGGATCTCGACAAGGGCAGCACTTAGGCTCACTGGGGTCCATTGTGCTATCCCACCTAGTTGATGTATCAAGCCGCGAGCCCACTCTTTTTTAAAAAGGAACGGACCCTTTCACGTCCCACAAGCAAAAAAAGCAGTCTAACATTGACTAAAGTGTCGTATCGATAGACCGGATGCTCGGTAGTTTCATCTACCTCAGGTCAGAACGTCTAAAAGAGCCTGACATGAAGACCCTAGACCTTAGACTGTCTGCGATTCTTAAATCTAGCCTGAAGGAACAATTCCAAGAACAGGTTCCGGCCCAGTGAAAACAGTGTTGCTGCCTTCCCGAGCCATCTGATCCGCCCCCTTATTACCCTCAATGCTTTGATGACCAGGCATCCAAATGAGGCTAACCCTATTGGACTCACACAGCCTCTCTAGGGC
The DNA here is from genome assembly GCA_030620095.1 of Kuschelorhynchus macadamiae. Lineage (NCBI taxonomy): Eukaryota > Metazoa > Arthropoda > Insecta > Coleoptera > Curculionidae > Kuschelorhynchus > Kuschelorhynchus macadamiae. The sequence continues at coordinate 670,787 of JAUTXW010004166.1, read as the reverse complement.
TATCCTGCATTCAAGTGTTAGAATTGACCCTGTTCTTGCCTGCTTGACTATCACAGCATATATAGATATACTTGTCGTGATATCCTCTGGAAAGGTTTTCCTGTCCGCAGTTCAAGATTACTGTAATCTCAGCCTGATGTACAGTCGCATACCGTCCAAGAGCAACACTAATTCTTGCCCTGGGTCTCTCCTTATTCCCGCCCCAGTTTCCTCCTCCATTAAAGAGCCGTCTGTAAACCAGACAAGGCCATCCGGGTTAAGGAAGGACGAGGAGGTATCCCTCCAATGTTCTCTCTCAGGAACAATTACACAAAACATTTTAGAAGCTATTGAGACCGGATTAATGGCATCTCTCCTAGCTAGGAGAAGATCTATGCCCAAAATCCTAGTATTTATGTATTCATCAACAAGCACAAGCAAGTGTAGAGGACTTAGTCCCAGAATGACCTCCATACCTCGGGTCGGTGTGGTACTTCTTCATAAGCAATTTTTCATTAAGTATTGGACAGGCTACAATTGAATTGAGTATTTGGGAGTCATCGTTGATGATAAATTGTTGTTTAGGGAGCACTGCAGTTTTATTATTTCCAAGGTTAGCCATACTGTTAACTACCTGGCTCGTTATATTACTTGTCTCTCTTTATGGTCAAATTTGATGGTTTTTAATGCAATAATTGTACCACATTTTAACTATTGTTGCACTATAATGTACCTCTTTCAACAAAATGAGCTAGTGTGGCTGCAAAAATTTCAAAATCGAGCAATGCGATTAATATTGTCTTGCAATAGGTACACTCAAATAAAATCAATGTTAGTGTATTTATTGTCAATTAGTGGAGACTAATATATATATATATATATATATATATATATATATATATATATATATATATATATATATATATATATATATATATATATATATATATATATATATATATATATATATACAGGTGAGTCGGGAGGATCGCCCCAAACTCCAGGAGTGTGTTCTATGAAAGAAACTGATTTAAAAAACTCATATGTTCTTATTCGATTTTCATTTGTTTTCAACTTACAACAAAAATAAGATTTCAAGCATAATTCCATACATACAACATAATAATTATAGGGTGCTTAGAAATCAAAATAAGTTAATGTTCCATTTACTGGTACTATACCTGTCAGTGTCATTTTTGAATTCGTACCTGTCAGTGTCATTTTTGAATTCGAGCTGTTGAACATATTCCAAAATGCCGAATTTTTACTCACACTTAGAGTATGCGAATATGATATTTGTTTATGGTTTTTGCAATGGGAATGCTACAGTTGCTGCTGAAGAATACCGTCAACGATTCCCATTTCAACGTCATCCTGATAAGAAAGTATTTATGAGAGTTTTCAACAAACTATGCGAAAGCGGAACACTTCCCAGTGCCAACACAACTTCTGAAAGAGCTACTCAACAAACTTTAGAAGAAGTAGAAAATATTCTGGACCTAGTAGAAGAAGATGCAACCATCAGTTCACGCAGAATGGCTGCTCAGTTGGACATTCCACAAAAAAGAGTGATAAATACGCTCCACGAGCAAGGTTTGTATCCTTACCACTTACAAAAAATCCAACACCTACAGCCAGAAGATTTTGCCAAACGTATGGAGTTTTGTCGGTGGATAGACAATAATCGTCATCTTATATCGTGCATACTTTTCACGGACGAAGCAACATTTACTCGGGACGGTATTAATAATAGTCGCAATTGCCATGTCTGGTCAGAGGAAAATCCGCATGCAACAGTCGAGAGCAACTTTCAACATAGGTTCTCGGTAAACGTATGGTGTGGTATGACAGATAGTTTTGTCATTGGCCCTTTTATTTTGGAAAATCACCTCACAGGGGACTACTATTGTGAATTTCTCAAAAATGAATTACAAGGACTAATGGAGGATGTTCCCCTAAACATCAGAAGGCAAATGTACTTCCAGCATGATGGAGCTCCAGCACATTTCGCACATCAAGTCAGGCAACACTTAGACGGGAGGTTTCCAAGGCGTTGGATTGGTCGCGGTGGTCCTATTATTTGGCCTCCAAGATCTCCTGACCTCACTCCGCTCGATTTCTGTTTATGAGGCTGGTTAAAAAATGAAGTGTACAAAGTGAGAGTGGACACTCGAGAAGCACTTATTCAGCGTATCAGAAATATTGCAGATGAAATTAAAGAAAGGCATGAGGCAATTAGAAGAGCAACAGGTGCCCTACGTAGACGAAGCCGAAAATGTTTAGAGCTCAATGGGGGCATTTTTGAACATTTAATATGATGAAATCTAATGATTGAAACGTTAATTTGTTAGATCTTGTTTATATTCTAATTTATGCTGTAAGTTGAAAACAAATGAGAATCGAATAAGAACATATGAGTTTTTTTAAATCAGTATCTTTCATAGAACACACTCCTGGAGTTTGGGGCGATCCTCCCGACTCACCCATATATATATATATATATATATATATATATATATATATATATATATATATATATATATATATATATATATATATATATATATATATATATATATATATATATATATATATATATATATATATATATATATATATATATATATATATATATATATATATATATATATATATATATGTATATATAGAGATATATATATATATATATATATATATATATATATATATATATATATATATATATATATATATATATATATATATATATATATATATATATATATATATATATATATATATATATATATATATATATATATATATATATATATATGTCTGGTTTACAGACGGCTCTTTAATGGAGGAGAAAACTAATATATATATCTATATATATATATATATATATATATCTATATATATATCTATGGTGGCGGGAGAACGTACGGAGAGACCCAGGGCAAAAATTAGTCTTGCTCTTGGACGGTATTTATATATATATATATATATATATATATATATATATATATATATATATATATATATATATATATATATATATAAGCCCTTACGATAATATCATGATCACCTCGTGGATGATGAAATAAAAATCTTGATTCAAAACAGATATGTACATTTATATTTGTTTGCTATATATAAATCTTACATCGATAGAGCTGTATACTCGCTTGACTATATTATAGATGGCAGGCTTCACATTTCTTGGGTGGGTTGTTTACGACTCTAGTCCCTGTAAAATACTTTTAGACTGATTATTTAATTAATTAATAAGAAGGTCTAGCCATGTTTAGATTTTAAGTACCAGAGTTAGCCTTACATATTGTTAGATGGTAATTATTTGAGAGTTCAATACGACAGGTAGCTTCACGTATTGTTAGAGCTACTGGTATTTATTAATTTGTGAGTTTAGTACCAGAGGTAGCTTCACAAATTGCTAGAACTGCTGGTATTTAAATTGAGACCAAGTCGAATCTTGTTTTTTGTTGGAAAAGGCGCGGTTATTTATATTAGAAAATGTGCAAATTAATAACAATTAAATTCATGTATTAGTCTGGGGGTAATTTAGTTTTAAAAAGCATAGTCTGGGGTACTGTGACAATATATATATATATATATATATATATATATATATATATATATATATATATATATATGATCATTGAATGTTTCTTGAACCATTGTAAATATATAAGTTTCAGCAAAGTTTTCTTGGGAATTTTGGTTCAGTAGAGTAAACTGCGAGGTAGTGGGCAGTTACATAATTTTATTTTTTTTTTCCAGGACGTTTCGTTGACTTTCGTACAACTTTTTCAACTGGTTTATAACGTGTCTAAAAGTAAAATTGACCTTAAATAAATATAAACGTTTTACAAAAAATAAACTTACCATCAGAAACAAAGATCCAAAATGCATTAAATGCGATAACAAATTGTGTAACACATATGAGACATATAACACGAAGCTGACATTTTGTATATTACAATAAAAACACACACAACGTGAAAATATAATACATCAGTCATATACGTAGAACGAACACGAGTATTAAAGTCGACTGCTACTATATTACAAATAAGACATGTAGTTGCTATGAGAATTCTGTTGTTTTTTTTGTGCTGTAAGAGTTTAAAAGAAATTATTTTACGAACATCCAAATTACCATTGTCATTTCACTTCTCATTTGGTATCCATTTGCAAAATAAAAGTGTATTTTTTTGGGGTACTAGTTAAAAAACATAATAATGAATTATTTAATAAAATATTTATTAGAGAACTGCATATTTTCTAATTTTAAGGTGGAAAATTTAATTAAGAATATTAAAATATATTTTATTGAGACCAGCTATTTCCGATTTATCGTTTATGGATTGAGGATTGTTTTTTATGTGGATCATTTCATGATATTCGCGTTTTCTTTTGTGTGGTTCTGTTAAGAGTATTTTTGTTTCATCAAAGTTAAATTTATGACTAAAGTTTTCCTCATGTTTTTTAAGTGCTGTAGTATTTTTTTTATCGTATCGATGCCCATTTAACCTATTGTGAAGATGTTGGCTAGTTTGACCAATATACACAGAAGGACAATCTTTACATGGTATCTGGTATACAGTATGGGTTTTTTTATTTTTAGGAATTTCACTTTTTAGTTTGCTGTAATTATTATTTAGGAGGTTAAACCCTTTGTGACACACAGTAACATCATGTTTTTTAAAAAACTTTTGGAAATTTTCTGACAGGTTGGGTATATATGGTAGGGACAAATAGTGTTTATGATTTTTCTTATTGTTTTTTCGGTTTTCTTTATCTGTGATATTGGAGTTGTGCTGTTCAATGCGTTGTCTAAAAATAGAATTTATTAGTTTTTGTGGATATGAGTTTAATTTAAGCACATTTTTTGCCTTTTTTATTGAGGTATTTCTAAACTCAGGGTTGCTCAATTTAATTGCTCTATCGGCTAAACTAATTACTACAGATTTTTTTTGTGATATATGGTGCTGTGATTTATAGTTTAGATACCTACCGGACCACGTAGGTTTTGTATACCATTCTGTCCAAATTTTAGTATTTTTGTGGTGTAGCGTCATGTCAAGAAAGTTTATTTTGTTCAGTTTTTCGATTTCTATAGTAAATTGGACTTTTTTATGGTAACTATTAAAAAGATTTAAGGTATAGTTGATTTTATCTGTGGGAATTGCGCAAATACAGTCATCAACATATCTATAGAAAAATGGTAACGAAAAATTTAATTTAGAAATAATTTGGGCCTCAAGGTCTTCTAGCACTAATTGGGCAATTATACTAGATATTGAGGCGCCCATTGCGCAACCTTCAATTTGCTTGTAGAATGAATTTTTATATTTAAAATAGGTTGATGTTAAAGTAATTTTTATAGCTTCTAAAAAATCGTTAAGTGGAATATCTGTATACTTTTTTATTTCAGGCCACTTTTTTTTTATTACATTTAGGGCAACGTCTATTGGTACATTGGTGTATAACGATACTACATCGAGGGAAACAAGGGTGTAATCAATTGGGATCTGTACTTCGTTTATTTTTTCTTTAAAGCTCCATGAATCTTTTATGTAATGGCTATTTCTGTATGCTACGTTCGATAAAATATTTTTTAGAAATTTTGAAAGGTTATTGAAAGGGGACTGAATACAAGATACTATGGGTCTTAAAGGAATTCCTGGTTTATGAAGCTTGGGCAGGCCATATATTCTGGGAGGTAAGGAGTTTTGAATTAATAGATCTTTAGCTGTGTTTGGTGAAATAAAATTATTTTGTTCCCATTTTTTGATTAGTTCATTGTTCTTTTTTTGATAAATAGTTGTAGGGTCATTTTTAATTTCAATATATGTTGTTTTATCTTGTAATAATGCATTGATTTTGGAGTCGTAATCTGCGGCATTCATTATTACCGTTTTATTGGATTTATCTGGTTGTAAAATTAGTAACCCTGGGTTTTCTTTTAAAAAACGTTTAGTTTTCTTCAGATTTTTGTGTAGGTCTTGATTGTTTTTTTGCTGTTCACGTGAAATTCTATTATTCTTTGTTTTAAAGTTTGTCAATATATTACAACAAGACGCTCTAATTTCATCCTTCTCCGTTGTATTTTTATTACATATAGCTACTTCAATAGATGCGATTATTTCTGCAAAAGGAATGGTTTTATTATTCTCTATCGGAATCGCATATTTTGGGCCTAAGCTAAGGATTTCGCATACATAACTAGGTAATTCGTAATATACAAAATGTCAGCTTCGTGTTATATGTCTCATATGTGTTACACAATTTGTTATCGCATTTAATGCATTTTGGATCTTTGTTTCTGATGGTAATTTTATTTTTTTGTAAAACGTTTATATTTATTTAAGGTCAATTTTACTTTTAGACACGTTATAAACCAGTTGAAAAAGTTGTACGAAAGTCAACGAAACGTCCTGGAAAAAAAAAATAAAATTATGTAACTGCCCACTACCTCGCAGTTTACTCTACTGAACCAAAATTCCCAAGAAAACTTTGCTGAAACTTATATATTTACAATGGTTCAAGAAACATTCAATGATCATATATATGGCATGGGTGAAACAATGCTTAGCTACCAAGACATTAAAGAACGTTTTGGTCAGAATATTGTCAGTGAAATGAAAAAATCGTCCTCTATACATTCAAAACTCGCTAAACAACGGAACAGAAGAAATTTTTTATTAAGATGTAAATCTGAAAATGTTACGCCAAAATTTTTAGTTAAAAATAATTTAAATATTTTATTTGACTCTGTAAATCGGGAACAAAAATTCAATGGCATTTTAAAGAAATTTTACATTGGCACTCTGAACTTATTAATTAGTGACACTATTTTTAAAATAAAACTAGAATTAAATTTGGAAACAACCAACAAAAAAATAAAGGAAAATGTTCCATCACAAATCTTTAACACGTTTCTGGAAAAAGAAAATAGAAAATACGAAAATTATTTTACCAAAATTAGAAAAAATAATATCAAAAAAATTACTGATTTAATCAATAAACAGAAACCTAAACAAATAAAAACTAATTTTAATACAGACGTGTGGTATGAAAATTTGACGAACACCGAATTACCTAGTTATGTATGCGAAATCCTTAGCTTAGGCCCAAAATATGCGATTCCGATAGAGAATAATAAAACCATTCCTTTTGCAGAAATAATCGCATCTATTGAAGTAGCTATATGTAATAAAAATACAACGGAGAAGGATGAAATTAGAGCGTCTTGTTGTAATATATTGACAAACTTTAAAACAAAGAATAATAGAATTCAACGTGAACAGCAAAAAAACAATCAAGACCTACACAAAAATCTGAAGAAAACTAAACGTTTTTTAAAAGAAAACCCAGGGTTACTAATTTTACAACCAGATAAATCCAATAAAACGGTAATAATGAATGCCGCAGATTACGACTCCAAAATCAATGCATTATTACAAGATAAAACAACATATATTGAAATTAAAAATGACCCTACAACTATTTATCAAAAAAAGAACAATGAACTAATCAAAAAATGGGAACAAAATAATTTTATTTCACCAAACACAGCTAAAGATCTATTAATTCAAAACTCCTTACCTCCCAGAATATATGGCCTGCCCAAGCTTCATAAACCAGGAATTCCTTTAAGACCCATAGTATCTTGTATTCAGTCCCCTTTCAATAACCTTTCAAAATTTCTAAAAAATATTTTATCGAACGTAGCATACAGAAATAGCCATTACATAAAAGATTCATGGAGCTTTAAAGAAAAAATAAACGAAGTACAGATCCCAATTGATTACACCCTTGTTTCCCTCGATGTAGTATCGTTATACACCAATGTACCAATAGACGTTGCCCTAAATGTAATAAAAAAAAAGTGGCCTGAAATAAAAAAGTATACAGATATTCCACTTAACGATTTTTTAGAAGCTATAAAAATTACTTTAACATCAACCTATTTTAAATATAAAAATTCATTCTACAAGCAAATTGAAGGTTGCGCAATGGGCGCCTCAATATCTAGTATAATTGCCCAATTAGTTCTAGAAGACCTTGAGGCCCAAATTATTTCTAAATTAAATTTTTCGTTACCATTTTTCTATAGATATGTTGATGACTGTATTTGCGCAATTCCCACAGATAAAATCAACTATACCTTAAATCTTTTTAATAGTTACCATAAAAAAGTCCAATTTACTATAGAAATCGAAAAACTGAACAAAATAAACTTTCTTGACATGACGCTACACCACAAAAATACTAAAATTTGGACAGAATGGTATACAAAACCTACGTGGTCCGGTAGGTATCTAAACTATAAATCACAGCACCATATATCACAAAAAAAATCTGTAGTAATTAGTTTAGCCGATAGAGCAATTAAATTGAGCAAGCCTGAGTTTAGAAATACCTCAATAAAAAAGGCAAAAAATGTGCTTAAATTAAACTCATATCCACAAAAACTAATAAATTCTATTTTTAGACAACGCATTGAACAGCACAACTCCAATATCACAGATAAAGAAAACCGAAAAAACAATAAGAAAAATCATAAACACTATTTGTCCCTACCATATATACCCAACCTGTCAGAAAATTTCCAAAAGTTTTTTAAAAAACATGATGTTACTGTGTGTCACAAAGGGTTTAACCTCCTAAATAATAATTACAGCAAACTAAAAAGTGAAATTCCTAAAAATAAAAAAACCCATACTGTATACCAGATACCATGTAAAGATTGTCCTTCTGTGTATATTGGTCAAACTAGCCAACATCTTCACAATAGGTTAAATGGGCATCGATACGATAAAAAAAATACTACAGCACTTAAAAAACATGAGGAAAACTTTAGTCATAAATTTAACTTTGATGAAACAAAAATACTCTTAACAGAACCACACAAAAGAAAACGCGAATATCATGAAATGATCCACATAAAAAACAATCCTCAATCCATAAACGATAAATCGGAAATAGCTGGTCTCAATAAAATATATTTTAATATTCTTAATTAAATTTTCCACCTTAAAATTAGAAAATATGCAGTTCTCTAATAAATATTTTATTAAATAATTCATTATTATGTTTTTTAACTAGTACCCCAAAAAAATACACTTTTATTTTGCAAATGGATACCAAATGAGAAGTGAAATGACAATGGTAATTTGGATGTTCGTAAAATAATTTCTTTTAAACTCTTACAGCACAAAAAAAACAACAGAATTCTCATAGCAACTACATGTCTTATTTGTAATATAGTAGCAGTCGACTTTAATACTCGTGTTCGTTCTACGTATATGACTGATGTATTATATTTTCACGTTGTGTGTGTTTTTATTGTAATATACAAAATGTCAGCTTCGTGTTATATGTCTCATATGTGTTACACAATTTGTTATCGCATTTAATGCATTTTGGATCTTTGTTTCTGATGGTAAGTTTATTTTTTGTAAAACGTTTATATTTATTTAAGGTCAATTTTACTTTTAGACACGTTATAAACCAGTTGAAAAAGTTGTACGAAAGTCAACGAAACGTCCTGGAAAAAAAAAATAAAATTATGTAACTGCCCACTACCTCGCAGTTTACTCTACTGAACCAAAATTCCCAAGAAAACTTTGCTGAAACTTATATATATATATATATATATATATATATATATATATATATATATATATATATATATATATATATATATATATAGATATATACAGTGTGTATCAGCCAAATGGAATAAATTCGATAATAAATAAATGGGGGCGTGTTCGGAAAAACGCTTGGACCCGTCGATTGGTATTTTTAGTTGCTCATTTTCTCCAATAAAAAGTTTTTATACAGGGCGTGTCCTGTAACAGTGGTCAATGCCAACTTTCTTATTTCAAATGCAACACCCCGGATATTATTTAATTTTTGGATTCTTTAGGAGATTCTAAACATATTTTATGTTCAATGTCCTATATCTATCTTCAACTATTTCGGCAATATTAAGTGTTTTCAAATTTATTGCAAAAATTAAGATTAAAAAAATAAAATTATCTATTTCTTCATAATGTATAAACAAAAGTAAACAGTTAATTTAGGAACTGTTGAATATGCTCGCCGCGAACGTCTTGGCAAATTCCTAATCTTAAATAGAAATTTCTTCTAACGTTATTTAGCATCTCAGGCGTGACCGATCCAATCGCAAGCGTTATTCGTCTTCTTAAGTCAGCTAAGTCGAGGGGTTTAGTTTTGTATACAACATTTTTAATATGTCCCCATAAGAAAAAGTCTAATGGCGTCAGATCAGGGGATCGCGCTGGCCATTCTATCGATCCTCGTCTCCCTATCCACCGATTTGGAAATATTCCGTTGAGGTACTGCCGGACATTAATTTGGTAATGGGGCGGTGCTCCATCTTGCTGAAACCATATCATATTCGCTGGAACTTGTGGGTTTGCTGGATCCGGATACAAATTTGTCAAAGTTGGCACGACATTATTTTGGAGCAGTGCTAAATAATTATCGCCATTCAAATTGCCGTCAATGAAAAAGCGACCTATGATATGATCCCTAACAATTCCTGCCCAAACATTAACCTTTTCAGGATATTAAGTATGTTCTTCGCTGATCCAGTGAGGATTTTCCCTAGACCAATAGCGGCAATTTTGACGATTTACATGACCGTGAAGTGTAAAGGTGCACTCATCCGAAAACAAAACATGTTCTAATTGAATAACATTGTTATCTAATATAGCCATCATTTGTTCACAAAAATAAGTTCTCCTATCATAATCGTCTTCCATGAGCTCCTGAGTTGGTATCACTTTATAGGGATGCATTTTATTTTCTTTTAATGTTCGAATAATCGACGAATGGCTAATATCGAACATTGCGGCGGCTTGTCGACTAGAAATATGTGGGTTTTCCTCAAACTCAAGCATAATATCCAATTTAGTATCACCATTTATTGAATTGGCAGTTGCTTTTTTTATCTGCCTCACATGTCCAAGCTCGCGAAACTGCTTTTCTATTTTACTAATTGTCCCTTGGGATATATGCGGCAAATTTGGAAATTTTTCATGAAATAAGCGAGCAACTTCCACTTGTGTTCGTGTGTTATCTCCATAACCAATCATTTGTAGAATTGTTATTTTATTTTCTGTTAAATGAACCATTTTTCTGATATTAGGTATTATGCAGTTAACGAAATTCAAAAGACTATGACACTGACACTGACAACTACTGTCTTGCAAAGAGAAAGGCCAGGCATTTTACACAAAAGTAAACAAAACTTAAAAGTAAACAAAACTGGCTCTTTTGGTTCCATATTAATAAAAAGGAACGCTAAAATGGTTTTTGCTAACATTCTTAATATGAAGACCTAAATGGTAAATAAGTATTGAGTGTGTTGTAGCGAATTTTTGTAATCAAATAAATAGTTCAGTAACCAGAGCCACTTTCATAAATAAAATAAAAATAAATTTGAAAACACTTAATATTGCCGAAATAGTTGAAGATAGGTATAGGACATTGAACATAAAATATGTTTAGAATCTCCTAAAGAATCCAAAAATTAAATAATATCCGGGGTGTTGCATTTGAAATAAGAAAGTTGGCATTGACCACTGTTACAGGACACACCCTGTATAAAAAGTTTTTATTGGAGAAAATGAGCAACTAAAAATACCAATCGACGGGTCCAAGCGTTTTTCCGAACACGCCCCCATTTATTTATTATCGAATTTATTCCATTTGGCTGATATACACTGTATATATATATATATATATATATATATATATATATATATATATATATATATACTTTTATTACCTAATTGTGTTATTGTATTAAATATTTTTTAGTTTCATTGTTTGACTATTTTTCTATGTTTGATCTGTTTGTGAATCGTAAATGTATTTTCTTTTGTAAAATTATGTTTTTCTTTTTTTTTTATAATATATTAAATAGCTACAAACATTGTGAATTTGTAAACTAGCAAAATTAGGCCAGCGGCTTTCCATTAAAAAATTAACTCCGCATTTTTTTTTTTTACTATAAATATATATTATTAGTTAACAAGTTCAGGATACAACATTTAACCTGTTAGTCCAATTATATTGTGTATTACTGGTTAATAATGTTAATATTTTAGGATAAATTGCGCAAGTCTTCTGGTTCTTCGGAAATAGTGTTTAGCCAGAACGACGTTGTTTTAAACTACAATGACTTAATTCCTGGCACAAAAATGACATGTTTTACAGGTATGTATTATCTAATTTCTTATAATTTGAAAATAGACCTTAATGCATTGAAATTATATTAAATTGTTTAACAGGTAATAGACAAAGGGTTATAGAGTGTTATTGGAATGATTGAAATGAAAAATGTCATAAAAAATAACAGAAACTTAAAAAATTAAATAATTTGGCAAATATGAAATATTAGTAAATCGTGGTTCTTGGTATTAGACCGTGGCAAATTGGAATTACTATTCGACGTTTCGCCTTCGATTGCACGAAGCATCTTCCGGGATCTTTACTCCACGAGATCTGAACCACTTCAGTGTTCTTGGTAGTGTTGTAGGGGGTAAAGAAAAAACATGTTTTTTGTAAATTCTTAACTTCTAAATTTGTGATTATTTAGGTGCTGTCTTTTTGATTTCAGGAGACCCAATGGCAAAATCGGAAACACCTAACTTGTTTAATAAACATATTGAAAAAATGAGAGCTCCCATTAGGGTAGGTTCAATTAAGCACTCCGCAAGTACTACAATACTCAACGAACTTTTATGTTATGCAGATTCAAAAAGATTTAATATCCCTACCATAACCCAAGGTAAGTGTTGTAATGTAATTTCTTGTAAATATCTCAATGTATTAAAAGTCAGTGACATGGTAGTTTGTCTAGTGAGTTTTTATTATACGTAAATCTATGTGTTGTAGCAAAAATGAAGAGATTTTGATCTGCACAATTATTTTTTGTCTTAGGAGGAACCAATATGCAGTTATGATGGCTCAAAACTTACCTCTCTCTATATATATATATATATATATATATATATATATATATATATATATATATATATATATATATATATACAGGGTTATTCACGCAACCTTTCATTAAAAGTTTTTGATGATGCCATTAAGATAAAAATTTCAAATTTTGGGATTAAGGTAAGGTCAAGGGGTAATTCTTTTTTGAAATATTTTCAACTTCCTGTCACTTCCGGTTTAACCGGAAGTTGGTATCAACTTGCTTATTTTAAATGGAACACCCTGTATTTTATGATATTTTTGGATTCTACGGAGAATTTTAATGCTATCTTATGTAGCATGTCCTATACCTAGGTTCAAGCGTTCTTAAGATACTTGACCTTGAACCAAAAATGATCCTTCGGGGTACCAAATTTTAAAATCTCATATTTTTGTAAGTTTTGGAGATATAATCTTCATATTTTGCAGACGATCGGTAAATAATCTTAGGTTTCTATTTTTTTTTATTAAATTTGTCTATTTTTATACAGGGTGTACTAAATTCAGCAGCAAACATTCACAATTTCAAAGCCGCTAAAGTCCGTTTTTTTAAATGGGACACCCTATAACTTTATGCACTATCAAATGTAGAATTTAATTTTCTATCGAACTGTATTAAGGTTCCCTATACCTATTCCTAACCATTTTCGAAATAATCAGGTTTTTATTAAACTATCACATGTATTTGCTAAATGCTTACACCTTCCCGTAGTAAGCCATGGAAAAACAATGGTTGTGCTTTTCTATTCAACATGACAACTGATTTGAAACTTTTAAATTAAAATAAAATAACACTCAAAAGCTGATATTCTCAATTTATTTTATATTCGCGGAAAATGTTACAAAATATTGGAGAGAACGTGCCATGTTTTTAATGAAAAACATCCTCATTTATCGCCAATGAACAAGAGAAAATTGAAGAGGATTGAAACGAAATTTTTTCGTTTCGGAAAAATTAAAGTTATAAAAAATGTAATAAATTGTTTACATTATTTTTAACCATATCTACTAGGTTTGAGACTGTTCTAAACTTGTTTTAGTGAGCTTAAAAATTATAGCAATCTAACAATCAACAATAAATAAATAAAATAATAAAATTGAATTATAACAAATGTTCTATATGTTGTCCGTTCATTTGAAGACACATTTCAATTCTTCTTTGTACAGTTGCTGTGGCCCGTTGAATTTGTCCGTTTTCTAATTCGGCAAAAGCTGTTCGTATCCTGTCCAGTAAATCTTGTTGGTTATTTACTGGGGAATCATAGACTTTACTTTTAATAAATCCCCATAAATAAAAGTCTTGGGGTGTTAAATTAGGCGATCGCGGGGGCCATCTCCAAGGGCCATTGGGACCAATCCAGCGATCTTCAAAAATTCGAGATAATTGGAGATAAACTGCAGCGGAATTATGTGCTGGTGCCCCATCTAATTGATACCAATAATTTTGCAGCTCACCAATAGGAATTTCTTCTATAAATTCAGAAACCGTCCCTCGTGTCTTCATAAATACAGTACCGCACCTGATCATTTGAATTGAGGGTCCTCTTGAATTTTCAAAAACATGAATTCGCAAAATTCTACTCGTCGGACGTCATCACCAGGTCTCAAGGCTTGCACGTTTTGGAAGGAATAAGAGTGCATATGATGTTCACTCAAGATTCTTTGGACAGATGAAGAAGAAATTCCCAAATCGTTTTCTGCAGACGGTATTGAACTTTGCTGGTTTGCGTGGAAATAAGCTAATGTGTTTATTACGTTATCCTCGGCATTTGTCACTGGTTTCGGAAAATTTTTTGTAACCTTAACCTTGCCAAAACGCAGAAAGTTCGTTTCAATCCTCTTGAATTTTGACTTGTTCATTGGCGGCAAATCGGGGTGGCGTTCATTAAACACACGATACATTCTCTCCAAAATTTTATAACATTCTCCATGAATATAAAATAGATTGAGAATATCAGCGTTTGAGTATTCTTCCATTTCGATTTAGAAGATTTAGTTTATCACTGACAGCTTTCGATATTGTCATATTGGATATTGGATCTCAATTGTTTTTTCCATGGCTCACCATTGGAACATGTAAACATTTAAGCAAATACATACGATATTTTTATAAAACCCAATTATTTCGAAAATGGTTACGAATAGGTATAGCGAACCTTAATACAGTTCGATAGAAAGTTAAATTCTACATTTGATAGTGTATAAAGTTATAGGGTGTCCCATTTAAAAAAACGGACCTTAGCGGCTTTGAAAATGTGAATGTTTGTCGCCGAATTTAGGACACCCTGTATAAAAATAGACAAATTCAATAAAAAAAATAGAAACCTAAAATTATTTACCGATCGTCTGCAAAATATGAAGATTATATCTTCAAAACTTACAAAAATATGAGATTTTAAAATTTGGTACCCCGAAGGCTCATTTTCGGTTCAAGATCAAATATCTTAAGAACGCTTAAACCTAGGTATAGGACATGCTACATAAAATAGCAATAAAATTCTCCGTAGAATCCAAAAATATCGTAAAATAGAGGGTGTTCCATTTAAAATAAGCAAGTTGATACCAACTTCCGGTTAAACCGGAAGTGACAGGAAGTTGAAAATATTTCAAAAAAGAAGTACCTCTTGACCTTACCTTAATCCCAAAATTTGAAATTTTTATCTAAATGGCATCATCAAAAACTTTTAATGAACGGGTTGCGTGAATAACCCTGTATATATATATATATATATATATATATATATATATATATATATATATATATATACATATACATACAGGGTTATGATAAATTAAGGAATAAATTCATTATCTTGGAAATTAAAAAGGTAATAGAAAAACGCTCGAACCTGTCGATTTAGATTTATTTTTACGCATATTTAGAAATTATTTTAAACTATACAGGGTCACTCACAAAAGTTGTACAACTGTCATCTTTGATTTTTTTCAATACAACGCCTTATTTTTTTCTGCTGATTTGAATTCCCTATTTATCGAAATATGTTTATCTAAATAAAACATAAAACACATATCAGGAAATTAAATAAGAAAACTACTTTATTAAATTTTGAAAATGTCCACCATTTACAGCTCTACAATGCCCTAGACGATGGAAAAACTCTTGTTGTGCATTAGTAACTGTAACACATTGAATATTTCTTATAACAGTTCGAATACGATCCTTAAGAATTTCAATAGTATGTGGCTTATTTTTATACACTTCGTTTTTCACATACCCCCAAAGAAAAAAGTCTAACGGGCTTAAGTCCGGCGATCTTGCCGGCCACTCTATTATCCCACGTCGCCCAATCCATCGTCTCGGAAAGGTTTCATTTAAGTATCTCCTGACATCAGCTGGAAAATGGTGGTGCCCCATCCTGTTGATACCATGACAGTTCACTGGGAAGATCCGGATCGTTTACATTAGGATGTAGGGTAGCTAATTCTGGTATAAGATTCTCTTCCAAAAATTGAAGATACATTTGCCCCGTTAGTGAGGAATCAAAGAAATATGGACCTATAACTTTATTGCCTACAATACCTGCCCATACATTAACACTTTGACGATACTGTGTATGACTTTCTCTGTACCAGTTAGGATTCTCTTGTGCCCAGTGTTAAAATTTCGTTTATTTACTTCTCCATTGAGACAAAATGTTGCCTCATCTGTGAAACAAATTCTTTTGACAAATAATGGATCATGATTACACATGTTGGTCATAATTTCGCAAAACTCGTTTCTGCGATCTGAATCATCATTTATTAATTCTTGAACGAATTTTATTTATAGGGATAAAAATTTTCTTTTTTCAAAAATTTGGAAACTGTTGTTTGATGTATATCATTCTCATAGGCTGCGTCAGTAGTTGAGGAATGTGGATTATCTTGAAAAGTTAAGGGAACGTCTAGTTTCTTTTCATCTGAGATCCTAGGGCGACCTTTTCCAAAGCGGTCCGTAACACTACCAGTATCCGTCCATTTCCTTTATATTTTGCTCACTGCAGACTGAGTAATAGGTTGCCTATGAGGATATCTGTTGTTAAACAGCTGACAAACTTCTTTTTGTGTCCTAGTCTTATCACCAGTACCAGAATTTCAATTCTTTCTTTCTCTGTTAAACGCATAGTCAATATTTGAAATCAAAATGGCAGATCGTAAATAAATTATATGACTTGTCAACACGGTGACAGTGACAAAGTCATTTTTCTTTGGAATTACGCGACAGACATAGGTAGGGTATACAAATGGCCGATAGGTTATTAAATACACAGGTTTTATTTAGATAAGAATATTTCGATAACTGTTGATTTTCAGTATAGGTTATGTTATACCAAAAATGTCTAGAATTTCATAGAGAATTCAAATCAGCAGAAAAAAAATAAGGCGTTGTATTGAAAAAATCAAAGATGACAGTTGTACAACTTTTGTGAGTGACCCTGTATAGTTTAAAATAATTTCTAAATATGCGTAAAATTAAATCTAAATCGACGGGTTCGAGCGTTTTTCTATTACCTTTTTAATTTCCAAGATAATTAATTTATTCCTTAATTTATCATAACCCTGTATATATACATATATATATATATATATATATATATATATATATATATATATATATATATATATATATATATATATATATATATATATATATGTATATATACATATATATAGTCTGGTGACTCTTGTGTCTTATCTTTTTTCTACTATATAACAGTTCTTGCCGAGGTAAAATCCTTTCCTACTTTCATTATCTAAAGAAGCGACAGTGGAATTTTAAATGAAAATGGTTCGCTTTTTAAATGTCGTTATTGTGACAATCTTAAAAATTGATTGCTTGTACATTAAATGTATACGAAATGAATAAGAATGTTTTGTTTTAGGCGAACCTGTAAGTAACTGTGGAAAAAATTTAAAACAAGGAGATATTAGATCAATGTTTTTTAAGGATAGTAAATGTATTTCAGTAGGCGACGAGGGTACGTATACCAATCAGAATATTTATGTCCGGTTTTCAATAGTTTTGGAATGCTGTTTATGTGATTCAGTGTTTTTTTTTTCGCAGATATCAAATAATGTTACATAAAATATATAATAATGCTTTTAAGTTGTTTATTTTTGAAAACGCCATTTCAGTGGCGGCTCGTGGATATAATAACGGGGGAAGCGCAGGTAGCTAGGTGGACAGTGACGCAAGGGAAAATTTTTCGGGGTGCCACGCCCTAAATGGCTATTTTTTTTCTGATGTCTGAGTCTGATGCGGAATTTGTTACTGCTGCTCAAAGGGTAGATCTTATGAAAAGGTGTTCAGCGCGTCACGTTTATAAGTCATTATTATTTTTTGAGTATACAACGCACTAGTTTTGCTAGAATATAATGGTATAATTGAGTCAATATAATGGTATAATTAAGTAAATAATGTGAATTTATATAAAATATACGCTTAATATTTTAAAAATATTTTTATTTTTAAGTAAATTGATTGGAAAATATAGGTGAAACGGCGCTTCACCCGCGTCCCCTGGCGAGCCGCCACTGCACCATTTGTTAAAATGGTACGAAAATATGTTATAAATATCTTTCTACAATTTTGTTTTTTCTATTATCTCTACGTTATCTAAAACAGGCCTGGTTTAGTGAACACATTATTCACAGGTCGCCTTTAACGAGTATGAGGTAGGAATAAACTGGTAAAATTTTGATACAAATCCAAAATGGCGGCTTATAAGAATATTTAAGAAATCATCCTGAAAAACTACTTATTAAATTAATTTCAAATTTTGCGCAAGAATTAAGTGTGATATAAAAATAAACTTGTAAAATTGTAATAAGAATTCAAGATGGCGGCCAAATAAAATGTTTGTGATCGTGAAAAAACAGTTTTCCCAGGTTTTTATAGATCTTCAAGTTTTATCGCCCCTAGATGCCAAAAAACATCTTTTTCTCAATTCACTCGGTCTATCTGTTTGTCTTTCAGTTCGTGGCATATCTAAAAGCTACTTATCCGATTAGCTTGAAATTATGGCCAAACATTAATCGTCGTACGAGGATGACCTGGTAATATTTTGAAAAAAATCCAATATGGTGGAACAAAATGGCGGCCTAGTGAAATGTTAAAGAATGTTTTATTAAAAAACTAATTATCCACTTTGTCTCAAATTTTGCACAAAAATCGAATGGTACATAGGGAGGAACTGGTAACATTTTGGTCTGAACCCAAGGTGGCAGAAACAGAATGGCGGCCTAATAAAATATTTCAAGCCTCAAAAATACCGCTTATTCAAATATGATGAATCAAAATGGCGCCCAATAAATATGTTTGAAAAGACAGTATATATATTAAATGACAATGTATGAAACTAAATTGGGTCACACTTCACTATTCCTAATAAAATTACAGGACCGATTCGCTCCACTCCGACAGCGGCCATGGAACTCCTTTTGAAACTTCCACCATGTCACCAACAGCATGGTGGATTGCACGAGTCACATGGAATCATCCAACATGCTGAAAGTTGTGAAAAACCATTACATGGTGGGAATGCCATCGAACCAGCTACCAAAAACTGTTAGTGCACAACAACCCTACTCCGTGATCTTCCCAGGGAGAGAGGAGTGGGATCAGAATAAATCTGGTCTACTGAAAGGACAGCTGTGACTATTCACAGACGGCTCCAAAACCAATAAGATCTGGAATCCATGGGGTAAGGTGGAAGGTTGCTTTATCAGTAAGCTTGGGCAATAACACCTCAATATTCCCCGCAGAAGTTCATGGTATCAAATTGTGTGCTAGAATGTTGCAGGACCAGCAAATAACACAAAACGATAAACATATTCTCGGATAGTCAAGCGTTAAAGCACTTGAAGCGAGTCATTGTACATCCAAAGCAGTTTGAAACTGCCAAAAGGCACTTGGCACTGGCCTGGGGAACGACAATAAAGTCGCCCTTATCTGGATACCAGGACATCCGGGTTTGGAGAGAAATGAGTCTGCGGACTTTCTAGCAAAGAAAGGAGCAGAGGCAAGATTCGTGGGACCTGAACCAGGTTTAGGAGTAGTCCACGAAACGGCCAAGCGCGCAATTTTGGACTTGGTTGAGGAAAAAGCTAATCTCTATTGGCCTGGACTGCTATGAAGAAGAGGATAACAGAAAGTCTGTTAAATATGAACAGAATTAAGCTCAAAACAGCAGTAGGCCTATACACTGGCCATTGTAGGCTAAGACATCACATGCACAGGATGGGGCTTGAAGACGAATCCAAGTGCCGCCTATGTATGGAGGATGAATAAACAGCCAGCCATGTGCTGTGTGAATGCCCGGCAGCTGCCAGGATCAGATTCTTCATATTCGGTAGATACTCTTCCTCCCCAAATGCAATGATAAGACTCATTGAGGATTTAGAGTTGCTTGGGAAAGTCTAAACATAGGTTTGAGCCACAATAGACCACAGCTTTGAATGAATATATGTATGAATCTATTAATTTGTTTGTTATACCCCTAATCCCATATTTTTCCAGTTTTAAAAGAAGAACCCGGTGATCTACACTATCAAAGGCCTTTGATAAATCCAAATATATAGCAAATGTGGTCTTGCCAGAGTTTAAAGACTCTAAAACTTGACTGAGTCCCTGAAATATTGCCCTAACAGTGGATTTTTTATGCCTAAAACCATTCTGAAAATTAGAGAGTAAATTTTCTCTTTCAAAATATAAAATTATTCTTTCATTGATTATTTTTTCAAAGATTTTGCTAAGATTGTTTAAGAGAGCGATAATTTTTTATTTGGTTTTTTTCACCCTTTTCATGTACTGGCTTGATTATTGTGATCTTTAAGTCTTGGGGAAATGTACCAGTTGTCAACATTAAATTGGCTATATGAACTAAAGGAGATGAGATTATAGCTGAGACATATTTCAGTACTCGAACTGGTACTTGATCATGTCCTACAGATTTTTTGTTTTTTAGGTTTAAGATTGTTTTTTCCATTTCCTCAGAATTCACGGGGTTCATAAAAAAGGTACAATATCTTTCGGGGATCGCAAGCATTGTGCACTTTTTTATGTGTTGTACTTAAGTAAGTAGTGTAAGTAGGGAAGAACAACATTACCTAACGGCGGCTCCTTGTCATTCTCCTTTGTAGGAGTTGGATCACTATATCTTTTAATTGGACGCGTAATATTTTCAGCGCAATAGCCATTCCCTCTGAGAACTTCGATCAGTTTCCGATGTTAGAGAACCTTGATCAGAAATCGAAATAGCTCTGAATACTAGTGAGTTAATAACCGGTTTCTTTTGTGCTGGATTGTGATGGGAATTTGCATTTAAGTATCTATTTGTATGCGTCGATTTTCTATACACCGAATGTCCTAAAGTAGCATTTTCCATTCTTTGAACACATACATCTAGAAAGGGAATCGTTCCATTAGATTGAATTTCCATTGTGAACTTGATATTATGATTGTTGATTAAGATGAACCAGAAATATGAGGAAATTAGTTTTGGTAATTTATTATACGGGATGTATATAATAAAATATAAAAATCTATATATTAAAAAATATATTCTGCTCTATACCATTACAGAGCCACTGCGGTATCCATGTACTTTGTATACATATCTATCGTATACTCTAGTATTCCGAGGCCTCCACAGACTCGTACCAATCTTATTTCAACTAATAGACGACCCCGAATAATGAAGTGACAAAGTATCATTCAACATGTTAAATATAAGATTAAATAGATCTCAGTAATAAAATTCAAATTTTCAAAAAAAAAATAAATAGTTAATTTCTGTTAAAGATTATTTTCCTTTTAGCTACTTAAAAGTGCTTCCTAGTTCTGCCTAACAATAAAAGAAGATTTTATTGTCTTCCAATTTTCACAATAATGAAAGTTAAAAAAACCTTGACGTACAGGGTGTCCGGATTTGGTTGCAAAAGCAGGGTATCTTGCTTACTTTTAAAGATAGAACCTTGCGGTTTTCACGAACCTGAGCTAATTTTTTGTGAAACTCATGAAGCCGTAAACAAAATTTTCATAGCCTTCTTCGTTTATGAGATACAGGGCGAAATAAAAAATTTTGCATTTTGAGACCCCCCTCGTATCTCGGTTATCCTTTAACTTAACGCAAAGGGAAAAATTGCTGCTTATGCAGTTTTTTACGCTGGATCCAGTGGCGTAGTCATAATTTTCATTTGAGTTGTTATTTTATAGATATGACCCAAAGTTGTGTTTTTTTAAATGGGACACCCTGTATATTTGTCCAGAAATTGATTTGTCCTTTTAAAAGCGCCTCAAAAATATATAATAGTATGGGTCTATTTTAATAAACAATAACAAAAATCCTAATTTTTATAATTATCATCCCAAATTTTGCAGTAGGCCATGCAAAACCATGCCGTTTTCTTTTGTTTTCTTGGAAGCAAATGACATTTCCCAATTTTGTACGCGTATATAAAATATAGCGCTAGTTTTTTGTGTTTATTTATTGTGTAAAAATGTATTTGTATTATTATGGAAGAAAACCAAACTTTTGAACATTATGAAAAGTACGATATGTTAGCTTGTTTTATATTAAGTAATGAAAATGTTGAAGCGGCTTCTGAGATATATTTTAACAGGTAAATAGTTAATTTTTAGGTATGTTGAAATACTATTGCTTGATAAAAAAGAATTTACTTAATCACGGATCATTTATCAAACCTCGTACGAAAACATATAATAAAGAAAATCGGGAGGCTGAGGAAATTACGGTTTTGGCTAATGCAGAAGCTTACCCTACAAACTCTTGTAGGGCCAGTGAAAAGAGCATAGGGATCAAGAAATTCTAAAAAAGCACAAATACCACCCATACAAATTTAGGCTCGTGCAGCACTTGCAGCCAGGGGATGCAGAGCGTCGGGTAGTCTTCTGCAATTGGTTTCGAGAAAGATGCGATATGGTTAGAGATTTTGAAAGGAAGGTTATATGGTCAGACGAAGCACATTTCAGTAATTCTGGTATACTCAAGAGGTACAATAGTAGATTCTGGTCCCAGGAAAATCAACACCAAATATTTCCCAGAAGACAGCAGGGCAGGTTTGGTCTAAATGTGTCCTGCTTCATATTAGGAACACATCGATGGTCTAGTACACAAATGTGGTAAGTGCACTTTTCAGCAAAAATGAGTTAAACACACTAACATATAATTTCAGACCAGGATTTTCGTATGCACACAAGTGGTAAGTGAAATATTTAAATTTGTTGATGCCAGCGCCATCTTCCGATTGTGTTAAGTGCTTCTAGTTTACAGAATTCTACTCAACATGTTGTAAGTGTACTTAACACATGTGTGCCTTAAATTAAATAGCATTAACTGCATTTACCACATTTGTGTCTTGTAAAAAGTGAGGTTAATTCTCTGTTTTTGTTGTTTTTAATACCGGTGCAATTATGTCGTGTTCTAGGGGCAAACATCTAGTCAATTTAGCATTATCAAGAAATATAAATTGCAATATTGGTAAGTTTATTTATAGATAATAGCTTGTGGTTGAGAGTGCCGGCTTTTTGACTTCAATTGTGGGCGGTCAAGTATGAAAGAACTATAATGCATAATATTTTTGTACCAAAAAATTGTTCTATTTAGAGGATGGAATACACACTCTGGATGAAAAATCTAGTCTAGCCAGTGTTTCTGCTCAGTGTAATCAAGACAATGCCATTCAAATCGATCGTCCAGCGAAGATATGCATTTTATCAGATCAAATTATCGTACCAAAGCGTATAGATGTTATTGTTCCAAGTCAGAAACATGGCGAACAATCTGAAGAAAGTATTCAACCACCTTTGTTATCCATTGAAGGTAAAGCTAAGCAATTAGTTTGATTTAAACCATGTTTTAGTAATAATTTTCTTTTTTTAGTAAGAACTGAACTAAAAAATAACGAAATTGCTATGCCACAACCTTCCGTTTTTGAAGAGCTCGCAGAGTCTGAAGAACTGAATGAACCCTTTCAATATTCGTCCAGTTCTTACCACCCTTCTTCCGATAGTGGCGATTCGTCGGCTGATTCCGACAACGAGACACTTGCGAATGTCGCGAGAAGAATACAAACTCAAAATGTTTCTAAAGGTAATAAAAATAAAAGGAAACGAAAGCCAGATAGAAAAAATTGGCACCGATCCGTTGTTAAGAAATTAAGATTAAGTGGGAAAAACTATGTAAATCGAAGTGGGAAATCAATACCGGCCAAAAAACCAAAGGAAGTCGATTGCAGTAAATGCAGATATAAATGTGGTGAACAGTTTTCACAAGCAGATAGAGAGGCAATCTGTCAAGAGTATTATAATCTGGCTGATGATGTTCACCAGAAAATACATTTGACATCGTTAATGCGAAAGGTGCTAGTTGCTAGAAAAGTAAACAATCCAAAATCTAAAAATCGAGAGACATCCCGGGTTTATTACTTAAAAAACTCTGTGGGAGAAACCCACAGAGTATGTTTAAAATTTTTTTGTGCCACATTTGCGATATCTCATAGGGTAGTCGAAAACTGTGCAAATAACATGAGTGGAAATGGCCTTTATACTGGACGTGATAAGAGAATTGGTGTTCAACCACCAAATGCCACTTCTTCGGAAACCATGCAGTTAGTCAAGGAGCACATAGACTCATTTCCTAGAATAGAATCGCATTATTGTAGGCGTGATTCACAAAAGCAGTACCTGTCACCTGATCTCAATATTTCGAAAATGTATAGATTGTATAAAGATGATTATTGTGTGCAAAAGAATGTTCAAGCTGTATCACTGTTTGTTTACCAAAAAGCATTTCACGAATATGATCGAAGGTTGGATTTTTACAAACCAAAAAAAGATCAGTGTTCTTTATGCAACACGTACAACACACCTAAAGACAAAGGACCACTGCAAGAAGAATATGACAATCACAAGCAACGGGAAAAAGAGGCTATGCAAATGAAAGCAGATGATAAACAAAGATCACACGCGGAAAACGGCAAAACGTTTAGGTCAATATCTTTTGATCTGCAAGCTATTTTGTCCATTCCTCACGCAGGTGATAACCAAATTTATTATAAACATAAATTAAATGTCTATAATTTCACAATTTATGACGCATCCAATTCTGATGGGCACTGTTTTGTTTGGGACGAAACCCATGGAAACAAAGGCAGTGTTGAAATTGGCAGTTGTTTATTAAAATATCTGCTCAACTTGCCAGAAACTGTGACACACGTGGCCTCCTTTTCCGACACATGCGGTGGGCAAAATCGCAACAAATTCGTTGCAGCGGCTATGTTGTAGGCTGTCAATAATATTGAGCATTTGGAAATCATTGACCTAAAATTTATGGAGACTGGACACTCATACTTAGAAGCAGACTCAATGCACTCCACGATAGAGAGGGCCAAACGTCATAAGAAAATTTACTCTACTCGCGAATGGTGTTTATTAATCTCAACGGCCAGACTAAAACCTAGAGAATATCACCTCACGAATATGAAATTTAGTGATTTCTTCGATTTGCAAAAACTCGTCGTAGATACTGTATTTAACACTACACTAAATACAAATAACGAAAAAGTCAACTGGCTTCGTATCAAGTGGCTTCGTTTCCAGAAGGAAAATCCTAACATTATAAAATACAAGTATAACCTCTCAGAAGAAAGTTTTTTTGAATTGGATGTCACTCATAAACACAAACTGGGAAGGAAAAAGAAATGGGAACACGTCACATTAAATAAAAAATACACGTCGCGTTTACCAGTCTCCCAAAAAAAGAAAAAGGACCTGCTGTTTCTTTTAGAAAAGAAGATTATCCCAGATGATTACACAAACTTTATAAATGAAATACCAGCAACAAAAACACAGTTATTTTTAATGAAACTGATACGGAAAATAGTGATTAAGAAACCAAAATACTTTTTGTTTTCATTTAATTTTTTTATTGATATAAAGATTGATTCAAAATAATTTACGTTGGTAGTTTCTTTTGTAACAAATAATTGTATTGCGCCAAATGTGGTAAGTACAGGTATTTCACACTAATTTTCAAAAATTTTAATACTGTATAATAAAATATTACAAATGAGCATTTTCACGCTTAAGCTTATATTCCAGCCTAATTTATTTAAGCATCTTCGTTGTCTAAAAACGATCATGTGAATTACACCGAACTAATAAACTTTAAATTTCATATAACTCAAAACCAACATTTTCGCACTTACAACATTTGTGTACTGGACCATCGACATATAAAATTTTATATATTTGAGGGAAATCTAACAGCCAATCGCTATATAGAAATTTTAGAGGCAGCTATACCTGAATTACTTGACGATGTTCCTCTAGCGCAAATTAACGAAATTTATTTTCAACAGGACGGTGCTCCTGCACACAATTCTGGAATGACGAGATTATTTCTGGACAATAATTTTACCAATCAATGGATCGGAACAAATGGACTTATAAAATGGCCCCCTAGGTCCTCAGATTTGTCGATTTTAGATTTCTTTCTATGGGGATATCTGGAAAATAGAATTTACAAAGACAACTATGATAATGTCCAAGATTTAGGAAATGCAATAAGAGAAAACTTTCGCTATTTACAAAATCATCCCGTGATTTTGCTTAATTCCCTAAAACGAATACAAAAATTGTGCAAAGCATGCATAGAACAAAATGGAAATCAGTTTGAACAGTTCTTTTGATTTCCTTGGTTACTGTAGTTCTTATACGACAGTTGATTTTTGCTGAAAGGCTTGTTACATAATAATTTATTACTGTTTTGTTCTTGTGTTACATAAATCTAGGTAGGTGGTACTTTTTTGGTGCGAAATTATCAATACATATTTTGATAAATAGATTTAATTTCATATTTATTTTGATTTATTGTTAGGATGTAGATATTGTTAACGACTTTAAATAAAAGGCAGCATTGTTTTGCATGGCCTACTGCAAAATTTGGGATGATAATTATAAAAATTAGGAATTTTGTTGTTGTTTATTAAAATAGTCTCATACTATTATATATTTTTAAGACGCTTTTAAAAGGACAAACACAACTTTGGGTCATATCTAAAAAATAACAACTCAAATGATAAATATGACTACGCCACTGGATCCAGCGTAAAAAACTGCATAAGCAGCAATTTTTCCCTTTGCGTTAAGTCAAAGGATAACCGAGATACGAGGGGGTCCCAAAATGCAAAATTTTCTATTTCGCCCTGTATCTCATAAACGAAGAAGGCTATGAAAATGTTGTTTACGGCTTCATGAGTTTCACAAAAAATTAGCTCAGGTTCGTGAAAACCGCAAGGTTCTATCTTTAAAAATAAGCGAGATACCCTGCTTTTGCAACCAAATCCGGACACCCTGTACATCGCAAATCATCTTAGGGGTGATCTGTCTGGGCGAGAATATGTTGTTCCTTTCAGAGCAAGAGTAGTTAACAGGTCTATTCCAGGAATGATAATACATCGCATTTTTCTATACCTAGAAAACTGAAAATTAAAAAAAAACATCAAAACCGACACCACATATTAGGTGTGGTTTTGGCAAGGTAAAAATATTAAAAATATACAATTAATGATATTCTTATCAAAATTACGTTGATCGGCTGATTATAGACACAAAATAGATATTTCTTACTACTTCACTAGAGTACTTTATACCAAAATTCTTTAATGATCAGCTTTGTTTTTTCTTTTGTAAACAATCGAAAAAAATACCACTTTTATTTTCAATATATGCGGCTTCCCTGTATCAACGGCAAAGTTCCTGAAGTAGTGGTTTGTTGGGTCTATCATAAAAGATATTCTCAAGTGCAATAGTGCAAGAGGCCAACAAAATTGATAAAAAACTGAGGAATGCTTCAAATTTAAATCTGAAAATTCTTTAAAAAATAGCTAAAATTTTTAGAATTGACAATTTCTCTTCATAAATCGTATTTTCTTCTAGTTTTTAGATTTTGGATAATTAAAAATTACCCTTATGAGAAATCATGGTTCTTGGGATTAGACCGTGTCAAAATGGAATCACTTTCCTCCTAAGGCCCTAAGGAACCATCCCCTTTGCTTTATACAAGAACATCTAGAAATGTTATGATTCAATTTCTATTTAAATTTTATATTCTTGTACAAAGGAAAGGGATGGTTCCTTAGGACACTCTGTATATAGAAAACCAACACATACGAATAGGTACTTAAATGCAAATTCCCATCATCATCCAGCACAAGAGCAATCAGTTATTAATTCATTAGCTTACAGAGCCCTCGCGATTTGTGACCAAATTTCTTTACAAAACAGATAAACTGACTCAAACTTTAAGAAGGAATGGATATTGCACTGACGATATTAGACTCCTACTCCACGAAATGATACTAATAAGGAATTAGCGATAGGAAGTGTAGTACTTTCATTTATACAAGGAAGCACACACAAGATTGCAAGGTTACTTCGCCGGTCCAACACATCGTTTATACAAGAACATCTAGAAATGTTATGATTCAATTTCTATTGTAAATTTTATATTCTTGTACAAAGGAAAGGGGATGGTTCCTTAGGACACTCTGTATATAGAAAACCAACACATACGAATAGGTACTTAAATGCAAATTCCCATCATCATCCAGCACAAGAGCAATCAGTTATTAATTCATTAGCTTACAGAGCCCTCGCGATTTGTGACCAAATTTCTTTACAAAACAGATAAACTGACTCAAACTTTAAGAAGGAATGGATATTGCACTGACGATATTAGACTCCTACTCCACGAAATGATACTAATAAGGAATTAGCGATAGGAAGTGTAGTACTTTCATTTATACAAGGAAGCACACACAAGATTGCAAGGTTACTTCGCCGGTCCAACACATCGTTTATACAAGAACATCTAGAAATGTTATGATTCAATTTCTATTGTAAATTTTATATTCTTGTACAAAGGAAAGGGGATGGTTCCTTAGGACACTCTGTATATAGAAAACCAACACATACGAATAGGTACTTAAATGCAAATTCCCATCATCATCCAGCACAAGAGCAATCAGTTATTAATTCATTAGCTTACAGAGCCCTCGCGATTTGTGACCAAATTTCTTTACAAAACAGATAAACTGACTCAAACTTTAAGAAGGAATGGATATTGCACTGACGATATTAGACTCCTACTCCACGAAATGATACTAATAAGGAATTAGCGATAGGAAGTGTAGTACTTTCATTTATACAAGGAAGCACACACAAGATTGCAAGGTTACTTCGCCGGTCCAACACATCGTTTATACAAGAACATCTAGAAATGTTATGATTCAATTTCTATTGTAAATTTTATATTCTTGTACAAAGGAAAGGGGATGGTTCCTTAGGACACTCTGTATATAGAAAACCAACACATACGAATAGGTACTTAAATGCAAATTCCCATCATCATCCAGCACAAGAGCAATCAGTTATTAATTCATTAGCTTACAGAGCCCTCGCGATTTGTGACCAAATTTCTTTACAAAACAGATAAACTGACTCAAACTTTAAGAAGGAATGGATATTGCACTGACGATATTAGACTCCTACTCCACGAAATGATACTAATAAGGAATTAGCGATAGGAAGTGTAGTACTTTCATTTATACAAGGAAGCACACACAAGATTGCAAGGTTACTTCGCCGGTCCAACACATCGTTTATACAAGAACATCTAGAAATGTTATGATTCAATTTCTATTGTAAATTTTATATTCTTGTACAAAGGAAAGGGGATGGTTCCTTAGGACACTCTGTATATAGAAAACCAACACATACGAATAGGTACTTAAATGCAAATTCCCATCATCATCCAGCACAAGAGCAATCAGTTATTAATTCATTAGCTTACAGAGCCCTCGCGATTTGTGACCAAATTTCTTTACAAAACAGATAAACTGACTCAAACTTTAAGAAGGAATGGATATTGCACTGACGATATTAGACTCCTACTCCACGAAATGATACTAATAAGGAATTAGCGATAGGAAGTGTAGTACTTTCATTTATACAAGGAAGCACACACAAGATTGCAAGGTTACTTCGCCGGTCCAACACATCGTTTATACAAGAACATCTAGAAATGTTATGATTCAATTTCTATTGTAAATTTTATATTCTTGTACAAAGGAAAGGGGATGGTTCCTTAGGACACTCTGTATATAGAAAACCAACACATACGAATAGGTACTTAAATGCAAATTCCCATCATCATCCAGCACAAGAGCAATCAGTTATTAATTCATTAGCTTACAGAGCCCTCGCGATTTGTGACCAAATTTCTTTACAAAACAGATAAACTGACTCAAACTTTAAGAAGGAATGGATATTGCACTGACGATATTAGACTCCTACTCCACGAAATGATACTAATAAGGAATTAGCGATAGGAAGTGTAGTACTTTCATTTATACAAGGAAGCACACACAAGATTGCAAGGTTACTTCGCCGGTCCAACACATCGTTTATACAAGAACATCTAGAAATGTTATGATTCAATTTCTATTGTAAATTTTATATTCTTGTACAAAGGAAAGGGATGGTATATAGAAAACCAACACATACGAATAGGTACAAATTCCCATCATCATCCAGCACAAGAGCAATCAGTTATTATATTAGAAAATTTGTGACCAAATTTCTTTACAAAACAGATAAACTGAAAACTTTAGAAGGAATGGATATTGCACTTAAATGAAATGATACTAATAAGGAATTCGATAGGAAGTGTAGTACCATTTATACATTGCATCCAACACATCGTTTATACAAGCACAGAAATGTTATGATTCAATCAGTTTTTATTTCTTGTAATTCATCTGTATATAGAAAACCAACACATACGAATAGGTACTTAAATGCAAATTCCCATCATCATCCAGCACAAGAGCAATCAGTTATTAATTCATTAGCTTATTTTGTGACCAAATTTCTTTACAAAACAGATAAACTGACTCAAACTTTAAGAAGGAATGGATATTGCACTGACGATATTAGACTCCTACTCCACGAAATGATACTAATAAGGAATTAGCGATAGGAAGTGTAGTACTTTCATTTATACAAGGAAGCACACACAAGATTGCAAGGTTACTTCGCCGGTCCAACACATCGTTTATACAAGAACATCTAGAAATGTTATGATTCAATTTCTATTGTAAATTTTATATTCTTGTACAAAGGAAAGGGGATGGTTCCTTAGGACACTCTGTATATAGAAAACCAACACATACGAATAGGTACTTAAATGCAAATTCCCATCATCATCCAGCACAAGAGCAATCAGTTATTAATTCATTAGCTTACAGAGCCCTCGCGATTTGTGACCAAATTTCTTTACAAAACAGATAAACTGACTCAAACTTTAAGAAGGAATGGATATTGCACTGACGATATTAGACTCCTACTCCACGAAATGATACTAATAAGGAATTAGCGATAGGAAGTGTAGTACTTTCATTTATACAAGGAAGCACACACAAGATTGCAAGGTTACTTCGCCGGTCCAACATACATACTTGTGTGTGTTGAAGACAACACACACAAGAAAATTGGACGGAAGACATATGTGCAATTCCTTGTTCCTGTGGTGATGTCTATATTGAAGAAACTGGACGATCCATATCGACTAGGCTTGAGGAACATGAACGATGTATCAGAAAGAAAAAAATTGTAAAATCTGCTGTATCTGAACACCAACATTCTACTAGACATGCCATAAATGTAAAAGAAACCAAAGTTCTTGCATTGGTTTCGAGATTCTAAAAACGGAAAAATTAGAGAATCTATTGAAATTTATAAGCATCCTAACGATTTTAATAGAGATACGGGCTTCAGTCTACATCATTCGTGGAAACCGATCGTTACACTGAGTCACGCTTCGGTAAACACAGTTCGACTATAAATAGCCGATAATATGATTGCTGATTAAGATGGACCAGAAATATTAGGAGATTATCCCGTCCATGAGGCCAAACAACGTGGAAACCGATCTTAACACAAAGTCACAGTTCGGCAAGCATAAGTCGGGTATTAAAACCCGCCTAAATCTCTTCGAGCTCATTCAATGTTCAGATCTCGTGGATTAAAGATCCCTGAATCCCCATTCGAAAGCGATACGTCGGATAGTAAGTCCAATTTGACACGGTCTAATCCCAAGAACCATGATTTTTTAATTTCCCTATATTTCATTTACGGAAGTTTTCACATTATAGTCCGGGAGGTAGCGACAGTTTTTAATGTCCCGTTTCACCTAAGCCTATTTTTGTATCATTGATTATGCTAATTAATAAAATGGCCTTCAGCTACTCAGAAGTTCTTGCGTTTAGGCAAAAAAAATTGAAATGTACCAAAAACTGAAATTTTGTTTTCTTAATTCAACATCCCATTACCTATTCACTTCGTTTAATAATCCTGAATCCTGCTAAAGATAATATTAATTTTAATAATCATTATTTTTAGGGACAGAAGTAACTCAAAAAACATCTAGTCAAATTTCGAATTTCGACTATAGTGAAAAGTCAGAGTTGCCTGAAAGCTTGTCAGGATTAGAAGAGATGTTTAAGCTTCTGTCAAATTATTTAGTTGCAGATCTGACAAATGAACTGAGGAAATGTCGTTATTGTAATAGTAATTTTGACTGTGATCA
The DNA here is from genome assembly GCA_030620095.1 of Kuschelorhynchus macadamiae. NCBI lineage: Eukaryota > Metazoa > Arthropoda > Insecta > Coleoptera > Curculionidae > Kuschelorhynchus > Kuschelorhynchus macadamiae. Next base: position 638,100 of record JAUTXW010004166.1, on the reverse strand, counting down.
CTTTGCCCTGAATAGCGTGCAATTAAGTGAGGTATTTAACAATAATGTTGGTAGTCAAAATTTGATTCCATCTGAAAATATCATAAATGATATTGTCCTTGATGATATTGAAGATTTTATGCTGTCACTAGATGAAAGTTTTTACAATAAACACAAAATGGATTTGGATGGTACAGCGGATTGCTCTGAGCTTAAAGACAGTCGCCTTAATGAAAGTGAATCAGATGAAAAATTATTTTCGTTTCAAGCCCCTACAACTTACTTAAAATTAATAGAAACATTCCAAAACACAGTTTGTGAAACGCAAGATTCTCAAATAAATACAGAGATCAAGCCCTTACAAATAAGTGAAGAGCAATTACTAGAATTTTATAGGCTACACTCACTCAGTGATATATATAGTACTTCAGACAATAATTGTAGTAGTTCTCAGAGTACGATTATTTACGATGCAAAATTAGAAGAAGATCATTTATCTGAACCGTTTGCACATGTAGATGTATTTAATAATGAAGAACTATGCCCAGCACAAACACAGATTAATCAGGATTTTAAAACTTCTAGTAATGATTTAAGCGATTTATGTGATCTGTCTTATTTTGGTTTAACAAATACCAATACTTCTCATCTAAGTAAACAAAAAAATACCAGTTTAGAGAAAAGTTCAGATCAAGGAAATTGTTCGTTGCAAAACATGTCAGCTTATCGATTTGAAGAAACAAATAAATTTGTTCAAAACAAAGAAAACTGTACTCCTTTAGTCTGCGCTGAACGTTTTAGTATGTCACCTTCACTAGATAATACTCGTAAAAGTAAATTAAATATATCCAATGTTGGATGGAAGAGAAATATCGCAAATGAATCAAAAATAACGATAACCCAAATGATAGATCTTTTTGAAGAACCTTTCAGAGAAGCGCAAAATGATAATCTATTGTCACCTAAAAATAGAATCCGTATTAGGGATAATAACGAAGATATTGAGATTTCAAATAATCAAGTCAGCTCAAGTTCCCGAGACATACCTCAAATATTGTTCGAACAAGGTACTTTTAATTCCCCAATTATGAGTCGAACGGATAATAAAATGGATTCTGAATCAGAATGTTTCGAGGATGTTTGGAAGCCAACAGTTCCTTTACCAGTTGACAGATATAAAAGTTGTAAAAGCAGAAATATCAAAAATGTTACGTCGAAGACCCATAGTAAAAAGGTAAAATTCCTACTGTTTAGGTTTAGTTTTCATAGTTAAATTTTTTATTTGTCTGTACTGAGTCCGTCCTTTAAAACTCCCCTGACCTCTGTTTTGCTTATTTTTAGGAGAAGTTTTTAAGTTATTCTTTAAAAGCATCCACAGAGTGGGCCAACATTTTTTATGGAGAGAAAATTATGACTTTTCTAAACTTACTTTTCTGGAATATTTTTTTGCCTGATCCCTATATTATTGTTTCAAGGAGACATTAAAAAGCTTCAATTTGTGCTATCACAACAATCGTCCATTTGTCTTCCAGTTTCGAGAAACTGTTTTCCTATAAATTATCCCTATTATGAAAATATTCTATATTTTATTTTGTGTTAATTTACATGATTGAGTTGGGATAAAAAATTAAAAATAATTTTAATTATCGCATCAGAAGTTCGCTATTCATTCATTCATTTTAAATGGAAATGAAGTTGACCATGATTGTTTTTCTTTACATGAAAAAGTTAAAGTATTGGCTTACAGAGTTTCTTTAGAATGGTGTCCAGACCGACGCACAGTGATTCAAAATGTATTTCTAGTATGGCAAAAATAGGTTTTTTTGTATGATCCAAAATTCTTGTAATTGGTTTAAACAGCATTCTACAATATGTAAATAGACGAAAGATAGAAGTTATGTCCAGAGAAAACTTCATTCAGTACTATTTTTTATGATTCAAAATCTTAGCAAGCGCATTAATTACAGCATAGTTGTCATTTTGAAGTATTGAAACGTGCGACTTTAGTGTTTGAAAAATGGAAGATATTGTTGAAGATAGGTTTGAAAATATTTGTCTTTGTCCATGCAATAGCTATTTTAATGATGTTGTGACTATATAACTTTCCTTAAGCACTTTACTTTGGAAATGATCATAATTAGAAAGCTAGGGTTTTTTTTACTCATTGTTACCAATTTTTCCTGATTTTATTCAGTTTTTTCATTCTCATACTTCTTAGAAATATGCAGTTCCCGTGCCTGTTTCCGATTTTCTTAGAGATGCGCATAAATATAACCAAGAATGATCTCTTTGAAAAATTAAGACAACGAGGTAAATTTCAACCAACCGATAAAGATTCGCAGTCCTACTTGGCTGAGCATATAAATAATAAAGTAAACTTAACAAGAAGCAAGAATATTAATGATGACGACCTAAAAATGTACAGGGTTCTCCCGTAGATTTTTCCACCCACCTAGAGAGTTGTTGGGTTTTTTATAAAGATTTAGAATATTATATCATTAGTGCGAAAATATTATTGGAAATGTCAAATTTTGACATGTCAGTTTCTTTAAATGAAGCACCCTGTATATTAAATCATATTCTTGAAGATCTTTTTTTTTTCTAATTTCAAATATATATATATATATATATATATATATATATATATATATATATATATATATATATATATATATAGGTGGCCCATCGAAAACGTACCGCAAGGCATAACGGCCAGGGTAATTTTTTTTTCAAAAAATCCAAAAACACATCAATTTTGTTTGTGAGGGGGACAACTTTTGCCCTTAAAATGATCGCAAAATTTTCAACCCTCTAAGCGGGGGTGTCATCCCCCAAACTTTTTCAAATGGGAAGAGGGGTCAAGTGGTACCGCAATGAAAAGGGCTTTCTATTCTCTATACATTCCCGCTTTGGTTTTGAAAATCGGTCAAGTCATTTAGAAAATATGAAGGATTGAAATTTGAAAAATACATTTTTCAAAAAACGCATAAATTGAATTAAATAAAAAAAAACTTACCGTATTAATGAAGCAAATGCTGAAAATGTTGCCCGTCGACCTCCATACAGTAATACAAATTAGCTTCAAATCGTTCTCGAACATTCTGAAGAACTTGAGGGGTCACTTCGCGACAAACGTCAATAATTCGTGTTCGCAGATCTTCTAATGAGGCAAGTGGAGTGCTATACACTTTACTTTTTATGTGTCCCCATAGAAAAAAGTCTAAAGGAGTCAAGTCGGGTGACCGGGGAGGCCACTCAATGGCACCCCTTCGTCCTATCCACCGCCCGGGAAAGTTAGTGTTTAAATAATTACGCACATTTTGAGAGTAATGTGGAGGTGCACCGTCTTGTTGAAATATCAGTTCCGCTTCAACGTATCCAGGATTATTTTCGATGATGTCAGTTAGGGCTGGGTCGATGGTATTTTCCAGTAAATCTAAGTACATATCACCTGTTAGAGTTCCAGGAAGAAAAAAAGGACCCACAATAGAATTTCCAAAAATACCAGCCCACACGTTCAATTTCTGAGGATGTTGTGTGTGCACCTCGTGAAATACCCTGGGGTTGTTCTCAGCCCAGTACCGACAGTTATGCCGATTAACTACACCGTTCAAAAAGAAAGTGCACTCACCCGAAAAACACACATTGAATAGAAAATTATTATTATTGGCCACTCGTTCACTAATAGTTTCACAAAATTGCAAGCGGCGATCAAAATCGTCTTCGTTGAGTTCTTGTACCAACTGAATTTTATACGGGTGGAAATGGTGTTTTTTCAATATTCTTTGGACACTTGTACGATTCACGCCGGTCTCATTGGCTAATTTTCTTGTACTCAGCGTACTATCCATGGCAACTTGGCCCAATACAAAGACCTCCATAGCTTCATTTACTACAGGATTTTCCATCTGCCTCTTTTTATTTATAAGGGATCCAGTTTCGCGAAATTTTGCTACTAACTCGCGAACAATTTTGCCGGAAAGGTGTTTTTCAGGATGTCGTTCATTAAATATCTGCGCAACCCGATTGCCACATTCATTATTTTTAAAATAAAGTTCGATTATTTCCACTTTTTCTGCAAGTGAGTACACCATAATTATTGATAAAAATTTAATGATATTGAGAAATTTAAACGCACAAGTTACAGAACAGCTATCTAACAACTACCGCACCTGATCGTTGTGGCATGTCAAATCACTAAAATCAGCAGTAAACATCTAAAATAACAGGACAAAAATAGCGAATTGGTCGAAGGAATTTATCCTTATCATTTACTCTGATAATTTGTAAATAAACATTTTAAATTTCAATCCTTCATCTTTTCTAAATGACTTGACCGATTTTCAAAACCAAAGCGGGAATATATAGAGAATAGAAAGCCCTTTTCATTGCGGTACCACTTGACCCCTCTTCCCATTTGAAAAAGTTTGGGGGATGACACCCCCGCTTAGAGGGTTGAAAATTTTGCGATCATTTTAAGGGCAAAAATTGTCCCCCTCACAAACAAAATTGACGTGTTTTTGGATTTTTTGAAAAAAAAATTACCCTGGCCGTTATGCCTTGCGGTACGTTTTCGATGAATATATATATATATATATATATATATATATATATATATATATATACTTTTAATATATTCTATCGATTATTTTGGATATATAAGCGTTTAAACATTAAAGAAATTGTAAGGTAATTTGCGCTAAAACATAGTGAGCCATGGTCACGACAATTGCAATGAACGACGCCTTTTTGACATTTACCTGTCAGAAGTATCTATTTACGAGCATTTTTAAAATAATATCTAATACTTAATAATAATTGGACGATGGGTTATTCGGAAGAAGAGAAACTCGACATGATAGAATAATTTTATTAACATGGTAAAAATGCATCGATAGCTCGTAACGAATATCATAGATGGTTTCCAGATAGACCAACACCGACTCGTAGCATAATATTAACCCTTTCGGTACGGAACGTTCCTGAACATTTATACCGGTACGGCCGGGAGGTTTTTACATCGCCCTCCGGCCTGTCGTCGGACATATCCGTCACATGAAAACATACTTAATTTTATGAAAAAAAAAATAAAAATAAAGTATTTGAGAACATATTTTTATTTTAAGAAACGTCGTAGGAGACCTTATAGATTAATTGTAGAATATTGAACAACATTAAAATTTAGATGCATAAATAAAAATATTTTATAACTAGTGATTAACATTATTTTATTATACGCATTGTCCTAGGAAACATAGGTTATAGAATATTAAACTACATTAAAAAGTAGCCTTTTCATGGTATATTTGGAAGCAATAAATGGGACCACACATAATCCAACATCGCATGTTTGGCACATATAGCTGGATTCTTTTCTTCTTGGTTGTCTCTTCTTTGTACGCGAACAAACCCAAACATTATCTATCCAGTAAAAACTATTTTAAATAAGTGTAACTATCATTATTAAATGAGTTCTCTCTGTTCTCAGTAACATTTTTAATGTTTCTATTTTTTACCACGTTTCCATAAAAATCGACCAGTGTGCGTTGCCCAAATCGGGATGTGTAGGTTTTATTGTTTCTGAATAATGTCTGCAAGGAAAAATTGAATTTAAATAAAGACAATCGATAATCACTAAGAAATAAATAAACGTTACCTTTGTAGGAGTTGATCAATAACCGTTAGATGAAACTTGGCAAATGGAATCTTGTTAGTTTGTCTAGTGGAAAACATTGCGTGTGCGTTTAGAAGTGTTACGTCAATCAAATGGAAAAATAACTTTTTATACCACTTCAGGCATTTTCGTGTGCAGTCTACGCTACTCAACATCATATCTGATCTGTCGACAGCCCCCATTTGACTGTTGTACTCCAGAATACATAACGGTTTTATAACATTCTCATTAGTAGACCTATTGATTTATTTTTATGCGTACTGGTCAGCATCACAACTTCACGCCGACCTTTCCATTTGAGTGCCAATAAATGTTCACTACTTCTCCACTCAGTTTCACCTTGTTTCAATGTTTTGTCAAAGATTGGCATATGTTTCCTATTTTGCCTAACAGTACCACACGAGTTAGTTTTATGTTGAAATAAAAAAGTTGACAGGGTAGGACTGCCCTAGAATGTCCCTTGTTGAGGTATGGCTCCAGAAGTTTCGCAACAACAGCCCCTGAAGCACCAAGATTATCCTTGTCTTCGGTTTTTACATTAGTATCTTTGCCCGAGTATACTAAAAAGTCTAAACATAACGCCTGTTTCGCAATCACACAATACGTACAGTTTAATTCCAAAAAGGTGTTTTTTGGACTTGATATACTGTTTGAAGCTAAGCCGTCCTTTGAAAAGAATCATGCTTTCATCTATAACTAGATTTTAAAACGGGCAGAATTGAGTCTGATAATTTTCTTTCAAGATATTTAATACGTTCTCAACTTTGAACAGCCTATTACCAGCTGGAGCAATTTCATTGTTGGAGAAATGTAAATATCTTTGTATTTCAAAATACCTGTCTCTTGGCATGTGTTGTTTGAATGCTGGAGAGAGAAGTAAGTAGTCTTGGGACCAATATTCTTTCACGCTCAGTTTTTTATTGCGAGGCATAAACAAAGTTAGTGCCAAAAAAAACGTAAAATTCTGAGCGTTCAATAGGCTTCCAGTTTTTTGCATTTTCCTGACGTGCATACCTGTTTGTTTCTTCTAAAATAGTATCTACTATGTTTTCTGTAAACAAATTAAGAAAATAGTCAACTTCCTTTGAGTTTTCATCGAAGGTATCGTTTTTTACACCACTATTGGTTGCGTCAGATTCGTGTATTTTAGGCGAGCATTCATTATTGGACCAAATTATTTCCAGATCGTTTTGGTGAGTAATAATATCAAGATCTACAATTCCTACCTCATGCTGCTGATTTTGTTGTTCGTTTTCGGGTTAGAATTCCTCCACACTGTCGCTTTCGTCACTTTCAGATTCCCCTGAACTTGGATTATACTCGCTTCCGCTATCGAGAAAAGGATCTTCTTCTCTATCGTCGGACAAGTAAATATTTTCATCACCCACAGTGTTCAAAATAGAATTTAAGCCCTTTTCACACAACCCAAATTGTCCACCACTATCAACTTTTAGCCGTTTCGCTACGGCCTTGAGACGAACTGGCCTGCCCCTCTGACATGATCCGAACGTACTGACGCTTCTAGAATTCACTGGATTCAAATACCAATGTGATCGCCGGACGTCGGGTATTTCTGACACTGACGGGTTACTTCGACACCCGGCCATACAGCAAAAGAAACAATACCATAAAAACTTAATAATATAAAGTGGGTAAATAATAATATTAGCTTAAAGAAGCTTTGGTTTTCTGTATAGCCTCCTTGGTTTATAATGCATTTCTGAATATTTCTTCTAAATTTTCTGCGTATGGATGCGTAGATAAAATGAGGTGATTGGGTGTTTAAATCGTCGATTCTTTGGACTATATTTGGCTCTAAAGCCTGGATGGTTCTTGGCCTATTGTAGTATATCTTGTTTTTCAGATAACCCCACAAAAATATGTCCAATGGAGAGAGATCGGGACTGTTTGCTGGCCATCTTAATGGTCCATGTCTTCCAATCGAAAATGGATACCTGTCATTTAAAAAATGGGTGACCGGCTGGACATTTTGAGGAGGAGCACCATCTTGTTGCCATATCAAATTAAGATATGAATTAATCGGTAGTTGTTCTAAATGCCCCTCGATTTCGTTTTCTAATAACTCCTGATACCTTTGTCCGGTTAAATTCTCATTTAAAAATATAGGTCCAATAACATGATTGTTAAGTTGACAGGCTTGAGCTTAATATAGACAGGAGTTCCCCTTTCAGGTTTCGAGAAATCTCTTACACTGAACTGCGTGATATTATCTCGAATCTCAAGAATACGCCAAGCAGGGATGCTTATGACTTTACAGCAAGGATTGTGAGGACCCTTAGGGAAATTATTGTTTACCCCCTCTGTAAAATTTTTAATTCTTGTATATCTGAGAATACTTTCCCAAACTGTCTTAAGCTGTCAAAAGTAGTGCCTGTGCTGAAAAAGGGTGATTCTGAAAATGTTAATAACTATAGACCTGTATCTGTGGTACCCATATTGGCAAACATCTTTGAGGTTGCACTTAAGTCACAGCTGACTGTTTACCTTGAGTCTCGCGCCTTGTTTAGTCCGTGCCAGTTTGGTTTTCGATCCAATCTATCGGCAGCATCGGCCATTAATGCACTAACGGACTTTATCCAGGAGACCTTTGAGAACTGCCGTTATGGCCAGGCATCATTTTACGATCTATTCAAAGCCTTCGATTGCATTTCACCTGAAATATTAATATCCAAGCTTGCTAGATATAATATCCACACAAGCGCTGTCACTCTTTTGGGTTCTTATTTGTCGGATCGTTGCCAGTATTGTGTGTTTGGAGGGGACAAATCTGACAGAAGACTTGTCAAATATGGACTTCCCCAGGGCTCTGTACTGGGACCTACATTATTCTTAATATATGTTAATGATATCACGACTTATCTTTCATCCGGTAAGCTGGTAATGTTTGCTGATGACACTGCTGCGCTTGAAATGGCTGATACAGAGGCCGAACTGGCGACGGCGGCAATGGAGTCGGGGACCTGTGTGAGCGAGTGGTTTACTAGCAATAGACTCACCCTGAATCAGGAGAAAATACAGATCTTGCGATTCTCTTTAAGGTCAATGCAGTCAATCGATAAGCCGGTAAAATACCTGGGGATCCACATTGACGCTGGGCTCACTTGGGAGGGGCATTGTGCTCGGCTGGCAGGTAAGCTTAATAGAATTGTGTTTGTTATGCGTAGCCTGAGAAACAGCGTCTCTGACCCTGTCCTGAGGACAGCTTATTTTGCTTACTTCCACTCACACATCATATGCCATTTTGTGCTGGGGCCACTCTGCACATATGTCCAGAATCTTTGCCATACAGAGGAGGTGTGTGAGAGTCATGGCAGGGAGGGGTTTTCGAGACTGTTGTAGGGATCTCTTTGTTTCTCTGAGGATTCTGACTGTTCCATGTGTATATATCTTGTCATGTTTAATTCATGTGAAAAACAATATAACACAGTACCAGACCAACAGCGACTACCATTCATATGGTACAAGGGGCAAGAATGATCTTGTTGTCAGGCATTCTCGAACGGCAAGGGCCAGGGACGGACAGAACCATTTTGGAATAAAGTGTTTTAATGCACTTCCAGATAGGACCAGATCTCTTTCCTTTCCTAAATTTAAAATAGTAATGAAAAACTATTTAGAGCAAAAAGTCTTTTATTCTTTGGAAAGCTTTTTAATGAACAATTTTGACGACATCTAGATGCACCCACTTTAAACATGTATATATTCGTTAAATTTTATCTATCATAGTCTGTAATTTTATTATACACTACTTATGAATGTAAATTGTTTGGTCCTTGTATATAGTTAGAATTACTTGTTAGTTATATTTGTATTTTTTATCAGTGACCTGTAATGTATTTATAATAATTATTGTGACATTTATTTCTTTTCTCCTAGAAATTTTGACTTGTGAAAATACTATGTATATCCATCACAAATAAATATTGATTGATTGATTGATTGATTGATTGAAGGCCACACCAAACATGTAGGGATCTTCTTCCCTGAATTTTGACCGCCTGAAGAGCTCGCGGGTTTTCTTTTGACCAAAAATTAAACATGCCTCAAGTGTTAAATGTTGCCTCGTCAGTGAAAATTATGTTTGACAGATTTAGTTGGTTCATCATAACACGTCTTTCTATTTCTTGGCAGCAGTGTAATCGGTCTATTTTATTTTGATCGGTTAATTCTTGAGTGGGTAAAAACTTATATGGCTTATATTTATAATGTTTTAGAACTGAGTGGATTTTATGCCATGATTTGTTAAAAAGGTGGCTGCATCGGGAATTGAACGCTCAGGATTTTCTAAAACAAGAATAAATAAGATAAATAAATTATTTTAATACAAAAATTTCAAAATTACCTTCAAAATATAATAAAATATTTAAATCTTCTTCAGCGTTTCTTTCCACTATTCTAACTTTTCGCTTAAGTGTTTTTATTTCATTCAATTGTTTAGCGATGTTTAATATTGTCCTAAAAGTCGGTGCTGGTGTAAATTCTATCATGTCGAGTTTCTTTTCTTCCGAATAACCCAACGTCCAACGTATTAGATATTAAAAATGCTCGTAAATAATTACTTCTGACCGGTAAACGTCAAAAAGGCGTCGTTCATTGCAATTGCATTTCTTTAGTGTTTAAACGCTTATATATCCAAAACTAATTGACAGAATATATTAAAAGTATATATATATATATATATATATATATATATATATATATATATATATATTTGAAATTAGAAAAAAAAGATCTTCAAGAATATGATTTAATATACAGGGTGTTTCGTTTAAAAAAACTGACAACCTGTCAAAATTTGACATTTCCGATAATATTTTCTTTTATGTCTTAAGAAAACAACATTTTTATATTTATATTTTTTTATTTAATACTTGTATATTTTTTTGTATTTCTGATACTTTATTTTTAGTTATATATTTTTTAAACCCCTTAACTTTCTTTTATACAATATTACTGTACTACTTGGGCTACAGGCCTATAATTGTTCTTGCTGGAATAGATAAATTAATTATTTCTTGACTTCTGTTTAGCGGAAAATTCCATATAAATACAAATATTACAACTACATTAACATCACATAATGTAGGAAAAGTAACAAAAAGTTTTTAAGTTTACGCGTTTTTATTTTTGCGAATATTATCATGTTCCCTCTCAGGCAAGCAACAAATTCACAGCTTACCCTAAAGAGAATAAAATAATCCACTTTTTTATATTGTTTGTTACGGTTGATCAATAAGTGGAAAGCATGTTTGCATACATAATACGGCAAATTTTTAAAGGTATCTTTGATTTTTATATGTTTTAAAAAAATATATTTAGAAATAGAGCAATGGAAGAATGGAATTTAAAATCCTGTCTTTTTTAACGGCTTTAAAGTATTTTCTGACTTTTAGAAACCTAATACATTTTTGGATATAGAGGCTGAAGTATCAGAAGATGAAGATGTATTCATCTCAGAAGATGAAGATGAAAAGTGTACTGATACGTATGAAAAAAGTTTCGTTAACGACGTTACCCAAAATTTTGATACTCAAGTGCATGGAATGTATTTACGTTCAATAAGGTATATTTATTTTTATTGCATTAGTAGTTGACATTTAAATAACGAACTTAGAAATCATTTCAGGAAACGTAAACACCCATAAGTGAAATAAAGATGGTGCATATCGACCAAAGAAACGAGCAAAAACAATTATTCGCTAGCGCTCTTGAAAAAACTGACTTGACGAGCAATTGTAGCAACAAAACCGAGTAGTATTTTTGTTTCAGGTTAGGTACGAATCGTTTGATGAATCTGCAGGGTGGGCCAAAAAATATTTCCACATTTTTAAATGTTAACTTTTTTATTTATTATTATTATTATTATTTAATAAAATTTTTGAGATATAATCGCAGGTATATTTATTAGAGAAAGTATATATTCAGAATAAATAAGACTCAATTTTTTATTGTACGAGGAGATGTAAAAGATGACTTTTGTTTAAATCGCTCGCAAAAAATATTTGTCATATTTTGAGGATCTTAAAGCCTTATATCTGAGCAACAAAACTGCTATTCTACTTGTTTTAAATATTTCAATTAATATTTATTTTATTGCACATTTAATGACATCAGTTTTACATATGCCATAAATTTGCGGCGATATTTTTTATTATAAGCTAGATTTGGAAACAATTATAATCTATTAGCGACTTTAAGGTAGGAAAAGTTTCAATAAAAGCATTATGGGAAGGGAAATATCCCATATATAGCTCGAAAAGTTGTGCAAACATTTCCCAGTCACTCTGTAAAAAAAGACAATTGAACCTCATTAATTTTCTTTGTTTATCTATAACCTATATATATCTAAAAATATGTACAGGGTGTCCGGATTTGGTTGCAAAAGCAGGGTATCTCGCTTATTTTTAAAGATAGAACCTTGCGGTTTTCACGAACCTGAGCTAATTTTTTGTGAAACTCATGAAGCCGTAAACAAAATTTTCATAGCCTTCTTCGTTTGAGATACAGGGCGAAATAGAAAATTTTGCATTTTGGGACCCCCCTGGTATCTCGGTTATCCTTTAACTTAACGCAAAGGGAAAAATTGCTGCTTATGCAGTTTTTTAGGCTGGATCCAGTGGCGTAGTCATATTTTTCATTTGAGTTGTTATTTTTTAGATATGACCCAAAGTTGTGTTTTTTTAAATGGGACACCCTGTATATTTATCCAGAAATTGATTTGTCCTTTTAAAAGTTTCTCAAAAATATATAATAGTATGGGTCTATTTTAATAAACAACAACAAAAATCCTAATTTTTATAATTATCATCCCAAATTTTGCAGTAGGCCATGCAAAACGATGCCGTTTTCTTTTGTTTTCTTGGAAGCAAATGACATTTCCCAATTTTGTACGCGTATATAAAATATAGCGCTAGTTTTTTGTATTTATTTATTGTGTAAAAATATTTTTGTATTATTATGGAAGAAAACCAAACTTTCGAATATTATGAAAATTACGATATGTTAGCTTGTTTCCTCCTGAAAGGAGGCAACCTAATATATCCACTTTTTATCGGATAAAAAAGAATTTACTTAATCACGGATCATTTATCAAACCTCGTACGAAAACATATAATAAAGGGGAGGGAGGCTGAGGAAATTACGGCTTTGGCTAATGCAGAAGCTTACCCTACAAACTCTTGTAGGGCCAGTGAAAAGATCATAGGGATTCCAAAAACTAGAGTTCAAGAAATTCTAAAAAAGCACAAATACCACCCATACAAATTTAGGCTCGTGCAGCACTTACAGCCAGGGGATGCAGAGCGTCGGGTAGTCTTCTGCAATTGGTTTCGAGAAAGATGCGATATGGTTAGAGATTTTGAAAGGAAGTTTGTATGGTCAGATGAAGCACATTTCAGTAATTCTGGTATACTCAATAGGCACAATAGTAGCTTCTGGTCCCAGGAAAATCAGCACCAAATATTTCCCAGAAGACAGCAGGGCAGGTTTGGTCTAAATGTGTCCTGCTTCATATTAGGAACACATATAAAATTTTATATATTTGAGGGAAATCTAACAGCCAATCGCTATATAGAAATTTTAAAGGCAGCTATACCTATATAGCGCAAATTAACGAAATTTATTTTCAACAGGACGGTGCTCCTGCACACAATTCTGGAATGACGAGATTATTTCTGGACAATAATTTTACCAATCAATGGATCGGAACAAATGGACCTATAAGATGGCCCCCTAGGTCCCCAGATTTGTCGATTTTAGAATTCTTTCTATGGGGATATCTGGAAAATAGAATTTACAAAGACCACTATGATAATGTCCAAGATTTAGGAAATGCAATAAGAGAAAATTTTCGCTATTTACAAAATCATCCCGTTATTTTGCTTAATTCCCTAAAACGAATACGAAAATTGTGCGAAGCATGCATAGAACAAAATGGAAATCAGTTTGAACAGTTCTTTTGATTTCCTTGGTTACTGTAGTTCTTATACGACAGTTGATTTTTGCTGAAAGGCTTGTTACATAATAAGTTATTACTGTTTTGTTCTTGTGTTACATAAATCTAGGTAGGTGGTACTTTTTTGGTGCGAAATTATCAATACATATTTTGATAAATAGATTTAATTACATATTTATTTTGATTTATTGTTAGGATGTAGTTATTTTTAACGACTTTAAATAAAGGGCAGCATTGTTTTGCATTGCCTACTGCAAAATTTGGGATGATAATTATAAAAATTAGGGTTTTTGTTGTTGTTTATTAAAATTGACCCATACTATTATATATTTTTGAGAAGCTTTTAAAAGGATAAATCAATTTCTGGACAAATATACAGGGTGTCCTATTTAAAAAAACACAACTTTGGGTAATATCTAAAAAATAACAACTCAAATGAAAAATATGTCTACGCCACTGGATCCAGCGTAAAAAACTGCATAAGCAGCAATTTTTCCCTTTGCGTTAAGTTAAAGGATAACAGAGATACGAGAAGGATCCCAAAATGCAAAATTTTCTATTTCGCCCTGTATCTCATAAACGAAGAAGGCTATGAAAATTTTGTTTACGGCTTCATGAGTTTCACAAAAAATTAGCTCAGGTTCGTGAAAACCGCAAGGTTCTATCTTTAAAAATAAGCGAGATACCCTGCTTTTGCAACCAAATCTGGACACCCTGTGCCTCAAATTTTATTAAAAAATTTTAACCAATATAAAAGGTATTTAAAAATTGAAAATGTGGACTCTTTTTGGCCCTCGTGTATATACGGTAATTATGCGACCATAGACCTGATGGCGTGTTATTTTTGCTGAAAGTCAGTGGCGGTTGTTCCATAAGGCCGCCTGTCCCTCCTGAAAAATGTTTACAAACGATATCAATTCTTATAAATTTAATATTAATATAAGATTATTATTTTTTTACCCCAAAAAACGTCAGTTCTTATCTCTAATTACCCGACCTCGTTGACTCGTGAGAATTCTCAAACATATGTTTCAGGCGCAGCCTCTACAGCTCGGACTACTCGCTATCACAGAGAACAGCACACGAAGTGACCCGAATATATCGTTCGGTTCGCTGCCTTTCCGGCGGGACATCTTATTTTAATCAGGGTTGTTCTAAAGCGTACTTTTGTACCAAATTTGGCACACTTGGAAAATATTTGGCACCGTGGTACATCTTTCGTCTTTTTGGCACAATTTATCATTCATATTATTAATTAATTTACTTAAACAATATCATTCAAAAAAAAATAAAAAGGCTGGCTATTCAGTCGCTCAAAATTAATGATTCGAGGGTCGAGTCAATTTTGAATAAAGACGGTTTGTTTATTTAAAGAATCTCCTGGATAGCAGTAGCTGTTAGTGTATTCCAAATCTTTATATAATTATTTCGCCACTTGTTTTTGTCCTGTATGTTAACGGATTAATTCAGTTAAAAATCGGAAGTGTATGAAGTCATTTCAGCCACGAAGCTTTAAGTAGCCAATAATGTTATTGTTACCAGATACAAATTTACTTATTTCAACACTTCACTTGATTTTCATATTTATTCTAGTTAATATAAAGGCCTTAAATAATTCGGAAGCCGTCAAAAGATGCTTAGGTTACCATAAGACACATTAGGCAAAACGCTAATTGCTTTGAAAAACTAGATATACGGTCAATTTGATTTTTATAAACATTTTGACAAATATATACTCATAATTAGTTATATAGAGAATAACTCAAGAGACTTCAAAGAGTGTCTAATTCATATTATAGCAAAATTTTGTTACATGTACGTATATATACATACCTATTTTTTTGAAGAAAATCTAAACATACTGCCAACTTGTTTTTAATATATGTTTGAGCTAATATGTAGGCCTAATTAATGGACATATAAAGAATAACCCGCTAGAAAGAGTGTCTTATTTATATTTATTACATGTAAGCACATATACATATTTATTTTATACGCTCACATGTAATATAATCTACTTTAATGTAAATTAGACATTCTTTGATGGTTGGCTGGTCATTCTCTATATGATCGTTAATTGGGGTTATATATGCGCTAAAACATATATAAAAATCAAATTGACGGTATGTCTAGTTTTTTTCTTATAACTATTAATTAGGCCTATACTATACTATATTTGTTAAAAATGATTATAAATATGTTGTTTTACTTTACAGTTTCAATTTTCTGCAGTACTTCAATATTATTAATTATTTTGCGTTTAATAAGTATGCATATATAAATATAATTATTTAAATTGTCTATCACTTCATTATTTTCATGGATGATATAATGGTCAAAATACAAAATAGTAATGTTGTTAAAAAAGAAACCGCTAACGGAAACTGAGGATGTACAACTTTAAACTACATTTACATTCATTTCAAAATCCAAGTTGAAATTGATATTTCGTAAAAGTGCATTTACATTGAAAATGATATTCCTGAACAGCTGATCAGATTTTGTAATTTAATTTTATTATTTTTTCAAAATATTAATGTAAAATACACTAAACTGGAGCAAGAAGATTGTTTAGCAACTTTTTTACGCTCTTTGGTTGTGGTTTTAGGCGTTTATGTCTACTTTAGTCTTGGCTATACCTTCAGAATTAACCCAAAAATATCCGATTAAAGGTTTTTTTTTTATTAAAACGGAAAAAAACATTTATATTTTTAAATAATTAGGTGTGTAAAAGTATTAAGAATTTTGTTAATTAAAATAAAAATTATAACCTAAAAATTTGATTGAATTGATCAATTATTGAATTTTTGCTTGCCATCGGCAAGCTCCTTGCTTCAATCTGAAGTTAACTTTGAAGTGCACTTCGAATTTTGTCTAATGTAAATGACACCTTGCTATTGCCGTTTGATAAGCAAGCCAATTTCATAACAAATTCTAGTTGAAATTGAATGTAAATGTAGCTTAAATCATAGTACTACATACAAATCTAATTTGGTACACTTTACGAAATTTGGTACAATTCAACATAACCGTTCGATACAAAAAATTTTAAGCTACGGAACAACCCTGATTTTAATTTAGTTCATGGATGGATATGCTTTGGACGTTAAGCAGCGCATGATTATCGGTCGCGTCATACAAAAATCCGATATCGAGAGTGAGTTTGGTTTCTGGTCGATAGTTTTTTATTTTATAAACTGTGTATGTCTAACTGTAATAATTAAAGGTGTGTCAAAAAGAATGCTGTACACAATCTTTTACAACAAAAAATCGACTCTTTAGAGGATAAGTTAAAAATTAAAGAGGTTGGAGGGCCTTTGCCCGACCTAAATTTAACACAAGTTTGTGAACGAAAGACCGAAAGCAGGTCTTTTACACGTCGGTTTTCGAAAGAGAAAAATATAACTGGATATGTGGATGTGAAATAAAAAATGTATTGTACTGTTTCCCGTGTTTGGTGTTTTATAAAGCCGACTCTAGAATGGACCTTAACTGGGCAAGGAAAGGAATAAGGGAAGGATTATCTTTAAATTGACGCTCGAATCAGATTCGGAATCTACGGAAAATTCTCTATAAGATGTATAATATTTCGCGGGAAATCCGCTTTGTAGACCCTTTTTTCGCGATACGAAAATACGCTCGCGTATATCGACAAAATGGCGTCGCGACGGTAACATCGATCGATAAAAAAATTCACATTTCGAAAACGGGATTAGATAGAAAGATGCGGTTTGTACCGTTTTATTAAGAAATGATTAGTTTATAACATACTACAACGAGAAAGCTGTATTGTAATGGGAAAAGACAAAAAAAAATTATCGAAGTGAAAATTTCGTTATATTTTCGAAAATATTCAACCTATCAAGAAACAGATATGTTTAATGTATTCAGCAGCTCAAAACACCCCTAAAATCATATTTTCATCTCATTATTAGAAAAAAAAATTTTTCGGTCAAATAAAAAGACATGCAAAATTTTCGAAAAAATTTTAGGTCTCAGATTTTAACAAAAACTTCTTTATACCCTAATTTGATGCCGTGAAAAAAATAACATTTATTTACTCCTAAAAGTTATAGTTTGGCGTCGCGACGCGCGCATTTTCACCGATAAATGCAGCGTCCATATCTCCCAAACGATTATCTTTAAATTGACGCTCAATTCGGAATCTACGGAAAATTCTCTATAAGATGTATAATATTTCGCGGGAAATCCGCTTTGTAGACCCTTTTTTCGCGATACGAAAATACGCTCGCGTATATCGACAAAATGGCGAATGCAACGATAACATCGATCGATAAAAAAATTCACATTTCGAAAACGGGATTAGATAGAAAGATGCGGTTTGTCCAATAGTGCCATCTATGTTTAGGACGATGAACTACACATACTCAACCTAAAGCCAGACGTTATCTGGCTTGTTCCATGAAATTCTATCGCCCAAAAACACAGATGACGCTATCTGATCATTCTGGAAAGAACTCGATAAATCACAATCCGTATATAAGCCGTGTTCGATTGAGTTCAGTCGTTCAGTGTTTAGTCAGTTGCGATAGAGTTTCGAGTTGAGTTGCGCACTTATTGTTACAACACTTAACAGTACTTATTATAATTTATTTCGGATACAGTTTTGACATGTCTCTTTCAAAACCAAGTGGAAGTAAGAGGAAGCTTGTAGATGAGCATCGTATCTTTCAAGAAAAGTGGGAATTAGAGTTTTTTTGCTGTGAAGTGAAAGAACAAATTATTTGTTTGATTTGTAATAGTACAGTCGGTGTCCCAAAATTATATAATATAAAACGTCACTATGATATTCATAAAACTATGTTTGACAAGTATACAGGCATGATTAGAAACGAAAAGTTAAATAAGTTAAAATCACGGTTGAAAGATCAGCAGCTTATGTTTACAAGACCAAAGCAAGAAAATGAATCTGTCCTTCAAGCGAGCTACGTACTGTCGGAGTCGATCGCGAAAAACTCAAAACCATTTGTTGAAGATGAATTTATAAAAGAGTGCCATGTAAAGGCCGCGGAAATTGTAAGTCCCGGGAGCGTGCAGGCATTTCAAAATATATCCTTGTTCCGGAATGCTGTCGCTGAAAGAGTTACTGATTTGGCTGCCAATATAAGTGATCAGATAAAAACAAAATCAGACTCTTTCATTGCATTTTCTATTGCCTGTGTCGAAAGTACGGATGTGTGTGGTGTGGCGTAACTCGCTGTTTTTCTTCGTGCGGTTATCAATGTGTATGAAGACTTACTGGAATTAGTACCATTGCATGATACAACAACTGGGAACGATATTTTCAATGCTGTTTATGCACTTCTGCAAAAGTTCAATTTAGGTTTGTCAAAACTCTGTTCCGTTGCAATAGACGGAGCTCCTTCAATGACTGGAGTAAAAAATGGCTTCGTTAAAATATTACAGACAAAGATCAGAGAAACGGGCAGTGACAAGCCAGATTTTCATCATATTCATTGTATAATCCAACAAGAAGTTTTATGCTCAAAAATGATCAAGTTGGAAAGTGTTTAAAGCCAGTGAAAAAAATTATAAACTTCATAAGGTCACTAGGCCTTAATCAGCGGCAGTTTTCTGCATTTTTACGTGATTTAGAAAGTAAGTACACTGGTTTACCATATTATGCAGAAGTGCGATGGCTTTCGTGTTCTATGGTACTCGACCGGTTTTGGAAACTCAAAGGAGAAATAAGATGTCAGATTATTATACGATGTACAGGGTGTTCCAGCGAGGACTGAACAGGGACCTATTTTCGACCTTCCTTATATTTTGGAAAAATTCAAAATAGCCAATCGATGTATTTTTTCTTGTAGAATCCAAAAATGTCATCGAAAAAATATTTGAACCAGAAACAAAAGAGTTACGCTATGCATCAAGTGTTTTTTAAATAGAATGTATCGTTTTTTATACGATTTTTGGAAAGAGTGATTTTTTTTATGTCCGTTCTGATTAAAAGATTTGATTTTGCCATAGCTGTTTATATTACATTTTAATGTTTTACAAACTAAAATTTTAGCTTCACCTGTTTAAAATATACGATAGGTTGGTATAGGTGATCAAGGTAAAATGACGTTTGAATGCTTTGTCAATAAAAATTGACATTATTTTAATTATTGTCGAAGTCTTCACCTAAAAAATATATATTTGACTCTGATCGAAATGAAATACTCTTTGGACGAGAGACTACAGATTGTTATGCTATTTTACAAGTGCCAAGAAAATGCAAGAGAAGCAAGAAGAAGATTTATTGCAAATTTTCATAGAAATATATCCATCAATACAATTCTAAGGATAAAAAACCTATTTGAGGAAAATAAAACTTTACGTGATAGAAAAAGAAATTCAATAAAAAATAATTATTAAATAATAAAATAAAACTACTAATAACATAAGTTTTCAATGTGACCGCCGTTTTTCTCGAAACAACATCGATAACCCCTTTGTAGCCTTTCTAAACTTGCTGTTACAATATGATTTTCCTGGTTAAGGCGGTTTATTTCATCGACAATTTTTCCCATGATCTCTTGAATATTTTCGTTTCGTTGTCTGTATACGACGTTCTTCAAATGGTCCCAAAGAAATGTATCCAAAACTGAGAGGTCGGGGCTATTGGGCGGCCAAGCATATGTTCCATTTCGCCCTATCCATTCGTTATGGCGCCGATTTAAAAATTGAACCACATCATGCACGGCATGAGGAGGCGCCCCATCATGTTGCCAAATTAAATTCTGATATTCTGCCTGTAAGTCTTCCAAAAAATTTTCAATTTCGTTTTCTAAAAACTCATAATATCTGTGCCTATTTAAAGTCCCGTTAAAAAATATTGGTCCCAAAATTTTATTGTTTTTTATCCCACACCAAACATGAATAGAATTCCTCCCTTGAAATTTAATAGTCTGGAGCTTTTTTGGATTTTCAACGGCCCAGTGGTGACTATTATGTCTGTTGAATACTCCCGATGTTGTAAAAGTAGCTTCGTCGGTCCACACAATATTTTTGAATAAATCAGGGTCTTCGTTTTCTTGCCGAATTACCATTTGAGAAACAAATTGGAAGCGAAGTTCTTTTTGTGCCGGTGTTAGGTGCTGAAGTGGAAGGATACGAAAAGGCCTAAATTTATGAATTTTCAGAGTCCTGTGAACAGTCCCTCGGGTAACTCTTCTGCGCCTTACACCGCCACCGTACTGAACTTCCCGAACTGCATCCGAAATAGATTTGGTTGGATTAACTTGAAAATAATTTATAATGGCCTGGTCTCGATTTCTTCTTCTTTGTATATTTCTTTTTCTATCATGTAAAGTTTTATTTTCCTCAAATAGGTTTTTTATCCTTAGAATTGTATTGATGGATATATTTCTATGACAATTTGCAATAAATCTTCTTCTTGCTTCTCTTGCATTTTCTTGGCACTTGTAAAATAGCATAACAATCTGTAGTTTCTCGTCCAAAGAGTATTTCATTTCGATCAGAGTCAAATATATATTTTTTAGGTGAAGACTTCGACAATAATTAAAATAATGTCAATTTTTATTGACAAAGGATTCAAACGTGATTTTACCTTGATCACCTATACAACCTATCGTATATTTTAAACAGGTGAAGCTAAAATTTTAGTTTCTAAAACATTAAAATGTAATATAAACAGCTATCGCGAAATCAAATCTTTTAATCAGAACGGACATAAAAAAAAAAACACCTGATGCATAGCGTAACTCTTTTGTTTCTGGTTCAAATATTTTTTCGATGATATTTTTGGATTCTACAAGAAAAAATACATCGATTGGCTATTTTGAATTTTTCCAAAATACAAGGAAGGTCGAAAATAGGTTCCTGTTCAGTCCTCGCTGGAACACCCTGTACCTTTTTTACAAGATCTTTCATTTATGGTAGATATCACAAAACACTTGTCGGACTTAAATACGAAAGTGCAAGGACCACGTCAAGTTATTACAAATATGCATGATCATGTAAAGCTTTCAAGTGTAAGATGATGTTGTGGGAAAAACAGTTAGCAGAGGATAATCTGTCACATTTTCTGACTTGTAAGGCATATCAGGAAAGCACAAGTGTCCCAATATCCTACAAAATATATTAAGAGAAAATGAGAAGCCTTATGGCAGAATTTGAGAAGTGTTTTCAGGATTTTAAGACCCAAGAAAACAATTTTTCTCTATTTACCAATACAAATGAAAGTAATTGAGATTCAGTGTCAGACCCATTTAAAACAAAAATTTGATAGTGTTGGTACATTCGAATTTTATAAGTAATTGCCTGTTCAACGCCAAGAAATGGGAAAATTTGGCTGTAAAATCCTGTCAATGTTTGGAAGTACCTACAAGTGTGAACAACTATTTTCTTTGATGAAAGGAAACAAAATCTCCCGCAAGATCGCAATCGACGGACGCACACTTGGGCGCAGTTTTAAAAGTTACTTCCGCCGATAAATTCGCGCCACAAGTAGACATCTTAATTAAAGACAAAAGATGTCAAATATCTGGCAAAAGAATTTAATGTTTGTAGTTTTTTGTAATGCCCTTTTTATTGGAAATTTAATAAACAGACTTGTCCTATAATAGTACTTTTTTTCAAGATTTTTAGTAGTTTGTCTTCTTTCCCACCTAGTCGATGGACTTCATGCTTTTGGCCCACCAGAGACTTTGAGTTTGACATGGCTGATTTACACCACCTTCCTGAAAAAATGAGGAAGCATAACCCATCTCGCGACCATATTAATCCTTGCACAGCTTTTGCTATTATGATTCTATGATTCTAGACAGCATGCTACAAGTGTGTAGTAACCAAATTGAAACGGCAGATTTTTTATCAATTCAAGCCGATGAAACCATCGATGTATCAAATTATTGTCAAATGGTTATAATACTAAGATATTTTTATAAAGGATCAATCCGTGAAAATGTTTGGGAATTTATAAGGGTTAAAGATAAAACAGCAACCAGGTTAAAAACTTGCATAGAAAATCAAATTAACTCCCAAGTGTTAAAGACGCTCTCAAAAATTTAGTGCACTGAATTAACAATTTTGAGGAGAAAGTTATGAAAAAATTTATTTCCATGAAGGACCGCAGAGTAGATTTCAATTTTAAAAATTGACGTTATATTTGTGTATATATTTATTGCTCGGTTTATTGCTTTTGTCTCCTTAGGCAGTAAGACAGTTACTAGTGAAATGACTTATTGACTATAAAAAATATTCGTATTCCTGCCCTTTGAAACTTTTGAAGCAGATTTTAATTTTATAAATTGTTGTTATATTTGTGTATATCTAACTTACATTATAAAACTATTCTTGTTCGTGTTCTTTTCAAGATTGAAGTAGATTTTAAAGTAGGTGAGCTAGTGAGTACTCGTGAACTTATATATATAATAATATACCAATTTTTATAATCTTGCGCAAGTGCGCCTCTCTAAAGTCAAACCTCACGAGCCGCCACTGCTGAAAGAAGCTATATAGGGCGCGATAGATAAATAAGCGTCCCAAATAAAATATGCATAAACATACATAGCATGAGCGAACGAGGCTTGCACGGTTTTGCAGGCTCTTGGTCAAACCGGACCTGAAGGTTACCTTTTAAAAGGTATATTCTTATATAAGACTGGGTGACGTAAGTTTACAATTTTTTTTCACGAATTTCTATTGTTATATTGTCCTAATAAATTCACATAATATATTTAAGTTAAGGGTCATTTTGAGATACTAGTAATGCCTGTAATGACAACGTATAGTATTTTTCACGATCTAAGATAGTGACTTAGCTATATTAACTCTAATATACCCAAATCGAGAAAATAATTCGGCTACTTAATGACAAGATATCGTTCAGGGCCGAACTATACTTAATTGTAAAATTATTAGGTTTAAAATTTGTCATAAGAAAGTTGAATTTTAGTGTTATATGTAAATAATATCCAATACTGGTTCAACTTGGTACCTTATTCATTTGGCGACTATGATAAAATGCATTATCCATGACTATATTGCTGCTATGTGCCATATTTGGCATTAATTTCTTTTTAAACCGGTCTTCAAACATTTTCAACGGTGGTATCACAATGATAATCCAGACTGGATTCAGAAATATTATTGACTGCTAAAAATGGACATTCTGATAGCCAGTCTTCGTCTGACCCCGCATGTAAAATAGTAGTTCTTCTACCTTTATTTGACGGAGCCTTGGTCTAGTACTTTTTGAATATATCAATCCATCCTTTACGGGGTGTCATACCATGTCTCGTCTAAGTAGATATCATTCATTTTTCCGATCTAGCTTTATTTATTTTTTCAAGTATTCAAATCTGAGTCGCTGTAAACGCTATGATTGCAATATAACTTGCCTTTTGTCTATTTTTTTTAACACTAAACAACTTAGAGTTCGCCACAAAGTTGTAGTGGAACAAATTATCTCACAACTTTCCTAAGACAGCCTCCGTGAAAGTAACCATAACATAGTGTGAATGCCCGGCAGCTGCCAGGATTAGGTTCTCCATATTCGGTCGGGATATTCTTCCATATTCGAGGACTTGAAGAATACCTCCCCAAATGCAATGATAAGACTCATTGAGGATTTTTTTGTCTGAGCCACACTTGACCACAGCGGAGAGTCGATTTAATTCACTCACTTTTAACTTAACCTAACCATAACGTAGGAACTTTTGTGTTCTGCTTACATTTCATAAATTTTGAGGTGGAGCAAGTCTTCTCGATAGAAATCAATACATTTCCGTACACCATTATCTTTTCGTTTTTTTTATGCTCTACAATTTTTCACACTGTACTTTCAGGGATGGTTCTTAAAACTGATATTCAATGAAAAATACTTTTCGTGGCCTCGCTCCACTAACTTTAAATAAACACTTTTAACTGCCATTTTTGCCTCAACAGGCAAACATTTGCAGCTTCTGACGGAAAGGGCTAAAGACATTTTAGGACACTATTGAACTTTATAATACACAGTTCACTATAAGGCTCAAGATAAAATGAAAATTATTTCTTAGAGTTCTTTATATTAAACGTGAAGTCGCCAGAAAAATGTTATACTGAAAAGGAGGTATATTTGTATACATTTTCATTTTCAAATTAGCAAATACCCAGAATATTTTTATTCTTGCAATATATTTAATCAGATATTAAAATCATTTTTAATTATTAAATCGAGTAGTAAGATTGTTTTAGTTAGTTATTGTATTGTAACTAACTCTCTATAAATGCTTTCTTGTTGGCAAGAAATGCTAAATAAATGATTTAAAATTTCTGCGATTTTTACATTGTAATCGATATGTAAATTTTTAGAAGCCCCTTTCGCCGGAAAGTCTTTCGTAAGCCCGCACCAATTGTAAATATAGCTGACATATATTCACAACTGCCAACTGAACAAAGTGAATATTTGGAGGTAAGTTTTAGCAGTTGCATTAGACTAATTTAACTATTTTAGTGTTTTTTTCGTTAGTGTATTTTTAAAGATATTGTAGGTATCTATAAAATTGTAGATTTTTGAAAAGAAACTTTTTAAGTTCCACAATTTAGTGATCTAATTGGTAAAAGATTTGTTCTTTTTAGATATACGCTTATCAATTAAACATTTGCAATTACATCAACTATATTTGTATTAAGACATCTAAAAAAAATAGCAGATGACACAGAGTCTACCTTGTTGCCTATCATGCTTAGGTGCATGCTTATGTGGGGTCATTCACAACATTTTTAACTCTCCCAAGTCATTATATTTATGAGTCACTCGTATAGGTCTATATATTGTAAACAGGTCAATCTGATTATCAGATAAAGAATTTTGTTTTAATAAAGAAGTTTCAACATTTAAATTTGTTTTGTATGGTTTTTAGGACTCGTTTTGTGTGGAAGGTAGTGACGAAAATCTGTCGGAGCAAAGCGAGTTGTCCGAGCTAGATATTTTAGAAAGACAATTAGAACAGCAAAAGAAACGAAAGAAAACAGGCGTTACCAATTCCAGAGTCTTGAAACGAAGGAGAATCAAATGTATTTCAAGTGATGATAGTGAATAAATTCCACTTTATTTTGCAAAATTTAGTAGTTTAATTTTTATTTCTTATAACCAATGGCTGTGTTTTTTCCACCATGGGATATTTAGCTGAGAAATAAATCGACATGTAATAATACACAGGGTTTAGGAGTTTGACTACAAATATTTTAACATGTGATAGTATGGACCATTTTGATTAAAAAATGCTTAAATATAACATAGAGCCAATTCCTTACCATTTTTGAGAAAAACTGCCTTAAAGTTGTATTTTGTTTTATTTATTAATTTTATTATGTAAAACAAGTAATTATGTGATTTTCTACAAAACGTCTACAAGTTTTTTCTTAGTAAGATATTTTACTAAAAACGAGCTAAATTTAAAAAATAAAAAAGAATAAATTGTTTTATTTTACCATAGGATGCTTATTTGAAAACGGCAACACTGCTCACCGTAAGGAAACGAGCAGGCTTCAACGAACATAACGATTCTCAAATATATCAGTTGCAGTTGTCTTGTTTTTTGGTTCTTTCACCTTAATTTTTTTGTCGTATGAGGCAAATCCCTACCGTTTTAATACGCAGTCGGGATTTAAAAACTTTTAAAAAATGTTTACAAATATTGAATATGCAGTCATGTTACCTATTTATGGAGTGTAGACAAAACAGTGGCGGCTATTCAGGTGAAGTAGGTGAAGTGCTACTTCACCAGGAAAAATAAACAAGCAAACATCTAACTATATATATATATATATATATATATATATATATATATATATATATATATATATATATATATATATATCTTAAAATTTTATATATATATATAAGTTTTTACATTCATTTGTTCACGTAACTGGTAAAAAATAAACTGTACAGGGTGTCCAATTTTGGTTGTAAATGCAAGGTATCTCCGTTATTTGCAAATATTTAGGGTTGAGGTTTTCGCGACACCGTGCCACTTTTTTGTCAAACTCAAGCTGCCGTAATCAGATTTTTCATAGCCCTCCTCGTTTCGGAGATACAGGGCCAAATTGAAAAAGTTGCATTTTGGGACACCCCTCGTATCTCTGTTATCTTTTAACCTATCGAAAAGGTAAAAACTGGCTGTTATAGAGTTTTTTACGTAGAATCCAGTGGCGTAGACAGATTTTTACTCGGGACCGTCGTTTTTGATATGGGACACCCTGTATATTTTTACGGAGTCCTATTCGTCTTATTATGAGCTTTTCAAAAATATATGGTTATCTATACTTATTTTAAAAATAAGGCTACAGTTTAAGTTTTTAAGAATATATTTAGTATATCTATTTTTCGTAATTAGCCATGTTCAAAAGAACTGCTCAAACTGATTCCATTTTCTCTTAGACATCTCTCACACACTCTTGCAATTTTACCCGGTGCATTTGAAATGACTACATTGCGTGCTTGTATTTGCAAAAATGCCTGTTCAGTGGTGTTACGCAGGTCTTGAACTGTGTTATGTCGGGTACGAAAAATTAAATTTTTTAGGTGACCCCATAAAAAGAAGTCCAATATGGACAGGTCAGACGACCTAGGAGGCCATCGGGCTGGTCCGTGCGTTCCAATCCAGCGTTCGGGGAAGTTCTCTTCTAAATACCGCCTCACAATTTGGGAGTTATGTGCTGGAGCTCCGTCTTGTTGGAAATATATTTGATTCACATGTGCTAAAGGGACATCTTCTATGATTTCTGGCAATATTTTTTGCAATATTTCAAGGTAGCGATTAGCAGTGAGACCTCCTTCAAAAATATGAAATTTTATTTTGGTTCCTAGTACGAAACAAGCGATATTAAAGCCAAATCTTCCTTGTTGCTCGCGTGGAAATATCAAATGTTGATTTTCAGGTGATCAGTGTCTCATATTGTTCCTATTAAATATTCCAGCACTACTTATATACGATTCGTCGGACCATATAACGGTGCTTCCAAAATTTTGGTTAGTATTAATTTTTTGTAAATACCACTGGCAAAAATCAATACATCGTTCTGCATCTCCAGGATGTAGATTTTGCACAACTCTGACTTTATAAGGTTTATACTTATGTTTCTTTAAAATCGTTTGAACCCGAGACTTGATTACACCTACTTCATTCTCTATTTTTCTACAGGACGTTACAGGCGTTACATTTACACTTGCTAAGACGTTAATTTCATCAGCCTCACGATTCTATTTGTTATATTTCTTTGATCTGGGCTTTTTGAAAGAGCCAAAGTTTATTAAATTCGATTTCAGCCCGTAGAATATTAATTTATTTGGCTGCCGCCTTTCCGGATATCTATATAATAAAAGTTTAAGTTTTAAAAAAGATTGCAATAATAATTATGAAAATAAAACATTACCTAATGAAATAAAGCTCAGAAGCAGCGTTTATATTTTCATAACTCTCTATGAAACAGATCAGCATATCATATTGCTCAAAGTTTGCAAATAATTGATTTGCAGCCATTTGTGAAAAAGTAATAATCAGAGCGACTAATTTAACACGTCTATTAGTATTAACATCAAAACTTCATTTACTTTATGACAAAGCAGTGACAAAACCATTTTTGACAATCAGTCCATGGCTTACTATGAAAAATATAGATAGATATTATTACAAACCTAAATTGCAGCCTTATTTTTTAGAATAACTATAGATAACCATATATTTTTGAAAAGCTCATAATAAGACGAATAGGACTCCGTAAAAATATACAGGGTGTCCTATTTAAAAAAACGTGACTTTGTGTCATGTATCAAAAACGACGGCCCCGAGTAAAAATCTGTCTACCCCACTGGATTCTACGTAAAAAACTCTATAAGAGCCAGTTTTTACCTTTTCGATACGTTAAAAGATAACCAAGACACGAGGGGTGTCCCAAATGCAACTTTTTCAATTTGGCCCTGTATCTCCGAAACGAGGCGGGCTACGGAAAATCTGATTACGGCAGCTTAAGTTTGACAAAAAAGTGGCACGGTGTCGCGAAAACCTCAACCCTAAATATTTGCAAATAACGGAGATACCTTGCATTTACAACCAAAATTGGACACCCTGTACATCTCGAATAAATATTTTACTTGACCGTTTGCGACGTGTCTTTTTAAAAGTTTCAATCGAACTTTATTATAACAACTATAACAGTGGCGCAAACCGCTTTGACTTTGCTGGAGGTGCTAGGTTTAGTTTACGATTTTCCTACTATGTTGCTATGACAACGCGTATCCGATGACGTCGAGCCCAGTACCATACAACGCTCTCGGTGAATTGGAGACACAGTACACTACACCACGTGTCATTCACTTTGCGGTGGTTGTTTACTTTTATTTTCGCGGATTTCGCTGCAACCGGTGAGTTCCTTTGCAGTTAACTTGACTGCTTTGGGTTATATTTATTTACGGTTTTGTTACAACTTCAAATTCGAAGTTAGCAAATGTGATTGTTCAACATTGGAATAAATTAAAAGACGTCTTTGAATTTATTACAAACTGTGACAAATCTGATGAAAAATCAATCCGCCTTGCGAAAGAATTTTTAGGTGAGATAACGATTTTGAATTCACGTTTCTGGCATTAGTGTTTAATGACATTTTCTCAATCACGGACATACTATTTGTCGTTCCTCAAAAATAATCGCTTGACATTCATTTGTGCATATCTAATATAAAACGCTGTCGTGAGGCGCTCTGTAAAAAAAGAGATGAACATTTTTTTAATACCATGTTTGATAAAGCAAATTCTATTACAGAAATAAATCATTACAAACGTTTGCTAAGCTTTCTCCTGAAGAAATGGGGGCTAAGTATAGAACCCTTTTTTATGAAATATTGGACCATATTTTAATGGAAATGACACTAAGATTTCAGGACTGTGAAAAACTCACATTTTCATGTTTGACAGGTTCTGCTAAATCTTCCAACTATAGTTTAAATTTTCCGTCTGACCCATTTGAAAATTTGTTAAAGTTATATGGGGAAATATTTTCAAAAAGTCAACGACTTAAAAATGAGCTTGGTCTTATTTTTGCCAATGAGAGTAATTGAAATATATCGCTGCAAGAGCAAGTGAAAAAAATTAATAAAAATAAATATATTTTTACTGAAGCATATAAATTGTTTTTCCTTATTTTGACAATACCGTCGACAAGTGCTTCAGTGGAAAGAAGTTTTTCTTGCTTCAAATGTGTAAAAACTTATTTAAGAAATACAATATCTCAAGAAAGACTTCTCTTGGCAATATTTCAATTCAAAAGGAATTTCTAAAGGAGATTAGGGCAACTCATCTATTTTATGAGGATGTTATAAATAAATTTGCTGCTATGAAGGATAGGAGAATTGATTTAGTATAAAAAATTTAGGTAAGTCGTAAAAAATTATTCTACTCCCTCTAGATATAAAAAAATTGTGGAAAAAAAATTATTGCGATATTTTCTTGCTTCATATACTTTTTCACCGGCGAGCCGCCACTAAGACAGAATGGTGTCCTAATGACAGAACATTTGTGGCGATTTTACATAGAGTTCGCAATACGGGAAGTGTAAGCGTACGTCAAATTAATTGGGGACCTGAAAGGCAAATAACATCCAAAAACGAGAAACATATTTTAGCCCTCGTGAAAGCAAACCCTGGTTTGAGCAGTCGCGATCAAGAATCCGTGGGCTCAAGATCCACAGGCGATTCAACAAGGCCGATTTCAATAAATGTATGAGCAGAAATAATCCACAATCGGTTAATAAGACCTTTTGAGCTACCAAGGCGTTTAACAGGAGAGAAATACCTCCAATTTTTAATTAATGATTTGCCCACTCTTTTAGAAGATATTCCTTTAGCTCTGCGAGCCAGTGACTGGTTTCTTAATGGTGGAGCTCTTGCCCACATTCATAGGAATGTGTGTACATCTGGATGATACGTTTGATAATAGGTGGATAGGTCGAAATGCCCTAGAACCTAGAAAATGGCCTTCCAGGTCACCAGACCTAAACCCCCTCGATTTGTTTTTGGGGCCACATAAAAACTATAGTGTGTAACAGGATTGAAATTGTATATGACCTTAAAAACTGTATTTTTGCTGCACCAGAACGGTTCAAGAGAAATGACTTCGCCGTATTCGTCCGTGTTTAAATAGTGCCGGTAGTCATTTTTAACATTTACTTTTAAGTTTTTCAAATACTTTTTTTAGTTTATGAATTACCCACCTAATGCTATAAATTAATATGCTTAGTGAGTTCATATCCTTTATTAATTTTTGGAAACTAATAAAGTTAATTAGGGTTGCGCATTTAAAAACTATACAAATAAATAATCTAAGTTTTAATAATGTTTTTACTGTTTCTTTATACACGCCGATATTATGCTGGCAAAACCACAATTTATTAAAAAATTAGTTCATACATTCCAAAAAAATGATCCAAATAAAATAATTAAATCGTTTTCAAACGTACAAGTTTTTTTATACTTCTTTGTTGATAAAACACAGGTGATGAGATTGTCATCACATCGATGTCCAAGTAAATAGCAATGTTGCCTTGGAATTAGTTGAAAACTTCTCCAAAATTCAACATTTTAAAATTAAATATGTTAAAATATTTGTAGTCAAACCCCTAACAACCTGTATATTATCCAATTTAAAGATGAATTTTTCCTGTATGTATCTTCTATTATAATATTAAATCTAACCTTGAATTTACTGGTTGTCTTTTAATTGTTGAAGTAATATTAAATTAAGAAATACTGTAATTATTTTAGACCTTTATTTTGACATCGGTTTAAAAAACGATATATGGTGAGGGGCCTATTAGGAGTATCTGAAAAACCAAGATTAGAAAATTTGGCTCTAACTATAAACCATATAAACAACATAAACTATCTTTTTAAAATATTTTAAATTGTGGGTGTTGCCGCTTCTACCTTAACACTGATTGCAACATCTGCTTTTTAAACGAAACTGTATATTGTATTTTTTTATTATGCTGAACATTTTGTTGTTTCCTATAGCTAAATTCAACTTTTCCTGAAAATGGCAAGACATTTTTGACCTTTTGAAGAGCTCTGTATCTCTTAAATGACTTAACTTGCAACAAAACGGACTTTCCTATCTTAGTTTTTAATTATCTGTCTGCTAACATCTATTTATATTTTGATAGGTGTCAAAATTGACATTCACTGTGGAATCAACCACTACAATGTTTCAGGAATACTCTTTTTTTACACTTTTTGCAGACTACTACGATACTCTGTTATCAAATCAAGAGTGTTTATTTTTTCATCATCTGCAATTAATATTCTTTTCTATAGTAGGGATTTTGTTGAATTGGTAAAATAAAATATATATATTTTTAAGAATCATCTATTTAAACACTTCTTACAAATAAGGTTCAGGAAATTCGAAGGTCACCTCTCTCCCTGTCAGCTTTTTGTACACTGAAGCAAATGTGTCAACCTAAAACAAGGTAAAATGCTCATTAGTTTTAACAAAAGAAATATGTCACAATATCCAAGTGACACTCCGATAGAACTGTCAAACATCAGGTTAGAAAATGTTTTTTTGAATGAAACCTTAACTTTCGGTACACAAAGTACAGGGTGTTCCAGCGAGGACTGAACAGGGACCTATTTTCGACCTTCCTTGTATTTTGGAAAAATTCAAAATAGCCAATCGATGTATTTTTTCTTGTAGAATCCAAAAATGTCATCGAAAAAATATTTGAACCAGAAACAAAAGAGTTACGCTATGCATCAGGTGTTTTTTAAATGGAATGTATCGTTTTTTATACGATTTTTGGAAAGAGTGATTTTTTTTATGTCCGTTCTGATTAAAAGATTTGATTTTGCGATAGCTGTTTATATTACATTTTAATGTTTTACAAACTAAAATTTAGCTTCACCTGTTTAAAATATATGATAGGTTAGTATAGGTGATCAAGGTAAAATGACGTTTGAATGCTTTGTCAATAAAAATTGACATTATTTTAATTATTGTCGAAGTCTTCACCTAAAAAATATATATTTGACTCTGATCGAAATGAAATACTCTTTGGACGAGAGACTACAGATTGTTATGCTATTTTACAAGTGCCAAGAAAATGCAAGAGAAGCAAGAAGAAGATTTATTGCAAATTTTCATAGAAATATATCCATCAATACAATTCTAAGGATAAAAAACCTATTTGAGGCAAATAAAACTTTACATGATAGAAAAAGAAATTCAATAAAAAATAATTATTAAATAATAAAATAAAACTACTAATAACATAAGTTTTCAATGTGACCGCCGTTTTTCTCGAAACAACATCGATAACCCCTTTGTAGCCTTTCTAAACTTGCTGTTAACAATATGATTTTCCTGGTTAAGGCGGTTTATTTCATCGACAATTTTTCCCATGGTCTCTTGAATATTTTCGTTTCGTTGTCTGTATACGACGTTCTTCAAATGGCCCCAAAGAAATGTATCCAAAACTGAGAGGTCGGGGCTATTGGGCGGCCAAGCATATGTTCCATTTCGCCCTATCCATTCGTTATGGCGCCGATTTAAAAATTGAACCACATCATGCACGACATGAGGAGGCGCCCCATCATGTTGCCAAATTAAATTCTGATATTCTGCCAATGGTAAGTCTTCCAAAAAATTTTCAATTTCGTTTTCTAAAAACTCATAATATCTGTGCCCATTTAAAGTCCCGTTAAAAAATATTGGTCCCAAAATTTTATTGTTTTTTATCCCACACCAAACATGAATAGAATTCCTCCCTTGAAATTTAATAGTCTGGAACTTTTTTGGATTTTCAACGGCCCAGTGGTGACTATTATGTCTGTTGAATACTCCCGATGTTGTGAAAGTAGCTTCGTCGGTCCACACAATATTTTTGAATAAATCAGGGTCTTCGTTTTCTTGCCGAATTACCATTTGAGAAACAAATTGGAAGCAAAGTTCTTTTTGTGTCGGTGTTAGGTGCTGAAGTGGAAGGATACGAAAAGGCCTAAATTTATGAATTTTCAGAGTCCTGTGAACAGTTCCTCGGGTAACTCTTCTGCGCCTTACACCGCCACCGTACTGAACTTCCCGAACTGCATCCGAAATAGATTTGGTTGGATTAACTTGAAAATAATTTATAATGGCCTGGTCTCGATTTCTTCTTCTTTGTATATTTCTTTTTCTATCATGTAATTTATTTTCCTCAAATAGGTTTTTTATCCTTAGAATTGTATTGATGGATATATTTCTATGAAAATTTGCAATAAATCTTCTTCTTGCTTCTCTTCCATTTTCTTGCCACTTGTAAAATAGCATAACAATCTGTAGTCTCTCGTCCAAAGAGTATTTCATTTCGATCAGAGTCAAATATATATTTTTTAGGTGAAGACTTCGACAATAATTAAAATAATGTCAATTTTTATTGACAAAGCATTCAAACGTCATTTTACCTTGATCACCTATACTAACCTATCGTATATTTTAAACAGGTGAAGCTAAAATTTTAGTTTGTAAAACATTAAAATGTAATATAAACAGCTATCGCAAAATCAAATCTTTTAATCAGAAGGCACATTAAAAAAATCACTCTTTCCAAAAATCGTATAAAAAACGATACATTCCATTTAAAAAACACCTGATGCATAGCGTAACTCTTTTGTTTCTGGTCCAAATATTTTTTCGATGACATTTTTGGATTCTACAAGAAAAAATACATCGATTGGCTATTTTCAATTTTTCCAAAATACAAGGAAGGTCGAAAATAGGTCCCTGTTCAGTCCTCGCTGGAACACCCTGTACAGTCAAAGCTGCATATATCAAACTTTTTTTTGTTGTTTGGGACTATATAATTCCATTCAGTTAGTGCTCTGTACCACAAGAAAATATTTCCCTATAGCAAATTTCTTACCAAGTAGTTTAGAGCCTTTAGTTTTATATTGTATATTTTGTTTTAAACCTAATGTTTAAATCACTATTTAAAATTGGCAATACAATAAAAATACTATGTATCTATTTATAGTAAGTAACTTTTGTTCATTTATAGGTAATAAAACACAGATTATAAATACTTCTTAATTGCGTTTTAAACAGGTTAGTATTTGCTGTTACGCCATACTATTAACAGTATTATAAGAATATTGATAAAATGGTGACATTCACTCCAACGAAAAGATGTTCTAATAATTCTCCACTATTAGTGAGTGAAAAAGTTATTATTTTAAATGTTACTGTACAAGAAATAGATCTTCTTGAATTACTGGAATTGGAAAGTTCACCATTTTCAAATTATTGTGGGAGAGAAATATAACAAGTCAAGTTGAAGCAAATTCCAGGAAGACCAGCAAAAGTCCTTGATGAAGACACCAAATGTGCAATTCGAAGAAAAGTTTTTGTTTTAAAAAAAGAAACACCCAGTACTCTAGATAAAATTTTGATGGAGCTTGGCCAAGATGACAGTATTCCTTTGATAATTGGAAAACTCTTATGGATAACTTTAAAAAATATGGATTTTGCATGGAAAAAAATAACTAAAAAGCACACTTACTGAGAAAGTGATCAAACTGTTTGCTAGAAACAAAAATACTTGAGAAATATAAAGCAGTACTGCAGGGAGCAAATCAATTTCTTTTATCTTGATGAGATGTGGACCAATGAAGGTTATATAATACAAAAAAAAGGCAGCAAGATAAAAACATAACCAGTGCCCGCCAAGCGTTCATCGATGCCCTACCCTGTCAACAGGTATTAAAGTGCCTTCGGGAAAAGGGAAGAGACTAATTGCACACATTGGAAGCGAAGAGGGGTTTTTAAGATGTTGGTGAAATGATAAAATATCTTCTAGCTGTACTTATTTAAGTTTTTTTTGCATACTTTAGGAACTTTGTTTAAAAAATAAGCTGCATATGACCATATGTAATCAGGATATTAACACTGCAGTTTTAAAATGAGCCCAACAACATAGATAGAAATGCCTACATCTAGAAACTCTTGAGAATTCATAATATAGCAACAATATTTCTTTTTGCTGGGAAAAAACTAGAATTAACAAGACAAAATAACTGGAAGTTAATATATAATTATATAAAACATTCTCTTAATCATGTGTTTACGTATTTAGGGACATCCTCTCCAAAAAAATCATAAAAAACTATAAAATCTAATAATATATTTCTTTATAGGCAAGTTCCCATCAATACCTAAATGTATTTAAAAAAAACATTTTTTTATTAACTTACTTTATGCTCAATGGTTGTCTGTTGGTTTTTGTCTAAATGAACTTTTATAAGTGAAGACCCATCAAGCTTAACTCGGATTCTTTTACCCACTATTTCAGCTGGGTATACCAAGTCTTCTAGAATGGCATCATACACAGAAGTTAAAGTTCTAGAACGGGGGCGTTTTTGTTTATTCTTCATTCTAGTTTTACGGGTTGGTTTGGGAAGAATCTTGCGTTCTCCAACAAATACAACATGTTTCCCACTAAACTTCTTTTCCAGTTCTCGTACTAACCTTGTCTGGATTTTTTGGAACTGTTTAAGTTTAGGTATGGGCACGTAAATGATGATTGACTGCAAGAAACAAAAAGGGTAAATTATTTATATCTACTTACATGTTTCTTTTGTGTCTGCTATATAAATATTATGAACAAAACATAAATAATATCACTATTCCAAGTGTCACATAATTCATTAATTTAAAAAAAAAAATTCATGGATCACTTTACATAATTAAATTTTTATAAATATAAAAATCTGTTTCAAGGTCATAATTATATTTATACAGTATTTATTTATATACTTCAAAAGGTGAAGTGTGTAACTATTAACAAAAATTAACTAGTTAATTAAATTCAAAACATAACCGAAGTTGTAATAATAAGTAAGTATATAAACCAGAGCCAATGTAAACAAAGAGGTAATCTTAAAAAAGATACCTAATAAATAAATAAATAAATAAATATCGTCTTTATTTGGCATGTGTATACAGGACATATACCCACACCATGACGTGAAAAAGGCAAGATTTAACCTATGGTTACTCTTACACCTAACCTCTTCCACTCACAATGTGTTTACATCTATAATGTAATTATAATTCAAATTATTGATGACACTCAGTAATACTCAAGATTTATAATCAATGAAAAAACCTATCCACTCTTCTGGCTACACAATAATTGTCTCTTATATTTTAAGCGTATTTGACTGAAGGGGCTTGATTTGAGATCAGGAGTTAAAGAATTGTAAAGACTCACAGCCATATATGTAAAACACTGCTGAAACAAAGTAGTTCGATGCTGGGGCATTGTCAAGCAGTCTCGCAGTCTAACATTTCTATCATGAATAACATTTCGAAATATCAATTTTTCTCTGAGATACATTGGAGTTGATGATCTCAATACCTTCATCAAGAACATAACATAATGCAATTTCACAATGTTGGCAATTTTCAACCATTTCAGTTCGTTTATTTTAGAAGAAATATGATCATATTTTCATAACCGGTATACAAAACGACAGCAAACATTCTGTACATGTTGCAAGCGATTTTTTGAAAAAGAATCTAAACATGGGTAGTAGACAATATTACTATAAGTAAATGTTGAGAGCACCAGAGATTCGCAAAGCCTTTTTCTCATTTTAAAATTAAGTATGAAGCGGTGGGCATACAAAGATTTCATTTTAATATAAGTTTTTTGTAAAAGTGCCTTGACATGATCCCTAAATCGCAGGTGTATATCCAAAAGCAGACCCAAATTTTTAGCACTAAAAGAAAAATTCAGATTTTCATTTGCAAGTTTAAGTCTCAGTGGAACATACAATGCTGCTCTACGATTTTCTTGACAAAACAACAGAACTTGAGTCTTGTCTGGGTTTATTTTCAATTAATTATTAACAAGGTAATTGATTAAGCAGAAAACATATTTTAAAGTTTTCTTTAAACAAAATTTAAAAATTAGTGAACAAAAATGTGATACAAATAATAAAATTATGTTGCCCTAAACTAGCCCAACTCGAAAAATTATACTTTTTGGTTAGAACAGTGACACCTAATGGGCTGAGAGATTTGTGAAGCCAATGCCCGACTCAATGAAGTTTATCAAAAATCAGTTAAAGTTGATTGTTTTTAAGATAAATTGAGATTAAATGAAGATTGTAATTTAGTAAAATACCAACCACCGGTTGCACAAAACTTAATTGTTATGCTGTTTAGAAAATTAAACCGAGCTTTTGGATTTGACAAGTAGCTTACAGAAATCTAGGAACTCGCTGTCAAATTTGACATTCTGTTAAACATTCTAAACTTTAATTGAGCTTTCTGCAACTGGTCTTAAGAGTCTGAAGCCTTCTATCATTAATTAATAAACATGGAACCTAATTAATATCTCAAAGGTAATAAAAAGATTCTTAATTTGCATTTGACCTGGGCATCAGATAAAATTTTAATTTAGTGAATGATATAACTCGACAATAACTCAATTTCACCTATCTTTGTAAAAGATTTTTCAAAACTTAATTATGAAATTTCACAAATTTCTCACTCATTTTTATTCATCCAATTTACTTTTGAACGTTATCGCCAATAATCAACTGACAAACCTTCAAAATGCAAAGTAAATTGTTTTGGTATTGTGTTATCATATATTTATGAGAGGGGATATAGCCTCTTTGTCATTAACTCCACATAAAATTAATGAATCATTTTACAAAAAAAGTATTGTAATGCATTGAACAGCGCACATGCAAGAATAGAAATATCATTTACATACTTGATAAATTATTTTGCAATTGACAATGATCGAAGACATGTAAACAAAGCATATTTTTAACTATGAAACCGTGAACCTTTTTGATACATGAACTTATGCTGTCATGAGGTTATAGATGGAATTTTACACAAAAATTCCAAAAGGGAAATACAATGACTACTAACCTAATTCTGGAAAAAAAAGCCTGTCCTATCCAGTGAAAGATTCTTTAGATATATTCTCATTTTCTAAAAATGGTAAGTAGGATAGACATAACAGTGTAATTTAGGAGTTATATTAATTATTTTTATTGCTGGTGTTGCATATTATAAAGTAAATATATTTTGGAGAGGAAGTTTTTGTATAATTCTCCAAATTATTTAGTTTAAGACTATTTTTTTTTATATCTTCACAACTGCCAGCAGTATCCTTAATATTGGCAGTGATGGATTTATAATGACACCGCAGCATCAGGCCCCCCAACAAAAGAGCCCCTGTGTTGTCTAAACACATATTTTCTTGATTCGTTTTTAAATTCTAAAAATAAATAAACAGGAGCAAATTAAATATATATTTCAAAAGAAATGTATTGCTTTCTGAGCAACTTTTAACTTGGTCGATCCGAGTTGGGCGACGAAAATTTTATTTTTAGTTTTGAATATGTTTTCTTGTTCATTTTGTCTTTTATGTTAAATAGAAAACATTTGTTGTTTTGAATGTAATAAAGTTGTCAATAAAAAAAAGTTTTACAATACATAGGGGTGACCCCCAAAAATTGATAATCCTTCAGGCTCCCTAATGTCTAAATCTGCAATTGAATATTGGCTTCAAAATGAATATACAAAAGAAGCCTTGTCACTGTCACAATGTTGGTTTCATTATGAAAAAATAATACAAACTGGTAAAGAATACAATATTGACAATATGGTTTGAACCTGGACAGATTTGATACTTCCAGTACCATATTTTACAGATGCTTCACGTTTCTCCCAACTATTTTTATCCCCACTCATAATTACATGGTTCTTATCCATTTTTGGCATAATTTTATGCATCTATTAACTACATAATTTAACTTCAATATTAAATATTGATTTTTTCAGAGCTATTTGTTAAGATTACTGTAAAACTTTAAAAAAAAACTCAGCAAATTCTTTGAGTGGCAATATATAAAATTTGCTTACCTTCTTATTATTTAATTCAATCTCCCTTGCTTTTGTAATATGTAATTCTCTAAGCTGGGCCTTCAAATCAGAATTCATTTCCAAATCCAGCAAAGCCTGAGAAACTTGGGTTTCAAAGGCATCTGGCTCCCCACCTCCCGCTTTTATTATTTTTGAAGACATCTAAAAAGAAGATATATTAACATTAACTCATAATAAATATAAACAAAGTAAACAAATTCTTCTGGTATTGACAGATAGAAAGAATTATAAGCCCTACAATGAACCAGGGATATTTAAATAAGCTTGCTATTTATTGGGAACTGATATACCTTCAATATGCCAATAAACAGAAAAAAATATGTTATTTTAATTGTATTTAGAACTTAATTTTGAATATGGGTTTTATTAAATTAATACGGAAGTTATTAGTTACTACTAATATAGGAATTGAAGCAAAAATTTCAAAACAAGATTGGGAAAACTTGTCATAAATCAACAGAAAACCGAATATATTCCTTCGTTTGACAATACTTCTTTGCTATTTCAGTTGCCAAATAAATAGGAAATCCGATTCAAATAACACTTTCTGATCCACCGGTTTCCTAAATTCAAGGCAAATATATTATTTACACTGCTATAAATAAATGGGAACACTTGAACACTAGCACTTTTAAGAATAAAATCCGGCTTTATATTACAATCCACTGGTCATCTGCAAAAATAATTTGGATACGTTTAAAAGCAGCATAGATGTGTTTCATTTCTAATTCATATTTTTTATTTTCGATGACTATTAAATATATTTTGAGCCAAAAATTAATTTTTTAAAACTATATACCTTGACAATTCAAGAAGAAAAGAGAAAACAACATGCCACTGCCAAAAGTGTCAAACATCCGTCAAAATCAGTCTTGCCAGAACCAGAACTATTCGTTCGAGTTTAGAGTAAAAAAGGTTCGTTCCCACAGACACACTTTTGTACCGTTCTAGAATCGGCGGGATCTGTTTTGTGCGCATGCTTAGGCTTACACAGTTTCCTTGACGATAGCAAATTAAACCAGAGTTGGAAAGTTTTTTAAACAAAATTTAGAATCGTTATAATAACTGCACTTTTAGTTATAATAGGTTACGTAGAATTTTTGTATTTTATAGCAGAAACCCGTTAAAAACAAAAAAAAAAGTTAAATGTTTGAGGTGTACAGTCTAGGATCCTTAAATAAAGTTCACACATATTCAATATAGAATAGAGATATCAATATTTAATAAGCTAAAATAGTTTAAAGTAGAAACTCAATAAAAATTATACACAAACAAAGCGGAAAAATCAACATAATCAGTTAATATATACAATTATTGTTAATATTGCGCCAGTCAGTCCGTTCAATTCTTGCCTTCTGGTTGGTATCACAAAAAGCATTCATAAACCGGTTCACTTAAGTTTACAAATATGGTTGGAACGCAAAGACGACCATTTACAGTAATTATTAGTAAAGTAATTAATACATCAGATGGACGCAGAAGATTTCGACAGAATGAAACCCGACTTAAAAAAAGTCATTTCTTGCTTTTTATAAAATGTTAACATCTGGCAACAGTAAAATAAAACTAGTTTGGGGGGATTGAAACCGCAACAGCTTAAAAAAAATCACATTCATTTTAATTACACGTCTGTCCCTCTTTAAAGGCTTTTTATAAAATGTAAATATCAACCGAGAGTAAAATAATAATAGATTTGGAGAAAAGGTAATAGATCCATCGACATTCCATTCCAGGCCGGCAACGTGCTATGTTCAACAAGCAGTGCACACGTGCGCCGGACCTAGAAGGCGCTGCACCTGTCTTGTTACATATTTGGCTGTGTAAAAAATAAAATAAAAATGAGATCTAAGAAGATGCTAAAAACAGCTGTAACAGAGATAAGAGAAACTTTAAAAAAAATAAAAAATAAATATTGGAAGGCAAATAAATCATTACAGATACTGTTAAATATGTGCTTAATAGAAGGGAAAGTGCCAAATTGAGTGAATAATCAGGAGTAATACTATATTACAAAAAAAGACCCAAGGAACATATACAAGAGACCCTTGAACCTTCTGTCACCCCTTTACTAACTGTTCGTAAAGATACTTACCAATCCTGAAGCAGGTAAATTGCCTTTTTAATAACCTGCTGTGGAAAAGGGCTTTAATGGAAACGATTATCTACAGAACAAAAATGCAGAAAAATAATGTGTGCAATCTCGGCAAAACAAAAATTATGAAGACAGGGGACTTCTGTGGACCAAACCGCAGAAACCACAAAGCGAATTAGATTCACATGGACAGGCTCTGGAAAACTGAGATATTTATTGAGAAACATAATTTCACCAGTTAACCAATTTTAAGATGAAAAAGTATACACGTTATACTACCAGGAAGTACGTACGAGCTGGAAGCAATGGCAATAACGCAAAAGAAGTGCAAGTAATCTGAAAGTATTGCGCGTTATCGGAAAAAGTATACTCGAAATCTGTCGGTCGTAAGAAATCGGGTACAAAGCAGTTTAAAGCAAAGCTGTAATAGAAATAGTTCAAATAGATATAGTATTAGTGTTGGCAAATGATCATTAATAAATCTTGGCTTTTTCGCAGCTGAATTAAAATATCTAACTTTAAACTGATACAAGCAAGTATTTATTGAAATTACGTACCTTAAGACTAGCCCGTCAATATTAATTAATTAAACATAAGAAATTGTGTCATTTGTCTTAAGTTTTTATAAAAATATCTGGCTCGAATTTATACACGCTTCACCACAGAGATTATATTTAGCAAGTACTTTTTATTATACCTAAGGCAGATTTTTTGTGAAAATACATAGTTTCGATTTGCGCCTAGAGAGAGAGAGAGAGAGAGAGTAACTAAAATTTCGTGAATTTCCGTTTTACACAATAGTGTTTTTTAATTATTAGACTGCTTTTTAGGTTGTCCCGGGTTAGGTCTTTTTTGGGTTGGTATAAATCGTGTTCTATCACATATTCTGGGTGTTCACCGCATACGGAAATCAAAGAGCAGCAGAACCTGACCACGGATAAGTATACGATTTGCGTACGGAAATATATGAAAGCCCGTTATCGCCCGTGTTTAGACGCTGGTGTAATTTTATGTGTAATCTTGTACCATTAATTTGGTTATTCAAAGCGTGTATCAGAGAGTTTTTGGTTAGCTCATGTTAGTCTTGTTTTTTTTTTATTTAAAAACACACGAGTTCTGTTAAATAAGCAAGAGGTAATATCAACGTTGGAAAACGCAGGTGAATTCTATCAAACATGCAAGATTGCAGTTTATGGTAGTTGTTTTTATATAGTCTCTGCGGGCTTTCTTTACGTCAAACCTTACCGATCCTAACCTAATACGAATGTTTAAAAATAATTATGTTTTGTTTAAACAGTTCCTAAATAAATGACCCGCCTAAACAGGAATATGAACACATATGCTCCTTAACTTTAGCCGTGGTATCTTACCGTCGAGTTAAGAGCCCATGTTATACGTTTAACAAAATTTGTTTATACTCCGGGTCCCGCCAACAGCAACCAATAAAATCACGAAATTTAACCTGCGTTTACAATTGTATTGATTTTATTGGCGCGCTTCCTTTACAACAAACCTAACCTGATCCGCATTTTAATTAATCATAAGTCTTGTTAAAAACAGTGACGGTACTACCATTACTAAAACGGCGGTTTTCATTATTTGGGCATAGGACAAATTCAGAACGGATCCTTCAGGTCAATTAGAACTAGACCGGGCGGTTTTGAATCCAACGAGTACATTATTGTACCAGAGTAGGGTTGCTGGATTTAGAGAAATCAAAAGCGGGAGGTCAATTCCGTTCCTTCGGAAGGAAGGGTAACGTCCTTAAAAATAAATAATAGGGCTGGCAAACCTATACCAGAGTCCGCCGCACACCCTGCGGTAGTAAATCCATTTTTATTTTTATATAAATTTTTTTATTGTTGTTTGACATAAAAAATATCAAAATCAAAAGCAACAAAAAATATTACACTTAAGATTGCAATAACTGGTTTCAAACTGCAACAAATGGGGCACTGCATCGGTGTTTTTTTCTATTCTTGGCTTTGTGTCCTAAGAACAATTCGCCAGATTGCTCTCCGTCCGGGGGTTATTCAAAGCTGGAGCGAACCTTCCAGATGATTTACATTCTATTACGGTTTGGAGACGTTATCAATGGGATGTCCGGATGGCGAGCTCTAAGCTCCTGGGCACCTCGAGCATTTCAATATTTTTATTTTATATTTTTCTAATGTATCTTAGTTTCCACTAGATGCCCCTTAAGAGCTTTACCGGTCTCACGAGATGACCTATCCCCCCTCCTCCCACTCCCGCCCAATAGCGGCCATTACGCTAATATTCTATGTAGAACTGCGGCAGACGTACGGGATAGAATGCAGGAATAACTAACTT
The DNA here is from genome assembly GCA_030620095.1 of Kuschelorhynchus macadamiae. Lineage (NCBI taxonomy): Eukaryota > Metazoa > Arthropoda > Insecta > Coleoptera > Curculionidae > Kuschelorhynchus > Kuschelorhynchus macadamiae. The sequence continues at coordinate 594,092 of JAUTXW010004166.1, read as the reverse complement.
GTCGTTAGTTTCTACATTGAGCGGTTGAGTCTCCCGCTTCCTTCCGAAATAAAGCAACTAAACCGAACACGTGGAAACTCTTATGTTAAAAACACAGAGGTCTGCTTTCAACGAGGCGTTTCGGAAGACTATCACACTGCGCCGGTGATTTACCAGTTTAAAATGATACGATGAAATATGATGATAACCTCAAATATTTCCTCAACCAGCATGATACAGAATTGGCTTTGTTTATATTTTAATCATAACAATGCTGACGATGGCCTAAACTCGAATATTTATTGTTTTACACATAAATACTTACATTGCTGCTTTCTCTCTCTTCTCTGATTTCTGCTGAATTAAAACGTCCATAATTTTTGATGTAATCAATCACCATAAACATATCCACAGAGAATAAATTGTTTGTGAAGGCATTGACAAAACCTTCGCAAGCCAAAACCGAATGTAAATCAAAACTACTCGCAAAATACTGTTTACATAGAAACTTACAGCAATACAAGGAAATCACTTAACACTCACACTTTTTTTTATATATTTGAATTATATTAAACAGAATTCGTATGTAAATGACCCATATATGCGGAGTGACGTCACGACCAATGAGAAGTCGTTTTGCTATTCCTTTATTTTTTACCAGGTACCTGAAATATTTGGTAGTTGCTATGTTATAGGGTTTTGTAAGAGTATAATATTTATCTAAGATATTTTTCAAAGTATCTGATATACTTTTGTTTCAAGTATCTAGAATAATCTAGATATACTTCCACAAAAGTATCAACTAAGAAACTATATACTTTTATGAAATATCTTTGGTAACCCCTATATTAGAGGGAGATGTGCTGTTTTTTTTTTAAATTGGTATAAAAAAACACTCAATCCACTTTAACAAGTTCGTTGGTCCCAAGACATTTATCTCCACAAATGATTTGCTTCAGGCCAGTGTACTAATTAAAATACAAGAAGGCTCTGGCCATAGATGAATATAAAGTCTCTTGTGGGGTGTTGCTGCTTCTACCTTGTGCTTCTAACCGGTGGCAATACCCGTTTTCTAAATGAAATGCACTGTATATTATCGCATTTCTTTATTGTGCTGAACATTCTAAACACGTGTTGTTTACCATACCTAAATTCAATTGTTTTCAAGAAAATGGCGGCATATATACATATATTCGAGATAGTGTACTTGAATTCTTTTAGGTGTGATTTTTAATTTAAAAAAAAATTAACTTTGGGAGAATTTAAACATAAAAACTGTTCACTTATGAAACCACTATAGTGTTTCTATATATACAATAGAACTAAACACCCAAGAAGACTTTTACAAATAGGACAATTCTGACTATTTCCGAAAATCACCATTTTTGTCTTTATTTTGACAAATCATAATATTACATCATTATAGCCAGTTTTCCTCTTCTACAAAATAGTGTGCTCAGCTTAATTTTGGACCTGGATATTGACTTCACTTTTTCAACCTCTCAAAACCAACCATGCATCACACTTAATGTTTGAACAGAGGATTAAAGATTTTCCCATAAGCGACAATGTGTTAGAGAGAGAGACAGAAAACCAGATTCTTGCCATATTCAGAAAGAATTTTAAAAACTGTGAGTTCGATATATCATTGGTTCTGGGAGTTTAAGAGCTTGTTAAAAATGAAATAAAATATCCAGAAGTACATTAAAAAAAAAAGTAAAGTTGATGACTTCAAGGATGAAACATATGATTTTAAATCTTGAGTACACCACCCTGTAGGGGAGAAAAAGTGACGTAAAACTTTTTTGAAATACTTCTTCAAATGCAGCCTGGCAAAAAACAAACAAGAAAATTACTATTTTCAATTTTTAATGGATAGTCCAAAATTTCCAGCTTTGTCAGCGCCATATTATTCTACATTAAATTGCAGAACTTTGCTCTAATTTAACCAACCTCGTATCTCCTATGGTTTTAGAAATGCCAATGCTATCCTTTCGAATTTGTAACATTATTTCATGTCCAAAACTTTGGGGATGTATTCTCATAAAAATTAGAAAAATTCATATAAACAGAGGTACACAAATACTTTGTTTTTGAGTTTTCAAGATACAGGGGTTAATATTTTTTTACGCACTATATTTCTAGGAAATTTTAAACCACGTTTGGTGCAAGTATACTATGACTAATATCAATGAAACTACTCTAAAAAATTCAATAAACTATCTTGATATTAACTGTACTTTAATAAAATTGTCTCTCTTTCAGGTGTCTAAAGTAAGTAGCAACCATAGTTTGTAGAAACATCTTCATATACAAACTTATTTCACTGGGAAATTAGCAGTACAATTACATAGAGGAAAAAATCACAAAATATCAAAACTGATTTTTTAACAAATGAAAACTTGGTACATTTATTTTTAAATTGTAATATAAAACATTTCAAATAATTTACCGTGAGGTCTTCAGTTCTTTTAAATTAGAAGTATAAAAGCAAAAATACTTGTTCAAAACAGCAATGTATTTTTTAAAGTCGAATAATGTTCAACTTTTCACTAGTTTTTAGTTGTATAGTGAACAAAAATCATAAACAAGCTTTGATAAAATTGTAGAATATAATCACAGTTACTCAACATGGCAAATAAAAGAAAATGAACATTTTACAACTTATTTGGAGTTTTGTATTTAAATACTATTTAAAGATATCTATCTAATGTTTAACAAAAAATAATTATACTGGTGCCTTGTATACCAAGTTAAACCAGTGACCACATTCACATCTCTTTGGTTCTCCTTTGTGCAACCACATCCAGTTAATGCTTGTGGAGTCTTCTTCACAAATGCATCCAACTAGTCTGGCATCAAAGGCAGAAGGTATTTCATTAGGTTGTGCTTTAGTACCCGCCCCTCTTTTGATAACCCTCATATCAAATGGATTTTCATTACCTGCCACTTTAGCAAGTAACTCACGTTTCTCGAGACCAGTAGCATGATCCACGGGATCTCCCAACGTTACTGAAACAAATTTAAATTAATAGTGAAGTATCCTTTATTGTCTAACGATTTGGTTCTTATTGACAAAGTTGGAAAACAAATCTTAACTCTAAAAACTCAACAGTTCAAATATCTATGAAGTAGATGCAGATTTTTGATATGTCAATGAGATAAAAAAAATGTATATAAAAATATACCATTTCAAAAAAAAAAGATAAAATACATTAATAAAAAAAATGAGACTTTTCAACTAAAAATAGGACTGACATATAATGACCACTAGTTAAAGGTGATCTGCACAGTATTCTGAAAGGTTATAATATGCTTTTTTAAAGTAATATGTCTGATATTCTTTTTTTTTTTAACATTACTAAGTTAACCTGATTTCTAAGAGTAAACCGTTATAAATTTTAAAGTTTTTATAAAGAGTGGATTTTTGGTCAAGGAGAATAGATGGCCAATGGGAGATTAACAGTGAAAATGGAGGTTCATAAATAACACTGGCCGACAAAAATGTTTTTTCCATTTATACCTATTGTAGTTTATTTTATCCAAAATCATGAGCATATTTTCATAATTTTCTTTCATTGCAACTGAATGGGCAACTGATATAGAGGGTTTTAAATTTCCATTATGCAATAACACAGCTTTTAACCTATATTTAGATGAGTCTATGAATAAGCGCCACTCACGAGGAGAATGTTCAATATCAAGTTCCTGCATTAAACTGTCTATATCAGTACACGCGCACAACAAATTTTCCATACTGTAGAATTCAGAAAAAATAGCATTTCTAGGTTCCATTTAAGACGGGAACCCAGAAGTTTTAACTGTTGCTTGGATAACCCCAAATCACGTACTAAATAATTTAATTCACTTTGAACAATCTAATGTGGCTCAACGGAACTGGGACCTGTGGTAAAAGTGGGATCGGTGCACTGTTCTTCTGAGCTGCCTGATGATGCATTATCTCCATTATCTCGCAAATCATCAGAATTATTGGTGGGTTCTCGCCATACCATTGGAACTGCAAATGCAGATGATGATGACGTCGGGGTATAACATTCTTAAATATATCAATAGACATATCCCATATTTCTCGTATGGGGGCAAACGCATCACCATTTATTCTTTTATTTTTAGCAGATTTTTTGTCAAACCTCAAACAGTCTATCAGTATGGAGCCAGATAATACACTATAAAATAATTAATAAATCAAATTTGAGCTCCGACTGCAAGTTATGCAAATACCAGACTATCATAATATTTACGAAGTGATATCAAATTGAACAACTAGGTGAAAGATATGTTTCTAGCAAACTTTACTTGAAGCCTATCTTAAACGTGAAAAGACTTTAGTACCATGAACTATGGATAGAGTTTTGAGCCTGACAGCACCATGGTACCCGACTTTGAGCTGCCAAACTGCCTCTGAAAAGAGCCAGAAACATAACAACCAACCAAGCAATTATGGATGACAGAGGTCATTCAGCAAATAAAAAAACCTACTTATATTTTCAGCAGCTTTTACAGATACATAATAATTAATTATAATGCAGACATAATTTTGAAATTTGCCACCTTTATAATGAACCAGATATCATAAGGTTCATAAGAGAATCGAGACATATATTAAGAATGTTTGACCTTGTAGGACCATTGCACACAGAAGTGTTGAAAGATCCAAACTAAAATACAGGGATGACATTAAAAAACCTAAAAGTGCTGGGTTGTATAGATGGAGAATATGAGATCAGAACAGACACAAAATGCCAGACAGGTTTATAATGATGAAATTTTACAAAAAAAAACATTTGAAAACTGCATATTTTAGATACTTGTAACAGCATATATGTTCATGTCCTGATACAACAGCAAAACTAAAGAAATATTACCATTTGAAAAAGAATAAAACAAGTTTTTTTGGTAATGTTTTTATTGCAAAGAAATGTTCATCTAAACCTGTGTGTTAATTGTCACAATAATGCAATATTATTAAACTTATTTGTAAGAAATGTTATTAAGGTAGTGAACTTCCAACCACACATAATTCGTGCGTGACTACCATTCTAAAAATACTGTTCTTACATTCCCATACAAGAACAAAATAGTTTTAAGGTTATGTCTCAAATTTAATTTGAGTGTTATAGAATTTAACCACTTGAAATTATTGTAACTGGGTTACTTGCACCTAAGAGACATGAAAAGAGATAACTAACTGATAAAATAATCAGAAAAATTGTTATAACGCCGGCTAGGCAACGTTTTATCACACTCACATAGACTAGAGACTAAACCCTTAAATGGTTTCCCAGTTTTCAAAACAAAATTACATTTAAGTTAAATTAAGGTTTCTATGTTCTTTCCAGCTCAGACTGATTAAAATCCAAAAAGACTCAGAAAAAGGGCAATAGGGCTTGTTATCCCAACAAGATTGAAACGTAATTACGTAATGTTCATTAAAATAGCAAATATATAACTTTAATGTTACCTTTGGAAGCGCAACGATAACTTGTGGAAATAACATGTCTTCGAGCTGTATTTGCAACAAATCTTCCACAAAGTGAAGCCATAGCCTTTTTTAACTTATAGTTCACTTAATATTGTACTTCTCCTTCTCTAATTTACTTCACCAGAGACCAATAATGGGAATGTCAAGTGACAGTAGCGACAAAATGGCGTATTTATGTCTCACGGCACCAACTGTAAAAAAAAACCAAACATTTCTGGCATAAAAGAACAACTGTTCTGTTGTTTTAACTACCTATGATGTCATATATTATGCGATACAGTCAGAATTATTACAGTGTTATTATTATTATATTATATATATATATATATATATATATATATATATATATATATAATTGATAATAGTAATTAAAGGTATTAATATTATAATATAATACATAATAATCATAGGAAAAGAATTTGCAAGAGTTTAACAAAAGCGGGTTGTTAAAAAAAAAAAAAAAATATATATATATATATATATATATATATATATATATATATATATATATTTAATATTTTTAAAGACCAAAAGACATTTCGTCGGCATTTTATGAATCTTGGATCATTACTTTGTGTTGTGGATATCTTTATTGTAGCTACTAAGGTGGAAAAACGTATTTCGGTTATCTCTCAATAATTTAATCTGCAGAGTAATTCGATAACGCTGTTTAGACATGGTAGTGTGGGTGCTAGCAGATGTGGCAAAAATAATAAACTTATCTGCTACCAATGTTAAAATAAAATTATGCGTAACTTGCGTACTTGATTGTGTAGTACAATAGCAGCATGTATAGGTGATACAGAAAGTTTCGGTTTCGTCGGTTCGAACGCGGAACCAATAAAGGAACCTGTGTTAATTTGAGTATGTTAGAAAACAACGCCAACTAGGTCTAAAGTATATTAGTATTTTTTTCTATAGAAGTACTTTCCAAATTTCAGCTGAAATCTGGGTGGTTAGGTTACATCGTATGTAATATGGGTAAATCGGAGCCCTTTATATTCTAAAAGTAAGATATATATTAATAAAGAACATTTTCAAATAGGACAGGTGCCTTCACCAGCGTCAGAACGTGTTCAAATAGGAGAGTGCCTTCACCACGTCCAAAAAAAAAATGGGACAAAACATTTACAATTATATCACCTGGACTAACATAAATTACCTACCGTCAAACAGAAATTGGCAAATAATTTTAACTTTCCAAATCTCCTGCGTTAAGACTAGAGCAGAAAACATTACTATATACACATGTCAGAGAAGGAAAAGCTATAACCCCCTTTTACACAGTATATGCATTAGGACTAGACTAACTAGGTCTCCCCAAATATTTAAGGGCACCTTAAGATAAAACACATTGGCCCCCAATATTTTTGAGGTCCCTAAGTATAGATTGATATTGGCAACCTCGCAGATTTGGTGTAAAGCTATAGGGAATTTTGATTTATAACTAAAACCGTCGATAAATAACTTAACCCCACAATTTTTGAATTTTCCCTCTTTATTTTCGTTCAGAATGTTCAGATTTTGATTTTGTTAAACATTTTTCGGCGTACTTAGAGTTACACACATACCGTTGATTGTATGTGAAGATTGCGAAGTCATAATACATGAAATAAATAATGTCTGTTAGAGTTAAATTTTGCTTTAGATTGCTTTAGATAAAACGGACCAGAGCCTCAAATTATAGTACTAGTGACTAGTGAAAGAGAAACATTACTTCTTAAAATACTAGAATATAAATATATAATCGAAAATAAAAGGACGAACGCCGTCTCCATTCAAGAAAAAAAAGACGCGTGGATAGCTACCAGATATGTAGCTACACTGCTGAAGGTGTCCCCCTGTAGCATAAAATCGTAGTTAAGTAATTATTAGAAGAGGTCAATTTTATTCCGGTTTTTTGACTAAAAAAAAAACAATAAAAAAATCTAGTCTTAAAATATATGGTTTTTACACTACGTCAGCAGGGGAAGGGTTTTTGAACAAAGTTGTCATTATTCTATAAATCGCCCATTCCAAGCCAACGTTGTCAGATCCGTTACGGATTTTCCTATATATATATATATACATATGTTGAGGCGCTAGGTGAATTGGTACCGGGGTACAAAAAGCTGTTAACAATAACTAATAGCGGAGTGCATCACGGGTAGAAGTCTATCATTCGGAAGGCCGGGAGAGCCGATGCCGAATTTTAAACTTCTGCCAGTGATACACTTCGCTGTTGTTTGCCTTTTTTGTTAGGACTTTAACGATGATGCCTACAGCGCTTAACCTGCTGTTGACACGGTACCAATCCATCTAGTGCCTCCGCTGGTACCGTTCCATCTATAAATGTAACAAAAATGTCCATAGTTAATTTATATCAATTAATGTTCCGCTTTACAGTTGTATCGCGGTGATATTTCAAGATGTCAAGATACCAACATGAAAGAAAACTTACAAGTCCAAAAAACGTGAAGTACGGCAGTTTTTTGTCGTCTCAATTTTTTTAGATAAGAAAGGTAAGAAACACAAAAAGGTAGTTTCTTTTACGTCTTTTTATAAATTGTTTGTAGTATAAAACTATTTTTGAGTTTTTCGCCATAATAAAATCCGAAAAGAAAAAAAAAATGTACCTTATAAAATCAATAGACAGTCTTAAGTTTTGGGTCCACTATGAAGGTACCCGAGGAACGACACTGAAAAATGTTTGTTTTCTGGACGTTTAGAGGGAAAGTCTACCCCCGTCTTCAGCAAACGTACAAATAAAAAACTAAAAGCATAATATTTCTTATGTTTAGTATCAGAAATATAACCAGAATGGCTAATCTCTGACAAAATGTCAATAAATGTCGAGTTAAAGGTGTTATTTTTAATTGCTTGAATAAGGTGGGAAATATATGTACCTAGAGTATGTTCATTTTAATTTATTGTATTTTGAGGTGTCCTTTTTTTACTTGAGTATTTAGCATGCGTTATTAAAACTAACGGAACAAGATGCTACAGAATTATTTTTATTTAAGAATATTAAGGCACTTTCTTTTATTTTACGTTTTTTGGAACATGGTTCTTTTGCTAAAATACTAGAAGCATTCCAAAAGCAAAAAAAAAAAACATGTTCCAAAAAACGTAAAATAAAGGAAAGTGCTTTAATATTATTAAATAAAGATAATTGTGTAGCATCTTGTTCCGTTAGTTTTAATCACACATGGTTAAATGTGCTAAATACTGAAGTAAAAAATGGCCACCTCAAAATACAATAAATTAAAATGAACATACTCTAGGTACACATATTTCCCACCTTATTCTAACAATTAAAAATAACACCTTTAAATTGACATTCATTGACATTTTGTCAGAGATTAGCCATCCTGGTTATGTTTCTGATACTAAAAATAAGAAATATTCTGCTTTTAATTTTTTATTTGTTGGTGTGCTGAAGACGGGGTAGACTTTCCTCCGAAACGTCCAAAAAACAAACATTTTTTAGTATACCTTTAGGTACCTTCATAGTGGACCCAGAACTTAAGACTGTCTATTGATTTTATAAGGTAAATATTTTTTTTTTATTTTCAGATTATATTACGGCGGAAAGCTCAAAAAATAGTTTTAAACCATGAATCCGCCACTACAATTTCGTAATTATTTGTTTGTAGTAGTTTCATACAGTACCAGCTAATTTTCATAAGAGAGCAAAAAGTAACTTGGTTTTACTCTGTTATGAATTTTAAAGATGATATGTAAAGTTATTCATAATAGCATTTAGCTGGCTGAAAAGCACGCTATCACAATGATCATAAAGAGTAAAGAAGAGAGAGAGAGAGAGAGAAAGACATGTCTAATTCTAGTTTGTTTTGTTTTTCTATAGAAAGAAGAACTTCTTAATAAGACTACAAAGTTTGAAATTGTTAAACTTTTAAAACAATTTATTGTACTTTTTGTATATCGGTAGGTAATTTATTATTTGAATTTTTGCCGATTGTTTGATCTAGCTGTAAAAAGAAATTGTTTTTTTTTTGTGTATGGAAATATTACAAATGATGAAAAATTACTCTGTATTAGATCTGTCCCAACACAAGTTTTGGTATTCCTTGAAATATTGATTGATTTAAATAAATAAATAATATGTTTATTTCCAGCAGAATCATTTACAATGACAAAATAAACATGGAAAAAACAATCTGTTTGTACTTGCACACCAATATATAAATTATTTATGTAATATCAGAAAGATAAATAGAGAATAGACGAAAGTAATACAATAAGATTAAAATTATAAATTATACTATTGTCAAAAAAAAAATGTAAACACGTACAACAGTAAACTTCCTCAACATTATTTAAACTATTGTAAAATAAAAAACATTTATAGTAATAAATTTATAATAAGAGAAGTAATTTAAAATCAAATTTAAAAGAATAAAAACATTTTCTCTGTAGGAACTGTTTCAAAGTCTTGCAGAACCTGTCCTTACTCTCAGAACTTGTTATATCTATCAGTTGGTAGTAACTTAAAAGCTTTGATAGTAAGGTCCCCTTATTGGTATTAAATAGGAGAGGCTTTTTCTTTACAACAATAATTTTGATTTAAACTTCTTTGAGAAAATAGTCGACTGTTCATGCAAACTGGTCCTGATGCCCATCTGAGTTGCAGTACATTGCCAGCCATTGTCGACCATCTCTCAGTGTAGTGAATTATGTTATCGTTAACTTTAATGTTCCTGACTGACGTCTAATGGTAATGGTTGATGGTGGTGTGTTCTTCAGGGAAGATGACTGGGAGGAGAAGTTGTTAAGGCCTGATTTGAGCAATTTCATTGCCAGCCATGTTGGACATCTCTCATGCTCAGTGTGGAGAATGACATTATTGTAGTTTTGCTGACCTCAATTGACGTAGAGTGGTGGAAGGTGGTGTCTTTATATGCTGGTCTTGCATGTGAAAATGGTTGAATTCTGCTGTGTCATCATGTGATCAGTATGATGTGGCACGGAATATGTTGGTGATTGAGAATGAAAATGCTGAAGAAGTGCAGAAAGTGCTCGAAGAGTGTACTTACTATTGGGCGAATGTGCCATCATAAAACAGTTCTGGCGATGTGTCATCTCCATCTATTGAAAGTAGGAGTGGGCAGCTGTTATTTTTATTTTATCTTATTTGTTGTTTTAATTGTATTTGCATATTTTAATTTATATCATTTTTATATCAAGTTATTTTTCTGTATAAATTCACTTTAAAGTTTTTTAACTTAATATTTTTCTCATTTTAATGTTGTGAAATGCACTAGGCCATACTTTGACTGCATAATTTAATAAATAATATCCACATTTTTCTTTTAAACTTTTTCAAACTAGTCAGACACAGCTAAGCCTTCAATTTTATATACAAATACCTTGAATTTAAAGAACTATTTGTTGTAATAAATTTCTTGTCAGAGTTTCCCTTATGCATATTTAGTGCTATGGGAAGTGAACAATTTCCCAAGTAAAGTATTTTTTATTTTTTTCTTGATATTTAATACCATTTAAAAATAAACAGTTTATGTTTTTAAACATTGCATAGTGAAATAAAAATTTAAACCTTTTAATTTAGCGGCATATTATACAGTAAACCCATAATACAATAAAACATTTTTTATTTCATTGATCATACATTGATATTTTGACAGAAAATGTTCAACCAGAGTTCTATTGGTGGCTTTGGATCAAATCCGACAGTTGCCAGCACTAATCCTATGAAGGATTATGAAGTTATTCAACCACCGGATGACTCTATAAGTTCACTGGCATTTTCTCCAGCTGCACTACCTCAGAATTTTCTTATAGCTGGAAGTTGGGATAATAATGTAAGATGTTGGGAGATTGAACAGTCTGGAACCAGCATTCCAAAATCCATGCAGTCATGTTCAGCACCTATTTTAGATGTCGCTTGGAGTGATGATGGCACAAAGGTGAGCATATTCTTTATATGCACATTTCCTTCTAGGGGAGAGGCAGTTAAAATAAGAGACCGTGTTTTTACATTATTAATAGTATAATAAATTATAGTCAACATCTGTTTGTTAAACTGAAAGAGTATGTACCATTCCTTGCTCCTGTGAAGAAGTGTATGTGGAGGAAACAGGACGCTTCTAGACTTAAGAAACATGAACCATAAATTAAAAAGAAACAAATTGTTCAATCTGCTGCAGCAGTACACCAGCATACCACAGGCCATAAATCTAAAGGAAACCAAGTCTAGCATCGGTTCCAAGATTTTATAAATGAAAAATTAGAGAAATTTGAAAATTGAAATTTTTAAACATACAAAAAGCTTCAATAGTGTTTCATATGTTGAAACACAAACATTTAAGGTTTTTGTCAGTTTTAAATATGCTATTAATTCTCATTTAACATGTCTAGACAGATTTAAGATAAGGAATATAGGACTTTTGATGTTAATTTATTTGGAATTTCATAATATTACTCTTTAAACTTGAATAATATAATTTGTTATATGATATATTTTATCTGTAAAGGATAGGTAGGACATTTGAGGTTGTTAATAATTACAGGTCTTCACACATGCATATTAACTAAATCATCCATGAAGATTAAGAAATCGTGGTTCTTGGAATCAGACCCATCTTAAATTGAAATTACTAACCGACGTTTCGCCTTCGATTGCACAAGGCATCTTCTTCAGGCAATTCAGTGTTCAGATCTAAACCCAAGAACTGTGATTTCTTAATTGACCAAAGCTTTGAAAGCTTCAGTTCTGTGTTATACATAAAGATTATTCTAAAAACAAATTTAATCTGTTACCATGATATAAAACTATGGTTTAGCATGTGTTGTCTTGTTTAATTATTTGCTTGGTGCTTTTTAGGTATTTATGGCTGGTTGTGATAAACAAGCAAAAATGTGGGATTTGGCTAGTAGCCAGGTTGTTCAGGTTGCAGTTCATGATGCACCTATCAAAACATGTCACTGGATTAAAGCACCTAATTATTCATGTTTGATGACTGGCTCTTGGGATAAAACACTAAAGTTTTGGGATACTCGGAGCCCTTCTCCAATGTTAAGTATTAATCTGCCTGAGCGTTGCTACTGTGCTGATGTCGATTATCCAATGGCGGTTGTTGGGACAGCTGGCCGTCAAATTATAGTTTATCAGTTGGAAGGGAAACCACAAGAATTTAAGAAATTGGATAGCCCTTTAAAATATCAGCATAGATGTGTCGCAATTTTCAGGTAATTGTTTTTGTATATTTGGTAAATATTGTAAGATCGATAGCATGGAGAAAATTTCAAATTCAAGATATGCTTTATTGCCAAAAGATTATATGTCATATGCACTGCAATAACTTAGTTTTGAATTATTAATTCTATTAAAAACTTTAACTAAACTGGACTGAAGATAAAAATATGTAACATCAGAAGTGATTTTAAAAAATAATAATTTTCTAGGGATAAAAAGAAGTCACCAACTGGTTATGCTTTAGGCTCAGTAGAAGGAAGAGTTGCAATTCAATATGTAAATCCCACCAATCCAAAAGATAATTTCACTTTCAAGTGTCACCGTTCCAATGGTACTCCTAATGGCTATCAAGATATATATGCAGTCAATGATATTGCATTTCATCCGGTTCATGGTACCTTAGCAACAGTTGGAGCCGATGGCTCATTCAGCTTCTGGGATAAGGATGCCCGCACGAAATTGAAGGCTTCTGAAATAATGGAACAACCAATTTCTAGATGCGCTTTTAATCATAATGGACAGATATTCGCTTATGCTGTTAGCTACGATTGGAGTAAAGGTCATGAATTTTACAACTCACAAAAGAAAAACTACATATTTCTCAGGAGCTGTTATGAAGAGTTAAAACCAAGAACATCATCTTAAACTTTATATAAGAATAAATATCCTACTTTATATTCATCATGATAGTGTGAATTCATCTTGCATATGAAAAAGGCAAAGGAAATTTTGCGCATTCAAAATATAACTAATTAACCTGCCATAGTAGTTTGGTTTATCGGATTCCTTATTGTTTGGTTAATGTATTTTAAGCATTTTCATGTATTGTATTTAGAAATACTTCTTGATTTTATAGCATGTTTTTACAAAACAGCAAATTTTTTGATGTCCGATTCTTGTTTTGTAATTATATATTACTGAAATAGGGTTTTCTTTTCTGGATAGGAAATATAACTATTAGAATAGAAATTTGTTTTTTTTTTGTATTTTAGGTTACATAGAAATATGAAGATCTGTAATTTTACTTCTATTTTAAAAATATTTTGAGAGAGGTTTATCTCAGCTAGTTTGATAAATTATTAAGTTTTGAGCCTTATTTTTTTTTCTGTTATACAGGGTATTCCATACTCGAGGGCCATAGGAGCTGCTCTCTAGCTTTTAAAATAATTTTGCGCTTGCAGTGCTGCCTGATCTACTGGTAACTGGCATGAACCTTGGAATTTTAAATGGGACTTCCTGTAGTTTATTTTATTTTTAGATTCTGAGAAACAACCGGAAGTTTTCTTGTATAGGATATTTTTCTAATAGAATATGACCTGGAGATCGCGGTGGCCGGGCTCCATCTAGTTACTGAGAGATAGATTATTTTAAAGTTTGCTTGATAATGATACTATATGATCTTCCCAAGTAAGTTTAGGGTCCAGGATAACAACAAGAAACTTCACATTTGGATCTGTAGGTAAGATGGTATCAGAATTTCTGAGACTAAAATTCAAATGTTGGGTTTTAGAAAAAATCTGAATTAAAGAGATGCTAAGAACACTAAAGTTATAATAATATATTAAATAATAAGCCAGTTTGCGCAAAAGAATATCATGAGAGACACAATCAAGTGCTTTGGTTAGGTCATAGAAGGAAGCATAAAAGCCAGAGCCCTCCTCCATGCCATTAGTGACTAGTTCAATAAGATTATTTATAGCAAGAGTTGTTGACTTGTTTCTAAAACTGTACTGCCTCTGTAACAACAGATTGTGCCTATCAAAGAAATTATATATTTGTTCTTTTAAAATTGATTCGAAGACTTTTGATACTATTGGTAGAAGGGAAATGGGACGATAGATTAAAATAGATATCTGATCTTTCCTGTATAAGATTATTCTACCTACCCTGCAGAGCTTTTAAATGTTATTTATAGTCGTTCCAAACGTAACATTTTAAAATGGATAACATAATTTTGAAAAACATTTGTAATCTGACTGTAAAGATGGCAGAATTAACGAAATTTAGTTTTAAATTTTACCTGATTAAAAATATATAGTTAAAAAGAGTATTAAATATATTACTTTTTAAAAATAAAAGATACCCAACAGTTAATCTATACCAAGAAGCCCAGGTACTTGAATTGAATCAGCTCTACATAAAAGCAGTAATAAGACTTCTTCTAACAAATAAAATTTGCATAATAAGTAACGATTATGCTTTTTATACTAGGCACCAAGCAATGGGTTCTGCTACTGTTCCCAGAACACCATTATCGGCCATTCAAAAAAGTTTGGTGTATGTTGCACCAAGAATATTTAATAAGTTACCTTTAGAATATAAAACTAAGCTGTACAGGGCAGTTAAGAATAAAATTAATGTTTGGTTGTTTCTAAACAGAATTGAAGTATAGTGACATATTGTAAAATAATACATCTTTATTTTAACACTGTTACCTTGCTAAGTCTATCTCCGAGATTGTATCGTAATGGCAGGATATTCTGGATTGTGTTTTCTGTTTTGTGATAGTTCTGTTGGATGGGAAAGATTTTTGTAAGGACAATTAAATTAACTAAAAAGTGCACACAGACTTTTCAAAACCATTGTGCACTATAAAGACACAAATGGAAACTATGTACACCTTTCATGTATTGTATTTATTTATAATTTGTTAGGTTTAATAATAATAAAGTAAAAAAAAAATTAAAAATAAACATCCCAAACTTTACAAAGTAAAAGCAAGAAGCTGCGCAATCTATCGGGATAAAATCTTAACAAATGTCTCAAGGCACATCAGCACCAAACTGATATCGCTGGTTCATGTCCCTTAATGTTCGTCAATGTTTCCCGTTGTTTATACTCAATACTGAACTTATTTCTGTAAGTACATTACAATGTTTACATACGTTAGAATTAAGAACGAAAATAAAATTGCAAATTAAAATTGTAAAGAATAAAATATATTATTAACCAATATATCCCTAATTTTGCTTTTAAAATGCTTATGAGATAAAGCTAGTATAGCTTGAGTAAGGCATTAAATAATTTTACTGCCCAGTAACCGGTTGCCAGTTTGACCTTTTTAGCCTCCATAATGCGGTAATTAAAAAATCGTGGGTCCTAAATGTCCCCACTCTATTTGACATACAACAAATTTTATAATATGTACTTAGACAGAGAAGTCAGAAACCCAAGTGGTTCATAAACTTGCCTACAGTCATCTCTATATCTAAGTCCAGCCAGGATCCGTGTTGCTCTATGCTTTGAAGCAAAAACCTAATTGGCCTCAGCCGCATGCCCCAAGACAAGAACAGCATAAGAAAGGTGCGAATGAAAAATTGCATAATAAGCTGTCTGCAAAACCCCAGTGAAGACGGTGCTACCAAGACTACATGAATACACTCCGCCTCCATGAGCTTATTGACATGTGCACTCCGCTGCATCTTAGTTTACCCCCTTATTCACGCCACCATTCTCTCGCAGAGAAAACACCATTTGATTGGTCTTACCCTTATTGAGAACCAATCTATTTTTGCCAAATCACTTCTCAGCTCTTTGCCATGCCATCCCATCACCCTCAAGTGCTTCTTTGAGATTATCAGCTGCAAAGGAAATTGTGTCTTCGGCAAAAAGGGTGTATTTTTCAGAAGAGTTTGACCTTGTCAAATCATTAATGCATATTAGGAAAATAATGAATAACAGAATTGAATCCTGAGGAACTCCAATATTAATTACACTTTGCACTGACAATACACCACCAACCCTCACAATCTGTCTTCTATTTACAAGGTATGTCAGGGCTGAAGTTTTATTTAGTTTATTTACTAAGATTATGCAGGAGGATTTTATGGTCGACACAATCAAAAGTCTTACTTAGGTAACATAGAAGAACATTATATTGAGATCTATATTATTCGATGATATTTGACACCAAATCTAAAATATCTAGGACTAGGAATACCTTATATATTATCAGTAGCAAGGATATTGGTTTGTTGCTCTCTGGTTTTAAAAGGGATGTTGCTTTCTGGGTTTTTAGCTATTATCGACCTAAAAAAAACTTGGTAAATATGTTTGTTGTAGGAACTGTTGTAAATTTTGATATGGACAGCCTAAACCTCATTCATAAGTTACGATTTGTGTTTCCAGTAACAAATACTGACAGTTGGTAAAAATCTGTTTTTACTGAAACAATATTAATTTTTTCGTTCAAATAAAAATCTCTAATTAATATTTCAATTTATTTATTCTGTTTTCAACAAAAGCATATGGAAATAATACAACACACTTAATACAACATTCTTATGATTGCTTTGCTTTGTACATAAAAGTTATATTTTATGAAGTAAACCTGGTTATTTAGAATTCTTAGATTTTCCTGTCTAGGACAACTGAACTAATTTTTCTTTTAGAAAACTGATATGTTTTAACATTTACAATTATTTTTGTAGTAACAATAAAGAAAATTAAGGTTTATTAAGATCCTAATTATAGCAATATAATTTTCTTTTTTTCAATGGTTCGTTTTTTAATTGCCCTTTTCTAATTTTCTAAAAGTCTTTTATTTCTAAACATAATTGTTTTAAACTTGAGTTCGTTGGCTTTAAAATATTTAAACTTGAATAATTTAATAACCTTTTAAAACAGTTAAGAATAGACAAAGAAACTATTAGAATCAGGAGTACTCTCAAAAAAGCATAACCAAATTAATTTAACTTATGTGCCTAAATGAATCTTAAAACTAGATATATCTAAGCAATAGTTATGTAATAAACTCTGAACAAGAACATGGTTTTAAAATAAATATTTATTCTTAATCTAACTGAGTTCATAACCCGTTAAGTCCATCGTTAATACTTGACTGATTAAGCAATCGCCGGGCTGAAAAAAAAACAGTTCTAATTATTAAATAAAATAAACAGTAACTGCAAAAGTAAAATAAATACAACATATATTAAGTTTAATAACCTTAAACGTACAATTTTCAAACCTTCAGGGTAAGCTAAATAATCTACACTTATAAAAAAAACCTATTGTTATTTTTCGTGATTTTCTCAGAACTGATGTTACTATTTTTGAGATTGTTTGTTGCACTCTGATACACTTATTCACACATATGTAAATTAAGGATTTTGAAGAAAGTTATTGACTTTGGCAGCTGTCTATAAAGTAATGTACTTAAGTTTCCATCTTCTACTACATTCTTTGAGAATAAACAAACATTTTAGTTATATAAGAATTTTTATGGTCTAATTGAATAATACGTTCGTCAAAATATAATAATACAGCCCAATTTTTGTATCAATTTTTAATGTCTCTGTACTTCTAAAGTTATTTTTTTTTCGATATAAAAAAGTAAGTAGTAAACTTCTCCAGTTACACATAAAATTAGGTTTGACGCTTGAAATCAATTCATTTACAACAGTGGACAAAAACACCTTCCTTCTATTGCGTTAAACTGGCAATGGTATGGCGGCAGTCGTAAACCCTCATGTCCATTTTCCCGTAATATGTCATCTACGGCATATATTGTTGGTTTTTTAATAGATTTTGCCATTAAAAGAAGTTCTATTTTCAGCATATTGGGTAAAGGATTTTGTTTTTGTTTTATTAGCCAGTCATAAATATCACTTTTCTTCCAGGATGAAGTAGGATGTTTATTTAAGATTCTTGAATAATAATAATAATAATAATAATAACAATAATTCTTTATTTGCTGATCAACAATACATTGTTTAAGCATCGTCAGAAATGGTGTCTGGAGTTCATCATGATTTCCACTCTGTGTGGAAAACACCCTGAGTCCCATGCCGAGACGTAAAAATTAATACTAGATAAATCATAAAATTTAATATTAGGTTAAAAAAACATATAGTGTAAAACTTATATCTAGGTTTAAAATTTAAATTAAAAAAAAAACACTAACCGTACATGAAAAGCACCTGGAAGCCATAAATGAACAAGAAATCAATATACCGGGTGTCAACGATATCGTTTTACACGATGCCATTCATTTGCTTTTTAGGTTAGGATATTTATATTTGGGTTAACGAAATATGGTATTAAGACACATATTTTTCATGAAAAAACAATTGAATATTACTGCCAGTTTTTCCGATATCAGAACCAAGTTAAGAATTTCAAATGGAACCCTGTATATTATTTTACATAGTTTGATAGAGCTTAGAATTACCTTTTCAATGACATATCACAAGTTATATTTTTTTTTTTCAAAATGGCGGACCAGGAAGCGCTTTTTCAAAATTCAATAAGGCGGTCGTTTCCCGATACCGATGAAATTTTGTTTAACAAATTATTAAAATATTAAACAAAATGGGATAAGTTTAATTTTTTCTTTAAAATGTGAACTTTTTCTTAAATTTTCTCAAAGATTTTAAATAGAAAGTTGTATTTATTAAATATTAGTATTAAAGTATATCTTATTAGCTACACGAAACCGCATAACAAGCCATATTTTTGCTTTTTGTTTCAGAAAAAATTGACAAAACCTTGCCGATACACATTTTTCTTAATACATAACATGAAACAAACACACACATATTATTAATCAGAAAATCCTAGAATATTTTTTATTGTTTATTGATAAGTAATTTTGTATTATTTTGACATTTTGTGACTGTTGTCTTATTTTAGGAAAGCGAGAAAAAATCACAAGTAGTATTAATTTTATTTTACCAGTAGATACGGTGCAGTAACATGAAAGATGACTTAACTAAGATAAGTAGGCCTTGGAAACAATTGCATAGGGATGCCATTATAATTTTCATTAGATTTAACCAGAAACGTCAAAAGTACTGTTTTGTATCGACATTTCTGATAACTTTCGTTACATTTTTACACTGAGAAAAACAGAAAACAAAAACAAAACCGCATAACAAACCGTATTTTTACTTTTTGTTTGAGAAAAAATTGACGAAACTCTGCCGATATACATTTTTCGTAATACATAACATGAAACACACACACCCACACACACATATTATTAATCAGTAAATTTCGGAATATTTTTTATTGATAAGCAATTTTGTATTATTTTGACATTTTATGATTTTTGCTGTCTTATTTTAGGAAATCGAGAAAAATTCACAAGTAATATTAATTTTATTTTACCGGTAGGCTTTCGGTTTTTCCGGAAATACCTAGACCTAAGTCAAGAAGTTTAAAAAGAACCTTGTATATTTTTTCACACAGTTTGATAGAACTGAGAATTCCCTTTACATTGACATTTCACAAGTTGATTTTTTTTCGAAATGGAGGACCAGGAAGCTTTTGTTCTAAATTCAATATGGCGGCCATTTTCTAACACCGAAGATATTTTTGAATTATAGGTAGAAATAATAAACAAATATGGGGGTTTTTATTGGGTTTAATGCTAATTTAAAATCAAACTTTCACAATTAATACAAAAGTCACTCAATTAAATGTTCTATGCGCTGTCCGCCTTGTTCTTGGCATAGTGTAACTCTCTCAACATTTTCCCCGAGCAGGTTTCTTAAATGCTGTTCTGAGATACTCTCAACGGCTCGTCTTATTCTATTTTCTAACATTTTCAACGATATTACAGGAGTTGCATACACTTTTTCTTTCAGATGACCCCATATAGAAAAATCAAGCGGGGTTAGGTCAGGCGACCTCGCTGGCCATCGAATTGGTCCATTGGTTCCCAACCAGTTCTCACCAAATCGTTCATTTAAGTAATTTGCAACAATTCTTGAATTATGAGCAGGGGCGCCATCTTGTTGTTAAACTAAATCATCATTTTGCTGCAAATTATTTATAAAATGTTCAATTTCATTTTCGAGAAAGTCCAAATACATCTCGCCAGGTAAAAGCCGATGGAATAATATTGGACCAATAACGCTTAGTCCTACAACGCCTAACCAAACATTAACTCCAAAACGTTCCTGGAAGGCACCTTCTCTTACTAATTTTTGATTTTCCTTTGCCCAATAACGAAAATTATTTCTATTAAACATCCCTAGATTAGTAAACCTTGATTCGTCAGAAAAAATAATCTTATGATGAAAGACAGGACTTATTCTATAATTATCTAAAAACGAATTGCGATAAATAAGTCGTCTTTGGAAGTCATTTTCAAATAGGTGGTGGTGAATTTGATACTTAAACGATTTAAACCCGTGTTTCTTTAAAATTTTTCTGGCGCTTTCATGGGACGTATTGCACTGTTTGCCTAATTCACGAAGGGAAGCTGTACGGTCATACTCGATGTACGTTAAAACGTTTGTTTCCACTTCTTCGCTTACTACGAAACCATCATTGCCATTAGCATGGACACCACCATTATTTTCATTTTTTAAATATTGTACTAGCCAAGGATAATATGCATGTGAAGGAGCGTCACGATTCGGAAAGCGTTCCTGGTATAATCTCTCTGTGTCCCTTGAATTTTTGCGACATTCCCCATAAATAAGAGCATGTCAATTTGATGTTCTCTTGAATAAACCATAATATTTATTTTTAAAACTAACTAGAACCACTTCTCAGTGTAAAAATGTAACGAAAGTTATCAGAAATGTCGATACAAAACAGTACTTTTGACGTTTCTGGTTAAATCTAATGAAAATTATAATGGGATCCCTATGCAATTGTTTCCAAGGCCTACTTATCTTAGTTAAGTCATCTTTCATGTTACTGCACCGTATCTACCGGTAAAATAAAATTAATACTACTTGTGATTTTTTCTCGCTTTCCTAAAATAAGACAACAGTCATAAAATGTCAAAATAATACAAAATTACTTATCAATTAACAATAAAAAATATTCCAGGATTTTCTGATTAATAATATGTGTGTGTTTGTTTCATGTTATGTATTAGGAAAAATGTATATCGGCAAGGTTTTGTCAATTTTTTCTGAAACAAAAAGCAAAAATACGGCTCGTTATGCGGTTTCGTGTAGCTAATAAGATATACTTTAATACTAATATTTAATAAATACAACTTTCTATTTAAAATCTTTGAGAAAGTTTAAGAAAAAGTTCACATTTTAGAGAAAAAATTAAACTTATCCCATTTTGTGATAAATTAAAAATTTGATTTTAAATTTGATTAAAATCCATTGAAAACCCAATTTTGTTTAATATTTTAATAATTTGTTAAACAAAAATTTCATCGGTATCGGGAAACGACCGCCATATTGAATTTTGAAAAAGCGCTTCCTGGTCCGCCATTTTGAAAAAAAATATAACGTGTGATATGTCATTGAAAAGATAATTCTAAGCTCTATCAAACTATGTAAAATAATATACAGGGTTCCATTTGAAATTCTTAACTCGGTTCTGATATCGGAAAAACTGGCAGTAATATTCAATTGTTTTTTCATGAAAAATATGTGTCTTAATACCATAATTCGTTAACCCAAATAAAAAAATCCTAACCTAAAAAGCAATTGAATGGCATCGTGTAAAACGATATCGTTGATACCCGGTATACATATATAAATTTACAGTGTTTTATTTTACCATTCTTTTCAATCCTATGTTGGAACTCCAAAGACTATTATCCAGGCTATAAGGACACATAGATAAGAAAATCATTTTAATAGTCCTTTTAAAGTTGTTATTTGTTAAATTTTTTATTTCCTCAGGTAAACTATTATATAATTTAATAGAAGTGATGATAAACGTTTTCTGGGTTAGAGTCAATCGGTGCAGGGGCAAACAATCAACGATTTCTGTCTAGTATCATAAAAATGTATAGATTCATGTGTTTATTCAGATTTATTTTTGCATACAATAGACATTGATATACAGGGTGGTGCAACCAAGATGGGGTGGACGATTGTGGACAAACGGAGAGGAATTTGAAAAAACATTTTTGGGATATGATTGATAGTCAAGAACGCTGTGTTTTAAAATTATACCTATTATACAGGGTGGTCTGAAAAGTTCGTGGTGAACCAAACTTGTGTTTTTTTTAATGGGACACCCGGTATATTATTATTTTAGTTGATTATCCTATTCGTTACGATCATTTTGATATGAGGTTTGTTGGGTCTAAAATTTATACCAAGGGAATGGGACGAGGTTAAAGTGGAAAAAAGGATTATACTCCGGCCATTTTTTGAAAACAATTGAAGCAGGTATGGAAAAATCAAATATTCTATAAAATGTATTGTATCTAGGATTACAATAATCGCTTGTAAGTCGTTCAAAATTATTCACTGTTATACAGGGTGGTCAAGTTTTGCAAATTTACCTTGGATTGAATTTTTTTAAATGGAACACCCCATATATTTTACTGTCATATTAAAGATAACATCGCCAGCTTTCAGAAAATACCCTATTTGATATCTTTCTAACCAACAGTTTTTTAGTAAATTAACCGTGAAACCAAAATTTACTCATTCTAACAGAAACGGTATTATTTACGTTGCTTAAATTGACTACCTTTAATATAAGGAGGCCATGATATAATCATAAATGAAAAGAAAGATTGACATTCTTGTCAAAACCGCAAAGTGTCAGAGAATTGGCATCAATTACCATTGTTTTTTGACGATAAGCTGAGAAATTGTTAAGTAACAACGAGTTTGAGTACTCCAGAGTTGATAAACATGACTTTTATGTTGGGCGAGTGTCAAAAAAACCCTTTACTAGCAAGCAGGGTTTATGCGGTACGATATCCCGATGCCGAAAAAAAACCAAGACCTGAAGCTTTTGCAAGTTTATTAGAGAGGTTTCAAGAAACAGGCAATGTTGCTTTTAAGAAACGTAAAGTAATTAATAAACCAGTTACCAATGAAGATAATGCTTTGACAGTGTTATTAACAGTGAAAGAAAATCCACACACAAGTACCAGGGAAATTGAGAGAGCTACTGATATTGAACGCACTAGTATTAAACGGAAAGGAGAGCATTGGATTGGGTGAGGTGGACCAGTTAAGTAGCGAGGTCACCCGATTTAACGCCACTAGATTTCTTTTTATGGGGACATGTTAAAGAAGAAGTTTATAAAGAGGTTCCAACCACAGTGGAAGATATGAAGTTGAGAATAATAAGCAGTTTTCGCAACATTTCAGACCTGACTTTGAGAAAAGTGAAACTTTCATTTATGGATAGACTCGAAATGTGCCTTCAGCAAAACGGTGGTTTAGTTGCACATCTTTTATAAGTTTTAATTACATTGTTTTTGTTGATTTATATTAAATTTATTTTTTTTGTAAAAAAAGATCTGTTATTAATACTGTCAAAGCATTATCTTCATTGGTAACTGGTTTATTAATTACTTTATGTTTTTCTGAAAGCAACATTTCCTGTTTCTTGAAATCTCTATGATAAACTTGCAAAAGCTTCTATCTTGTTTTTATTTCGGCATCGCATCATCAAAGAACAATATTTATTTATTTACTGATGACAATATTCTGACACTTTGCTGTTTTCACAGGACTGTCAATCTTTTTTTCAATTTATGATGATATCATGGCCTGCTAATATTAAATTGTCAATTTTAACAACGTGAATTCAGAGTAATTCGTGTTAAAATGAAGAAATTTTGATTTCACAGCTAATTTACTGAAAAACTGTTGGTCAGAAAGATATCAAATATGGTATTTTCTGAAAGCTAGTAATGTTATCTTTAACATGAAAGTAAAATATATATAGGGTGTTCCATTTAAAAAAATTCAATCCAAGGTAAATTTGCAAAACTTTACCACCCTGTATAACAGTGAATAATTTTGAACGACTTACAAGCGATTATTGTAATCCTAAATACAATACATTTTATAGAATATTTGGTTTTTCCATACCTGCTTCAATTGTTTTCAAAAAATGGCCGGAGTATAACCCTTTTTTCCACTTTAACTTCGTCCCATTCCCTTGGTATAAATTTTAGACCCAACTAACCTTATATCAAAGTGATCGCAACGAATAGGAGAATCAACTAAAATAATAATATACCGGGTATCCCATTTAAAAAAACACAAGTTTGGTTCACCACGAACTTTTCAGACCACCCTGTATAATGGGTATAATTTTAAAACACAGCGTTCTTGACTCTCAATCATATCCCAATTTTTTTTTTCAAATTCCTCTCCGTTTGCCCACAATCGTCCACCCCATCTTGGTTGCACCACCCAGTATATATAAAGTGCTTGAAGTGTCATTATTTTTAATTGTTTAAAATAAGGTCGACATGACTCTCTATAAGGCAGTTTGGCGATCACACGAATTATCGATTTTTGTTGTTTAAATATGACAGAGGATTCTGTAGAGTTTCCCCAAAATAAAATACCATAGAGTAACTGGCTCTGAAATAAACCCATGTAGGCAGTTCTCAAAACCTCCCCCGAAGCATATTCAGACATTTTCCTAATTAAGAAGATGATACCAGAAAGATGCCCCACATGGCCCCCAAAGGTCAGACTTCTATCTAAGTCAAGTCCTAAGAACTTCACTTCTTCCTGATGGTTAGGAGGTCGCAAGGAAAATTCCATGGTTACTGTTTTTTCAATGTTGAGTAGAAGTGAATTTGGACTGAATCAGTTCTTGGCAAGTTCTAAGCCATCATTCACTAGCCCCAAAGAAGAGTCAGCATTAATGTGTGCAGCATACAAGGTGGTATCGTCGGCGTATTGGATAGTATTCAGTAGGTTAAGTTGATATGACAGATCATTCGAATACAACAAAAAGAGTAAGGGACCCAGGATTGACCCCCGTGGTATACCCATCTTAACCTGCAGTACCGAAGACTTCACACCAGGGTTCGAAGGATATATATCCATGGATATATATCGTGATATATATCGTGATATATATCATGATATTTATACATTGATATATATCCGATATTTTCAAAAAAATTTAATTTCTCCGGAAAATGGTCCCACGGCCTGACGCCAACGCCTCAGCTGTTAACTGCATTAACTACGAACAGCAAGAGTGAACGGCGGCGCTACATTCGATTCGGTATCGATCGCTTACCGGGGAATCCCCGTTATCAGGGAATCTCCGTAACCGGGAAATCACCGCGGTTTTGTTGTTTTGTATATGTAGGTGAAATTCCCAGGGCCAGTTGTTTGTTTCCTAGCTCCACTTATTCTACGTTTTTGTTTTATTATTGAATCAGTGTAGTGGTGTTTAGTGATTTTGATTGTACTTATTTAATATTAATTATCATCAAATAAATATGCCAAAACCAAAGCATCGGGTTTGGCGATATTTTGAATGTATATCCAAGAAGGCCAACAGTACTGGAAAATGGGCAAAATGTAGAGAGTGTTCAAAAGAGATGCAGGGTATACCGTCACGAATGGAAAAACATATTATGTTACAAAACAAAATGCTTCAGCTGACACACAAGAGCCTGTTCTTGAAGTCTTCGCTTCAACTAGTTCCAGTTCTACTAGTTTTGGAATTGCTTCTACTTCTTCTAGTTCTAGTTTTACTACAAAGCAGGGGTCAAGAACTTCAGGTAGGTAATTAAAAATTAGAATACAACCTGTTTACTCGTATAGATAAATGAACAGTCACTTTCAAAATTGAAGAGATACCAGGGTTATAAATTCTTTTAAAATGTGTCGTTTCTTATGTTAATTTGTATGTGTTACTGTACAGGGTCATCCAAATAAAAGGAAAGGTCCATTTTTTCCATTTTCCTTTTATTTAGTTAGAGTAAAAATCAAAATAGCCATTTTACGTAATTTTTTCCGTAGAACACAAAAATGCTAACCAAAAAACAATTAAAATTAAAACAGAAGAAATATGACATAAACTTTGCTTTTGTTAAAAGGAACATACTAATTTTTACTTCATATTTCAAAACTTTATAATTTTGAAGGTTTATTTTTTTTTAGTAATTTCATTACAAATAATTTAATTTTTTTAAAATATTTATTTTTTATTAATACCAATAATAATATCAGAGGTGACAACGTACGACAGGTTATTGCAGGTATAAATAAAAATTAAAATATTTTTTATCAATGTAGTAAAAAGAAAATAATTGTTTTAAACATTTAAAATTAGAAAGTTTTGAAATATGAAGTAAAAAGTAGTATTTCCATTTAAAAAAAGCAAAGTTTATGCCATATTTCTTGTGTTTTAATTTTAATTATTTTTTGGTTGTCATTTTCCTATTCTACGGAAAAAATTACGTAAAATGACTATTTTAATTTTTACTCTAAATAAAAAGAAAATGAAAAAAATGTACCTTTACCTTTTATTTGGATGACGCTGTACCTATACCTAGTTTTATTTTCAGAGTATTCGGATTCAGAGGGTCCAATTTCCCAGCCTATCAAAAAGAAGCAGCACTCCTTAACGATGGCAAAAAATGCGCATGTAATTGCCACATCAGAATCATACTCTAAAGAACTCAACCTTCAAATAGGAAGATTTTTCTTTGCAACAAATACACCGTTTTTGCATGCCAATCACATTGAATTTAAGAAAATGATAAATGCACTAAGACCTGGATATAATGGCCCCTCTCCATATCAGATTGGAGGGCCGATTTTAAACGAAGTGTATGAGAAACTTTTAAAAGAGTGTAGAGATAACTTAAAGGGGCAAATAGTATGCATGTCACTGGACGGGTGGAGTAATGTGCGCAATGAGCCACTGGTATGTTGCAGCATCGTAAATCAAAATGGTGAGTCATTTTTGGTTGACACCGCAGAAACGGGAACAGAGTCACACACTGCAGAGTATCTAAAGAAAATAGCACTTGAGGCAATAAAGAAAACTGAAAGTCAATTCCACGTGAAAGTAAGGAGTTTTGTAACAGACAACACAGGAAATGTCAAGAAGATGCGTTTAGAATTAGAGAAAGAAGCTGATATTATACAATATGGCTGTTCAGCACATATCTTAAACTTACTCGCCAAAGACCTGGAAATACCCGGGGCCACATCAAATATTCTTCGTGTCATTAAATACTTTCGGAATAAACATGTACCATCTGCACTGTACAATCAAGCCGGTGGAAAAAAATTGGTTATGCCATTGGAAATACGATGGAGCACAATGAATAATGCACTGAAGTCTTTTTTAGAAAACAGGGGTGTTATGGTTCAGTTATGTCAGGACCATAAAGACAAAATAGAAAGTGACATCATTAAAATTGTAAACGATACGCAAACTTCATTAAATGCGAATGACCTGATTGCCCGACTGGATCCAATCGCTATAGCTCTGGATAGAGTTCAACGGGATCACACGACCATATCAATATGTGTAGAGGTTTGGCAT
The DNA here is from genome assembly GCA_030620095.1 of Kuschelorhynchus macadamiae. NCBI lineage: Eukaryota > Metazoa > Arthropoda > Insecta > Coleoptera > Curculionidae > Kuschelorhynchus > Kuschelorhynchus macadamiae. The sequence continues at coordinate 566,184 of JAUTXW010004166.1, read as the reverse complement.
AAAATAGAAATGGATTTGTCTGAACAACCACTTAAACCAGTAAAGACATGTTTCATAAAAAGAAAAAATATGGCACTGGGACCAATGCATTATCTGGCAAATATTATGGATCATCGGTTCTTGGAGCGGCATCTTACGTCCACTCAAAAAGGACAAGCGTTTGAGTTTTTAAATAACATCAACAGTTCTTTTGTTCCCTTTGTAATGTCTCTCATGGCAAAAGAAAATCCATTTCCAAAATACTTTTTTGGAGATCACTTTAGACTTACTTCTCCAATAACGTGGTGGAAATCGGTTCCTGTATCGGACTCAGATTGGCCTGATAAAGAAGCATTTTTAGATTTATGTAAACAGTTGCACACTGCAGTGGCGTCCACAGCTGGAATTGAACGAACCTTTTCATTGTTTGGTTTGGTTCAGTCTGCTTTACGAAATCGTTTGGGAAATGAAAAAGCCAGTAAATTGGTATTCATGTTTAAGTTTATGAATCAAGATACCAACAAAAAACAATCCAATCTTGGTTGGGCATGGGACGAACCAGTACCTGAGCATCCTGAAACTGACTCTAACAATAAGTTTGTAAACGTCATCGAGGATTCATCAGATGAGGATCTGCCACTGGCCACACTTTTAGAATGATTGTCAGTGTTTATATTTATTTTTAAAATAATTTAAATTGTTCCTTGTTTTTTTTTTTTTATATGAAATGTAATGTTTATGTTGTGTTCCTGTATTTTTTTATGTAGAATATGGTTTTGTGTTCCTTTGTATTAATGTGTTTGTATAAAATACATCATTTTCTTGTGTTTAATAACTTATTTTTCCTTTAGACAAATTGGATATATATCGGATATATATCATATGATATGATATTTTCAAATATATCGTGATATTTTCGAACCCTGCTTCACACCATTGCATTCTACAATGAATGAATTAATGATGAGATGCATTGTCCAGAATGATCAAAGATGGAGCATCTAAATTTGGAATCAGTTGGTCTTTTAACCACTTTTCAAACAGTTCACAGTTCATATTATCATGCTAGTCCATACTTTTGGATGTTGAAGAAAACAGTAAACTTGCACCTGGGAGAAATCCTGTTGAAGAACCTGCATGCAAAAAATGATGAACCGTTTTCCCGTCAAACATCCCTTTTTTCTCTTGACACTTTTTACAGACTTGCCCTGCCAAGATTTCGAACCACTTCTATTAGAAAATATCCAAGTCTCGTCTAAAAATACCACTTTTCTAAAATTTGAATTAACATTTTCCGTGTATTTCTTTAAAAACTGGATACGCTGACTTGCTATATGTGGCAACTCGCATAAAAATCTTTGATTACAGTCCTTTTTATATCGAAAACCCAACATTTTTATTAATTTTGACAACGATTTTAGTCCAATTTCCAATAGGTATGCCTCGATTTTTTAAAGCTTCTTTTAAAACTTGAAGGGTTATATTAGTTTTTGATGTGTATAAATCGTAAATTGCATTACGAACATCCATTTTTACATTGTCACTTAAGTTTCTATCTTTGGCTTTTTTCGTGTACATTTTTTAATCTTCTTCGGTAGTAAATTATGCTTTTTTTCAGGCACATTTTTCTGCACAGTCCGTATGCCGATTCCCAAAGCTTTTGCTACTATCTCCTGGATATTGACTGGTGAATTTTCATTTTCGTAATATTTTATTAGATTTAATACCACTTTTTTCGCTTGTGGATGTAAAAAACCCGAAAATTGTTTTCTATTTTATTAACTAATACCAAGAAGCACACTGAATGTATTTTCCTGCCTAATAAGCTCACTGCATCCTGAATATTGTTATGGCCTATACCATATGATTTGGCTAGTTTTTTATTAGTAGATTTTATCTGAGTATTTTTGTATTGTATATGTATTTTTAGCATATTTTTAGACCATTTTATTGTTTCCTGTTAACTTTAAGTGTTCTTTAAATGTCCTGTAATTGTATATTTTTTAATCATGTTTTAATTACTTATTATATATTATTGACGACGAAAAGTTTATACTGTAAATGATTTCCGTAATAATTGAATTGAATTGAATATTACTCATGTTGTCCCTGACTTGTCAACCTGACTTTGAAATGACATCATAGGTCTATTTAACTCATCCTCCGGATTTTATGCGGAGGATATGATTACACGTAATAAAAGAAAAACCAACTTAAAAAGTACGTCGTTGATAAATCGTATTACCCGCACGATAACACTACTTTAGATGTGGAGCTTGTTCCTGTTTATTTTATTTTACTGATGCAGTGAACAATTTACTATGTTTTCTAAAAATTGATTTTCTTATTATTTCTAATTGTGATATTCAAAACAAATTTTACTTTCCAAACTTTTCGAAAAGATATTAACGATACGTTTTCGTTCTTTTATACATAGCAAAAAACTTCTTAAAAAACAACAACATGGTTTCACAAGAGATAAATCAACACTTACAGCATCGGTGGATTTTGTCCAATTCATTTATGATTCAATTGACCAAAATCATTACACTATTGCACTGCTCTTTGATTTGACAAGTGCATTTGATTGCATAGATAAGAACATTTTATTAACGAAGCGAACAAGTCGACACTTGGTTTCCGAGGGGATTTGAATAGTCTATTAAACTTCTTTCTACAGGAAAGAAAAATTCAAGTAAAAATAGGTACTACTCTTTCTGACCCTAAAATACAAAAATACGGAGTTCTACAAGGTAGTGTATTATCGCCACTACTTTTCTTACTTTTTATGAATGATTTGGTGGATTACCTTGGTTTGGGTGACAGTGCAAGTGTGGTTCTATATGCAGACGACACTTCGATCGTTTTGTCGGATCCGCGGCTTGATACCCTTGTCCTACTAGCTAATCGAGTACTTGATAGATTTAAAAGTTGGTGCTTGGGCAATAAATTATTGATCAATAAAAGTAAAACTCAGTATATGGCCTTCTATTAGAGACGTATTGTGCCTGACTTTGTTCTTGAAATGGATGGGGTAGAAATACACAGGACAGATCAAGCAGCATTTTTGGGCCTTTATGTGGATAGCCAGCTTACATGGAAGGGTCACATCGAGCATGTTGCTAGTAAACTAAATTCTGCCTACTTTGCAACAATAAATTTAAAAAACATCCTATCAACAAAGCAGTTAATTGATGTTTACTACGCTCTGGTGTACAGCCACTTAAAGTATATGATTCTTTGCTGGGGGCAGGCCACCGAATTAAATCGGATTTTTATCCTCCAAAAGAGAATAATTAGGAAAATATTCTCACTGCGCCCTCTGGAAACTTGCAAGCCCACTTTTACAAACAGATTCTCAGCATTTAAAAAAAGCCCTCACTGTTTCTGTGGCAACATCTTTAACAAGCTCCCTCAAAACTTAAAGTCTGAGATATCTTTTAAAACCTTTAAAAAAAATTAAAGTGCTATCTGGTTCAGAATTCTTTTTACTCGATCAATGAATATCTCAACAGTTGACTTTTTTTCTGTTTTGTTTGTTTGTATTTTTTTCCTTCCTTTTGTTTTTTTCCTAAATATAGTGTATGCGTAATATTGTGTAGAAATTTACCTTAGTAAATCAGTTTATTTTTATTATTTTATAATTTGACATTGTTAATACTTTTTTTAAGTCTTTTTGACAATAAATATGAATATGAATATGAATTGCAGACAGAAATTTAAACTAAAAACAATTTTTGTATTGACTTACCTGCGGACATATTCCAATAAGGGCATCGGCATGAGAATAAAACTCTTCTTTTAAAGATATAACAATGATCTGTAAGGATTCGGTTTTCTCACAGATGAACTTGGCCACTTTTCCAATATTAGTATTATCTAAAGCTGCATCTACTTCATCTAGCACAAAAAATGGAGCCGGTTGGTAACTATGAATTGCAAACAATAAAGCCAAGGCTGCAACAGTCTTTTCTCCCCCAGATAAATTAGACATTGGCTGAAATCTTTTTCCAGGCGCCACACAATTATAATTTATTCCATCCAGATAGGGTTCTTCTGGATTTTCAGCACCTAAAAAGCACCATTCAAATAAAAAAAAAATGTTCTATTTTCTTGTAACTCTCTACTAGTCACAAAATATAACAACAATATTTGATGATATATGCAAATTTTTAGTTAGTTAATTTCTTTATTTAGCATAAATGGTACAATTTACATTTTTAAAAAGAAACCATACTTTTGTGATCATTATCAGCCTTTAAAATTAAATAAATAATCTCTTAAGTTATATTTACATTTTCTATAAGATTTCTGAGACTATAATAAATGGTAGGTTATTATATTAAATCAAACCTTTACGCAAAATTGACTTATAAGCAACCCCTTTAATAACATGTAAAGCCATGAAGTGTCTGTCACTTGTTGAATATTGTGTGAGTTTAGGCAGATAGAAAAATATGTAAACATTAATGCGGTGTCTAGGTTTATGTTCAATAGTTTTTCGGTTATTTTGGTTCCCTTCCTAATTAATTCCTTGTTAATATTAATTATTAATTAATTAACATTAAAATGTTTTAAAACTTTCACTTGAGGAAGTAAAAAATACTCGGAAAAACACAACTGACAACTATCGCAACGAAAACGTCAAGCTGAATAAGCAATAATCTGGCCGCCTTGTCAGATCGGGTCGCCAGTGGACGTCACGACCTCCGTCTCACCCGCGCGGCCCCCTCGCCAGATAGCTGCTCATCGAGGTAACCTAATAGAGTTAATGAGCCTTGACATTACATAACATTTAAATATTTTAAGGTTCTAACAGAGAATGAAGTTGGAAAATCAGTCTTCCGGTTCGTCTCGTCGAAGGCAGACCTCTGTGTTATTAACATAAGTGGTTCCACGTGTTCGGTTTTGCTGCTTTATTTCGGGGGGAAGCGGGAGACTCAAGCGCTCAGAGTGGAAACTAACGACCCCGCTAGAAAGGGAGCAGACGCTGTGAACGTGTGAGGCCTAGTTGTTCCTGTATTCTATCCCGTTCGTCTGCCGCAGTTCTACATAGAATATTAGCGTAATGGCCGCTATGTGGCGGGAGTGGGAGGGGTAAGGGGATAGCTTGAAAGAAAAGGTTATCTCGTGAGACCAGTAGTACTCTCAAGGGGCATCTAGTGGAAGCCAAGATGCATTAGAAAGTTTTTAAATAAAGTCAAATTTAAAGATTTTGAAATACACGGGGTGACCGGGAGCTCAGAGCTCGCCATCCGGACATCCCACCGATAACGTCCCCAAACGGGAATAAAGTGTATCTCGCTCCGGACGGGGAGCAATCTGGCAAGTTGCGAAGTGCAGTGCCAAAAACATATATTGGAATTGGAGTTGGAAGTTGGAAAATTGGTGTGTATATTTAGGGTTAGGCAAACTAATTACAATATGCGTCAATCATATAATATCATATAGTAGTCGCCTATTATTTTACCATACAATATTAGACAGATATATGACGGAGATATGTTTAAGTTTGAGATAAAGAAACTGCTTGTTGCAGAAGCCTACTATGACGTGGGAGAGTACAGGGTGGCCATTTTATGGTGATACAGTACCTTATCTAGAAAACGGTAATAGTTACGACAAAAAGTTAAATACAAAAGTTGTTTGGATTCAATTAAATTTTTATTTTATTTCACTTTTGTTCATACAGGGTGTTTCGTTTTGACGTGACACATGTCAAGTTTCTTAATTTAAATCGGATACCCTATATATTATTACATATTTCGATTCTACTGTTAATTTGCGAAAGTTTTTATAATAACATCTATATTTGAATTTTTATCGTTTTTGAGTAAATTGAGTTTTTAGAATTATTTTAAAAAAACATATTCAAAAAAAAAATTTTACCTATAAAACTTTAATGGAACTGACTAATATCCTAAACATACATTACTAAGGGTTCAATTCAACGAGTTTCCATGCTGGTCTTACCAATTAATATACAGGGTGTTAAAAATGGAGAGCAAAACAAACAGAACTTTAAATGTAAAAATCTCCTGTTTTTCAAATAGAACACCCTGTATATTTTTATTTCATCTGATTCAGCGATTAATTACCTATCATTACTCATATATATGTCCTATACCTAAAATGAACAGTTTCGATTTTATTAGCCGTTTTCTGATTTGACTAATTTTTTTTTTAATATAAGTAAACAGATTGAGTGGGCTAAAATAAAAATGTCGTAAACTAAGCCTTATTCTCATTTCCTTAACACAGATAGCGACTATAAATAATGTTAGAAAATACAAATAAAAGTGAAATATTATGTAATGTATGTTCTTATTATTTAATGTTTACGAAAATAAGGGAAAGACAAAAAAATATCTTGTTCCACATGGTATAACTAATAACTAACCGAGTATTAAACATGATTAAAACAGATTATAAAAAAATTTCAATATGGCCACCGTTGCGATACATGAAGTGTAAATAGCCTCCAGTTTTCGAATAGCGTTCCTTACCGAATTAGATGCATTAAAATTATTGATCTCTTCCCTGATTTTTATTTTTAACTCATTTCTATTATTAGATCTATTTTTATAAACTTTATTTTTTAGTGCACCACACAAAAAGAAGTCTAAAGGGCTTAAATCAGGGCTTCGTGGTGGCCAGGATATTAAACCATGTCTTCCTATCCACAATGGAAATTGATTAAGGAAATTTACTACCGGTGCAACCGTGTGGTAAGTGGCGCTATCCTGCTGAAAAATGATTTTTTCTTGAATATTTGCTGGCAATGATTTCATTCCTAAGCAGCTCCAAGTATCTTTCGCCATTTAACGACCTGTCAAAAAATATTGGTCCGATAATACGGTCGCAAATAATTCCGCACCACACATTTACGGTTTGACGGCCTTGTTTTTTAATTGCTTTTATTAGTTTGAGACCAGTAATGAGTGTTTTTCCGATTAAAAATACCCGCCGTATTAAATGAGGCTTCATCAGTCCAAGCAACTTTTGAAAAAAAACACATTTTCGACCTGCCGGTCCATAATATCACAACAAAAAGTCAATTTTTCATTAAAGTCTAATTGTGATAATAATTGAGTTGGAAGAAATGTATAAGGATGATATCCATTCACTTGCAGTGTTTTTTGAATACTTCCTCTACTGACACCTGCACTGTCTCTGTCAGCATCTCTTTGGGATCTTTCATCATCTTCCTCGAAATAAAGTAAAATCTCCAGTTGTTTTTCCTCAGTGAGGACAAAATTGGGACGATTTTTCTTAGAGTTTTTAAGGACACCATTTCCAAATCACGCACAATTCGAAAAAATATAGACCTGGAGGGAACTCGATTATTAGGACATTCCCTCGAATATTCTCTAAGGGCTAACCCTGAACTTTTATTATTTTTTATCAACAGTTGTATAATTTCAAACGTTCATCTAAACTATATAAAGCCATTTTTTAACAAATTTTGCAGCAAAAATTTGACAAAAACGACAAACAGAGCAAATTGCAACTTAAGTCAACAATTGCATTAGGTTATTTCCTAAGCCTACCTTGATTTTTTTAGTTTCTGATCTCATTTACTGGCAAAATTCCGGGATAAATCAGAAAACGGCTAATAAAATCGAAACTGTGTTCATTTTAGGTATAGGACATATATAGGAGTAATGATAGGTAATTGAACGCTGAATCAGATGAAATAAAAATATACAGGGTGTTCCATTTGAAAAACAGGAGATTTTTACATTTAAAGTTCTGTTTGTTTTGCTCTCCATTTTTAATACCCTGTATATTAATTGGTAATACCAGCATAGAAACTCGTTGAATTGAACCCTTAGTAATGTATGTTTAGGATATTAGTCAGTTCCATTAAATTTTTATAGGTAAAAATTTTTTTTTAAAAAAATATGTTTTTTAAAAAAAAAATCTAAAAACTCAATTTACTCAAAAACGATAAATAATTGAAATATAGAGGTTATTATAAAAACTTTCACAAATTAACAGTACAATCTAAACATGTAATAATATGTAGGATGTCCCATTTAAATTAAGAAAGTTGACATGTGTCACGTCAAAACGAAACACCCTGTAGAAACAAAAGTGAAATAAAATAAAAATTTAATTGAATCCAAACAACTTTTATATTTAACTTTTTGTCGTAACTATTACCGTTTTCTAGATAAGGTACTGTATCACCATAAAATGGCCACCCTGTACCTCAGTGAAAGATACTGACTTGCATTTGTAAATGTGTGTTTATAAATGTTTAACAATATTCTAGGAGTCTGTATGCTTTTGGTAGCCTACTCTGACATGCGAGAGTGTCTCGGTGAAACACTTTGACTTAGACTTGTAAATGTTTTGTTTATGAAGTTTTAACAATATTCTAAGAGTGTGTCTTCGTTTTAATTACTTTTTACAATTAGCTTTTTATTGAAATGCTCTATTTTGCTGCAATTTTTATTTTTATTATTAAAACCGAGCTTGATGTTGTGATATCTAAATAAATTTTGATACTTGCTTGTCTTTGGTATTATGTTGTGTATTGTTATTGATATCATTGTTGTTCTTAAAGTGCGGGACACGAAAGAAAACCGGGCGGTCCTTAAAATAAAGGTTCATTGTCTTAGCAAGCGGAAAAGTAAAATTTGTGTACGCAAATAAATTTTATGTTATTTTATTTGTTGTAATAGTTTACCGCTTCACCTATAACTGGTCCACTTGTAATTGGGATGTGCCTAGAGTCTCCATGCACTTGCCGCTAGAAGGTTCTAGCTATTTCCAGTGGCGCCTATACATTTCGAGCATTTGTTTTCATTTCTATATAAATAATGATGGCGAGCAAAAGAGGAAAAACAATTCGAAGCGATGCACGTGAAGTTATTGCGAGCGTTATAGAGGCCTCTACTAGAGAACTAGAACGCGCTGCAGTTTACACTGGTGGTCCGGAAAGTAGTGTAAGAAAAATTGAAAGAGAATATAATGATCGCTCATGTTCTACTTCACCTTTAAAATCTCCTGGTAAAAAAAGACCCCGATTCTCATACAAAGATAAAATTGACGATGGTGATTTTCAAGTAATTCGACGGACAATAAGGGATTTTTATATAAACTTGAAACTCCGACCTGCAAATCCCTACTTCGTGCTGTAAAGAACAAAACAGATTTTCCGTACGGGTATAAAACCTTAAATCGGCTTTTGCGATCAAATGGTTTTGTTTGGCGCAAGTGCCAAAATAAACGAAAATTGCTCATTGAGAGACCAAATATTTTTCACTGGCGGGTGAAATATCTATCGACTGTAAGGCAATATAGGCAACAAGGACGCAATATTGTGTATCTAGACGAAATCTGGGTAGATGATATGACAGTGAACAAATGCTGGCAAAGTGAAAGTGTTACAGGTGTTGTTCAGGGAATCCGCTCTAGTAGTCGCTTTATTATAGTTCATGGTGGTTCAGAAGCCGGATTTCTTCTAGGTGCAGCTTTAGTTTTCCGCTCGGGACTAACAACTGGAGACTATCATGGACAGATGAATAGAGATAATTTTGAAAAGAGGTTGCTTGAGAAGCTTCTACCTAACATTCCTCCCAAATCAGTTGTGGTAATGGATAATGCGTCTTATTATTCTCACGTAGAAGATAAAGTGCCAACTAAATACTCACTCAATTATGAATTATATGAAGTAATATCAGCCAACACGCCTAGAGAAAAAAAGTACGAAATTGACGGTCTTTTACTTAACCTCGGTCATACACCTTTAAGGCTGCCTCCATACATGTGTGACCTCAACCCTATTGAACTTGCGTGGGCAGGAGTGAAAAAATATATTCGGTGAACTCTCAATTAAAGATTTAAATAAAATAAGATTAGAAGCGATTGACTCAATATCGGCTGAAAATCGGAAATCGTATGTTAAACCTGTTCGTTCTATTGAAGATAAATACTGGGAAGTAGATCATCTGGGATCTTCAAGTAGTGACGACGAAACCTCATCATTTTCAGAGGAAGACAACGTTTTAGAAGGAATCGGACCATTAGAATCACAGCCGTCAACCTCAAAAATGGCTTAGTTTTTTTTTTATACATTTTTATAAAATTGTTCATAAAGTAGCTGTCAATAAACTGCTTCAAAATAATTAATTTTCTGTTCATTACCGGGTGTCAAAAAATATCTAATATTGCAATTAATATTTGAAAAACTACAGAACTCATATTTTTCCAAAATTAACACATCATTATAGTAGGGGAGCCAGCACTGATTTCAGTGAACAAGATTTATCAAAATATTAACTTATGCAGTTCGACTTTGGGCTATTCGGGTATGCCAAAAGTGACCGTTTGTCTCCGTCTGTCATATTACTTTGTACAGGGGGCGACATTGTGAAGTACTATACAGGGTGTTTCCTAATTGCGTGCTAATGTTAAAGGGGGGTGATTCTTGGACCTTTTTAAAGTTTAATATGAACCTAAAAGTCTTAACTTTGGAGATACAGGGCTTTAAAAACAATTTTTTGAAAATCCTAATTCTAATGCTATTATAGATAAATAACCGTGTGAAATTTGATACAGGTCTTTTATGCATAAAAGGGCATTTTTTATTAAATCAATTTTTGAAATTTCTACCAGTAGCGTGCATATGTAATTAACCTGGGAAAATCCGTATGCTCTTTAATGCATAGAAGACTTGTATCAAATTTCATGCAGTTATCTACAATAGCATAAGCATTGGGATAAAAAAAGTTTTTCTTCTAAACTTTACCATCTTGTATCTCAAAAGTTAAGACTTTTAGGACATAAAAACACCCCCTTTAACATCAGCACGCAATTAGGAAACGCCCTGTATAGTACTTCACAATGACGGCCCCTGTATAAAGTAATATGACAAACGGAGACAGACGGCCACTTTTGGCATACCCGAGTAACCAAAGTCGAACTGCATAAATTAAAATTTTGATAAATCTCGTTCACTGGATCTGATGCTGGCTGGCCTTTTAAAATTTGGACTTGTAAATCGTGTATCACTATACTGGGTGGTCCAATAATAGTGGACGTAGGCAGTAACCCGGGAACCGTTAATGACAGAACTCAAGAAAAAAATATATTTATAGGTAAATCGATCAAGAAAAATCAAAATTAAATCATTTTAAAATTCGAAAGTTCGCCGTTTTTGCAACACAAAAGATATATAGAAGTGTGGCACACGAAAGAAAACAGACAAAAATAGATAAAGGTTCATTAAGCATAGTTAAATTTTTTAATTATCTGAAGTGTGTATAGTCAAAAAGGAGTGTCATATTATTTAAAGAACGACGGGACAACACTGGTTTAAAGAGATTTCTTGGCCGATCTTCCTAAACCGCTTGACTCCGTCCGGTTTTCTTTCGTGTCCCGCACTTTATGTATGACTGTTTTCTCTCTTTTTTTTATTAACATTTATCAGCTTTGTCCACAAGAATACCATAAAATACAACAGAACAAGAACACTGTCTTGTTTTGTGTACAGGGTGTCCCATTTTCGTAGGTTTTACGGGGTTTCCAGCTTATGAGTAGAGATAGAGAGATGCGGTTTTCGCGACACCGTGCTACTTTTCGATGAAACTAAAGAGGCCGCAAACAGATTTGCCCTAACCATTTTAGTTTCCGTGCTACAGGGTGATTTTGAAAATTTGTCATTTTCGGACACCCCCTGTAACTCAGCTACCATAAGTCATATTTATTTTCATAAATAACATGAAAAAATGCATTTTTAAACGGATTTATGGCATAGCAGATCAATCGAAATAAGAGAAGGTGGCTGTGGTAACCATGGCAACGCCAACAAAAATATGATCAGGCAGCCATTACTGCTGTCATTTTTGGCATTATTGCGTTTAAATTTTTCTTGACGTCTATTATAATTATTGTTTTTAATATGGCTCAGAATCAAAAATTTGAATATTTTGAGAAATATGATATGAACGCGTGTTTTATATTGTCTAATGAAGATGCAGATCAGGCAGCAGAGCTTTATCTGAACAGGTTAGTTCTTTTTTATCTTCCTGCATTTTGACTTTATTGGTTCGCTTTATTTTATCTTAGATATCCCGAGAGAAGACAACCAGAAAAAAGAATTTTTCAAAAAATTAAAAATAATCTTTGCCAATATGGATCTTTTAACAAGCCTCGATCGCGAACTTACAATAAAGACAACGAAGAATCTGAGGTCAACGTTTTAGCCCTCGTTCAGACAGCTCCTGAAACATCTTGCAGGAAAATAGACGAAGAGGCGGGTGTACCGAAAACCAAAGTGCAGAAAATTTTGAAAAAGCACAAATTCAAACCCTATAAATACAAACTTGTGCATCATCTGCATCCTGGTGATGCAGAGCGCAGATTGGAGTTCTGCGATTGGTTTATAAATATGAAGGCAGAAGATATCGATTTTGAAAAAAAGATTATTTGGTCAGACGAGGCACATTTTACTAGTTCAGGGATTTTAAATAGACACAACACGCGATTTTGGAGTCAAGAAAACAACCATGTTATTTTTCCTAGGGAGCGTCAGGGCAGATTTGGATTCAATGTCTCCTGTTTTATTTTCAACCGAAAAATAGTATACCAAATATATGAAGGAAATCTGAATTCGATTGGTTACGTGCGAATCCTAGAAGGCGCATTAGGAATTTTGGATGATGTTCCCTTGGCTCAACTAAATAGGATTTATTTCCAGCAAGACGGAGCTCCAGCCCACAATGCCAGAATAAGTCAAAACTGGCTTAACGACCATTTTCCTGGAAGATGGATAGGAACACACGGACTTGTTCGATGGCCACCACGATCCCCTGACCTCTCAGTTTTAGATTTCTTTTTGTGGGGTTATTTAGAAAACAAGGTTTATGTAAGGCGATACGAAAACTTAGAACAACTAAGAATGGCCACCGAAAACGCTTTTGCAGAGTTACAAAGACAGTCATTTACAATAGAAAATGCATTAAAAAGAATTTTTAAAGTTTGTCACACTTGTAGGACACATAATGGTCTACAATTTGAACAATATTTGTAGTTTTAATGAAATTATAATTATTACCTTTTACCTACTTCCTAATTTTTTCTGATGCTGTTACTTTGTTATTTCGTTAATAAATATTTGTTAACTTTTTCCATGGCTCCACAGCCACCTTCTCTTATTTCGATTGATCTGCTATGCCATAAATCCGTTTAAAGAAAAATGCATTTTTTCATGTTATTTATGAAAATAAATATGACTTATGGTATGTTTTTGAAAAGCTCTCGACACGAAGAATAAGATGAAAAAATAATATATAGGGTGTCCCATTTAAAAAATAGTAGGTTATGCCAATATGTCAAAAACTATGACTCTCAGCAAAAAATCTGAGTATGCCACTGAATTCTACGTGAAAAAATCTATAAATACCAGTTGAAACATTTTAAATATATTTTACGATAGCTGAGTTACAGGGGGTGTCCGAAAATGACAAATTTTCAAAATCACCCTGTAGCACGGAAACTAAAATGGTTAGGGCAAATCTGTTTGCGGCCTCTTTAGTTTCATCGAAAAGTAGCACGGTGTCGCGAAAACCGCATCTCTCTATCTCTACTCATAAGCTGGAAACCCCGTAAAACCTACGAAAATGGGACACCCTGTATATATAAATAAAGAAAAAAAGATGCCATTAAATCGTCGTTGGGAATTTTAAGTAAAAAAAAATGGAATGTAAATAGAATAAGATTAACAAAAATATGTATTACCTAAAAATGCTTGTGCAGATTGATTCTGTGCCAGCGACTTATAAATAGAATCAATTTCGTTATACACGTGATCGAAACAAGCCGTAAATCGTTCATATCTTTGCAGCTTTATTTTTTCAAATGCCGCTTTAGCCTTCCTGTTCTGTTTTCTGAAATTTTCGAATTCTTCATTGGTCGATTGCAGTTTCCCCTGAGCCAATTCTAATTTCTCCAGGGCTTTCATATTAGGGGCCTGGATTTTTTGCAGTGTGTCTTGCAAACTGTGGATGGCTTTAGTTAGTTTGTTTTCCCTCTTCTTTATTTCGTCTTTCTCCTCGAGATCCTTTAGGTCATCTGACAGCATATCATAGTCTATTTGTATTCTACAATTAATAATAGAACATTACTTATTTTTTAACTCTTACTGTCATAAAATTTTCAGGAATGAAATGAATAATTCAAGGAAGTAAACAAAGCTATACATTAATGTGATGTCAACAGAAAATTATTATAAATTCCAATGGAAATTAGTTTCAAAATCCGATTTTAAATATAGTAAGTACAGCCAGTGATCCAGAATTTAAGATTTATCATAATATTACACTGTCAACTCAAAAGAAACATTCAAATGCACTTCTAACAAAAGTTAAAAAAAAAAAATTCAATAGAGTTAGTTCTTGTGGCAAAGACGCAAAATATGGTCTAAAAAGAGGAAAATCAAACAATTTCAGACAATTCAAATTCAAAATTCTTTTATTGCCATTCAGGTTAAGCATAACATTGGGTCGTCACAAATACTAAACATATAAATATAAATTAAACGCTAAAAATATAAATTAAAAGCAGACCACATACACACGGACACACATTCAACAAACACACAAATTCAAACTAATACTTAACAGAAATATAAGCTTAAACTAGGATTGTCAATCACCAGACTAGGTTATATAGCATGTCTTATCTGACAGTATTCACATTGATAATTGTAATTAATATGTTTTGCTGTTTGATGTATGAAATATTCTTCCAATGAATAAAAAGGATGGTTTCTAAAAAAGTCTCTAATTATTGCTTTAAAGCTACTATAATATGACTTAACATCCTTGATAATTTTTGGAAGTGAATTAAATATCTTAATTCCCATATAATGGGGTCCTTTCTCATAGAGTGTTGTTGAGTGTTTTTGAGTATTAAGATAATCTCCATGTCTCCTTATTATATTACTATTTCCTATAGAATCATTACTTCTAAATTCGTGTTTGTTTTTATATACAAAGCAGCACATGCCATACAAATAAACAGAGTATAGGGTCATTATGACCAATTTATGGAAGAGCGGTACACAGCTTTCTAGATAGCTTGCCTTACACATTGTTCGAATAATTCTTTTTTGTAATAAAAACACCCGGGATGCAGTCTGAGGATGAGTTGCCCAAAATATTACACCATATAGGAGACGAGAATGGACATAAGCATAGTAGAAAAGCATAAGAGAGTGTTCACTTACAACATCTCTCAGATTATAAATAGCGTAATTTGCTGATGAAAGTCTTTTATATACAAGGTCTCCATGGTAATGATAGCTCAATTTGTCATCCAGTTCAAGACCAAGAAATTTTAATGTTTCAATTTGATTAATTTTTTGATTTCTAATTCCGATAGAAAGTTGCGAATTGTTTCTATTTTTAAACTCCATAAAGTTAGATTTGCTAGCATTAAGCAGAAGTAAGTTATTTTCACACCAGTCTTGCAAATTTTCGGCAGCTTGATTGGCTAATTGATAAGCGAGAGCTGTGCTCTTGTTTGATACAACAATTGAGGTGTCATCTGCAAACTGCACTACCGATATATCATTTCCACCCAGTCTGATACTCAAATCATTGGAAAAAATAAGAAATAAGAGGGGTGAGAGAAGCGATCCCTGTGGAGCTCCTGTGGTGATAGCAGTGAAATCAGACTGATAAGTAAAATTCATTATGTCATTTTTCGTGCTTTTTATTTGCACAGCCTGTGAACGATCTTGTAGAAATGATTGAATCCACTTTAAACTAATACCTCTTACACCCAGCCTCTCAAGTTTATCAAACAAAACTTCATGGTTCATTAAGTCGAATGCTTTACTGAGGTCAAAGTAAACCCCCAAAGCAGTCTTACCAGAGTCGAGAGACTCCATTACTGATCTAATATGGCCATAAAGAGCTGTTTGGGTGGATTTATTATGAAGAAACCCATGTTGAGAGGCACTAAAAAATGATATTTTGTTCAAAAAGACTAGTAATCTTTGATAGAATGCCCTTTCTATTATCTTGGAGAACGCTGAAGGAATGGCCACTGGCCTGTAATTCCCTAAATTACCTCTTGTTCCTTTTTTATGTAGGGGTATGATTTTGCTTTTCTTTAAAATATCAGGAAATTGACCTTCAGTGAAAGAGTTGTTAATTATATACTCAAGTGGTTTACTTATTAAGTGAGATATATCTTTTAGAATATTACATGGAACTTCGTCTAGGCCAGCTGAAGTTTTTGAACAGGTTTTGTTTATTTTATTTTTGATTTCACATTCGTCCACAGGTGCCAGGAAAAAAGATTTTTCACTTGTAGATATAAACTCAGGCTGATCTCTTCTCACATTCCCACCACTTTGCAGTGGATTTTGACTGAAACAAGTATTAAACATATTACATATTCTATCAACATCGGTCACTGTTTCATCATTACACTCTATTTCATATGAATTAGTATAGTTCTTACTTTTCCCCGAGACATGTTTTATGATATTCCAAACAGTCTTGTTTGTATTATCGGATTTTAAAACCCTATCATCAAAATGTTTTTTCCTGCTTTCTGATAGCAGACGCTTGTATTCAGATAATTTATTTTTGTACATAATGGAGATGTTATTATTGTTGTTAAAAGTAGTCTTTAACCAGTATAGGTTTTTTACTTCATCAGAAAGGTTAATTATATCTTGGTCATGCCATTTATTTCTATTATATTTATCCGAATTTTTTTTATGTATGTATGTAAATGTATCGCCTTATAAAAAAAATTAAAACAACTATTCAGAAAAAGATAAAAACTTCAAAAAACTACCGAAAAGTCGGCACTAAAGTTATAAAACTCATAGACATTACTTAAGGTATTATACCATATTATGCATGTAGTTAAAAAGAACCAATTCTAAAGGAAATCAACTACTATTAAATACATAGCCTTCTTGGTAAGAGTGAGGGGCAAAATTCCCACTTGCTGAAAGTTCTCAGAAACTTCCGGACATTTTTCTCTTAAAAATGTTCCATGAAGTTGTAAAATGTTTTATTATGAAATGCAGATGTTTCTGGATGTGCTAATTCATAGTATAGTCATGTGCAATAGGGTATGTTAAATGTGGTTTATGGTCTTGTTTATCGTGTGCAACAGAAATTATTAGTGAAATCAATATGTCAGAATGCTAGAACTGTAGTTTAACCTGTCTCTTTGAAGATATTACCAAAAGCAACGAAATAAAAGACCTCTTTGGTGCCCCGTGGAAACTCTTCAAACTAACCTACCATAAAAATTACCTAATAATATCATCTAGCGAAATACGTGCACTGTTCACACCGATCCGAGTAATTCGCTTATATTGCCCTACATGTATGGATGTAGATAACGCATTCATAAGAATAAATAGACAATCTCTAATTTCAAGAAGCAATCCAGGATTCACCCATTATTAAGATCCTTCAAGAAACACTGGTAGAACTGGGTAATGAAATTCAAACCACCAAAAACCAACAATTGATGAAATAATAGAAAGGGAACGAAGGCGTGCCAACATATTAACTTTTAGAATCGGGGAGGCGAAGAACAAAGTCAGGGATATCAGAACCGCGGAAGAGACACCAGTTGAAGAGATTATTGAAGCAATAAACCCGGGTATATCTAACAAAATCATCAAAATTCATCATGTAGGTAAGTACAGGGTGTCCGGATTTGGTTGCAAAGGCAGGGTATCTCGCTTATTTTTAAAGATAGAACCTTGCGGTTTTCACGAACTTGAGCTAATTTTTTGTCAAACTCATGAAGCCGTAAACAAAACTTTCATAGCCTTCTAAAGGACAGGTTTGGTCTAAATGTGTCCTGCTTCATATTAGGAACACATATAAAATTTTATATATTTGAGGGAAATCTAACAGCCAATCGCTATATAGAAATTTTAGAGGCAGCTATACCTGAATTACTTGACGATGTTCCTCTAGCGCAAATTAACGAAATTTAATTTCAACAGGACGGTGCTCCTGCACACAATTCTGGAATGAAGAGATTATTTCTGGACAATAATTTTACCAATCAATGGATCGGAACAAATGGACCTATAAGATGGCCCCCTTGCCCTGCTGTCTTTTGGGAAATATTTGGTGTTGATTTTCCTGGGACCAGAATCTACTATTGTGCCTATTGAGTATACCAGAATTACTGAAATGTGCTTCGTCTGACCATATAACCTTCCTTTCAAAATCTCTAACCATATCGCATCTTTCTCGAAACCAATTGCAGAAGACTACCCGACACTCTGCATCCCCTGGCTGTAAGTGCTGCACGAGCCTAAATTTGTATGGGTGGTATTTGTGCTTTTTTAGAATTTCTTGAACTTTAGTTTATGGAATCCCTATGCTCTTTTCACTGGCCCTACAAGAGTTTGTAGGGTAAGCTTCTGCATTAGCCAAAACCGTAATTTCCTCAGCCTCCCGATTTTCTTTATTATATGTTTTCGTACGAGGTTTGATAAATGATCCGTGATTAAGTAAATTCTTTTTTATCCGATAAAAAGTGGATATATTAGGTTGCCTCCTTTCTGGATATCTAAATAAAAATTAAGCAATAGTATTTCAACATACCTAAAAATTAACTATTTTCCTGTTAAAATACATCTCAGAAGCCGCTTCAACATTTTCATTACTTAATATAAAACAAGTTAACATATCGTACTTTTCATAATGTTCGAAAGTTTGGTTTTCTTCCATAATAATACAAATATATTTTTACACAATAAATAAATACAAAAAACTAGCGCTATATTTTATATACGCGTACAAAATTGGGAAATGTCATTTGCTTCCAAGAAATCAAAAGAAAACGGCATCGTTTTGCATGGGCTTCTGCAAAATTTGGGATGATAATTATAAAAATTAGGATTTTTGTTGTTGTTTATTAAAATAGACCCATACTATTATATATTTTTGAGAAGCTTTTAAAAGGACAAATCAATTTCTGGACAGGGTGTCCCATTTAAAAAAATACAACTTTGGGTCATATCTAAAAAAATAACAACTCAAATGAAAAATATGACTACGCCACTGGATCCAGCGTAAAAAACTGCATAAGCAGCAATTTTTCCCATTGCGTTAAGTTAAAGGTTAACCGAGATACCAGGGGTGTCCCAAAATGCAAAATTTTCTATTTCGCCCTGTATCTCATTAACGAAGAAGGGTATGAAAATTTTGTTTACGGCTTCATGAGTTTCACAAAAAATTAGCTCAGGTTCGTGAAAACCGCAAGGTTCTATCTTTAAAAATAAGCGAGATATCCTGCTTTTGCAACCAAATCCGGACACCCTGTACAAGGAAGATACAATAAGACCTATTAAAATAATTTTCAGCAACAAGGTCGAGGTTCTCTCAGTTCTGAAGCCGAGAGGTACACTAGGACAATACAAGCAAATATATTAAAAGCGACCAAACACGTTCACAAAGAGCTTACCTAAAAGAGTTTATTCACATCCTAGAAGAAAATAATTAAAATTAAAGATCGAGAAACTTCACCGAAAAAAAAAAAACCAGTAAACCTTCAAGAAAACAAAAAAACTAGTAGGTGCCTGTGGTAATACCACATCATCATCTTCGCTTATTAACTTTACAATAATGTACACTAACATCAATTCTTTAAAGACAAAAATTAATGAATTTAGGGCAATAATTTACTCTACTATAACGCTTACTGAAACGTGGCTCAATTCTAGCTATCCTGACTCACTAATGTCAATAAAACCTCTTTAGATGCGCCCGACAAGTGACTAGAGGAGGAGGTGTATGCATCTACACATCGAAGAGAATAGGACAAGTCATCATAGTCAAACCTATAGTGTTTTAACTTCCCTATTGGGACCAAGGGGACCCTGTTGGGAGGTTTTTATAGACCAAACAAGGGTTATAATGGGCCGTATCTACAAACCACCAAGTACTTCTCAGGAAAATCAAAATCAGCTCATCAGTATTCTTAATGAAATTTTCAAAACCGAGACTTTTACAATAATACTACGAAACTTTAACTTTCCTGAAATAGATTAATCAACTCTAACTTCCAGACCTAGCATAAACGTTCAAAAATTTCTTGAATCCTATACCGCATGGGGAATAAACGAACTAACTGATTTCCCAACAAGATATATGAATGACAATTCCTCATTACTCTACCCTATTTTTACTAATGATAGCAAAGTTTTTGCGTCGATACAAGAAAGACCCCCAATTGGGCTAAGAGATCATTCAGTTATTATGGCTAATCTCCAAATTAAAATACAATCAAGACAAACTCATACAGAAAGAAAGAGAAGAAGAAGTTATCAACATCCAAAAATAAACTAAAAACTATTCTTTGGGAACCTAGGAAAAAAAATGGATTGAGCTTTCTTCAATAATCAAACATACACTTCTTTAAATACGTAAAACGATCGCTCAATTCTAATGCTGGAATCATGGTTCTAAAAATAAAGAAACTCAAGAACTAGTTAGACCAAAAAAGATGTGCAACAATGCTCGAATAGTTCAATAAAACATTCACATCTGAAGACACCAGAAACATGCCTGCTTTACCTCCAACTACAAGATCTGTTTTAGAAATCAATTCAACTAACCTCACCCAGAGAAGCAAAAGTGACAATGATTAAGTGAAAATTATTTTCATGTCATTTCAACTAAGCCTACAATTTTAGAAAAACTGAAAAAAAAAAAACCAAAAATAACTATTATGGTTTTTTTTTTTTTAGGTTTAGTTGAAATGACAGATGAAAATAATTTTCACTTCATCATTGTCACTTTTCCTCCTCTACAAATTGGTGAGGTTAGTTTTTCAATCCGACGTTTCGGATTCGGGCAATCATCATCAACTTTTTTTAATTTATATACGGACCTGGATTTTTTATTTAACTATTCAATACCTTTTATAACCCTAAATTAATTTATTAATATATAAAATTCGCATCATTTGAAAAATTACTAAACAACGCCCTCTAGTGACCACTAATTGAATCATTGTGGTACAGTTAATAGTTCTACGTGAAGAGCAAAAAAGGCGCTTTTGTAACAAGTTCAATGTAATCGCTTCATCCAAAACAGATATAAACTTTTGAAAGAAAAAAAGTTTAACCTTTCTTAACCACTTTATCACTGAAAATAAAAGAAAAAATACTAAAACGCTGCATAATTGCCCGAAGAATACAATGCTTATATTTTCGGCAAACTTTAATTAGGAAAATTCAATGCTTATACGCCTTCTAGCTGCCATTCTTCGAACTTGAAACTAAATTTCCAGCGAGTTTTCTTGGCCGATTTACCATAAATATTTTTCACTATAATTATGTAAACAATGGTTACCGAATTATGGCCGGAGACCATTCTTAATTGGACACCCAGTACAACATCTGTGGAAATTTTGAGGAATAATCTCGGAAAATTTCTTTTCCATTACTACATGGTAATCAAACAGTAGTTTGACGCCAAATCCAATATGTAAAATTTTAAAGATTGTTTAAAATTTCACCCTGTTTATATGTTCATTAAATGTTGCCCCTTATATATGGTATATAGATAAATACCTGGATTCTCTCTCATATTGCTGTACAGTACTACTAGTATCATTCGATGAGGACTGTGATGGATCGGCAGCAACAATATCTTCCATATTTCCTACCAACATTGGCAAAGCGATGTCATCCATCTAAAATGTTATCAAATAGGAATGACTATATGTAAATAAAAAAAATACACCACTTCTTTGAAAATACAAACTTTTAGCTTTTTTCAAAAACGAACAAATGATACATCAACAACAACTTTTCCCATTTGACTATACTTTGAATAGTTTCCAAGATCCCAATACAATCCCTACTAATTTCAGACACTCTGTATATAAGATCACGACATAACTTAGAATTTTGATTCCGCGAAATTAATTATTGATTTATGGAAAAAACAGCTTAATAAAAAAAACAAATTCCACGCTTTTACCCCTTCATATATACAAACTATTTTCATTTTGTAACATAAAAGTTTTTTAAAATCCAAATGTTTGCGATAATCAAACAAACTCGACTTTACCTTACAGTGCAGCAATATTGCGTGTCGATCACTTTTTAAACTTTCTATTTTCGATTCTATTGAAACTATAGATTTTTGAATTCCTTGGACATCCTTATTTGCGGAGCCAACTTCTCTCCTGGCTTTACCTAAAAAGAACACATTTAATTACCATTATTTTAAAATTTTCAAACATAGATTTTTAACGTTAGACTAGGCATACCTAACTCTTCTTCCATTTCCTCCACTTCCTTCTTCTTTGACATTTTTTGAGCCTTAAGTTCATCTAAATGCTTCAATTCTTTATCAATTTCATCTCTTTGTTTAGCTTCTTGCTTCTTGGCCGATTCCAGTTTTTCCTCTTCGTCATTTACCGTCCTTTCCCAACGGCTCACGTTACTCTGTGTATCGCGACTTTTTTCAAATTCCAAGTTGCTTGTTATGCGATTTATCTGCATTTGAAACTCGAGACGTTTCTGCTTTCTCTCTTCTTGAGCTCGCAATTCACGGTCTTCATACTGCCTGATGTTTTTCACTCCTAATAAAAAGGGATTAAAATTAGAAAAATTTAGCTTTGCAACGCAGACTGTAATAAAAACCCTGTGATTAATTATAATTTTCCTTATTTACAATTTCCAGATTGCAGGTACTAAAGATAATTCGAGATTGTCAAAATGTGTCAAAAATTGTACATTGTCTGCCACCCTTAAACATACGTTGGACGTGTAAACACCCTCTACATCAGGTCAGCATACACTAATATGCCCTCAAAAAGTAAAGACATTTGACAAACTATCTGGATAACGAGGCAAACATTATCGAAAACTGCAAAGACCTCGATCAGGCGGCGAACCAACAATGGATGTTAGAGAAATCACAATAAACGTCTTAGCAGATCCCAGGGGCGTGCGGTGAAATTTTAAGAAAGGGAAGCAATTTTTAGAAACTTACCTATCTGTAATGTAATTCGATTCTTCGATAATTTTTTGCAAATTTGTCAATGACGTCATCATAAAAACGTCGATGCTCCGACATATTTTGGAGAAGTTTATTTTCAATGGACAACACCGATGTCTCTCCTGCCCCGTTGAATTTCTGACGCAATTTTTTATACGTTTAAGTGTTGAAAAATTGCGTTCTACTGATGAACTTGTGGCAGGTATTGTCAATACTAATTCACATAATTTCTACACTTCAGTGTAGGCATCTTCCAGCTTCCTCTTTTAAAAATTGCATTAGTTCCTTAGCGTTACTTTTTGCGCTAATATCATCAGTTTCATAAATCACTTTTAGTTCAGATCGCAGTAACACTCGGTCCAAGAACTGGCCACAATGAAGAAAAAGAGATTTAAACGCATCTTCTGGAAAAGTTTTTCCTTTAAACGCATCAAAATTGCAGAGCTCGAGGAATTTAAAATCATTTAAACCGTTAAATCTATAGTTTATGTGTTGCTGAATTTGATCGATTATTTCATAAAAGAGGCGTCTGTATGATGTTTGAACATCTCCCACCTTGCCTATTCGAAGACGCTTGGCTTGTGGCTCTACATTTAACGTCATCGTTTTCTCCCAAAATAGGTTAAAGTCATCTCTTTTTTGGCTTAACATGGACTTAAATCATCCACTTTTTTTAGGCAAAAAGCAATATCATTTGTTTTAGTTTGTAATATATTAAAAACATTGTCCGAGAATGGATATATTCCTGAAAATATGTTCAACAAATAATTAAAATTAAAATCTCGTTTCAAACAGTCCAAAAACCCCCTCGAACTATTTATTGCTTCTGAGTCCCACGTTTCATTATTTTCTATTATATTCTCAAATAGCTCAATCAGTGATTCACGATTTTCAGATACTGTTAACACAAGTCTTCCATTATAGTTCCACCTAGTAGGAGCTACTTTGGGCAATCGTTTGTGAACAATGGAGTCCAAAGCTTGTGTACGTTTTATTGACTTAGAAAAAAAGCAGTCATGCCACTTAAAGTAACGAAAAATACTTTACACTCTTTAATGTGAGTGATGGACTGGGATAAAACTAAATTTAATTTATGAGCAAAACAATGGACAAACACAGCACTTGGGAAATTCCCGAACTTTAGCTTGCAGACCCCCTAATTGTCCTGCCAACACTGCAGCTCCATCATAGCTTTGAGCAACTAATTTTTTTCTCTCCATTAATTTCTTTAGTAACGTTATAAACTACGGTATATAATGCATCTGCTGTACGATTTTCGGACACATTCTTAAAACCTAAAAATCGCTCTTGAATACTTCCGTCTGTTTTAACGTAGTTTACTATAGATAATTGGCTAAAATTAGTGATATCAGTTGTTTCGTCCAGAACAATAGAAATGAACCGCGCCGCGCCAATCTCCTGCTTAATTCTTTTTAGAATAATGGTTGCAACAGCGGAAATGAAATCATTCTGGATTCGATTCGACGTTCCGCAAAAAACGCTATACTGCTCTAAATGATTTTTTAAGCAATCATCATATTTTGCCATTCAACTAAGTAAATCTTGAAAATTTCCTCTATTTGAGAAACCCTTGTTTCGTCATGACCTCTAAATGTCCGAGAATACAAACAACATCGATAAGTCTTTTGTGACTAATTTCCAACTGTTTTATTAAGGGTGTGTTCAATTCTGGTTTTGTCGAAGACTTTTTCTTTTATGATGGTCTGCAAATGCGCTTTGGACATAATGTGTCGTTTTACAGTTTTATGGAAATTGTTTAAATCGGAAAAACCAGTTTTATTCCAGAGACCTTTTTCATTTTCAAAAAGTAAACATGGCCAACAAAATAATTTACTTATATTTTCACACCCTGTTAGCTCTTTAAATTGTTCGTATTGTTTTTCCGGTTAAAAATGTCTAATACAGTTTTTCATTTTTGTGGTAAAATATTTCATAGGCGGTTTTGCCCTTCCTTTGGAAATTATTTGAAGCTTATCAGCGAAGTTTAATGTTGAAAATCCCTTTATTATTAAGACACACACCACACATACACACACACTCTTCTTACTAAACTCAACAACATTTTCAACGTTATTACCGACAGCCGAAGTTGACGGTATTTGCATATCCATATGCACGATGCGACGTACGTATCACACAACACATGGATAGCCGTTCAAACAAAGAACCTACTCCAACGATAGCTTCCGCCACCACTTAAAGCACGCGACTGAAATGCAAAAATTGCAAACAGCCGGTGGAAAGTTCAATAACCTCTGGCTAGATTCACAGGAAATCAAGCATACAGGACTTGGCTGCAGAGAAGCTAGCGGCCCGCATAGGTTCTATTCGATATTGTATTGTGGCTGGGTCGGAGTCAAGGCCGCATTTATTATGGGCTTAATAATTGAGATAATATTTAAGCATTTTTAAATATAAACTAAATTAAGGGTTTCCTATTTCAAAAATTACATTTTAGAAGATGTTTTGTATTTTTTTTTGGGGAAGCACTGCTCCCCTTGCTTGCATAGACTGCACGCCCCTGGCAGAATCAATAGACAAGAAAGAAACTGTTAAGCTGATGATTACATGTTTGAAATGAGACAAAGGCGCAAACCTGCCTTAGAGATAATCAAAGATATTGAAACAGTCAACAATTTTCAGGATAATCAGACCAAATTCGACTTAAAATAAGAAAGGGACTTAAAACATAAAGCGGCAACTAATACATCCAAAAAAGAAGCAACACTGAAAAGTTATGAAAATTTAAAGAAAGAAACTATAGAGGGCTACTAAAGGATTCCACTTCCTAACTATAATCAAAAGTTATACAGGACATGTAAGGCAAAGACTACATGAGAAAGTTAACGTCACGTCACTTCTACGGTATAACAAAATTGCCCAATACAAACCTCGTCCTAAGCCCAATCCCAGCTCTTAAAATTCAAGAAATGTTGTGTTTAAATATCTTACCAGGAAATCTGTCAACATATTTGTTAAAGCTCCTTCAGCTTTATTGATGAGTTATAAATATGCCTAATTTAGGGAAAGCACAGACTTATATAAAGTTTACACATCCTTTGTCTGATAGGAAAAACCTTTAAAATAGTAAAGCCAAAGTTAGGAAGATTTCTTATTTGTGCAACTGTCCGTGACATGCGCTACGACGCTTCAATTGCAGTCTTATTTTCATACAGTCTATAAATATCGATTTGTCTAAATAACTGATTTTTCAATTGCCTCAATACTTTATTCCTAGCAGTAGAATGTAAAGGAAACTTTTTTTCTACTTTGTATGAAGAGGTTTATGGTGTTTCTCAATATTTTTTCTTGGAGTAAACAAAAGCTTTATACAACAACCATACCTTTAGTTTCTGTAAATTAATTAACACGACCGATTTTTACTGACTGCCATAATTATTAAAGCGATTTTATTAGCTGCGCCTTCAATAATACCTTTATTTGACAATATGTACTTGGAAAAATTAAAACTACTGCGGCTAAAACAGACAGAGATGAAAATATACCCAATTAATGGGCAATAATTATGTAAGTATCTGAAACATCGATGATTTTATATTCCCACAGATACTCGTATACAGCGTGTTTCCTAAACATTGGTAAAAAATTCGTAGGGTGATTCCTAAGGTATTTTTATGAAAAAAAGTTATTACAAACATTTGTCAAAAATGCTTCCTAAGGGAGCTACGCCCCTTCAAATGGGGCACCCTGAAGACGGTTTTTCCTCCATATTTCCGAAACCGTTCATACAAAAATCATGAAAGTTGGTACATCGTTCAAACTTTGAATGCTGAATCAGAATTTGAGCCCAGAGTATCAAAATTTTAATCAGGGGTGTACCAAAGCGGGGGGGTTGAGGGTAAAAACAACCCCATTTTTTATGACATGCTTACTTTACATTCTGATATCCTGGTATGATACCTGGAGGTTTTTTACGTAAAAAAGGTATTCTTAGTTCATATCAATAGGGATAGTAGTTTTCGAGAAAATCGCAATTTTCTACAGTGATGCATCGGCACCCTAAAGACGGGTTTTCCTCAAAATTATTGAAACCTCTCACCGTGAAATATTGAAATTTGGGATACTGCATAAACTTTTGACGCCAAATTAGATTCTGAGCTGAGAATTCCCAAAAAAAAATTATCGGAGGCGTATCATACTTAAGTGGTTAGGGGTAAAAATAAACCCAATTTTTTGATGATTAGACTCTTGAAGAATTTTTACGTGAAAAAGATACTCTTGATATTCATTGGGATAATCGTTTTCGAGAAAATTGTATTTATCTGCTGAGAAATTTACAGTTAGTAAGTATGTGTTGGGTAGATCTCATCTAAATCCTAGAGATCAACGAAGAAAAGTAATTGAAGACTTGAAGTAAATAACGGGCTAAGTGACAAAAAATCTGAAATTAGTTTTATTTGCTTAACGTGGTCTATGTACCATTGCCTTTAACGTGAATACCGGGCATTATTTCATAGTTAAGTGACTCATAGTGTCATTATTTGTCAATAATAAATCAGTCGGAAATTAAAAAATAAAATGCGTTTTTATCTTTTATTAACATTCCGATAGAATAATATTTTCAAATCATAGCAGACTGGTGCAGATATCGGAAGCAAAGTTAGTTTAAATCTGAATCTTCATTCTTTTTGCTAGTGAAGTTTTTCATCATGAATCGCTATACGAACGCTGAAATGACTGATATGCATTTCTTATATGGACTTGCGAATGGTAATGCTTTAGAGGCTAGAAGGTTGTACATTGAACGATATCCTAACCGTAATGCTCCTGACAGCAGAATGTTCCAGAGAATACATCAACGACTTCATGAGACAGGCACATTGAAACAAAATAGAGGACCGGGAAGACCCGTGACGGCAAGAACGGTGGAAATCGAAGAAAATGTTCTGCATATAATAGAGGAAGATCCAGGTACTTCCACTAGAAAAATTGCAGGTGCGTTGAATATCAGTAATAAAACTGTGTGGACAATTCTTAAAGACAATTTGTTGTATCCATACCACATACAACGAGTTCAGGCACTTCTCCCTACTGATTTTCCTCCACGCATCCAATTTTGTCAACAGCTTTTGCAGCTATTGGTTCAAATCCCTCAGCTGCTGTCGTTGATTCTTTTTACCGATGAAGCGCATTTCTCAAAAAATGCAATCATGAATTTTCATAACAATCATGTATGGACTGACGAAAATCCGCATGAGATACTTGAAGATCGTTTTCAGCATCAGTTTTCTTTAAACGTTTGGATAGGAATTATTGGTGACTGGCTGATTGGACCAGTATTCCTACCAGAAAGACTCACCGGTGAGGTTTATCGAAACTTCTTGGAAGAAACCCTACCTAACTTCCTTGAGGATGTACCATTGGCAACGCGAGATGCAATGTGGTTTATGCACGATGGTGCGCCAGCGCATTTTAGTATGGCAGCTCGTGAGTGGTTAACAGCAACATATGGAGACCGCTGGATTGGTCGGGGTGGACCTCACTTATGGCCTGCTCGGTCTCCGGACTTAAACCCTTTAGATTATTTTCATCTAAAGTCATTAGTTTATGTCACACCAGTGGAAAATGTGGACGATTTAAGAAATCGTATAATTGCAGGTTGCAATGCGATAAGGAATACCCCTGCCATATTTGAAAGAGTTCGTCAGTCAATGAGGCGAAGACTAGATTCATGTATCCTAGCAGATGGTGGTCATTTTCAACAATTTTTGTGAAGTAATACGAAAATTAAATTAATGAATATTTCGATAATAAAATAGGTTGTATTATTCCTGTTTTTCGAAAAGCATTTCTATCACCCTCTGTTTTCGACACTAAGGACTCTCCAAAAAAATATCAAACGTCAAAATGCTTACTGCTTACCTATGTATTCTTAAAGGGGTAAATAACGGCGTCGACGGAATAAATTGCAATTTTCTCAAAAACTAATAGCCTAATCAATGTGAACCAGAAGTAGTATCTTTTTTACGTAAAAAATATTCAAAGATCTAATTCTAAAATCAAAATGTCAAAAATAAATTACTATCAAAAAATTGGGTTCTTTTTAACCCTAACCAGTTCAATATGATAAGCCTTTGATAAAATTATCAAAGTTTTAGAGCTCAGAATCTAATTTGGCGTCAAAAGTTTATGCAGTATCCCAAATTTCAATATCTCACGGTGAGCGGTTTCAATAATTTTGAGAACACTGTAGAAAATTGCGATTTTCTCGAAAACTACTATCCCTATTGATATGAACTAAGAGTACCTTTTTTACGTAAAAAACCTCCAGGTATCATATCATGATATCAGAATGTAAAGTAAGCATGTCATAAAAAAATGGGGTTGTTTTTACCCACAACCCCCCCGGTATGGTACACCCCTGATTAAAATTTTGATACTCTGAGCTCAAATTCTGATTCAGCATTCAAAGTTTGTACGATGTATCAACTTTCATGATTTTTGTATGAACGGTTTCGGAAATATGGAGGAAAAACCGTCTTCAGGGTGCCCTATTTGAAGGGGCGTAGCTAACTTAGGAAGCACTTTTGACAAATGTTTATAATAACTTTTTTTCATAAAAATACCTCAGGAATCACCCTACGAATTTTTTACCAATGTTTAGGAAACACCCTGTATATTGTATGGTAGTATGGAAAAGAAAGCATGAGAGTCCTTAGTATTATTCATGTATTTATAGCGAAGCTTTTTCGTTATTCAATATTTATTTATTTATTAATTAATCCATTATTTATCATTTTCCTAGTTTACAAGTTTACAGTAAACTTAATTAATAATCATATACCCGGAACTTCCCTTGTTATAAATTTTTCCTTTTATGAAGAGGAGTAGAGTGTTAGTTCAGTACTTAATCATTGTTGTATTTTCAAACATTTTTATTGGGCCCCATTTTGTTCCACCAAATTGGATTCCTACCAATATTTTACCAGTGTCTACCTATGCCACATTTGATTCTTGGGCATAATTTAAAATAAATTCAATAAGTAGTTTTTACACCGACACACACCACCATTTTGTTACGTCATGTTGAATTGGTATCAGTTTATCCTTATATTGTATTTATTTTTTTGTAAAATTTAAACGTCATTTGGATAATTTTTTAAAAATTCTATTGGCCGCCAAATTTTTTAGCTGTACCGTACAAAACAGTTGGCTTGACATAGTGTGTTTAAAAATTCAGTCTGTTAGGAACAAAGTTGATGAATTGTATATTTTTTTAGAAAGCATTAATTGCCCTGCTGTAGTTATGTTATATTAGCACTGGCTGAAGGTGAATGAACCTTTATGTGTTCCTGAATACACGGTTTTGGATTCATTTTGTCGTTCGGAATTTTCACATGGGGGCACACTTTGTCTGATTAACAACTGGTCACTCGAAACCCTTTCACTTAGTCGTATAGGCAAATTTGATAATTTTCTTTACTGTTTGCCTCTAAAATCAATACCTATATAATTTGTCTATACAGATCCCCACTAAGCGATGAAGCCATATTTTTCTCAAAATTGAAATTCGTTTTTTCAGAATTACCAGTTACCGCAAAAACAATTATCTGTAATATAAATTCGTTTAATTTAAAAACGCAAGTAAACAAGCCCACTAGAATTACTGGTACATCGACAACACTATTAGACTACATGTGTTCAAACCTTGATGAACAACAATTCGTATGTAAAGTCAGATCACGAGACAATTTATTGTAGATTTAAGACGAAGCGAGCTAAGTCCAAGAGACAATTAAAGAAGGGGCGATTGTATACAACAAAGAATTATGCTAACTTTGCAAAATATTGTAATGAGTTCGGCTGGCAGAGTATTTTGGAATCAAGTAATCCATCGCAAGCTTTCTATAGAAAACTCTCCTTAATATTTAATAAGTCATTTCCCATAGTTCACGTTAGGGTTAAGAACAAAAACCAATGGATAACGAGGGGACTCAGGGTATCTGCCAGAAATATGAGATGTCTTCACTGGCTTAGAAATATTTTATAACCAACTCATACTTTTGTGTTATTTTTCTTAAATATAGATCCATTTATCCAAAAACAATAAATTTTGATAAGCAAAGTTACTTTAGGGAACGAATTTTAAGGTCAAACAAAAAGATCTTGGAAAATAGTAAACGAATTTCGACAAAAGAAAAAATTACTTATTTCACTGATTCTAATCTAACATGTCAACAGTATGCCCAACTGTTTAAAAGTTTCTCTCACATCCGCCCTGAAACCCAAGCCCTGAATGACTTGAACCGCTCTTCTCTGGAGTCCAAAAATCCTCTGAGCCTATGCACTATGACCCCAAGCAAGAATAGCATAGTTGCAGTGCGACTGGAACAATGCATGATAAGCCATAATTAAAATCTTCTTCTCAACAGTCTTTTTTAGGTTTTTTAATAGGAAAATTGCTCTAGATATTTTTTTGCCAGTTGTTCAGTATGTACATCAAAGACAAAAGTACTATCGAGGTATACACCAAGAAGCTTCACAGAATCATTTATGGACCTATCCATGACAACCCCTCGATGTATCTCCCAAAGACTGAATATTATTTGTTCTGTCTTTGACATATTTAGGGAAAGCTTACTGGCATTAAACCTATCGTCTAAATTCTCTATTGACTGCTGCATTTGCATTAAAAGAAGTTCCAGGCTTTCACTCCCTGCTACCGCCGTAGTATCATCGGCAAAGATCACTAATTTATTATCAGTTGATGTTTGTATGTCATTGACATATATTAAAAAAAACAGGGAACCAAGAATGGATCCCTGCGGAACTCCGTGTTTCAACTTCAATGAATCGGACAATCTTCCTCCAGACAAAGTCTGCTGAGACCCACCTGTCAGATACCCCTTCATCAAATCAACACTAAGCTCACAAAATCCGTAATGTCTCAGTTTATCAAGAAGAACCTTGTGACACACATAGTCGAAGGCTTTGGAGAGATCACACAGAACTGCTCCAATATATTGACCCGCCTCAAAGCCCCCCACTATGTATTCCATCAAGGATAAAATAGCAGCCGTTGTTGACTTGGACCTCATGAACCCAAACTGACTCTTTACAAACAAGTCTTTAACTTCAAAATAGTTATGTATTTGAACTTTTAACAAATACTCAAAGACTTTAGATATCAAGGGGATCAGACTGATAGGCCTATAGTTATTCACATCTCTGTGATCACCCTTTTTAAACACTGGAATAACTTTCTTAATTTTAATTAATTTTTTAATTAATAATTAAAATTCTTAATACATTCGGATAGACACCCCCACAAATACAAGAATTTATTAAATATGTAAGTGGTACAATCAAAGTATCCTTTAATTTCTTTAACAGAATGATATTAAAACCATAGATGTCTCTGCTAGTTTTAGGTTTTAATAGGTTTATAGCATCTCGAACATTATTTAATGTAACTTCTCTGAAGGAGAAGCCACCAGCAGGGAGATTTAAGTTGAAAGATAAAAGATACCTTTGATAATCTGTACCTGTTTGAGGCAAATTCTGAAGCACAGCTTCTGCAATGTTTGAAAAAAATAAATTAAAAGTATTTACATCAATGTCATTTGGTTTTGAATATTCTGAAATCCCCAGACAATCTTTTGTAACCTGCCATGCAGCCCGCTTTATTGCATTTTTGTACAATGATCAATACTGGTTTCTTAAATCTGCAAATTGTGGTATATTATAAATGTTATAGAGATCATTCAATAAAGCAAGACGCTCTCTCATTTCACCTAACTCTGGACTGTACCACCTTACCCTTCTGTCCCTCCTACTAACTAGTTTTTTTACAGGAAAACATACACTAAAATTATCACAGAGAATTTGCATGAACATTTCACATTTTTCAGCAGCACCCCTTTCCGATTTCATAAAATTCCAGTCTACACTGGTCAATATATTGAAAAGATCATTTGTGCCCACAGCGGTTATAGGTTGGTGATACTCTATAGATTGATGAACATTACTCTTTTGTATAACAATATTTTTAATATTTATCTCAACCGCTAAATGGTCGGACACCACAGTTTGTGAGACTTTTGAATCAAATGCCAATATTGACTGAAAGTTCACAATTATATTATCTAGACAGGCCTGCCTCCTTGTATTACAGAAAATTTGCTCGGAGAAACCATAAGAATTAAAAAGATCGACAAAATCACATTTCCTACCATCGTTAATGTTAAAATCTCCAGTAATTATCACATACTTGAAATACTTAGTTAAAATTTCACAAACAACATTAATTTTTTCTAAAAATACATCAAACTTGCCACCAAGTGGACGGTACACTACAATAACTAAAACATTCACAATGCTCAATTCTATAGCTGCCATTTCACAACACATTTCCACAGATATAGCATTTAGATCCGTTCTGAGAAGACAATCATAGTGATTTCTCACCAATATCACAACTCCTCCACGAATATGTATATATAATATGTTCCTGCCTGGCATAGTATGACACTATTTTGTAACCCTCAATTTGTAAACATTCAATCTCTTGAGGTGACATAAAATGTTCAGAAAAACACAAAATGTCATAATCATTCTGGCATTATTTCAAGAAAACCTCTAGTTCCTCCAACTTGTTTCTCAGGGAACAAACATTTTGGTGTAATAGCCTCAAGCTTTTGTGTGCTCCATTGGATTTTCCCTCAATAGAGGGCGGCGTCTGATGTGGAGAAAATGGTTCACAATGATCCCCTTTTCCCACATATTTGCCGACATAACAGCTTGTTTGGAATCGGAAGGAATTTCCAACTTGAAGAAGCTTTTAAACTTATCTTTCCTTGTTTTCATAGCAAAAACTCTACACTCTACATTGAAGCTGTTCTGGATCAAAAGTCAGAAACACATAGGAGCTTTTCTTTGCCGTATTTATTTTAAAATTGAGATTCTCACTTCTTACAGGAGCCGGCCGGGCTTGTTTAGGATATTTATCTCTGTTTCTTCTCTGTACCAAATTCCATTTATTCCTGTCATCATGTTCGATTTTATCGTCGTTTTTCTCAGGAAAACTGTTTTTATCGGCTTGTTGTTTTTGACGCGCGACAGCTGGCAATATTGACATCTCATTTTCATCAATATGCGCATGTGTCGGAGTGATGTCGTTATTTGGGGTATTTGAACTACCATTATCAGCTGGCTTGTTTATCTTGTTCATTTCGTTTCGAGGAGCAGAACAGTTCGCTCCCGGAGATGCTCCTAACGCATTTGGAGTCAACTTAACCAGTCTTGACCGGTCGGCTTTTTCTCGGCTATACGGCGGTGATGTAGACACTGCCACAACTTCTGTTTTTGATGTAGCTGGCAACGCTGTTTTGAAATGAGTTGTTTGTTTGATAATTTTTTCAACGATGTTTTTTTCCATACATTCCATTTTTTGAAAAATATTTTGTAGAATTTCTTCTATGTTTCGATTTTTCTGTTGCAAGTCGTTTATATTTTGCGTCAATACCTGCCTCTTTGTTTACATCATCGTCCTCGCTGCATGCAGGACATTGAATAATACCTTTGCTGCCACTGAATACTTTTAGGCCTGTGATGCGAAGTGCACAGGATTGGTGAAGAGATATTTTACACTTTACACACCTTACACCTATTTTTTCCACGTTACTTTTGCAGTATTTGCACTTTCTAGACTCCGCGTCCGTCAACAAGACTTCACCCGGCGCCATTTTTTTTAAAAGAGAGCTGAATGACTTTTATTGCTCTTTAGCTGCTATCTGATTTTGTACAGAGGGGTGACTACAGACACTATTTACAACATATTAATGTGATGGATTCATTTTTTCTTTTTCCTACTGACGCAATTGAACTTGGACAGATTATTTGTGGTATGAGAAATAAGAATTCTGAGGGGTGGGATGACATGGCTATAAAAGTGTTTGTTAGACTTCCTCATAATGTTTTGAGCGTCTTTAGTGAGATTATAAATCTCTGGCGATTTTCCTAAATGTGTGAAGTTGGCAATTGTAATTCCATTGTTTAGGAGTGGAATAGTGAAGAAGCATTTAGTTGCCTTTCTAGATCAGCATAATATTCTGAGTGAGGCTCAGTTTGGTTTTCGCTTAAACAAGAACACAGACGATGCAATTTTCTCATTCCTGGAATCGCTATACTTGAATCTGAATCAGAGAGACTTGGCTGCTGCAATGTTTTGCGACTTGACTAAAGCGTTCGACTGTGTAAATCATTAAATTTTGTTTCAGAAACTGGAAACTTATGGGATTAGAGGTGTGGCTCTAGAATGGTTTAAGTCTTATCTCTCGGACAGGGTTCAAAGAGTGTCTCTGGATGGCTGCCATTCAGCAAATCAAGACATACTACATGGGGTTCCTCAGGGTTCAGTCTTGGGGCTCATACTATTTTTACTATATATTAAGGACCTGAGTTATCTAGATATCAAGGGCAAGTCCACTCTTTTTGCTGATGATGCAACAGTCTTATGGCATGACAAAAACCCCCTGACTCTAAATTAATCAACTCAACAAAATTAAGAAATGGTGTGTTGCAAATGAACTAACTTTAAATATGAACAAAACTGGTATTATGAATTTTAAATGCACACTTAATATACGTTTAGATAACATAATTGTGAAATCTCTAAATGAAAATAAATTGTTAGGACTGTTCGTTGATGATAAGTTAAAGTTTGAGGGTCATATATTAAATTTGAGAAATAAACTTGCTTCTGGCTGCTATGCTCTTCGAGTTTTGAGCCTGCAACTTGATAAGTCAATTGTTCAGAATTCCTATTTTGGATTAATAGAAGCGCATCTACGATAAGGCATTTGCTTGCTGGAAATTGTACAAGACAACTTTTTAATGCCAGATTCACCCTTCAAAAACGTGCGGTCAAGTATATGTGCAAAGCCAGTGTTCGCGACTTTTGTAGGCCGCTATTTATTGAGAATAAACTGCTGACATTGACCTATATTTATATCCTGGAGTCCGCATGTCTGATTCACGGAAAACTTCAGAATGAAATCCACTCTGCATCTGTCAGGACTACCCGGTCTTCTAATACAATTGCTTTACCTATCCCATCCTCTACCCAAATAAAAAAGTCTCTAATATATACCAGTAAAAACATTTTTAATAATCTGCTATTAAGATTGAGAGGCATTCGACAAGAACGTCACTTTAGAACAACCCTAAAATCACTTCTCTTAAACCACGCATTCTATACAGTGAAGGAGTTTTTTTGAATCAAATCTTGTACAGTTAAAATAAAAAAAAAAGTTAATAAATTTTTTCCTTGTATTTGTTTGAATCCATGTGTATTTATTTAATTTATTTTTGTATATATTATTTTATAATTTTTGACACTAACATGAACTTTTAATTTAAGATTTACCTATTTATTGTAAATTGTAAGTAAACATTCATTTTAGGCTTATTACCATTTAATTTTCAGCCTTATCAATAAGACAATTTCTTGATGATTTGAATTTGAATAATTTAATAAGTAGTTTTTTTCAGGCTGATTGAAATTGTATTCACTCCTATGTAACACTTGATTTTTGTGCAAAATTTAAGGCAAACTGGATAACTAAGTTTTTTAGTCATAATTTTTTTAACGTTTCACTAGTCCCCCATCTTGTTCCGGCAAACTCGATTTTTACCAAAATATTACCGGGTACACCCCCATATGACCCTTAATTTTACTTAAAATTTGAAGTCAATCTGATATGAAATTTTTAAACTATGCGGCGAATTGACAGACAGACTGATAAAACATACTTTTTGGCATCTAGGGACACTAAAAACATTATTTTAATAAAACTTTAATGGTATTTTTTAATTTTGGTAGTGGTAGAACTATGATTCTCTTTTACAAGGGGAGCAAAAAAGAACTACAAAAAAATGTTGACTTTCCATATAAAAATACATGAAAAACGAATGAACGTTGGGCAAAAGAAAAACACACTTCATATGTACAAATAGATCTAACACAAAGAAGTCACATAAAACAGTCAACAAAACTCCAACATTCAATACAAACAAATAATAAAACTCAGTCAGATATTAAAACTACAAATAAAATGTAAGTTTAACTAAAAAAAATTTAAAAAAATAAAAAGTTTCAAATCGTATTACACCTAGTTATATAAATATTTCTTTATTCTTTCATTTTATTCATTCAAGATGTAACGTCTGAAGAAGCTACTGTGTAGCGAAACATGTTACGTATTGTAAACAAATATAGTGGAAGTGTCGTAAAAATTCTATATTTTATCAGTAACCTTAGTGTTAATTTTATGGTTATTTTTTAGTTAATAGTTAATAGTAATAGTGCTTACCAATCTCGCTACAAAAATTTGAGAAAACGTCATCTTCTACAGTATTCATTCTTAATTTAATTTCTTCAATCTGTTGCTCACGCTTCTGCATGCTTCTTTCAATGGCCTCGATTTCGGGTCCGTATCTCTTCATCTCTTCTACTAGGTTGGCAATCTCTCTTTCAAGAGTCTTGATTTGTTTTTTCTATAATTACAATTTGAATAATTGAGATATCAAAAATAAACTAAATAGAATATTGCACATATTTAAATATTGTTAATTTCATGTAAAAATACAAGAAACTAGAAATAAAATAAATTAAGTAATACGGCGTTTTAAATATTTCCAATTTCGAGATCTTTCTATACATCATAGTATATTCCAATATGGGTACTTACAGTAGTTTCCATATCCCCTTTAGAATATCGCAATCTTGTTTCCAAGCCACGAATCTGGGAATCCACTGTGTTCATCTCAGATTCCTTTCTCGATTTTTTCATAGCCTCCCTCAACTCATCAGTTAATTTTTCCTAGAAGACCAATGTTTTCGTTAAAATAAATTAAATCCTTGACCACAAACATATACTTCCACAGAATATTACCTTTTGGGCCTTTAGTTGAGAAACATGCTTTTCATCCCATCTCTTGGCTTTACGAGCCAAATCCACACTGCCCCCAGATATGATTCCTGACTTTTGATAGTAGGTACCATCAAGAGCTACAGCCTAAAATATTCATATTACTTATATGATTAAGATGAAATAATAAGATTATTCAGCTAGGATACTTACAAAAGGCAACTTTAGTATCACAAGAAGAATTAAATAGTTATTTCTTGTAGAACGTTTTAGCAAATAAAATTAACATTTCTACACTGGAAAGTTTATTGTGCTTTTATCATAAGGCTGTCAAAAATAGGTCCCCGTAATATATGTTCACATTACATTCTATTCTGCCTAGTTAGATTTATTGATTTTTTTTTTCGTGTTTACAATATCAGCCAAAAGTCTTCATCATGAGAAACTTTTATAACCAATTTTTAAATTATTAAATTTTATGTCAAGGCCCATCCAGCATAAAGTAAACATCCCCTTTTTAGCTTAAACAACAATTTTTTCAAAATTCAAGATAGCTATTAGACTAATGCTTGTTTTTTTTTTTAAATGACACCCTGTATATTTGTCAAGAAATTAATTTGTCCTTTTACAAGATTAATAAACTTAATAAACAACAATTAAAATCCTAATTTTCTTAGTAGAAGGCCACGCAAAACAATGCTGCTTTTTATTGTTTAATAGCAAGTAAATGACAGTTCCCAAATTTTGTTCTATGCTGTGTTATTACTTGTCTTATTTATATAAATTTTGTGATTTATTTTTGAATATTGCTAGTTTTTTGTATTTAATTATTGTCTAGAAGTATATTTTGCAGCATGGTTTGCAGACTTTTGTTGTTGTTCATTAAAATAGACACATACTGTTATATACTTTTGAAAAGCTTGTAAAAAACAAATTAATTTCTTGACAAATAAACAGGACGTCCCATTTACTTATATATAATTTAATTTCAAAATCGATATTTAGAAAAAAAAA
Organism: Kuschelorhynchus macadamiae; assembly: GCA_030620095.1. Lineage (NCBI taxonomy): Eukaryota > Metazoa > Arthropoda > Insecta > Coleoptera > Curculionidae > Kuschelorhynchus > Kuschelorhynchus macadamiae. The sequence goes on along the minus strand of JAUTXW010004166.1, from coordinate 527,255 downwards.
ATTGACTATGCCACTGGATATCCTCTTAATTAACTCTATTTTAAAGCACATACTTATGACTAGTAAAACAGGTACGCTTTAAACTTCTCCACGTGCATTATCCATCCTAATTTTACTAATGATTTATATAATTGCATAATACACTATTTTTAAATATATCACATAATGTATCAATTACATATTAATAATTATTTATTTTATGTATTTATTTATTGTTGCCATATAAATTTACAAAGTAAATTGACAATGTCAGTTATACAAAGTATATATTATATAAAAAAAAAGGATGTTTTAAGTAATTATGTTGTAACATTCACGAACATCATAGACATATTTTTTGAGGAGGTAGCACCTAACCTTATTTTTAAACGTTCTGACACTTGAAAAGCTTTTACACCCGTATTTACTAAAGAGGTTTAAATTTAGACCATATCCAACTTGACAGTTGTAGATTTTTAAATGAACAAATAATTTTTCTAAATGTCACAATTACAAAATGACAGCAACATAAGCTAAACATAACTGGCGAACTAAGAGTTTTAAGTAGCATGGCAACTAAACCTGTGTAACTCTTAAACCTTTTTAGTGAATATGGTGTTAATGTTTTTGGAAGTGCATTGTATAGATTAGTGCATTGTATAGAAACAGATAGGACTTTTTCTTTGATGATGAGTTGATGTTTTATATATCAGAATATAAGTTTTATTGGTATGCCTAGTGTTCCTATATGGATTGTTGCAGCAATAGGAAACCTATTTATGTGCTTTTTTACAAACACTAGGGCATTCATTATTAAGATGCTAGGAAGCATAAGTGTTTTATTTTCTTGAAAAGACCATCTACATGATTTAAGTGGATTTAAAGAGTAAATCTTACAATACTTCTCTTTTGTAGAATAAATAACTTTTGTAGGTCTTTTGTCTGATCCCAAAAAAGAATAAGATAACTTAAATGGCTGAAAGCCAAAGCATAATAGATATTCAATAATTGTTTACTATCCATAATATTCTTTAAGTTTTTGAGTGACATGATCCACATGTACGGACCATCTTAGTTGAGAATCTAAGAAGAGGCCAAGAAATTTGCACTCTCTGAATGGAATTGTTATTTAGTTTTAGATTCAACTTAGAGACTTGCCTCTTTTTATAAAATATCATGAGAAAAGAGTATTAGATAATTATATGTGTACTCACATCATATCTTCCTCCAAGTTCATAAGCAACTTTATTGGCATCCTCGGGTGTTTCACATACCAGAGCATTATTAGTAGCAAACATAACAGCATTTGCAATATCTTGTGGCTCAAACTGGAGAACGTCATAAACAAGCTTGACTCCCTGAAAGATTGTTAATAAGATTCAGATTTCGGTAAAAGAAGTATGACAAGAAATTACTAAAAAAAATATTGTATTTAGACAGACCAGGTTAGATGGATATTTCTATAACAAATATTTAAAAACATATATAAAGAAAACATACTTTCGGATCAGTAATTGTGCGCAGTCTCTCCTTGACAGGTTTAGTTTGCAAATAAGTTAATGGAAGGAAGGTCTCTGGATCCAACATCTGCTCCTTTAAATACTTAATACACTGCCGGCCAGTATGTTCGGTATCCACTACAATAGCTTCCATGTATTTTCCCAGTACTTTGGTAATTGCAACATTGTATCTCTTGTGGATTGGCTGACACATGTTGATCATACGGTCAAACTAAAATGAAACGATAGCTTTCTGAGTTTGAACGAAAATATTTTTTATAGTGAATTTTTTTATATATAAAAAAATACAAATACAATAAATACCAAATTACAACTTTTTTCTATTAGTTAGATATACACTAACAGAAAAACGCATTTCATCTATAACATCTTTTAATTACTGCTTAATTCCTACTTTGAATTTGTATGAATGAAAAAATACTAAAAACTAATAAAATGTTACTTACTACTCCAGGATAATTTGCTTTAAATCTATCTACGATTTCCTGTTTCTTTTTTCTTCTAGTATCTTCATGCTTATCTGTTCTGGCATCGCCAAGTTGTTCTAAAACATCATCCAGCTGCTTTTGTATTTCATGAACTCTATTTTTAGACGAGCCTACGTCCGACTGAAGGTCCTTCAATAATTTTTTTTGGTCATGCAAAGCTTGTTCACTGGTACTGTCATATAAAAAGAATTAATTAATGAAACTCTCAGTGTATCTAACTAATTGGGGCTGATTATTCAAGAGGATAAAATTTTTAGTTTGGGGAGACGTAAATACAATAGTTGCTCCAATTCATGATTAAGCATTTTATATTATCAATTACTGAAAACCCACAACTCATAGACCGCACATGAGAAGAAAATTGTACATTTATAAGTATTATTAGCGCAGGTACTGTCAGGGTTTTTTGCCATTTTGAATTATCAAATTTCCTAGCTTTTCCCTGACAATTTCATGGAAATTCCAGGTTATATTTTGAGAATTTATATTTTTTATAAAAAAACCAACAAAAAGCATGAAACTAAACTTAAATGAAATTGTAAAAGAAATATAAAATATTAAAGAAAATGCTATAGTTGTATTATTCAATGGGCTGTAAAATAAAACTAGGAAACGATTGTTAATCGTTTATTTCAATCTAGGATTAACTAGCACCTCGCGTTAACATAATAACATTGTAACCTGCTACATGTCTCTAGAACTAGGTTATGTTTTCTTAACAATGTTGACATATCACATTTATTGGATCCTAGTTGACCCATTGTTGCCAGATCTATTCTATAGGCCTAAAGGTTAAACTACATCTTACATCCTCCCCTTTTTATAAATTAAGCCGATTAGAGGTTCTAACAGTACGACCAGACCTAGTAGTTTGTACTGTAGTTTAACAGGCAACTGAGGACTCATTACAGTAGAAGGCAAATCAACAGAAGTCTAAACATCTATCATTAAACCTAGTAGGAGTATCACAAACAGTTTGATGCTGGTCATGACATAAGTCACTATTAGTTTTAACAACTAATGTATTATCTAACACTAGATTATTATCATTTTCAGATGAAGGGGCAAATTTATTTAAAGATGGTTTTATATCAATGTGATTGCGCCTAACAATATCACCGTTTTTCAACTTTTTTGGAAGAGAATGTTTACTAATTAATTTTCCAGTGTCCCACTTCCTCTGAACATGATCATATAATGTAACATCACTTCCAGGACTCAAAGGGTCCAGATCCATAACATTGTTATTATAATATTTCTTATAAGTATCATGCCTATTTTGTAGTTTTTTGTGAACATTTTCACACAACCTGGGTGCAAGTAAATCACTACAGATTGGAATCTTAGTCTTGCAAATTCTACTCATTAAAAGTTGAGAAGGCGAATACCCTATATGTTTTAAAGGGGAATTTCTATATTGCAGCAATGCAATTTCAACATCACCTTCCTTTAATGATTTTTTAACAATACCTTTGGCAATACCTACTCCTTTTTCGGCAAGGCCATTTGAGCGCGGATAATGCGGGCTTCTTGTTGTGATTTTGAAATTCCAAGCTTTAGCAAAATATTTAAAATCATAACTATTAAATGGGTTGTTATCACAAGTAACAAAATCTGGGGACCCAAAAGTGCAAAAAACTTTTCTAAGAGCGTTTATGACAGATTTTGTGGATTTATCCAGTATATGAATTATCTCAAGCCAATTTGAAAATGAGTCTACAACAACCAGGTAGCTTTTTCCACCATAAGTGAAAATATCAAGGCCTTATCTTTCCCAAAGACGTTCAGGGATGGGATATAAATGTAATGACTCTTTTTGTTGTTTTCGAGAAAATTTTTCCCATACCTTACATTTTTTATTACAATTTTCTATGTCAAAATTAATACCTGGCCAATAAAAAACTTGACGGGCCCGAGCTTTACATTTTTCAATGCCTACATGACCTTCATGTAATAATTTTAGCATTTCATGCAGAGAATTTGGAACTACTATTTTTTCACAAAATAAGAGCAAACCATCCGAAACAGTAAGCGAATCTTTAATTTTATAATAATTATAAGCAAATTCTGGAATATCATGTTTATTTTCTGGCCACCCATTGATGCAGTATTCAATAACACTCTTTAATTGAAGGTCATTATAAGTCTCATATCCAAATTGATCTTTTCTCTCAGATGACATAGGAATATTCTTTATTATCAAATGAATAGCTAAAGTAAATTCACTGTCACTTTCTAAACCTTTTTCTAATAAAAATGCCCGAGATAGAGTGTCAGTAATATAAAGATACTTTCCTGGTTTGTAAGTTACTAAAATGTCATAATTTAAAAGTCTTAATCTCATTCTTTGCAAACGTGGAGACAAACAAGTTAAATCTTTTTGCAAATTGATTCTAAGGGCTTATGATCAGAATTAATTTTTATATTGTTGAGACCATAAATAAAAAAATGAAATTTTTGTACAGAAAAAACAATGGCAAGCATCTCTTTCTCAATCTGGGCATACTTTTGCTCTGTGGAAGTTAAACTCCTTGAAGCAAATGCAATAGGATGTCCATTTTGAAGTAAACATGCTCCAAGACCGTCCTTAGATGCATCTGTTTCGATCTCAATTGGTTTCAATGAGTCAAAATACTTTAGTATTGGGGCTGCTACTAACAACTGCTTTAACTGAGAAAGGGACTGCTTATGTTCCATATTCCAAACAAAATCAACATCGAGCTTTGTTAATTCTCTTAGAGGGGCACTGACTTTTGACATATTAGGCAAAAACTTGCTTAAATATTTTGCCATTCCTAGTATTCTTGGCAAATCAGTTTTATTTTTAGGATCTGGTAAACCAGTTATAGCTTTGACATAATTTTTGTTTGGCTCTACACCTTGTTTTGAATAAATTTGACCCATGAACTTAACAGTTTTGGATTTAAACTGAATTTTTGAACTATTAAATTTAATTTTGTATTTAAGGGCTCTTTCAAGTACTAATTGTAAATTTCGGTCATGCTCAGCCTCATTACTTCCAGTTATAATAAGGTCTTTGAAATAAATACCTACACCCTCTAAATCACCAAATATCTCATAATTTTTCCTTTGGAACACTTCAGGGGCTGAATGAAATGCCAAAGGACAATCTAATAAATTTGTAACGCCCAAAAGGTGTACCAAAGGTGGTATAGTCTGAACTTTCATTGTCTAATTTTATTTGAAAATACCCGTCTTTCATATCTAAAACTGTAAAAAATTCTTTGTTACTTAATTTTGAAGCAATCTCTTCAGACGTGGGGATTAAAAAATGTTCCCTCTGAATAGCTAGATTAAGGTACTTAGGATCTAAACAAAGTCTAAGATCACCATTACTTTTTTCCACTATGACTAGAGGGTTCAGCCACTCAGTAGGTTTTTCTATAACACCCTGCTTTTCTAATTGGTCTAACTTATTTTTTAATCTTGAGCTAAGAGCTTTAGGGAGCCTTCTGGGGGGCTGAACATGTGGAATAGCATTATTTTTCAAAGTAATATGGTGTTTAGCAAGAAATTCACCCAAACCATCAAAAACAGACTTATAAACTCTAGTTACATCATCTAAAGTACTAAACTTTACATTTGACCCTGTACTAATAGAAGCTAAACGTTTTATTAATTTTAGGGCTATACAACCTGGTAACCCTAACAAAGGTAGTTGTTTACTAGCGTCAACTACAATAAAATCAACTAAGGATTCATGGTCATTAACACAGCATAATAACCTGATTTCTCCCAAGGGCCTGATTTTAAAATTTTCACTACCATAGGAAATCAAAGTAATTTTTGTAGATTTTAAACTACAGTCTAGACCTATATTTTTCAAAATGTGCAAAGGCAACACACTTACTTCAGCACCAGTTCAAGTTTAAACTCTACACTTTTACCTTGAATATTTACATTTTGTTTCCAATATTTTTCTTGATTCTGCAGTTTACTCTTGCACTTAACCCATTTTTACTGGACTCACTCAAGTCTATTGAATCGACAAAAAACTTATCTTCACTAGTTGAATCACTGTTACTTTCATCCTTCTCCACATCATGTACTGTCTTCTTATATTTGAACTTGTTTTTATCCTTGTCTCTGTTTATTCAGGCATGTGTAAAATGATTTCTACTCTGATACTTTGCACAAGTTTTACCTAGGGCTGGACACCTTGTACTTCTGGAGAATCTATACTATCTGACACGGATTTGTATGTCTTTTGTCTCACACTTGTTCTCATACTTCTATCTTGTGCTGTTCCCCGAACAGAATGTACAACTGCCTTGTCTGCAAAGCCTTGGCTTGGGACTTGCTAGCCTCTGTGGCACAACAAAACTCTATACACTTTGTTAAAGTGAGTTTTGACTCTCTTAGCAAGCATTCCTGTGACCCTTTGTCAAAGATGCCCATGACAATCCTGTCCCGGATCATATCATCTTGGTCTTGACACTTGGTAGTTTTTACAACCTTTCTTAATTCAGTAAGAAAGCTATCAAAAGGCTGCCCTTCCTTTTGAACTATACTATTAAATTTGAATCTCTCAAATATCACATTTGCTTGAGGCGAACAGTACTCTTCAAAATTTTTCCTAATAGCATCAAGAGACTTTTTTTCTGCCGCTGTGTAGGAAAAACTATTATGCAATTCTAAGCCATCATCTCCCACAAAATTTAAAAATACTGCTACTTGTGTCTCCTCTGCTTTGAACTTCAAATCTGTGGCAAACAAAAATACCTCAAATTTTTGCCAAAACTTTTTCCAGTTTTCGCCAATTTGCCCATCTAACACTAGGGGCTCTGGGGAAATGAAACAATTCTCCATATCGGCCTTTTTCCAGATTAAAATTACAATTCACCAGTGACTTTTTCACACATATACATGTGCAACTTATTCCGAAATTTCGACACACAAAATTTACTATTTTCAGTCTCACAACATCCCGCGTGTGAACCTGATACCATGTATTATTCAATGGGCTGTAAAATAAAACTTTGTTAATCGTTTATTTCAATCTAGGATTAACTGCACCTCGCGTTAACATAATAACATTGTAACCCGCTACATGTCTCTAGAACTAGGTTATGTTTTCTTAACAATGTTGACATATCACATTTATTGGATCCTAGTTGACCCATTGTTGCCAGATCTATTCTATAGGCCTAAAGGTTAAACTACATCTTACAATAATAACAGACAAGCAGGGTTACTTTAACTGGAAGAAGTATACATTTTTAAAAGGATATTCTGTTCTATTTAAAATTAAGTAAAAAAATGCAGCTATAAAAAGCATTAACAAACAAAAAATTAATATATACTTGCGACGTGTCATTATTAAAAATTAAATTTAAAAGGATTATAGAAAGAATAGAAAATAAGTATTTTAAATTTTTTGTCTCAGTTCCGATATTTCCACTTCCACAGATGCTGCTTCCTTTTCTATTTTTTCCTTTTTATTTTCTAAATGATTAAGTTCACTTTTGACTCTTTTTTTTTTTCGACATCAATTTCTTTTACTTTCCCTTTTCGCCGATTTTGGTTGTCAAGGGCATCGTGATATGTTTTGTGAGCATACCCTCATTTTGTCGGAAATATTAGTGCTCCACCTATTTGATAAATTACATCACATACTTGTCTTTGGAAGATAATGGACTCCTCCAACAGATTTTCAAGTAAAATATTTTTATTGATGGAAAACCCCGACTCAACGGTGGCGTTTCCATGAGAAAGGATCAAAATTAACTTAATAACATGCCACAATTTTAGTAGCCGATTTGTCTCAAGAAACTGTAGAAAAATGTATCCTTCGAGTAGTTTGATTATATGTTTTGCCAAAATTTATAAATTCGGTATCTATTAGATACTGGCTATACCGTTGACCACTTTTTCCTGCAATTTCTGCGGAAGTCATTTATTTTTTCGCACAAATACTTACATGTGAAACTCCTTGATCAAGCATGATGTTTGGTTTTAAGCATGTTACATATTTGATAAACTTATATTTAAGACAACACTGTTCTATTAACTTCTTTATTTGATTTATCAAATATGTCTGACATTCCGACAAAAAATAAGTTTGTCTTCTCAAGAACATTAGATCTTTTAATGCTGTTTTAGTGGCAAAACCAACATCAGTCTTATTAGTTGGTAAAAGGATATGTTTATTATCAAAATTTAATTTTAAAATTTGTTGGCGACTTTTATCCATATGCTGAGTTTTTAAGATTTTTTTGATTAATTCGTCTAGTATTTGTAATAGAACAACATACAAAAAAGGAACCATAGAATTATAAATAAAGTAAATAAATAAATAAATAAAGCCTTTAATAAACATGTAAAAACAAACAAGAATATTACATTAAAACTGCCAGGAATAATCCCTGCGCTGGCGAAGTCTAGCAAATAAATACTACTCTACTTAACCAGCAGAGAGTGCTATGGAATGCGAAGGAAAATAAAATACATAATTAGTTAAAGTTGACAAAAAACGGCGGTTTGTTTGTAAACATGGCAAAACAGATTGACACAAAACATTTTTTGTTAAATTCTTAGATCACAAAAATATGTGTGAATAATAATATTCAAGGTTACAAAGTGTGCGAGGGCGATGAAATTAAAATTAAAGAAGTACGGAAGGAATATAAAAGAGCTAAGGTGTTTCTTTGGGAAGATCCATGCCCACAGATTAAAATGAGCTTAAGCTATGACAGAAAAGTCCTGCAAGCCTTTTGCCTATCTAAAATAAAGTGTTTCAATTTAAATTTAAACTTATTAAAATTGAAAAGTCTGAATTCTCTAGGCAATAAATTCAAAAGGGATTTTGAAATATATGAAAAAGATCTTTTAAACAACGTTGTTCGAAAATGAGGCATTGTGTAATCCTTGAATCTTACATTAACTGAATGCTGTGATTCACGAGTTTGAAATATGTTATTCAAAGAACAACTACATTTGGGATCATTAATAAGTTTTAAAACAAAATTTCCCAGATGATATATCTATCGATTTTCCATACGTAACCAATTTAATTAATTTATTTTATGAGAAATATGTTCTCTTCTAAGTTCCTGCACGTGACTGCTGAAACGCAAGTTAGAGTCGAAAATTATACCCAAATTCCGAGCCTCTTCAACAAAATTTAATACATTATTGTCGATGCAGATATTCAGGTTTGAAGCTAAAAAGTTGCATTTGAAAATAAGAGGTCCCAGGACAGACCCTTGTGGTACACCAGACAATATAGAAAGTTCTTGTGACTCACAGTTATTATAAGAGATTTTCTGCGATCTGCATGATAGATAGGATTTAATTAATTTTACTGAGACGTTATCAAAGCTGAAATATTTCAATTTCGCCAAGAGCAAGTTATGGTTGATAGTGTGAAAGGCTTTTGAATAGTTAAGTAACAGGAGCACAGTGACAAGACCCTGATCAGTATTTACAAAAATGTTATTGGTAATAGTTGCAAGAGCAGTGGAAGTACTAAACCCGGGTTTAAAGCCACACTGCACTTCAGGCACTATGTTATTAAAAATGGCAAAATCAAAAATTTGTTTATATAATATTTTTTCTAAGATTTTAGAAGCCGCAGGCAATATGCTTATGATTCTTAAATCAGAAAAGGTTTGAAGGTCCTTATTTTTGGGAAGTGGGATACCTATTGCATTTTTCCATTTATCAGGAAAATAAGAATTTTCTATGCAACAGTTAATAATACGAAGCAATATAATATCAATATGTGGACGGCAATATCTCAACATTCTAAGTGAAATATCAGAACCAATGCTATCTTTTTTTAGAGAATGTAGAATTGTATTAACTTCTTCAACATTACTTAATTTGAACGAAAACTGAGTACTTCTCGAGGAGTAACTATTGCTATAAAAATTTATTTTACTATCACAATTATCAGATACATATTGAAAAAATTTTGAAAAATAAGAATTAATAGAGTTGAGGTCTGAAAGATTAGCTGGCAACTCTGCCCGACCTTGTTTATTACAATGTATATCAAGATTACGCAAAGCAGACTAAGTTCTAAGATGCTCACGCCTAGCAGCAACTGAATTAAGATAGTTTTGTTTTTCTTGTCTTATCATAGACACGGAAAGATTTCTTAGTTGTTTATAATTATTCCAATCGACGTGAGAATGAGATGTTTTATATTTTTGTAAAGCTTTATTTTTATCTTTAATTAACATTTTTAAATTAGGAGTTAACCACTCTGCCTTTGGTTTTGTAACTTTGCAACTTACTATCGGAGGGTGTTTATCAAATAAGAATATAAAATTATTAAAAATAGTAATTTTTTCATTTCTGTTATTATTGTTAAAAATAGAGTACCAGTCAAGAGCTGCAAAATCGGAGATAAAACCATCATAATTAAAACGATCAAAGTTACGATAAGAAATAACCTTTGGAATTACATTATTCTTAATCACAGAGAGATCACAATACGTTACTCTGTGATCGGAGATCGTATCTGCATTAATCGTACCACATACGTTTATTGCTAGTGACGTGGAAATTGGGTCAATCAGCGTGCTCGTGCTAGCTGAAATTCTGGTTGGTTCACTGATAATTCGAGACAGTTCATAAGTTTCAAGGCATGATAAGACAGGATTTGGCAGGTTAAAAAAATTAATGTTGAAGTCTCCTAGACATATGACGTTATTGTAAATATTACAAACAAAAGCAAAAATATTATCTATATCATTAATAAATGTCTCAAGAGAAGCCTTAGGTGGTCAGTAGATAACTCCCACACAATAGAATTTGTTACAAAGTTTCAAAAAATAAAAATTCAAGGGATTCATTGATGTCAAAATTAAACGAAATTTCACCACCACCGTACCCTGAGGTCTATCTTTACGAAAAATTTTGTAGCCAGGAATTGTAAACGTGTCTGGAGGCACACCTGCATTCTGATTTTTTTTAAATGTTTCTAAAATGGCGGCATTGTGTGAAAAAATGTGAGTCTTGGTCTTAAAAATGTATCTTTTAAAGCCTTTTTTTGTCTTAGTAACTGAAACATTTGATATGTTATTTTCCATCCAAATTTTTAGGGGAGATAAAATGTCCAAAGCCCTTTCACAGTCCGAGTTACTGTTATTGTGAATGGCTGGGGCAAGTCTGAATATACAGGGGATGTTAAATAAATTATAGTTATATAATATATATATATATATGTTAAATATAATTATAGTTATATAAACGCGACAAAGTAATTTTAGGTAAATACAATGAAGCAATGCTGGTGGAAATATTAATTTTATTATCTTTCCAGGTTTAGTATAAAATACCCTGATATTCTATTATTTTTTGTAAATTCCCTGACTTTTCCAGAATTTTCCAGGTCGCTAAGAGAATCCTGATTGTGTCCGAACGAAAACGTTTGTGAAGTTTCCTGCATGGCTGGTTTGAATCCGGCTGGATGCACTTGGTAAAGCCGAATTAAGAGGTAAAAATCCTCAAAAGCAAGTGTAAAATGTATCTATATAATGGGGTATACTGTTTACGCTACTTAGAGGTCGGATATCTCGTGGAAAGGACAGGGGAAATTGGTGCAGATACACACTTGTTAGAGTTGACAGCCCCAGGACGAGGACTGGGCTAGAGTTCGAAACAGTCACTGAGGACTGTAGTTTGGAACCAACATTAAGCTGTAGATCTCATCCAGATTGGCCTAGTCGCGAAGTCAAAGAACAACATGTGACATTTGCGTTTCTGAACATGTATCAGGTGAATAATATTCCAAATAATAGAAATGTATTCTTAGATCTGTTTTTTTTTGTCATTTATCTAGTATTGATGTTGTACCTGCATATGATTTGTTACTGCCAGAGAGCGTGCACCACAGTAGATATTATTTTGATATTTTAGTCAAGGATTGTGGATTGTTGAATTTTGAAGAGTTCTATTTTGACTTTAATAAATGAAATTATGTAGAAATAAATAATTTGTTGGCATCTTGTGACTGGGAGAAGTTGTTGAGGGTGTGAATGTGGATGTAGCTGTTGAAAGGTTTTATGACGTTCTGAATTGCTGTTTAAACTTGTACATACCTCAAAAGAGGATTAAAAGTACCAACTTTCCTAAATGGTTCAGTCCAGAACTGAAAGAAATGGTGCTATAACTTGTATTTGACCAGGGTGGAAGACTAATTTAAATTTAATCCAAGATATTTCCGGAAATTTATAAAAGATAAGAGTGTGCTGAATGGTTTACCTACTAGTATGTATCAGTGCACAAAATAGTGTAGAGATTTCTAATTTGTTTGCGAAACCCTTTACTAGTGTCTATGATAATTCCAATTGTGCAATTCCGAACTTCACTTTCAACCCCTTTGGTAACATAAGGCTACAGAGATTTCTTTTGTCTGATGTCTTCTCTAAGAGCCTCTCTAAGCTTTACCGAACAGATCAAGTAGCGGTCCTAATCAGATCTCTAACACATTTATAAAAAAATGTGGTTTTACTACTTCAGTACCGCTGCTTTATATATTTAACCGATCATTGTAAACTTGTACATTTCCAGTTTAATGGAAACACAGCTTTATTAATCCTATATTCAAGTCTGGTTCTGTTGAAGACATTAGAAATTATAGGGGAGTCTGCATACAATCTGCCATGTCAAAGCTATTTGACAGTGTTGTGTACAATCAGTTAAGTTGGTGCTGCAGGGGTTATGTGTGTGAGCTTCAATTTGGGTTCTGCAAGGGAAGATCCACTGTCGAAAATTTGGTTACTTATGATGTTGCCTTGTTGGAGGCCCTGGAGAGAGGTAAACAGATAGATGCAGTCTATACTGACTTCTCCAAGGCTTTCGACAGGGTAAATTTCAAAATTCTGTTGGTCAAGGTGGCACACCTGGGTTTCTCAGAGGGCTTGTTGTTGTGGTTGGAAAGCTTTTTGACGGGAAGGACGCAGGCTGTAAGAATTAACAGTAATGTATCCACTGTCTTTGATGTAACCTCTGGTGTGCCTCAGGGGTCCCACTGCGCCCCTCTTCTGTTTATACTATTTGTAAATGACATAACTAAGCATATTATTAACTCTCAGACACTAATGTTTGCTGATGACCTAAAAAGATTATTGAGCGGGAGCAAATGACAACCATCTATTTTTGAACATAAGCAAGTGCTGCTTTATAAGTTTTTATCGGGTCAGGACAAGATACCCTACTGCTTACAGACTGAACAACGAAGATTTGTCCTATTCTAATAGTGTTAGAGATCTTGGTATTTGGATGGATGAACGGCTGACTTTTGTTGAGCATATTTCTAAGGCGAGTTTAAGGGGTCTACAAACGTTAGGTTTTGTGTTGAGAAATTGTTCTCATTGACACTATTAAGCTGATTTATTGCTCACTTGTCCGTTCAGGTTTGGAGTATGCGACAGTCGTTTGGTCTCCATTGTATCAGGCCGACAAGGACATGTTAGAGGGAGTCCAGAACAAATTTTTGAGATTCGCTGCACCTAAGTTGAATATTAACATGTGGGATTATCACAGAACTGATATGCTACAGTTAAGATCGTTGGAGAATAGGCGTCTATTGTTTGACATGTTTTTTTGTTTTAAAGTTGATCAAGGGCCTGTCCACTTGTCCCCAACTATTGTCAAATGTTAGCTTAAATGTGCCCAGCAGACACTTATGGCGCTCAAACTTGTTCAGCATCCCTTTCCACTCAACAAATTATGGGACTGATTCCCCCATTGACAGAACTCTTCAAGTATTTAATTCTAATCCAGACCTTGATGTTTTTAACTGTACGCTGTCTGGTTTTAAAAGACAAGCTTTTAACGTGATACCGATATGATTACATTGTATTTGCATTTTTGTTTTTGTAAATTTTAATCCATTTTATACTTAAGTGTTAATAATTTCACTAATTTCACTATCTTGTTTGTATAATTAGGTTGTTTATAATTAGGTTGTAACTATTATTGTAAAATGGGGTTACCCGTCAATTTTGTAAAATAAATAAAATACCTATACATACCGAATATGTTCTGCTAACTTGTCAATTCTTTTTTCCATCTCTTCTTTCTCATGGCATTTTTGCGAGTGTTTATTTTCAGCATCAGTTCGTAACCTTGATACATTATCAAGTCTATCTTGATCAGCCTTCTGTTCTCTGTTAACAGAATCTAATTCTTGCATATATCTCGCTGACCGTTTTGCTGCCTCTTCTTTTAGTCTGTGATATTCACGAACCTGGGCATCTTCCAAATGAACGTCCCTGCCCTAAAAATATGAAATGTGTAATAAAGTTTATATCTTTTTAAGAACAAATTTTAGACTACAAACCTGGCTCTGAGATTCACCAGCAATTTGCTCTTCATATTCTTCCTTAGCTTTTTCGACTTCTGCAAGTTCTTCTTCTAGTTTTCTTATGTCATTCATGTGTGCTTCATGAGCCTTTTTAGCCTGATCAAGAGTCTTGTAAGCACCATCAACCTAAAAAGAGAAATATTCCTTATCTTTCTCAAAATTGCATATTTTTTAAATATTCTGCTTTATATCCTGATTCTAATTGTAATTTGTAATCAAAGGACGTAGCCCATGCACGCATCGGACAAGTGGCTCTTCAGAAACGTACACTACAGAACACTAAACATTCCAAATATTACGAATTCGCAAAAAACGTCAAATAAATAAATAATGAAGTCATAACTCTAAGAAAAAATATGTCAGATCAGCAAACAAAAATTACCAACAAGAAAGATTTTCAATTGAAATAAAATAATACATGAATAATAATTAAACTACACAACTACATAAACAAAAACGAACATCAATATAAGCCAAAAAACATTACAAAACCAATCCGTTTAACTGCCTTTTCAGCTGCAAAGTGCTTAGTATGAAAATATCATATTCTGAGGAGTGACGATTGTAATTGTGAACTAGTAGTACCTTTCAACAAACAGCCGTGATTGTCTTGTTCTTCTTTCACACTCAATCCCCCCATTCACCAATTTATGCAAAAAGACCAAAAGTGCCTTCTTTCTTCTAAATTCAAGGGTTTGAAGGCCGCAAAGTAGAGCTCTAGTATTAGATGACAGACCTTGATATGGAAAATGCAATTTATGTAAGAGGTATTTTGAAAATCTATTTTGCACCTTTCAATTCTGTCAATATTGTCACTGGTATGATGGACTCCATATTGTACAACAATATTCTAGAACGCTACGAACCAATGAGTTATAGAGATACACAATTGCTTTGGTATAAATCTCGCCAAAATTACTGTCAGACGTTTCGCCTTCTGCTTATCAAAGCATTTTTTTCAATGCACGAGATCAAATCAATTAATTTATTGTATATGTTTCTCTTAAAAATACACTGATAGGATACATGAAATAAGGACAATGTTATAAGATCAAGAAAATCTAACTACAGTATATTGATAAATTGTAACCACATTCACTCATCTCTGAACAAAATTCCACATAATGGCAATAAGGCAAAATGTGTTTATATTTTCCAGTATACAGAAAAAATCAGCTAAAATATTCCTTTTATTTTTCTTACATGGTTAGAAAGAAAAACACATATAAGGATTTAAGTGATATTACCTTCTTTTGAAAATGAGTTACTTTTTCTTTTGCCTTGATAAACATGGGTTTCTTTTTTGAGATTTCTACTTCAGCTTCACGAATATCCTGCTCAATTTTTGCCAATTCTCTAAAAAATATAAATATATTTCATTTAATTTTCAATCCTAAGTGACAAATAATAGAAATAAATAAGGTTTATTATATGTGAAAAACTAAACTATTTTAGTGCTACATTAAATGCATTAACAAATAATATGAAGGTTTCTTTCACTAAAACCCAAGATTCAAGATATCCTGAGAAATATAGACAGATAATTATTTATTTATTCCAAAGAAAAAAAATCCAAATGGCATGGCATATTGTTGATTACAATATAAACAAATAAAACTTAATAGCACTTAACACAAAACTGAGCACAAAACAATAACAAAACTGAAATATAACAAAATATGTCACAATAAAAAGAATGAAAAAAAATAACACGAATGAAAAAGAATAATAGATAAACACAATATACATCTGCCCAGCAGTAGCCTCAAGTTGACAGTACAACCAATTTACAAACTAAACTTGTGTCATGACACTGGCCGACAAAAAAAATTTTGTTGTAACACAAATCATAATCTAATAGAATGGACCTATCCAAATACGAAAATGATAAATAGAAAGTTGTAGCACATAGGGTTTTCTTGTTAGAGTTGTAGAACCATATCGAATGTTACGATACTTAATATTTACAGAAAAAAATATTTCAGAAAATTCTTAACCCTGTTTATTGACTATGTTTACAGTTTTCGCCTATTAAACATACCATACATCTAAGAGAAAAGCAAATGAGAAAAATATTAACTTAAAACACTAATTAAACTTTATTTTTTCTGTTTATGTTCTCTGTTCAAAAACCAACAGTAGTCACCCATCATGGCTGGATCCCATCGTCCTTGGTACCGAATTTCCATTGTTCTGATATCTTAGTGAAACCTTTCACCCTGCGTGTCACTAACAGCTCCCAAATTTTTAGAAAAAAATGACAGATGGGAATGGAGGAAGTGAATTTTCAATGACATTCTGGCACCAAGCGCTTTATAGGCATCTAAGAGTTCAATAACTAATTGTTCATAATTTCCATCCATATTGTTGCCTAAAAATCCTCTTACTACATTAACAAATGAATTCCATGCTCTGAGTTCCTGCCTGGTAAGCTTTTCCGTAAAATTGACATCGTCCAGCAATTTTCTGATTTGTCGTCCAATAAAAATGCCTTCTTTTAATTTGGCATCACTTAACTGGGGAAAGACTTGTCTTAGGTATTTAAATCCATCACCATCTTTATTCAAAGCCTTCACAAAGTTTTTCATCAGCCCAAGTTTAATGTGAAGAGGAGGCTAAAGAACATTTTTGGGATCAACAAGGTATAAATTTAACATTTTGAGATCCCGGTTGAAACTCGCTTCTTTCTGGCCAAATTTTTGTTACATAATGCTGATTTATTGCATGACTGTCCCATAAACAAAGAAAACAGCAATATTTTGTAAATCCGCCCTGAAGTCCCACTGAAATCGCTATAACTTTTAAGTCCCCACATATCTGCCATTTATACCTATTGTAGTTTATTTTATCCAAAATCGTGAGCATATTTTCATAATTTTCTCTCATTGCAACTGAATGGGCAACTGGTATAGAGGGTTTTAAATTTCCATTATGCAATAACACAGCTTTTAAGCTATATTTAGATGAGTCTATGAATAAGCGCCACTCACGGGGAGAATGTTCAATATCAAGTTCCTGCATTAAACTGTCTATATCAGTACACGCGCACAACGAATTTTCCACACTGTAGAATTCAGAGAACATAGCATTTCTTTTTCTGAAATTTGTAATTTTTGTTTCTTTGGCCAATAGGTTCCATTCCTTAAGACAGGAACCCAGAAGTTCTGACTGTTGCTTGGATAACTCCAAATCACGTACTTAATCATTTAATTCACTTTGAACAATCAAATGTGGCTTGCCGGAACTAGGACCTGTGGTAAAAGTGGGATCGGTGCACTGTTCTTCTGAGCTGCCTGATGATGCGTTATCTCCATTATCTGCCAAATCAATAGCTTGCCAATTGAAAGGCGCAATTGGCACTGACAAATTTGGATAGTCTATATTGTGCTTTCCCTTTTTGGAGCCTTCAGTCATTGTCAGGCAAAAATAATAATCGTCAGAATGATTGGTGGGTTCTCGCCATACCATTACCACTGCAAAAGGCATACTTTTTCTCTTTCCCTTCATCCACTGTACCAATGATACACTACAACTAACACAGCACACATGGGGAACCCACTGCTTATCTTGATCCCCAATTAATTCACCAAAATATTTAAAGTAGGCTTTTTTAACATTTTCGGAAAATGGCCTGGCCTGTGATTTCACCAGAAATTCTCCACAAATATAACAAAATTTGTCAGGAGAAATTTTGCAACTTCAGCTCGTTTGACTCGACATTCTCGTCTTCATATTCACTTGCTTATCCATACACAGAGAACCATTCAATTCAAAACTCAACAGAAGAGTGATGTTTAATGTTTATTTTATGTCTAATGTTGTAAACAACCCAGTCTAGGTAATTTTTCCGTTGTAAAATGGACCCATGGACCCCAAATGGTACGTATTAGGGTTTTCCAAATATTTTTTTTATTACTGGGAAGGTATTTCCATTGTTAAAAATAATGAGCTGGCCTGTGTTAGAAAAATCTTGTCCGCCAGTGTTATCAATGTCAAAAAATTAAGTGACTAGATAACAATAGATTTTTTCAAAAGATAATGTTTAACACTATTTTTAGCTTCACTTTGGGGCAAGTCTCGAACTCTTTCTGTAAAAGCATTATAAATCTTTCTAACAGAATAGTGGGCCTTTTTTGGACATAAGGAAATATGTTTTGAACATTGAAGTTCAGAATTTTTATAACAAAAGATGAATTTGGTTACAGTTTGGTTATCATAAACAAGACATCGTGTCTTTGATACCCTTAGAAGAAGATGTCACAAGCTACCTCTATGCTAGCCAACATTATTAGGAACACTCTGTATAATTGCATCACAAAACAACCATTGAAATAGCATACCTGTTTAGTTTGCCATGTTCTTTTTTCTTTTCCTTTAGTACATCCTCTAATTTTTCTTTTTTCTTTTCTACCTTCTCTAACTCTTTTTGTTTATTTTTAAGTTCTTGTTCTCTAATCTTCATAGCTCTTTCATTATGAAATGCTTTAAATAGTTGATGCTCTACCAACTTGTCATTCTGTAAAAAAATGTTATCATTATAATAACATCAATGAAACCATTGACACAAAATATATTTATTTGCTTCTGTAAAATATAACCTTTTCAATGAGACAATTAAATTTATACATACTATACACATTTTGTTTACATACATAACAATATAGTCTATAAAATAAAACCAGATTTTTTTGACCATGACTTTCAACTCAAGATACCTGGTTAGGTTGTGGCTGCTTTTGCTGATGAATTGTCTTTTCGGACAATTAGTTTATCAGCCAACTGACGGAAAATGATTCATATTAAATAAAAAACAATTGTTGAAAAACCCAATTCATCTTACCAAATCATCTTTAAATCGTGCATATTTGTCAGCTTCCTCCTTTTCCAATCTTGCTTCTTTACGTTCAGCATTTATACCTTTCTTTTTCTGAAGAGCAAAATTGATTTCCTCTTGCGCTTTTTGCATTTGCTGCTTAAGTTTTTCATATTCTTCTTTTAGTGCTCCCGATCTAAAATCATAAAATCTGTTACATATAAAATATTACTGTTATATTAATATTTCTCAGATCTATTAACAAAATAGAACTGTACATAAATTAGACCATGTCAAAACTTAATCACTTTCCGGCGTTTCACCTTTGCATCTGCTGGGTACAGGATGAATGCTGTTTTTTTTACCATTCTAACATAATTAAAGTATATTCCGCATGTACTTTGTATGTCTGTCGGTCTATTTGTATTTATTGTGTAGTTATCAATCTTTTAAAGCGCAAATACGATAGTGTGTTTAATAGTAAGAGTTTTCTACTTTTTATTGTTACTTAAGTTGGGATCATACATCCCTTTGTTACATGTCTATAAATTGTCTACTGTCTATTTAGAATATACAGCATAAACAAAAATATTTGGAAGTATAATTGTAAGTTATAGTTACAAAAATTATAAATTATCTACATACATCTGAAAAGTTGTCGCATTTAACTTAAAATTATAAGTAGTGTCTCAGTTATATGGATTTGGATGTGGATATGTGAGCTGCAAGTTGACAGAAGTTTTACTGTCATGCCAACTTGGGAAAAACTTAATTCTTCACACACTAAATTTAGTTAATTGTCAAATGGCAAACGTTGACGTGCGTATGTTTAAATGTTGTAAAAAAAGGCAGTTACAGTAGCCTCTTGTATAAATTGTGATGAATTTTGGCACCCCTCTTGTGCAGAAAGGGGGCAGCAGATAGAATTCTTAGCAGAAAATCTGATTCAGTGCTGTGAATTCGGCGTTAACAAAAACACAAACATAACCCCAAAAAGCGATTCTTTGGAAATACAAATCAAGGTTTTAAAACAAATAATTAGTGAAAAGGACATTATTATTCAAGATAAACAAAATATTATTCGACTCCAGGAAGAAAAAAAACGATTTTTTGGAAGAAAAACTTGGCCTCAAAAAAGGTAAACAAAACGAGTATGGAACACACAAAATTCAGGAAAAAAGGAAAAAATCGAGCTCCTTACCAAAAATTGATAAAACTTCGCAAGTACAAACATCCGTTGAAACCATAAAAGAAAAAGTTGTTGAAAAATGTGAAGAATCTAATTTGAACCCTCAGGCTTCGACCACGTTTGCGGAGGCCCTAAAAAATGATGATTACTGGACTGTTCCTAAAAGAAGAAACAAAATTGCCTCAAAAAACATCTCAAAAGGCAACCGTAACAAAGGTACTTCTAAACACAACTTAAGAACAGTAGAACGTATGAGCTGGTTGTTCATTTCTAACCTTCACCCAGATACAAATGAACAAGACATTGTGGAATTTTTAAAAGAGCACAATGCGGATGTCAGTTACGAATGCAAGAAGATAATTCCATTCAGATCAAACTCAAAAGCTACATTATTCAAAGTTGGAGTCCCGAGTTTCTGGCCTGCTGGTACATATGTCAGTAAATTCTTTTTTCCCAAGAAATCCATGGGGTGTGAAGCGACAGGTCAGCAGTCGGGATTAGAAGAGGCTGGATGCAATAAACATTTAGAAGATGGAGTGGACAACGTGAAAAATTTTCACAAAACTCAAAAACTTGCAACAGGCATGCAGGAGGAAGTTATGACCATCTAGATGCCCAATGTAATATTAAAAAAACATCTTTTACGATCTGCAGTCTGAATGTACAGAGTATAAAGAATAAAGTTCTACTAATTGATGCTTTTGCCAAACAAACCAAGCCTGACATTATTTGTATGTGTGAGCATTGGGCTCGACAAAATGAAATTGAGTTTATCAGTTTTTGTGGATATAAACAAGTAACTTCTTTTTGTAGGAAGGATTTTAGAGGCGGAGGTACTGTGATATATGCACACTGTGATTTTAAATGCTTTGATATTAGTGTTAGGGTATTATCTGTTGAAAAACATTTTGAGTTTAGTTGTGAGTGAGTGAATGAAAAATTCCAGGTATTCTACAACATTTTCAAATACTATTTTGATCTCTGTTTCCCATTAACATTGTAGAGAATTAAAACAACTGTACAAAAGCAAATCACAATAGAGGTTAGACATTACTCTGACTACGTAAATGATTTGTACAGACTCTACAAAAGGACAGGGTGTCGAGAGATCTTAAAACAATTTAAAACTGAAAAGAAGAATCTAAAAACTTTTATTTCTGAGAAAGAAATAGAAACAAACAAAAACAAAATTAACAATGCTCAAAATAAATCAAAAGCAGTGTGGTCACTAGTGAATTCTGTCATAGGAAAAAGTGGAGGCAGAGACATGCCATCCTTTTTGGTAGATCCTGAAAATGGTGATGAATTGTCTTCTCCATCTGATATCTGCAATGCCTTCAATGGCCTTTTTATTCTTATACCAGGTGGCCAGAATTCGCTTCCTCGAGTTGAACCTAGAGTGACCCCTAGTATATTCCTTAGCCCTGTAACGGAACAGGAAGTGTTTGAGATTGTAGAGCGATTACCAAACAAAACTTCCTCTGGCATAGACAATATTCCCACTAACATCATAAAATATGCTAAAGAATATATCTGTCAACCCCTTCACAATATTATTAATGAATGCTTTCAGAATTCAGTTTTTCCTGATGCCTTAAAAATAGCTAAGGTGCTGCCTATCTACAAAAAGGGCCCAAGGACTGACATGACCAAATACAGACCCGTGTCACTGTTGCCTGGTTTATCAAAGGTTTTTGAGAGGGCAATTTATAACAGAATCATATCATTTCTTACATACCACAACATCTTGAATTTTAAATTGGTAAATCTTATAGCTGATTCTCTGGACAACAATAATATGGCAGCTGGCGTTTTCTTTGACCTCTCAAATGCTTTTGAGACAATAGACTATAACATCCTTTTTGTCCGGTTGTACAATTGTGGGGTGAGGGGTAACGGTTTGGAACTTTTACTTTCTTATCTTGCTGGAAGGAGGCAACTGGTATCTATTGTCGCTGATGGGAAAAGATATTTCTCTGCACCATCAAACATACAGCAGGGAGTCCCACAGGGGTCAATCCTGGGACCCTTGCTTTTTTTAATATATGTGAACAACTTGGGTGATACACTTAACATGGGACAGGTTTTTCAGTTTGCCGATGATACCTCTATTATTATAACAGAGAGAACTCTGTCTGGGTTATCAGGAAATCTGTCAGGGATGGTGGAGAGAATAGCATTGTGGTGCAACGAGAATGGTTTGAAGCTGAATGCAGATAAGACAGCCTTGTTGCAATTTCAAATTTTAAAAAGCAGACCTGAAAGTGTGTATGTTAGGATGAATCACAAGTCGATTCCTGTAGTGCAGAATGTAAGATTTTTGGGCCTAATGTTAGATACTCACTTATCATGTAATCATCACATTCTGCAGCTGAATATCAAATTGAACTCTGCATGTTTTGCCTTAAGGGTGTTAAGGGACCATGTTTCACTAGAGTCCTTAAAGATATTTTATTTTGCTTATGTTAGGTCTAGAATGTCATATGGAATTATTTTCTGGGCTTCATCAACCCATGCAACAAACATTTTTATAACTCAAAAAAGAATAGTTCGAACCATCCTAAAGAGGCATCCTCGAGCATCCTGCAAACCCTTGTTCAGAGATCTTAATATTTTATCGGTTCCATCTCTTTACTTTCTTCAACTAGTATTGTTTGTGAGAGGACATAAACAACTATTTCAGACAAACCATGATCTTTATGCCAGAAACATGGAGATCTTAACAAGGCACTCTCATGACTTGAGAACACCCTTTCACAACAGGGCTCTCTTTGCTAAAAGTTCATATTATAGAGCTATCCAGGCCTATAATCTTCTATCAAAACATATTAGGGACATGACATCTGACAAGATCTTTAAGAGCTCAGTTACTCGTCTACTAATTGATAAATATTTGTATAAATTTAACCCATATTAGCCTAGAGTTACCATATGGTAACGCTTACACGCTCGCGTGTAAAGTAGGCTATATTTCGTATTTGGCGTTAAAGGTGATAGATGGCGCCAGTTTTCGAATGTAAAATGTCTAAAACAACTCCCTCACATTCGCTGTTCATCACCGCAAGTGTTACTCAGAATTAGGCCGGTTTGAAAAGTGATCGTTTGTAAAGTGTGAGAAAACATGGAACCAAATTTCGTGTAAGTACTAAAACATATATTTATTTTTATTTTGTGTTACTGTACTTGTCATGTTGTATTGCTAACATATGAACATACATAACTATAACGATTAAATAACAATTATTATTTAGATGTGAGAGTTAGGTTAGGTTTTTTTTAAGTGTTACCATATGGTAACGCTAGGACATTACACTACCTATTTATATCGTGTTTTACGAAATATCACATAAACATTTACTTTTGCTTTGAAAACATGTACTTGATGGTAGTTTTTCAGTAGGTAGTATTAGTATGGTAGTATTTTAGTTTTTTACACCGTTAATGTTGTTTTTGTTTATTACAGGCGTGGTTTTACGTTGGAGGATGCCCTAAAAATAGCTTATGAAGAGGATCTCAATGCCGAATCTATCTACGTCGAACCACCCGATTGTAACGTACTTACCGATGAGGAGTCAGGTGATGAAGATGACGAAGGTGACCTGAATCATCTACCGCCTCGTCAACTAGCGGCACAAGCGGAACTCGTTTTAGCTAACAATGAGAGGATTGATCGCCTGATTCAACCTGATGAATATGATGAAGATATGACTGAAGCTCACAATACTGCCGAAACACCACAAACAGAAAAGAGAAAGGGAAAAACTGGAAAAAAGGAACAAAAGAAAAATAGATCATTTTCATGGATTGAAGGAGATATTGAGGATAATTGCTGTCGAGATTTTCCGATCCCAGATTACTCTAAATATGTAAACAAGAATCCAGCGGAATTATTCGAACTTTTTTTTGATGATGATTTATGCTCTAGTCAACTAAATATGCAGCTTTTCGAAACTGGAAACTGGATCCCAAACTCACCGAGGAAGAGTTGAAATGTACATTGGCCATCCTCATATTGAGCGGTTACAATAAATTACCCGGAAGAGGATTTTATTGGAATTCGAAAAACGATATGCTTAACAATATGGTTGCGGATGCTATGAGAAGAAACCGATTTTTCCAAATTATGCAATGTTTGCATTTTGCTGACAATGCCAACCCCAGTAACGTTGACAAAATGTGGAAGCTACGTCCCCTCATGGACAAATTACAACAAAGTTTCTTGTTGCACTTTATTCCGGAACAGAACTTAGATTACGACGAATCCATGATACGTTACTACGGGCATCATGGATGTAAACAATTTATCCGAGGGAAGCCCATAAGATTTGGGTTCAAAATGTGGTCCCTAAATACGACCTCCAGATATCTTGTTAACTTCGACTTATATCAAGGCAAAGGACCAAATTCAAACGAAGAGGATGACATTACTTTTAGTAAGGCTACCTCGCCACTTCTGCGGATGCTTAGGGAATTTCCAGAAAATAAGAAAAACATGCCGTATCAATTTTATGTGGACAATTTATTCACAAGCACAAATCTTCTAGTTCATCTGAAAGAACAAGGATATGGGGGAACCGGCACAATGAGGGCCAACAGGCTTCCGAAAAATATCCCATTATCCGATAAAAAGGCTTTTTCAAAAAATGCTAACAAAGGAGATTTTGCTTCAATAATTGACAAAAATAGCGGCATTATTTTTGTAAATTGGCTAGATAATAATGTTGTTACCATGGCGTCTACCTCCTATGGAGTAGCTCCGATTGGTCAACTAAAGAGATACTCGCGTGTAGAAAAAAAATATACACAAGTCAATAGGCCAAACCTTATTCGTAAATATAACAATGGGATGGGAGGTACAGACCTCATGGATCAGAATATTTCACGTTATAGGATTTCGATGAGGAGCAAGAAGTGGTGGTGGTGTATATTTAGCTGGCTAATTGACGTTTCAATTGAAAATGCCTGGATAATTCATAAAAAATCCGGAGGCAATTTATGTCAACTAGAATTCAGGCGCGATATTATAATGTCATACCTTCTACGCTATGGTACACTTCCTAAAGGTCCGGGTCGTCCAGCAATATCAAAAACGAGTATAACGTTGAACAGAGTATGCGATGATGTCAGGTATGATGGAAAAGGACACCTCCTAATCCGAATTCCGAATAACAAAAGACGACGTTGTGCAGGAGAAGGCTGTTCCTCTAGCGGGCGTTCGATATGTAACAAGTGTGACGTTGGTCTTTGCGTTGATTGTAACTTGATATATCACACTCCATGATGGTGTTTAGTAGCTTCATTTGTCTTATTTTACTGCTTTTGTTGTAATTCAAAGAAAAACATGTTCATTTTTTATCCATTTGTGCGCTTTGAAAGAGTTTTCAATAATAATGTTTATAACTAAATATACCTGTGTTACCTCATTTAAAGCCTAGCGTTACCATATGGTAACACCGAATTTTACAAAACCTAAATGAAATTTCTGTAAATTTATTCAAAATAACGTATTAATATACGCCTAGAGTCATATATTTAGGAAAAAAACAGTCCTTATCAAAAAAAAAAAATTTGGGCTATTATGGGTTAAGTTCTGGGAGGAATTTAATAATGATATTTAGCTCAACTTAAGTTTTAGTAGTTTTTCATTTAGGTTTTAGCTTTAAGGTTTTTAAACTGGTTTTAATATTATATGTTTTCATTTCTCTGTACTTATAATTAGTATATGGTTTGTTATATAAATTTTAGAATCAAGGCTAGTTGTCTTTTCATCTTTATTGTGTCCATGTTGTGTAAGTCATTTAATAATATTTAATATCTTTATAATAATATGCATTGTGAGCATTTCCGCCGACGATACCGCTCATTCTCCTGTTTTGGAAATGATATTATTATGGTAATAAAAGCATTTCATTTCATTTAATTTGATTTCATTTCAAATAAATTTTACATACCCGCTAATTTCTTCAAAAAGAGCAGTCATTTCTTTTGGACTTTTCATGGCAATTGATTCGACAGCACCTTGAAATACTAAGAAATTCTTTGCTTTGACATTGATCTTAAGCTTTTCCAAATCTGCAAGGTAATCATTGGATGTGACAATCTGAAAGACATATAAAATACCATTATTGCATGGGCAATTTGTCAGAAGTTTAATACACACTCTTAAGTCTTTAATTTACAAAACATAACAATTACATAACATTCTTATGTTCCCTATTCTTCTTGTATTTTTTGGACTGGTACAAAACTACCTACTGGTTGTTTATAATATAAGATATAGATTAAAATAAATTAAAATGAAAATTAACATATAAAAAAAGAAAATGTACCTACAAAGGTGTAGTTCATATTTAGTAGGATATGTTTTATGTGCTAGCTTAAGCAATATTACAAAACTTTAATAATATTGTCCTGAAAGCACAATAGTATTTCCCTAAAAATTCATTTTTATATATTTTTGTTATAGATACTGGTGCAGTTCACAGAGAATTTGAATTATTATCGTAAAAACATTAAAAAAACCTTATAGCACTGATCCAACCAATAATAGACCAATTTCTCACATCTAAAATTTAACAAAAGTTTTTGAAATTAATTAAAATACATCTAACAAATTACCTAAATAAATACATTATTTCAGGTTCACAACTTGATTTTAGACAAGGGAAAAGCACCCAAGATGCAATAAATTATCTTAGGAACCAAGTTTACAAAACCATTGATAGTAGTAGTTATCCCTGAGTGTATTTTTCTCGATTTAACTAAGGCTTTTGATACAGAAATTATTTGATGTTGGAAACCTTACAAAACTTTGGAATACACAGAAAAACATATACACTCTGGTATACCTGCGTGCCACAAGGTATAATATTGGGTCCAATTTAACTTACAAACTACATTAATAATGTATCAATGTAAACAACACCTGGACATTTAAAAAGTTTTTCAGTTGACACAGCAACCACTTAAAAAATAACTTTTTTAACTGGCAACCTCACACAGATGCCTATGAACTTGTACAGGGTGTTCCAGCGAGGACTGAACAGGGACCTATTTTCGACCTTCCTTGTATTTTGGAAAAATTCAAAATAGCCAATCGATGTATTTTTTCTTGTAGAATCCAAAAATATCATCGACAAAATATTTGAACCAGAAACAAAAGAGTTACGCTATGCATCAGGTGTTTTTTAAATGGAATGTATCGTTTTTTATACGATTTTTGGAAAGAGTGAATTTTTTTATGTCCGTATATTAAAAGATTTGATTTTGCGATAGCTGTTTATATTACATTTTAATGTTTTACAAACTAAAATTTTAGCTTCACCTGTTTAAAATATACGATATAGTTTGAATGCTTTGTCAATAAAAATTGACATTATTTTAATTATTGTCGATCTTCACCTAAAAAATATATATTTGACTCTGATATGAAATACTCTTTGGACGAGAGACTACAGATTGTTATGCTATTTTACAAGTGCCAAGAAAATGCAAGAGAAGCAAGAAGAAGATTTATTGCAAATTTTCATAGAAATATATCCATCAATACAATTCTAAGGATAAAAAACCTATTTGAGGAAAATAAAACTTTACATGATAGAAAAAGAAATATACAAAGAAGAAGAAATCGACACCAGGCCATTATAAATTATTTTCAAGTTAATCCAACCAAATCTATTTCGGATGCAGTTCGGGAAGTTCAGTACGGTGGCGGTGTAAGGCGCAGAAGAGTTACCCGAGGGACTGTTCACAGGACTCTGAAAATTCATAAATTTAGGCCTTTTCGTATCCTTCCACTTCAGCACCTAACACCGGCACAAAAAGAACTTCGCTTCCGATTTGTTTCTCAAATGGTAATTCGGCAAGAAAACGAAGACCCTGATTTATTCAAAAATATTGTGTGGACCGACGAAGCTACTTTCACAACATCGGGAGTATTCAACAGACATAATAGTCACCACTGGGCCGTTGAAAATCCAAAAAAGTTCCAGACTATTAAATTTCAAGGGAGGAATTCTATTCATGTTTGGTGTAGGATAAAAAACAATAAAATTTTGGGACCAATATTTTTTAACGGGACTTTAAATGGGCACAGATATTATGAGTTTTTAGAAAACGAAATTGAACATTTTTTGGAAGACTTACCATTGGCAGAATATCAGAATTTAATTTGGCAACATGATGGGGCGCCTCCTCATGCCGTGCATGATGTGGTTCAATTTTTAAATCGGCGCCATAACGAATGGATAGGGCGAAATGGAACATATGCTTGGCCGCCCAATAGCCCCGACCACTCAGTTTTGGATACATTTCTTTGGGGCCATTTGAAGAACGTCGTATACAGACAACGAAACGAAAATATTCAAGAGATCATGGGAAAAATTGTCGATGAAATAAACCGCCTTAAGCAGGAAAATCATATTGTAACAGCAAGGCTACAAAGGGGTTATCGATGTTGTTTCGAGAAAAACGGCGGTCACATTGAAAACTTATGTTATTAGTAGTTTTATTTTATTATTTAATAATTATTTTTTATTGAATTTCTTTTTCTATCATGTAAAGTTTTATTTTCCTCAAATAGGTTTTTTATCCTTAGAATTGTATTGATGGATATATTTCTATGAAAATTTGCAATAAATCTTCTTCTTGCTTCTCTTGCATTTTCTTGGCACTTGTAAAATAGCATAACAACCTGTAGTCTCTCGTCCAAAGAGTATTTCATTTCGATCAGAGTCAAATATATATTTTTTAGGTGAAGACTTCGACAATAATTAAAATAATGTCAATTTTTATTGACAAAGCATTCAAACGTCATTTTACCTTGATCACCTATACCAACCTATCGTATATTTTAAATAGGTGAAGCTAAAATTTTAGTTTGTAAAACATTAAAATGTAATATAAACAGCTATAAAATCAAATCTTTTAATATAAAAAAATCATAAAAATCGTATAAAAAACGATACATTCCATTTAAAAAACACCTGATGCATATATATATTTGTTTCTGGTTCAAATATTTTTTCGATGATTTTATATAAAAAATACATATTGGCTATTTTGAATTTTTATAATACAAGGAAGGTCGAAAATAGGTCCCTGTTCAGTCCTATATATGTATATAAGGACTGCCTCCCCACAGATATTTGTTTATTCTATTTTGGCTGAGTAGTCAGCAATCTCTCTTGGAGAGTTGTCTCTTGGGGCAAGAAATCTCTTCAAGGTTCAGAGAATAATAATACGTTGTATGTTAAAATTAAATCCAAAAACATCCTGTAGACAGCATTTTTATGATCTACAGATTTTGACTGTCACATCTTTATATCTTATATACCTTGTAATGATTATAAAAAGCATCTGGAGTTATTTGCGGCGAATTTTCAGCAATATGCTGGGGGTATGTTGCTAATAGTTAGTTTTTTTTACTGATTGCATAAGGTTAACATATATATATTATGAGGCAGGCATTTATTTATCATAATATTGCATTACTAGTTTGCTTCATATTTATATGTCCCTTTTTTCTCTCCAGCTTTGTCAATAAGAAGCTTCTTTGGACAATAAAGCATTTTGAGTTTGAGGCTGCTAAACCATACTCAACATTCCAATTTCATATTACAGCTTTGTTGACACAAAGTTTCCTATTTAACAACACAGTATACTTGATTAATTAGAAAAAAAAGTAATTTCTTTAATCATATAAGATTAGTTATATCCAACATTAATACAAAACAGATACTATAGTATAATTCTTTGAGTTTATGTGAAAATTTTGAGGGTGTCGTTTGGCCTATTTTACACAAATCAGTAATTTAATTTAAAGTGCGACAAAGCTTTTTTAATTTGTGTTTAGAAATACTGAAATTCATTCTTCGGATTTGTTATATTTTGAATCAGAGATAAGATAAAATATTGCGCTCTCCTGCTGTTATGCTTTTATATGTATTAAATAATATTTCTGAGATAATTTGAATCAGATCTTTTTGAAACTTGTTTAGCCAAAGATGTTGTTTGAAAATTCATTTTTATTCTACTTTAATGCACCACAAAAAATACTTTTTGTAAATGTAAATGTATAACTTTGAACAATAAACTATTCTTATTCTTATGTAACTAAGTAATACATACATTGCCATTTATTCTGAATTCAGAAGAGGACCCATGAACAGACCTTTGAAATGCTATTTCTTTTTCAGGATCTTCACCCAATGTAAAAATAGCGGTTACAGATGCACTAAAAAAAACAACATCATACATATAGGCAACGCATGCAGTTAAAATACAATTGGCCAAGACATCAAAATAAAATAATAAGTTTTCAAAGTGGGTTATGCTGGATGCTTTATCAAGCTACTGTAATAAAATTTTCTTCAGTTAAGTAATTTTAAATATCTTTACCATAACAACATTGCCATATCTTCTAATTCTAAGTATTCTAATAAAAGTGAGCCACTGTTTTGTGCAACATGGTATATAATAAATTGTTAATTTATGTGATACATTCACACATAGTGCCTCTCTACATATATTTTTAAACATCCTATTTCAAACAGAAAATAAAAGTATCTCTGTGTGAAGGGGGACTAGTAGGACAAGCATTTCTGAGATGTAGATGGGTTGGTTCTTGGCAAAATATTAAAAGTTCCATGGATACTGGCCATCGTAAAGATGGTGAAACTTATATAAAGAGATATTAAACACTTAGACAAATAATTTTGTCCCTCAATTAAAATGTTTTTGTGAGGGTTTGATCAAATATCTTCTTTTTTTCTATTTTTTTAAAGCTTTGCAACTTTCCAGTGTTGCCCTATCCACCCCTTACTCAAAATTCATTAGAATCTAGTAATAAATAAAAAAGTAATTAATAGTTATGAAATATATAGACACCCACTTTTACCTACACTAGCCAGGAATAATGACAAAGGAAGGTATGAAACATGTTTATTTAATCCATAATAATATATAATGTGAAAAAATAATGTAACCTACCTAAACAAATCTAGTTACATTACATTGTTTTTTGTCTCATCTCGAATAATTTTAGTGTAATTCTTTATTAAATTGCGGTGATTTTATAAATCTTAGGTATAATTTAAGTAGTCCTTTTATTTTTATTTACCTATATATTTATTATATATTGTATAATATTATTGCCTTGTTAGTTTTATTTAAGTATAATATCTATGTCCCTTTTTTTAGCTCTAAAGAATATATGGAGTGTGTCGAAACGTTGGCAATTGGTTTGAATAAATACAAATTTTTGTTCAAAGAAGGGGTCAAGTTTTTTACTAATTGCTTATTAAGTATACTTTATCAGCATCAGCAGGTGTAAGACAAGTTTTCACTACAATTCAGTTATAATAACATATATTCCTATCACATCGTATTTTTGAATTGAGGTAAGGTTATAAAAACTAGTTAGTTCTGATATTAAGCTGTTTAGCCCCAGGAATTTACTAAAGGTAATAAAAGACATAACTTGCCACTTCAGATAAAACAATGGGCTTAATCATAAGATCCACTAAAGACTTTAATGTTAAGTGTTGTCTAAAATTATTTGACAGTCTCGTGTTGCTAAGGTTGGAGTATGGAAGCATAATATGCTCTCCACAATATGAGAACTATAGAACGCGTGAAGCGTAAATTTATTAAATATATGTTTTATAGGAAATATGAATATTATCCAAAATAAGACGATCATAACTTGTCATTGGATTGATTTAAGAGATTATCTTTGGAAAATCGACATACTAAAATTTGTTTAATATATCTTCATAAAATTTAACCAAATAAAATTAATTCATCAGAAATACTTTCAATGCTTCTGTTCTTTGAGGACATTGGAAATACAAGACAAAGACTATAAATTTGGATCTTCCTAGGACCAACATTTATAAAAACTCACCAATTTACAAAATATGTAATTACTTTAATATTTATGCTAGTGACTTACATTTGAACATAACTAATTTGAAAGATTTTACAAAGTTGATGGAGGATAGACTATATGAATCCCAGACTCAGGTCTGAGTAAGAATTATGTTTTGAGCCATTGAGATAACACATACTATTTTATTATATATTCTTTATATGCTGTCTGTAATTGGCTTTGGCTGTTGATACTGTAATAATTAAACAAATAAATTTAAAAATCATCACATATTTTAATCTTATGTAAGAAAATTACCAATAAAACTGAAAATTAATAGGTAAGTGTTTTTCTAAATAAAAAAAAGGAATACCTGCATTTTCATCAAATTGAATGCTAGTTTTTGGATGCTCACTATATATAGCGTATATATTATGTAAAAATAAATAATATACTCACCTTCTTGACACTGGTTTGCTAATTGCTGCACCGTGAATCAAATCACTTAATCTTTTTACTCTCAAACTTTGTGCTCTCTCACCCATAACAAAACTAATAGCATCCATAAAATTTGATTTGCCTAAAAATAATTAAATTGTAGACGATTAACAATAAGCATTTTGCAATCGCCTAAATAAGGAGATTGATTCATAAATTCTACATTCTGCAAGAAATCCTTAGTAAAAAGTTAATTATTCAAATATACTAATCATTGATCAAAAGTAATATTAATCCTTTAAATACTATTCAGAACTGTATTTTAAAAATTGTATTTGATAAAAACAGACTATATCCAACTAATCAGCTATATAAAGCAGATATATTGATTGATTGATATAGTCAATTTAAGGCTATTACATATACACTTGTTATGTACTTACATACACAAACGAAACAAAATTTAAAAAATCACATCGCTCCTGATCACTTTATAAGAGCAAACAAATATAACCATCTAACAGTCCCAATTGTATACAGAATCATAAAATTGAAATTTTTTGATTACTTGGCACCTAAGTTGTATAACTTAATTCCAAAGTACATTAAATCTATACAATATACTAAAAAGTTCAATAAAATCATTAAAATATTTATGAAAAATATGAAAGGTTTCACAAATTGATGTAAAATGTAATGTTTTTCTCAGAAGCATATTTTACTTTTGCTTTGTAACTAAATTTTTTTTACAGTGTTAAAATGGCATTTGCTATATTAAAAGTAGTTGTAGATTGCTATCATATACATACTTTGTAGCTTAACAAAAATTTGTTTGTCAAAACTGATATTTATCAATAACTTTGAATATTTGGTACATTCAGATACCTGAATTTAGGTACCTTTTTATAAATTTATTATATGATATAAAAAATAATGTACCTACATATATATTTATACTATGTAACTGAACATTTGTCATTATTGAATAAATAAATAAATATTGTGCTAATAGGGAGTTTATCATTTTCTGAAAGGCAACAACCAGAACATACAACGATTGTGTTCACTTTTGATAAATATTAACAGTGATTCGCAGCAGCCTTGCATATCTATGTTTCTGTCTGAAAAAATATTAATTTATTTTATGTTCAAGACCAATACAAGTATCAATTTATCACACTAGTCAAACAAAGTAAAATATAATTGAATCAACACAAAATATACATACCCTGTGATGAATATCTCCAATTCTTAGATCATTTATACATAACAAAAACAAAACTGGATCAACCACAGAACCTCTTAAGAAATACCATCATTTCAGATAACCACCCTTGATATTTATTTATTTATTTATTTACAGGCTCAATTCTATTATTTAAGGTTACGATAATATAAAACTGCTGTAGAAATCTTAAAAACTTGTCAGAGAAAATCCAGTGCAGACATGCTATTTTCAAATCTACAAGAACGAGGAATGAAAGAATTACATCCATAGTTTGCATGGTAGGGGGGTATATGACATAGTGAAGATATAGTTACCCTAGGTGGATGAAAGCATACTCTTTTTAAAAGATCAGGACAACTAACATAATTACTGACAATTTTATAGAACATCTTAAGATCGCAAGAGACGGTAATCTGAGAACTCTCAAGAACTCATTTCTCTTTTTTCATCTTAATTGCAATTTTATAAATGTTATAGTTAAGAAAAGAAAATTAGCAACACACCTCTTAATAAATAAAGAGATTTAGATACCATTGTTACCACATGTAACAAACTCAGTGCTTCATCAAAGCTGACCCCCTAGTCCATTGTATTAGAGTGATGTCATCCAGTGTATAGTTAATAATATTACAACTTCCAGAAAAGATTGTAGTATGGCACTTGGCAGCAATCAACTCAATGTGATTATTAGTCTCATGTGTCTTGATTTTTTTAAAGAAAAGTTTATCCCCCAACTATCTAATATTAACAGTGAGTACATTATAAAATTTAAAATCAGTAAGCAATCAGTTCATCTCTGGTCCCTGCAAGTCTATGAAAGTTTGGCAGTATATTGGCCCTGTTCCTGTTATAATACTCACAGATATCAGCATGGTGTAAGTAATCTGTTAATTTTGATCTGATGTGCTTTAAACATTGCAATATATAAAGACAGGGAAGAGATCTGGGTAGAAACTTTGTTTTTAAAATAGCAAAGGCACCATAAAATGTATTTTTGTATAATCCTACTTTCAACAAATAAACTATGACAACCCTAAGTCTAACCAATTTGTTAATTCAATATAAGGAAATTAGTAACAAACCTGGATAGACCTTCTAAAAAAATAAATTGGTATTATATAGTAAGAGGCAAATACCTGATCCATTTGGTCCAATAACGGCATTAAATGGTTTTAGGGGTCCAATGATATGACGTCCTTTATAAGACTTAAAATTTTCCACCTCGATATGCTTTAACCTGGGGCTCATATTTTCCTAAAACAAAAATGTATGTAATATTATTTTATCAAAAAAGTAAACATACCTTTTCAACAAAAATTTAAACAAGAAAACAAGAAAAGACACAAACAGGTAAACAACCAACCAACTGTCCCCCTAAACTAGGGATATTTGGATTTTCGATCTAGTGACTAGATCTTGATGATATAACATTAGTATCGATATTTTGGAATCGATACGAAATAATTTAATATCGATACTCATTTTTGAAATTCATTACATTTCAGCAGCTGTAAATGTGCCCTCAAAACCCTAATTGTGAACATAATAATAACAATAACAATAATAATGAGAAATAATCTTTATTTATTATTTTTGCGCATTCATCATACACAGTTTAAATAATCACTCGTTTTCCAAAATCTTAAAATGGATTTGAAGATAACGCATCTCACAGCAAGATTGAGTTACCCTGAGGAGAAAAACTAACACGTTTTGGGTTTTTAAAAATTTTAAGAGGATTCAAACCAGGGCACAATATAAGAAGATAGGAAACAATGGAAAAATTTGACTATTTTGACGAATTGGACTTACGCCAGCGTTACGGTGTGACTTCGCTATATGCCGTTAGGTAACGTAATACAGTAACGTTGTTACTGATTACCACAGCCTACTAATTTTTGAAATAACCATTCCGATAGCGGAAACGGTATAATAGAAGTCTCTAATATTTCAGTTTGGAATAGGGAATAAAAACGTGACGATAAAAAGGCGCTATGCATTGTGATAGACAACTGATAAGCACTTTGGTATTTGAAGTAAATACCTATATTTAAAAACAAAACCAAGAAAACGCCGAAAAACAATGTTTGAAGTTACTATTTGTCGTTATTTGCACCCTGTTTCACCTTTTTTCTCAGCAGTCAATGTAGTAGTTCATCAAAACGTAGCTTTGCGGTAGCGAACTGACCAATAAGTATGTTGAAACTGTTTTGGTTGCTGTTGGTTCTAAATTGTATATATCTGTAAAATCTATGCAGTTCAAAATGGCGACCAAACCAAAATTAAAATGTTAACATTTTAGTGCGAATCTTGTATGTACTAACAAAATGTAGTTTCAGTTAAAAGTTTATAGAGGAAAATAATAAGTGATCTAATTTTTCTAGACGCGCTATGCTTTCTTAGATATTTTTTTACAAGAATATACGGGGTGGGGCCATAAACAATAACACAAAAATGCGTATATCAAAATGGTCAAATTTGTGTAGTATCTTACATTTGCATCCCACCTTGATCTTTTAAACGCTCCATATATTTTAGGTCGATATAGGAACCGCCCGACTAGAGAAAGTAGTCACATTATAGCATATCAAATGTCCTGTTGTCTTAGTTTTGTGTTTTTTATTGTTGGCAACTAGGCAACATTGTGCGCATTGCTACAACGACTTTTGTCGCATGAGTGTAGTTTATATTTGAGAAGAGAAGGAGGAGAAGAAGGAGACGCCATTTCGGCCATTTTGTGTGGTGTTAGGTTTGTTGCTTATGCTTGCTGTTTGCATTTGTACATATTTGAGTTTGAGATTGTATTCGGCCCTACAGAATATTTGAGAAGTTCACAGTATTCTTCAATAAGCAACTCGAACTACGTGTCTCTAGATTTACTCCTATAATTAATTTTTAGCGGCGTTAAGTATTTTGGTAGTGTTCCATACATTTGTTCAGCTAGCTGCAAAAGTAAGTAAAGTATAATGAACTATATTTAACGATGTACCATATTCATTTTTTAAAAGTTCGTAATAAAGAAATTCTGTTTAAACTTCCAAATAGAACTGAAAATGAGCTTTATAGTCAGATTACTATTTCCCTTGGGTTCCTTCAACAGTTCTATTGCCAAATGGGTTTTGTTGTGACCCGGATTTTGAAATTATTTTTACTATTATTTTATGTTTATAGTGATGTGATAGCCGTAAGAGCGGGTTTACCAGTTTCTTGGCATAGAGGAAAATAATGCTTAACAGAGACATTCCCAAACTCTAATTCTGGAATTTTGTTAATGTTCTTTTGTATTATAAAGTATTTTGTGTAGCGTATTTGCAAAGATTAATGCTCCTGGAGTTAATAATGGGACTTGTTTGGTCATTTTACAAAATTTAAATGTAACAATGGTGTTCATTAAAAAGTTGTTTTTCATTAAATTACATTTTAAAGGGGGATCTCTGTTGGTCATGAAACTGTAGTATTCACTAAACTCATAATATAATAAACTGATAATTTTTTCCCTAAATAGATTTATATTCAGTGATTTAAGTTTTAACTGATGGAGCATTATAGAGCTTTATGACTGATTTATCAGGTATCTAGTATTTGTGAAAACCATTGTGTACAATTATATGAGATAAATCACAATTGCCCTACTTTTAATTTTGTGTGCCTAAACCAATCAAAGATAAAATTAGTCAACATGTTGAAACACAATTTCTTAAACTATTTTTCATTTAACCTATACTTATATATTTTTTATGCTGCGTGGAATCAAAACATTCTTTCTGAAATTCCTTAAAGTAGTCTGGCATCATTCCATTACTCATTACAATATAATACAAAAACAATTGTATAAACACATTTAGTGATTAAATTAAAAACACAAAAAGAAAAGCATCAAGAAGTGTACTAAGTGCAGCTTTCTATTCATTTACTACTGATGATTTCAATTGTGTGTAGTTTAGAATACAGAATAGAAATACCATATATTACCAAAATAACTAACTCCTGATTTTTACAATAGTATGTCTTATGTTTTTGTTTAAAACATAAGATTTCACACTTGAAGCTATGGAAAAATACATTAAAAATTGGACGTTAGTGGGTGTTACTTAATGGAATTCCATTACACAAAGTCAAATACTAATATATTAATTAGAAAATTTCCATGCAATGAGTTTTTACACAAGGCATTTCGCTAACACTAGCTTCATCTGGTGTACACTAGAAACTAATTTTAAAAAGAAATCTACATTTGATATTAATGATGTCTGCCTAACCTACAGAGCCTTATTAAAATTTTATAACTTAATTATCCTAGGGTACAAAGGTTGGTTTTTTTAACTACCATTACTTTAACTCTACTAACAGTATTTGGAATTTCAGAAAATGTTGAGTAAAGGAGAATTGTTAAGATCTCTTTGGTCGTTAAGTAATAAATTTGTATCCTTTAGGCAGTTTATTTCTAAACTTTCCAATAAATTTAATTTAGGGCCTTTGTTCTCTATATGAAGGATCTTAAAATCGTCATTAAACACATGAGCCTCTCTGATAATATGCTTGCTAATATTGATTAGTTTTGTAAATGTTTATTTTATTTATTTATTTATTTATTCACACAATACATACAGAGTAATAACTCCAAATTGTACATAAAAAAAAAGTTTTAACTAAAGATAATCAAAATCAATCCTTGGTGCTTCTAACTAATGCTGATCTTTAATTCTACATTTAAATACCTCAAAGCTGAACTTAAAAAGATCTATTTCTCTAAAATTATCGTTTTGGTTCCTCATAAGCCTATCAGTAAAGCACTGGTGCATGCCATAATTAGTTCGATGATATATATTTTGAAAGAGGTTCCTAGATCTTGTTCGCCTTTGAGGTATGCGAAAATATATTTTAGGCAGTAGATGGCTGCAATCAATTTTACCATTTAGAAGCTTATGCAAAAAGCATGCTAAAGCATTATGCCTTCGTTTTTGTAGGCTTTCAATTCCAGCAAGTTGAATGCATGTTGCATAAGGTAGGTCCTTGTATGGAAATCTTAACTTAAATAAAAGAAATATATTTATTTTGGAGCATTTCCAATTGCTGTATGTGACAGTAAATAACACTGTTATACTCGAAAATACTTCGCACCAAACAATTATACAATGACTTAATTGCCCTAAAATCACAGATCCTAAAACATGTGCGACGAACAAAACCTAACATCTTAGAAGCTTTCATTAAAATTGTGTCAATGTGTTTGTTAAAGCTAAGATCCCTATTAAAAGTAACACCCAAATCGTTAAAACTATGTACAGATTCTAAGACAGTATTTCTAATGGAATATGGATATTCTAATGGATATTTACACTTGTAAAAACGCATAATTTTACACTTAGACACATTAATTTGTAAAAAATTTAAGTCACACGATTTAGTTAAATTATTGAGGTCATTCTGGACAGCCACACAGTCCTCAAAGCTTCTCACAGCGTAAAACAACTTGACGTCGTCGGCATATAAAAGATACTCACACTTCTCAAAGACGGATGTAATGTCATTTATAAACAGTAAAAACAATACTGGCCCTAAATGGGATACCTGGGGCACTCCCTACGTCACATTTACCTCCAGGGATGCTACGCTGGCAATTCTTAAACACTTTGTGGTTCCTGAGGTATGAGTCTATCCACTGAATGTATGATCCAGTTACGCCCATAGCAGAAAGCTTTGCTGTAAGTAGTTCAGGGCATACCCGATGAAACGCTTTTGCAAGATCGGTATAGACCACATCCACTTGTAAACCTCCCTCGATGTTAGTTACTAAGTATTCCTGAAAGACACCCAAGTTGGTGGCAGTTGATCTTCCTTTGAAAAAGCCATGTTGTTTTGGGGATAGGCGATGCTTAAAAGTCTCAAAAAGTTCTTCTGTTATGATGGATTCGAAAATCTTGGACATGGTTGGTAACAATGAAATTCTACGATAATTCTGAATTTCCTTTTTCGACCCAGACTTATAAATAGGAACCACCCAAGAATGCTTTCACAGGGCTGTAAATTTTCCCTGATCGAATGATCAATATATGTAATTAATTAATATATTAAAATTTCCGTTGAGGCCATTCAGAGGAGATTCTTTAAATACCTTATGTTCAAGGAAGATGGTGCCTACCCTGATAGAGGGTTCGATCATGGCTTGTTGTTGTCCAGATTTGGGGAGTTGCCATTGGAGCTCCGCCGAGACATTCAGTTGGTGACATTCTTATATCGTCTACTCAATGCTCAATGCCCTTTTCTGTTGGAAGAAATTCCCTTTCATGTACCACGATTGGCGGCCAGACGTCAACCTATGTTTGCTCTCGACCTGGCACTTTCCAACATTCTCTACCAAAGCCCCGTTCACATTATGTGTAGCAACTTTAATCCTATATCTGAATCCTGCAATATCCATTCAGATAATCTGCCCAATATCATTCAGCATTTGCTCTTGGCTTCTGGCTTTCCCCCCTAATCCCTATGTCCCCTTGTCTGGCTGTTGGTTTTGGTTACCGGGTCGAGTGCCTGCATTGTTATCTTGTTTTGTTTTATTTCATTTTATTTTGTTTTTGATTTGGGTTTTATATTCATATTCATTTTTACTTAGTTTAAGTTCATAATTTTTTTATTTGTTTGTATATTTTTTCTTTTTTTTTTGATATTTTTATTATTTGTTACATATTATATAATTTATTTGTTATTACAGTCATATTATACAGTTTCCTGTAATTGGGCTTTCGCCTGTTGTAAATAAAGAACTTATTTATTTATATGTAATGATATTACATTCTTCCTGTTAAGACAATGTTTAATTTTTAAAGAGGGCTCTCCTTAGTTTGTGCTTTTTTATTTGTTCTACAATCGAACTGAGTAGCCATTATTAACTGCAATTTGTTTAATTAAATTAAGCTCATAATTAAAACTTTCTTCTAATAATGGGATGCTAATCAATCTATGTATCATACCGTGCAATGCTGCTAATTTATGTTCTATGGGAACTGAAGACTTGTAATGGTATCAGTATGGGATGGTTTATGGTAAATTTGAAATGAATATTTATGTAGGTCTCTCTTGATTGTTATATCTAAGAAGTTGATGGAGCTGTTATCTTCAGCCCCTAATGTGAATTTAAAATTGCTGTGAATTGAATTCAAAAAGTCTAAAAAATGTGTTTAATTGTCTGTTTGTGCCTGTAAAACAAGTAATAATAACATCCACATACCGATACTAATAGACACATTTATTACTCAATGATGAATCAATTGTTCCATGTTATCCATGAAAATCTCGGTGACTATGGGGCTTAACGAACTTCCCATAATCAGACCTTCTATTGTATTAAACATTATTGAAAAAGAAATAGATTTGGTTGAGACATGTTTTGAGTAGAATGTCTTGCATAATGATGTAATTAACCCTGATTTTTATTAATAAAGATTCAACTAAGTTGGTAAGTAGAAAACAAATTTTTTTACATCAAAAGAAATTAGCTTAGCATTTTTAAGTAATTAAATGTGTGCAATGTTTTTAATTAATTCACCTGAATTTTTAGTACTATATTTCAGGGTAAAGTTACAGTAATATTTTATTTCGTCTATTAAGAGTTTGGAAAGTTTATAAGCAGGTATTGAAAAGTATGATACAATTTGTGTTATAGGTTAGTTCTCCCTATGCAATTTAATAAGGGAGTAAAGTTTCAGAAATTTGTGGGTTCATCATTTTTACTTTAAACTTATCAAAAATTGTTAGTAAATTATTTGATTGTTCGATAGTGTTTTTAATTTGATTTTGAAATGACTCCTTGGGGTCTTTCTGTAATATTTGAAAACTTCCAGAACTTATGAATTGGGTATTGTTAATACATTCTATAAATATTAATAAGAAACTATCTAATATAAATTAGACAACATATCATGACCATAATACCAGATATTGCAACAACATATCATCAGCATAATACCAGATATTGCAATAATTTACAGATGCTGATGTTAAAAAGTAATTTTGGCAAAAAATCATTGTGGAATTCAAATTTATAATGAACTGCCTCAATCTTTAAAAAGAATAACATTTTTCGCAAAATTTAAAAAGCTACTAAAGATTTTTCTTTCGGAGCATTAATTTTCTATATTACTTATTTAATGCCCTTATTTGACTGTTATTGTTTACTAGTTGTTATATGTATGTTCTCTTTTCTTTTCTTTTTTGACAGTTTATTTATTTTTTATTATATTTTTACAGTTCACTGTAATGAACTTATCATAAGTGAGTTGGGAATAAAGTTATTATTATTATTATTATTATTAAATTTACCTGAACTGAACTTCCTACAATGTCAATAGTGTACTATAAAAATTAAACATTATGAGTGGGTTAATGGAAAATTTGTGAATATAACATT
Source organism: Kuschelorhynchus macadamiae (assembly GCA_030620095.1). Taxonomy (NCBI): domain Eukaryota; kingdom Metazoa; phylum Arthropoda; class Insecta; order Coleoptera; family Curculionidae; genus Kuschelorhynchus; species Kuschelorhynchus macadamiae. The sequence continues at coordinate 484,984 of JAUTXW010004166.1, read as the reverse complement.
TGCTATTACAGGATGTCTGAAAACACCGATGAAGATTACATTGTAAAACTTAGGGGATTACCCTGGTCTGCTACAGCTGATGATATCTCAAAATTTTTGGGGGAAGATGGCATCGAAAAAGTTCATCTCACCCTTAGCAAAGAAGGGCGTCCTAGTGGAGAAGCCTTTGTCGAATTAGAAACTGAGGAGGACCTGAAACGTGCTGAGAGTAAAGATAAAGAACACATGGGTTCTCGATATATTGAGGGTATGTATTCTGTGCCTTTATTTTTCTTATAAGGAAAGTAAAAGTAAGATATAGAATAATTGTATGAATGTAACATACTACTAAGTAGGTATCTTCTAATTAGAGGTGACCCAGGAGAATTACCAAGAATTTTCACCTAGCTTTAAAAATGACTCTTTGCTTAGATTATTAAATTTTGATTGGTAATAGAAGATAGTTTGCTAAAGAGAGTTTGGGGCATTCTTGATGGCAAAAACTGTAAATATTGTCTACGGTCTCAAAAAAGTCAATGGAAGGTTTTATGGGTTGGGAAGTTGTACAGATATAGAAGACTGGTGCCGGACCTGCGAGGACATGCCAGTAAATGACCTCAAACTCGTAGTTGTGTCAAAATCATGCATTATAATGTGGGAGCACAATTTCTAGGTAGTACGTCTGGCAATAGCTTTCTGCTAGTAGTGATTATTTTAGCAAATGGCCCGATGTCTATGCAATATTCAATGAGGAAGCCATCACTGTTGCCGACATACTATTTTAAGAATGGATTTGTTAATATAAAATACCAAGAGAAATACACTTGCATCTAGGAAGAAAGCTGTATTCAGCATAAAGTGTATATGTTCAGAATACTCAAACACTGTCAAATATATAACCAATACTAGGAAATTTAGTTGTAAAGTGTTTATTGTCATGGCATACTTTTGAGACTGTATTTTTAGTTTAACCAAATTGTAATTACTTCGTCTGCTGGAAATACATTTTCACTACATGTATATGAACTGCACAATTTTTTTTTTGCTTTTGTTTGTTAACTGATAACAGGTAAGATTATATATATTTATATTTTGTCCATATTCTATTATGAAATATTATATATAAGGACGTAGATGCATGCATTGGACAAGTGACCCTTCAGAAACGTGCACTACAGAATGCTAAACATTCCAAATGGTACACATTCGCAAGTAACATCAAATAAATAAATGAAGTCAATAACTCTAAGAAAAAATATGTCAGATCAGCAAACAAAAATTACCAACAAGAAAGATTTTCAATTGAAATAAGATAATACATGAATAATAATAAAACTACACAACTACATAAACAAAAACGAACATCGATATGGGCCAGAAAACATTACAAAACTAATCCGGTTAAATGCCTTTTCAGCTGCAAAGTGCTTATTCTGAGAAGTGACAATTGTAATTATGAACTAGTCAGTCAACAAATGCGCTAAACCCATAATTTGGTGGTACCTAACAAACAGCTGGGATTGTCTTGTTCTTCTAATAAGAACTAAAAACGGGACTGATCCAAGCAGCACTTCACAGTCAATCCCCCCATTCACCAATTTATGCAAAAAGACCAGAAGTGCCTTCTTTCTTCTAAATTCAAGGGTTTGAAGGCCACAAAGAAGAGCTCTAGTGTTAGATGACAGACCTTGATATGGGAAATGCAATTTATGTAAGAGGTATTTTGAAAACCTATTTTGCACTTTTTCAATTCTGTTGATGTGACACTGGTAATGCTACGAACCAATGAGTTTGGTATCAATTACGTGTTTCGTATGTCGCTTATAAAACCCAGTAGTCTAAAACCCTTAAGTACAATGTTATCAATATGTAGATTAAAGGTTAGATTTTCATCAAAAATAACACCTAGGTCCGTGAAAGAACTAACAACTTCAAGGTTTACATAATCTATAAAGTAGGTGGAGGGTATGGTATTAATACATTTGTGAAAACGGAGCACTTTATATTTCAAGATGTTAAGAGAGAGATAATTAGTTCTGCACCATTTGATGAGCCTTTCCATATCAGGCCACAGAGGATTGGAGTCTGAGGAGACTGGTGAAAATAATTTTAATTGATCTGCATATAAAAGACATCCAGAAAATTCGAAGTAGGATATTATATCATTTATAAAGAGCAGAAAGAGAACTGGACCCACATGCCACCCCTGCGGGACACCCGATGTCACAAGAATCTCCCTGGAAACTGAACCGCATATGTTGACTTGCTGGCGATGATTAAATAAATACGATTTGATCCACTCAAGATATTTTCCACAAAAACCAATTTGCTGTAATTTCCATAACAGAAGCTGATGGCAAACACTGTTAAAAGCCTTAGATATGTGTGTGTAAATAAAATAGCTCTGCTTGACAGCCTCAACCGATGTCACTAAGTAATTTTGAAATATTGCAAGATTGGTAGTTGTTGAACGACCACGATAAAAACCATGTTGCATACTCGTAATATAGTGTTTTAAAGACTCAAATATATGATTGGTGATAATTGCCTCAAAGAGCTTTGGTATATGTGAAAGTAAAGAAATACCTCTGTAGTTCTTCACATCACTTTTATCACCAGATTTAAAAATGGGCAGAAGGGTAGAAAACTTCTAAAATTCAGGAAAGGAACCCAGATTAATGGATCTCTGAAAAATTATACATAGAGGCTGAGACAATGACTCACAGCATCGTTGCAATAGAATAGTAGGAATTAATCAAGGGCCTTTAATTTATTAAAGATTTCTGCCTCTGTAAAACAATATGTTGATAGAATAACTTATTAAGACTTTAAGACTCAAAATTCATAACACTGGGCAGATTGCAAAGAATGTAATATTGTCTTACACATAGAGATACCAAGCCATCTACATGCAATACATATATAGTTATTTAGGATCATTATATCTTTTTGTATTAATTTGGTTTGAGTTTTTTTTTGCAATGGGAGAACTATTTATATAAATTAGTCAAGTATTTAATAACGGTTAAGTTATGCATTTATGGATTCATCCAGTTGAGCTGTTTTTAAAATAGATATTCTTCTCCTATTTTGTTTCAGTTTTTCAAGTTAACCGTGCTGAAATGGAGTGGGTTGTTAAACGATCAGGAGCTGCATATAGTGGAAATCAAGATGGGTGTGTACGACTGCGAGGATTACCATTTGGGTGTTCTAAAGAAGAAATTGCTCAGTTCTTTACAGGTGAGATTTGTCTATGTGTTTGTTCCTAACGCGGTTTTACAATCAGTAGTTTAAACAATTTACCTCATAAATTGGCGTAATAGCTTTATTATATTATCTTTAAAATCAAACATCATAGGTAAAGAAAACAAAAATCAAGTATCTAGCTGAATAGCATATTGAGAACTTGAAAAAAAACCTTATTTACGCTGATAAAGAGATTATCTGGAATTGAAACAGTAGTTTGTTTTCAAAGTCTTATAATATGCTATTGAGTTTTTTTTTACTGTATAATAAGTATATTATTTTCATGACATATTGTTAAGTTTCTAAGACTAAGAAAAAGCTATTTTAACATATTGCTTGTGGTTCTGAAACATTCTTACTAAATTGATTATTTATATAAAGAAATTTAGGTTGGTTTTAGTGATTTTATTTTAAAGTTATTATTTTATGAGGAATATCATGTCCGTCTTCTGCATTAAATTTTATTTACAGGTAGAAATATATATTTAATTCAAAATTAAGAATAATGTTCAGATTTTAAAAATGGATCTTAATATACCTTATCTTTAAATTTCTGGTTTTCATCTAGGCTACCTCAGTGACATTTTAAAAAATTATGTATCCAAATTTGTTTTATAAAGACAGTTTATTATTCACCCCTTTGAGGAAAGTTAACTTATTTCCGACCCTTGAAGAAGTAAAAATATAGTTTTCAAATAAGAATAGATTAATAATTATATCGTGCATTTAGTGGGTATTTGCTCATATCTTAATTTGGAAAATAGGTATGGAAAGAGCATAGATAAAATATTCCTAAAAATATCTTCAATCTGTAGATGGTCTTCCATTATTGAATGCAGCACTGTATATTAAAGCCTTTTTTAATTCACAAGAAAACTTTAAGCATATATCAATCAACAACATTTCTAAAGTTGTACCAGTTTTGTGACTTAATGAAAGTGTTATAGATATTTATGACATTATGCTTGGTCAATAAGACCGTTCTTCTAATAATAAAGCTTATTCTGATTCTAATAATATGAGGCTATTATCTGGTAAACTCGCTATTTGCTTTAAAGCATTTTTTTTTTGGAAAATTAAAAGTTTTTATTTTGTTAAGTTTTGTAATAGTGTTTAAAAACTTGCCAGTATTCTATAGCAAAATAATATTTTAAACAATGCAACAAAAAGTTTGCTAATAATTCTTAAGAGGTTTTTGTTTTGACCTTCAAAGACTGATTTTGAATTTAAGAAAGGATTATCGTAGCAAGAACTATTATATAGTAGGGAAAAAAATTTTTGAGATGACAGTTGAAGCAAAGAAATTTGACCAATTTTGTGTTTCTGACTTATGGTCTTCATCACTACAGTCAACTAGTTGAGAGACGAGTACAACTAGCACCAAAATTAATACCCAAAACCACACCAGTCACCAACAGGAGCAAAACCGACATTTGTGGTTACCAAGAAAACATCAAAAATCTTTACTGCGCTTGATTCTCTGTTACCACCAAGCAGCATATAGCCACCTGTGGTGAAACTCATAACCCAAGAGGATTTAAATTGAAAGTAGTAAAAGATTAATGTGGCAAGTGATGGGATGACTGTTAAAGCAATAAAATTTGGCCAGTTATATATGGAGGTTTCTGACATAAGATCTTCATCAGTACAGTCAACTAGTTGAGACACAAGTATAACTAGTGCTACAATTAATACTCAAGAGCACACCTAAGTCACCAACAAAAAAAAAACAGACATTTCTGGGTACCAAGAAAACACTACATCTTCGCCAGACTTCATAATCTGTCACCACAGAACAGCATATAGCCAAAAAACTCATAACCCAGGAGTAATTAAATTGAAAGTAGGAAAAGATTAACGTGCCAAGAATTATTACATACACAAAAAAGATTTTTTGGTGTGTGTACTAGTCTCTCAACTAGACTGTACTGATGAAAACCTTAAGTCAAAAACATGTGTCTATAGTTATCCAAATTTCATTACTTTAGCGGTCATCCCACAGTTCATTTCACCAGAAACTTGAGTTTACTATGAAAACAAGACAATTCAGACAAAAATCAAATTTTTGGATGTGACATTGCATCTCCAAAAAACGTGGTACAGACACTCTTTACTTATTTTTTCCAACACCCCCTCACTCGAAAGAAGTCTTGTAATCAGCCTTGAGAAATTTAACTTTGAATGTTAAAAATCTTAAAAACTGAACCAAACCAATGAAAGAGAGAATTCCCAAAAATGCTATATATTAAAAAAAAATACAAATTCTATAAATAAAATTTATTACACTTACTATAATCAAAATGAGATAAATATTATTGCACCAATATACGTTATCAATATTCAATAGAAAAAAAAACTAAGGTAGAAATGAAAATATATGAAACTCGACTAAATTTTAGTTTCTATTTATTAACACAATTTTTATCATGTCATGTCAAACAAGAAATATTTTAATTTCTTAAGGAATTAAGTTAATCATTAGTTGAGTCAAACAAAATATAAACTTAAATGTCTAAAAATTTTAATCTTAACAAATTGTTGTAGGGCTAATGAAAGCTAGATAGTAGTCAAAATGTTTTGTAATATAATTATTGCTACCATTAAAAAACCCAAGAAAATCTGTTTAAGAATATATTTTCTGTTAATATTATAGAAGAACTTTTGTTGGCTTTTAAGGATAATATACACCTTATTTTTCACAATGTCAACGTTTCGATCTTTATTTAAGATCTTCCTCATGGCTAGTGAAAGTAGCAATTATATAGACCACAAATGAAGATTTTTAGGACAGCACATTTAACATGTTTTTCGTTTATAGGACAAGCATTCATCCTCAAAATTACACTTCAACGATCATCTGAATTTAAAATTATCTTAGTTAATTTTAAATTCTATTTTAAAAAATATCTACGTATCCATAGCTAGCAAGGAAAAATGCAAGACTTTGTTTACATCTTTCAGAATATGCTGGGATGTTGAAACTTTTGTATTATCCAAATTACAATACTGAGCAAATACCCACTTTATATTAGTCAAAATTGGTAAAGAAATTACTTATTTTAAATAGTTTTTCTATAAACATTGAATTTCATTATTCTTTATTTTGGATAATGTCAAAAATCTTGTAGAACCTAGTCTCTTTGTAAACAAGGCTTTTGTTGCAAAACATAATTCCTATGAAATATTGCTGTGATACTTGCAGAGACTACATTCTATAAAATTATTTGGTCTGTTTAAAATTGTTTTATTTTTACACAAAACTGGTTGATTCACATTGCAAATAATGTTTTGCATTTTATCTATAAATTTTCATTTAAATTTTAGCACAAACAATTCTCTTTTCAATTAAAAAATTTGTTATACATATAGAATTATAATATGTATGTTCAATATTTAAAATGTTCAAGCAGGTTTTGTGTAAAAGTAGTATTCTCTAGAGGAAAATCATATGTATACTATTACAGAATTGTTGGGCATGTAATGTATATCAATCGGGTGGTTATATTTTTGGGTAGGGTTGGAGATCGTGCCCAACGGCATAACGCTGCTGACCGACTACTCGGGGCGCAGCTCAGGGGAGGCCTACGTACAGTTTGCAAACAAAGATGTGGCGGAACGGGCTCTGGACAAACACAGGGAAAAAATTGGACACAGGTGGGGTAAATGTATAGACATAGAGAGAATCGACTAAGCCTAGCTGATTTAAAGTTAAATTACTTCTACTTCAAATTGAAATTAAATTCATAACTATTTCTCTTCTGTATGGAAATTAGTAGATATTATTACTTACTTCTAAAGCATAATATGGGCATTAAAGTAATAGCTATGCTACTCTCTTTATGTCTATCAGAAAGGGGAGGGGGGCGGGCGGGGGGCGACCCATGGCACGCTCTCTTCACGCATAATATATATATACTAGGGTATAGTGGTTTTCTAACATTTCCTTTACAGGTAATTTTTTAATATTTATTTATTTATTTCTAATATTTGGTCTTGCAAAAGGCTGATTATGTGATTTTCTTGTTTTTTTTTACAGTTTCTTATGTAAAAAAATCTTGATTTTGGCACATGAATGTTTAAAAATTAGTATACCTGATTGTATTCTGAAAAGTACTTTTTTTTTTGTTTATTTATTTATTCAATTTAGTACACTACAGATTCTACAAAAATTCTAAATGGTAGTCTACTTAGCCTAAATTATAAGAAAGGAAGAAGAATAAGATAGACAGCAAAAAAAAACACCATAGTCTAGTTAACATACATTTAAAATCAACTATTAAGTATCTCTTAATAAGGTTTGACTGAGGTAAAAAATATCACAATGAAAGAAGAATCTATTATAGTTTTAAAGTAAACGATCTGCAAAGGCGCTGAAACCATAATTAGTTCGGTGATATTGTTCATAGAATAATTGCAGTTGTCTAGTACGTCTCATTGGTACTAGAAATAAAACTAAGCTTAAAAGACTTCTACAGTTCAATATACCGTTGATAAGTTTGTAGAGAAATAACAAGTAAGCATTTCTACATCGACATTGAAGACTTTTAAAGCCATACGGTAAGAGCCTGGTTTCATAGGCTATGTTATTAGATGGAAATTTAAATTTATACAAATAATATTTTACAAACTTACCTTGAACATTTTCAATTCTATTTACGTAACAAGCATAAAATGGTGACCATATGGTGGAACAATATTCTAAAATACTGCGAACCAAAGAGTTATATAGACACGTAAGCGCCTTTAAAAACCTTAATAAAACCAAGCAGTCTAAGTCCTTCCAGAACTATGCTATCAATATGAAGATTAAAAGTCAAATCAGATTGAAAAATTACTCCAAGATCATTAAATGATGCAACATTTTCAATGTTTAAATTATTAATAGTATAGCAAGTTCTGATTGGATTCCGACATTTGTAAAAGCTAATATATTTACATTTAGACACGTTTATAGTTAAAAAATTAAAACTTCCAAACCACTTCGCAAATCTAACCAGATCACACTGTAGACCAGGGGTGCTCAAACGGTCGATCGCGAGTGCTTTTTGAGTAGATCTTGAGAAGAATGTGTGAATCTTGTTTGAAAAAAGAACAAACCGTGTTCACAAGACCAGCCAAACAATTAAAAGCTGCTACGATCACGTCATTTAAAATATCTCATATATTGGCGAAACACAAGAAACCATTCGAAGATCGGTTGTGAAGGAAGCATTTATTGAAGCGGGTGAGACTTTATTTGGAGATTTTAAAAATAAAACAGAAATCATGTCTGCTATTAGAGAACTTCATTTATCTCGTCCGACTGTCACAAGGCGTATTGAAGTCAAGAGTCAGGACATGGCAGATAAACTAAAAAATATCATGGAATGTACATACTTTTCTTTAAAGTTCGACGAATCCACCGATATGACAGACACTGCCCAGCTGTGTTTTTTATTCGGATGGTATTCAATGACATGTTGGCTAAGAAAGAATTTTTGACAATCATTCCTCTGAAGGGGAAGACCCGTGGCGAAGATATATATGACATTTTCTTCAATTTTGTAAAAAACTACAAGCTACCAATATATAAATTAGTGTGCATTAGAACCGATGGAGCACCAGCAATGACTGGAAACAAAAACAATTTTGTGGTATTGTGTCGAGCTAATGAAGATTTCCCTTCATTTTTTTCAATCCATTGCATTATACATCAACAAGTTTTGTGTTCAAAAGTTTTAAACACGGAGGAAATTATGGGCATTGCAACAAAAATTGTGAATTCCATCCGTGCACGTAGTTTGCAACGGCGGCTCTTTAAGTTGCATTTGGAAGATACGTAGTCAGCTGAACACACTGATTTAGTTCTTCACACACACGTCAGGTGGTTGAGTCGCGGAAAATTCCTAGAAAGGTTTCAAGAATTATTGCCCGAAATAACAGCTTTTCTAGACGAAAGAGGTGATGACACTCAGATGTTGAAAAACGAAAAATGGCTGACTGATTTGGCATTTTTGACTGACATCACAATGCACTTAAACACAATTAACTTGGAGCTTCAAGGTAAAGGAAAAACTGTTATTGAGATGATTAGCGCAGTAAACGCATTCAAAAGTAAATAGCAACTTATGATAGATCAACTGAAAAGAAAGGGTCTGAAACATTTTCGGCTGAATTATCAAATATTTTGGGACAATTCGAAATGCATTTTTATGATTGTAGTAAATTGGCAAATGTAGCATCATTTATGAGTTATCCTTTTTCATGTAAAAACATTGAGGAATTAGTTACTGAAATAGCAAGTCAGTTTAATATGAACTCATGTTCATATTAAACTGTTCAGATTATATCAATATACATCTCAAAGCTACAGCATCTGATACAAATTTGTGGTGTTTTATATCTGAAGATAAATATCCGAATCTAAGGCAAATCGCCCTTCAACTGACAGCAATGTTTGGGTCAACTTACTTGTGTGAGTCTGCATTTTCTGAAATGAAGATAATTAAGTCAAAATATCGCAATCGACTAACTGACGATAATGTCATCATGCTTGCGGTTAGCACTCAGTGGTTACGTACCATCTTATGAAAAGTATGCTGAGGACATGCAGTGCCACGCTTCAACATCCAAAGTCACTCCTTAGTTAAGTTTAACACCATATGTAACTCTTTTGTTTTGTAACAACCAATAAGCTCGCAATTTTGAATAACTATGAGTTTTTTCATTGATATTGTAGAGAAGAACCTAACTAAACCTAACCCAAACCTTGACTAAAATAATGTATATTGTGCGGAAAGCAAATATCTATATATGCTACGGTACACCCTACTTAGGTAGGTAGGTAGGGTGTATGTATCGTGTATGTACGACAACCCTGCATCACACATACTTGCAGCCTCTCAGAGTCGATCAAAAGTAGTCTAAAAATATTGAGGTAGATCGCCAGCAGTTCAAGTTTGAGCACCCCTGCTGTAGACCGTCAGAATCGGGATCAACAACATTATAAAACTTAAGATCATCCACGTACAAAAGACATCGAGATGAAATAAAACATGATATAGCGTCATTAATAAACAATAAGAAAAGAACAGGCCCCAGATGTGAACCCTGGGGAACACCCGACGTCACAAACAATTCATGTGAAACAGAGCCACAAACAATCACACGCTGACAATGTGCATCATATTAAAAAAAAGTATTTAAAATTCAAGCACTTTTATTGTGTCAGTGTATACTGATATAAAAACAAGGATACTTTGAGTACTTTGATTATTTATTGGTGTTTTACCCCGGTATTCACTAAAAGAGTTACCAGGTCTAGTTGCAATGGTGCTTAAAACTCTTAGTTCATCAGTTATGTTTTGCTTATGTCACTGTCATTTTGTAATTGTGGCATTTAGAAAAATTATTTGTTCAGTTGTTAAAAATGTGATTTTAAACCTACAACCGTCAAGTTAAACCTGGTCTAAATTTAAACCTCTTTAGTGAATATGGGTGTTAAAATTTTACAAATATCTTATAATAGTTAATTTACTCTTGGAGTAAATTAACTATTTATCAGCAGTATTATTGTACAAGTGGTTCTCAGAAAAAAACATATTTTATTTGTACTTTTTTTTTAAACTAGATTCTTAGTGGTGGGAAAGGGACATTATTGAGTTTATGTTTATATGACAGCTTCTTTATTATATTTGTATTATCAGTCAGACCAATAGCTCAAAGATATCAAAAATTGATGGCTAAAAGGATGAGAGTATAGCACATAAAGTTGACGTATATAGCAGAAATAATTGGGAAAGAAAATATTTCAGGGAAGAAATTGGTTCGTGTTAAATTTTATAATTCAGAATTATTTAAATAATCTTTCCCAATATTTATATTATGGGAATATGATAGAGAAAGAAAAAGAATAGAAAATTAGGGAAAAATGGAAGTGAAGAAATGGAATTAAAACTCCCTTCTAAAAAGTGTTAAATTTATGTCCCGGTGTAGGTAAAGATACATCCTAAACTGTTTGGTTTTCAAGGATTATTAAAACTTTTCAATAATGGGTTGTGTTTTTTTGACAGAATGTACACTGGAGAGGAATTAATCACTATTTAAAGAGAGCAAATAAAACAATTGTCAATTTTTAGTCAACAGCCTACTGTTCAGCACCAATCATCTGTTTCAGGGCTAGATTATACTGTACAAAACACATTTTAACTGTAGCAACAAAAAGAAATTCCTTTAATTTACTTGAATAAAACAAGTAATATGGATGACAATTCAAGAAAAATGTTACAGCATTTACAAAAAAACTGAAGCAAAAATGTAGTGATCACCTCCTGCAACTTCTCACACTGAAATTAACCTGACACAATTAATTAATTAATCAATTAATTTGGCCACGTAAAGTAGGATTGCAAAAGTAATATTCAACAATCTTGCAATAAAACAGGAAAGAAGTAATACAAAATATTTATATTATAGTTTTCCCTACTTTATAATTAGTACATAAATTGAATGGACATCCACAAGAACTATGCATTTTTGTACATATACCATAGCAGTTCTACTGAAGCATTTACATTCCTTTATGGCTTTAGCACATAAAAGTACTAAGCCGAAGTTAGTGTAGTTCCGAATAGATGCAGCAATTCATTTTGAGTGTAATTTTGCTTGTTGCCACATTGGTTGGCATAAGTTTGTCTTTATCCTAATACTTAAAAGTTCTCTCAGAAATATTGGTTTTTATATCTTGGTGTGAAAAGATAAAAACTTGAATGTTTTCATATATATTTTAAGTCAGCTTTTTTTCATTTGATAATTCGAGATATTGATTTAATTTATTGAGTTAGCCGTTACTTGATGGAAATTCTTTATCACTAGTATAATAAATAAACATAGTATTTTTTATTTAGTAATTTCCGCTAATTAAGTTTGACAGATGCTTCAATACCTTGTGTCTCTTTCAAAAACTAACTCAAAATTGATACTAAAACTAAAATTTTTAACAATAATAAAAGAGTAAAATATCCTTAACCCAAACAGACACTAGGTTTAATGGTTCAACAATGGGGAGGACATTTTAAATTCATTATTAAAATTGTGATTTGTTTCTAGTAAGAGTTTTGCATAATTAGAATATGTCTTTTGTTTATTACATGATGTTTTGTGTTCTCGATCTACTTGTGACCAAAAATATTATTTGTACAAAAAGCTATTTTATGATTTGTTTTTTTTTAAGATATCTCCCTATTTTAGTGCTAATTTTTCCCGTATATGAAAAAGGTACATTAGTTAAAAGATTTACAAAATTATGAAAGCTGGCATTCTATATGTGAGTGGGTGGTTTGATGTTTTTTAGTATTGTTCCTGATTTTTAATCCTAAAAAGTTTAGGGGCTTATTCTAATTCTAAAGTAAATCATATATTTGTTTCTCCGTGCCTGTGAAACAAGCCAAATGCATCATATCTGTACCAATAAATAAGCTTGTCTCTTACATGGTGATTGTCTATTTATCATATTATCATTAAATTTTTTACTTAAATAGTTTGAGCCCTTAAATTCAAAATAATTTTGTTCTAGGAACACTGCCAACAAATCTAAAATGCCATTCTTAACAACAGGGTTGACTTTGTTTATTACTAGCACATTGTTCACTAAATTATAGCTTCAATAAGGGGATACTGGGGAATAGGTTTTGCACATTCAAAGAAATTAAAATTGCATTATTTGAAATTGTTATATCTTTAATATTATTAATTAATTCGAGGCTGTTTTTTTTACTGTATTTAGGCTAAAGTTAGAACATTTACTAATAATTTCTATTAATTTGTAGTATACCCGGTATGCTGGAGCAGTTACGTATGACACTACTGGTCAAATGGGCATATTGTCATATGTGTAACTTAATAAAAGAATATAGCTTCGGTTCTTGTGGGTTTATTAATGTTCATTTTGTCACTAAATTAATAAATTACGTAAGATATAACATTTACTTTAGAATTAGAACAAAATTAGTCCATAAACTTTTTAGATTTAAAAATAAGGAACAATAATATTAAACACGATTTTGAAATTTATCACAAAACATCATATACAGATATAGCAATACATAATAGATCAAATCACCCATTCACACATAAGATGGCAACTTATCATAGTTTCGTATATCGTTTAATTAATCTACCTCTTTCAACAGAAAATTATAACAAAGAACTTAATATTATTAAAACAGATTGCAGTTAATAATGGTTATGATGTACCCATAATAGACAAAATATAAAAAAGCACTTAATTTGGTTTATTCTAATCTTAAATACAAAAGACAATATTAAGTTCAAGACATTAAAATATATGGGAACAATTAGCACTAAAATAGAGAAATTGTCTTTAAACAACAAATCATAAAGTAGCTTTTTGTACAAATAATACTTTAAGTAGATATATTAAGAATAACAAGTCTAATACAAATAAGGGCCAAAAATCTGGTATGTATGAATTAAAATGTGGTTCTTGTGAAAAAGTATATATTGTCACACGGATAGATATTTTTATAAATGTAAAAAAGAACACAAAACATCACATATTTAACGAAAACGAAGATTCTAATTATTCAAAACACTTACTAGAAATAAATCATAATTACAATGATGAATTTCAAGATGTTGCATTTAGCTAATAAAAGTTACAAGTAAAATTTCTTGGAAAGTCTAGAAATTAATAAGAGGAAAAACCGTAATATTTTATTGAACAATCAAATGGCCTTAAATGGCTCCCCACTGTTGAACCATACTGTTAAAAATTCCAGTTTTAGTATCAGTTTTGAGCTGGTTTTTGAAAAAGATACAATATTTTGAAACAGCTGTCAATATATTAGTGGAAATTACCATACAAGTGTGTTTTTGGTCATTTATCTAGATAGTGCTTGACCAAAGCATGCTTTTTTTATACTTATTCGATAATTATGTTATTTCTAAACAGATGATTTGAAATGTGTTGAACTTTTAAAAATTGAACAAAATCCTCATCTATTGCTCTTTTCAATTTTTAGATAACTTTAATATTTTTTTAATATAGGATTGTTTTTATGTACAGTTTTGCTACACCACTCGCAAATAACTAAGTATAGTCGAATGCGGTCTTATCGTGCGGGTCCAAAGGTCACCAACATTATGAATCAAATCAGAAAACACAGTGAATACCAAAATATTATGTGATTCTTTTATCGAGCTATTAAATCTCGATGGGCTATTTACAAATATACAGGGAGAAAGAAAATAGTTTTTTTTTTTAATTATATATTATGCAATATTATTAAGATAGCCACTTAAGATTATTTTATATATTAAATGCCGAGGGCTGCTAAATAAGAAAATCCGCTAAATTTGTATTTGGTTAAAATTTTTTGGTTGGCAAAAACAAAAATACACAAAATGGCAACCGCCAAGTCGGAAGGCGGTTCGAATCAGTGGAACAATCAGGATATTTTCTGTTTATACAGCCACTTGATGAAAGTGAGATTTTTTTAACAATCACCAAAAATTATAAGCCCCGCTTGACTTAAAAATCTATCCACTTATACAGTGTCATTTATTTAAATGCGGACCACCACTGTTCAAAGAAAACTTGTTTTTTTTTGTATTGTGATAAAAAAAATTATTTTGCAAAAATATACACTTTTATTAAAAACACAAGATAATTAGTTATTACTTCCCTCGTGAGATTTTTTCAGAAGACTTAATTTACAATGCAAAAATGGATATTCATAATGCAATTTATGATTTATACACGTCAAAGACTAATATAATCCTTCAGAAACTTTTTAATATTATAGACTAAAAAATATCATCATCACTTAAAAAGTCCTCATTTCCTGAGTCATCCTCAAATGGCGCAATGATCATTTGTGCTATTTCGACATCTAGAACTCGTTCTCGATTCCACCAATCCCATATTAATTTCTCCGTATGTTCCACAGATTTCTTCCAATACTCCGGCGTAATATAATTTAATGAATCTTGCCAAACAATTTGCACTTCATCTGATGTAAGACCATCGTTCACGTGTTTTTCGAAATATGATTTTGCCCCAGCCCATATTAATTCTATTGCGTTAAACTGTCAATGGTATGGCGGCAGTCGTAAACCCTCATGTCCATTTTCCCGTAATATTTCATCTATGGCATATATTGCTGGTTTTTTAATAGATTTTGTCATTAAAAGAAGTTCTAGTTTCAGCATATTGGGTAAAGGATTTTGTTTTATTAGCCAGTCATAAATATCACTTTTCTTCCAGGATGAAGTAGGTTGTTTATTTAAGATTCTTGAATGATAAGATACATTGTCCAGAATGATTAAAGATGAAGATTTTCGATTACAGTCCTTTTTATATCGAAAACCCAACATTTTTATTCATTTTGACAACGATTTTAGTCCAATTTCCATTATGCCTCGATTTTTTAAAGCTTCTTTTAAAACTTGAAGGGTTATATTAGTTTTTAATGTGTATAAATCGAAAATTGCATTACGAACATCCATTTTTACATTGTCACTTAAGTCTTCTGTCTCTGGCTTTTTTCGTGTACATTTCTTATTCTTCTTCGGTAGTAAATTATGTCTTTTTTCATGTACAATGTTCTGCACAGTTCTTATACCGATTCCCAGAGCTTTTGCTACTGTCTCCTGGATATTGGCCAGTGAATTTTCATTTTCGTAATATTTTATTAGATTTAATACCATTTTTTTCGCTTGTGGATGCAAAAAACCCGAAAATTGTTTTCTATTACTCATTTTGTCACTGACTTGTCAATTATAGGTCTATCTAATTCATCTTCCGGATTTTATGCGGAGGATATGATTACACGTAATAAAAGAAAAACAAACTTAAAAAGTTTGTCGTTGATAAACCGTATGACCCGCACGATAACACTGCTTTTGACTATAGTTAATATTTTTAGCTTGTACTTTGACAATATTGTCAACACCAGTTTGTTATTTTATACATCATTGCCATTAACCTACTTGATTTATGTAAGTTTAAATATTATTCTATTTAATAAAACAAACATTAGGTTAAATAAAGCCTCGTGAGAGAAAGTTAAATTGAAAACATTTATCTTAAAATTTCTATTTACTTGCATTTTTAACAAAATAGGCAGAATACAGTAAAAAAAAACAGGGTAAACTAAATTATGTGCAAACTGAAAAAACGACATACATAATTTAATACTTCGCTAAATAACAAATAACTTCTAGACCCTACAAGATATAAAAAAATGCAAGATGCAGAAAAGTTTTACAAAACAGTCTGGGGCATGGGTTTTATTATAAAGAAGTGTCATTGCAAAAACAAACTTGGGAGGGGTAGAAGGGGTCGTGACCCCCCAAAAAATATCACCCTGTAGATTGTTTTAAATGCCAATGATACTGTCTTATAGGTATTACAAAAAGCAAATATTACAAAAGTACTATGTTGCGTTCAATTATCTTTAAAAATGTACAAGATGAATTAATTCAAAAAACTAAAAAAAATTTTAAAAAACTTTGTCACCCTGTATTCTAATAAAATTGTTTCATAAAATATCCTGGAGCTAAAAATACAATTTGTAGCCTACACACTTAATAAGAACATTTTATTTTATGATCCCGTTTGGAATAGAATTCTTAAGTTTTACAAGTTTTCTCAAATTTCCACTTTCGACTTATTTACGTTCGAACAAGCCTGTGAATGGTTATCGTTATTAAATGACGATTTTTTCATAAAACAAGTATTTAGTGATTTATAATTCAAGAAAAAGAAAACTTTCACACAACAAAAGAACTGTTGACAAAAGTTCAAATATAAATTGCAGTATATGTTTTAAAAAAATTATTAAACCAACAATTCTAAGGATAAAAGCAAGGCTACTGAAATTTTATAAACATAAAACGGACGATAAATAATATCATACTGGTGAGAGCTATAGTAAAATCTGTGTCACTAAATCAAGTGTTACACTAAAATAACTAAAGTATCATAATGTTCATCTAAGCTCTAATATTGTAATAAAATTGTTTTATTTTTTTTTTGTTAATTGAGTTGAAATTGATTAGTAGATGTCCAGGCTTTGAGAACGGTAAAAACTGACGTAAAACATGGTCAAAACTCAAGGAGTATTTTTTTTTAATATTCTAGATATACTAGTAAGAAAATGTCAAATTTTTAATTGTTACCCAAATATTTTTTTACATCTCTTTACTGTAGGTTAGAGAATTGAGGCCGTTGGCAACAATTGACATTAAAGGGCGAACCCATTCAAAAGAAGGCAAATCTATATTAGTGAAGACTTATTTTTGTTATTAAATTAAAAGTGAATGGGAAAAACACAGTTAACGTTTCGAACAGAACAGATAGTTCCAAAATCCACAATATATTTAAAATTTTTCGCCTGCACCGAACTGATCGTATTAAGAGGAAAATTTTTATCATGCAATAGAAATAATTTTAAATGAACAATAAGAATGTATTGGTTAACCCATTTTCGACATTTTATGTATTCATAAAAACATGCTAAATAATTCTAACCCTTACATATGTTTACGCAGGTACATAGAAATATTCCGCAGCAGTTTAGGTGAAGTAAACAGTGCTCTTGGCTACGGCCCGCGAGGTCCTCCACCGAGAGGACCTCCTCCGTTTGGTTCACGGCCTGGACCTTACGACCGCGGAGACCGCTTCGGAGGTTCCGGAGGTGGCAGGTTTCCTGCGAGAGGCAGCAGGAGTTTCAAAGGCGTAAATCTTAGTAATAATATTAGTAAGTATATATTTACATATTTTAAATATGGTGGTTTACTTACTCACATCTATATACCTTTTTAAACACTTTTTTGAGAACAATAATGTGTTGCTCGGTAATCCGGGTTGAAGTACAAGCATTAAACTTGGCAATATTTCAGCTTACCAGCAGTTAGATGGCCAGCTATTTTTTAAATTTGTTTTGAAATATATTTGAATGCAAATTGACTGTTTCTAACTGATCTAAATCTGATTTTGACTTGATAATTTGGTACCATCAAGCTGAACTAATCAGCTTGATAGTACAAATGGTACCGATACCATTATAATACATTAGCAGTATTATGTTAAAGATATTTTAAGACTAAAAAGTAAAAAATAAATTTTTAATTTTTTAAAAAGTTTAAAAAAAACTTGAAAACATGCTTTTGTCAGTAACGCACTATAGAGTACAAAATAATGTAGTTTACCCAAAAATATTTTGTTATGAAAATGTCAAAAAGGGTGTTGGTCATTGCATTCTCCTCTTTTACCAAAATTATCGGAAAAACATTTCATTTTTTTGCTTAACATTGTTTGTTATTACTAACTTTTCAACTCCTGCGTGTTAGTATATTTTTAAAATTTATAAACTCATTACCAATTTAGGGAAACAGCAACAAATGTTCCATTCACAAAGGTGAAATCTAGACAGTGTTGCTAAAGCTAGTTTTATAGTTAGCTTTAAAATATCGAAAACTTCGAAGTCGTTTTCTGAGGGAGGGTTTGTTCAAGAGTGCCTAGTAGATGTTGCAGAACTTTTGTGCCCAAAAAAAGAGGAGAGAGTTTGAGAAAGTGAGCTTATCGCGACGTACTGTTGTTCGACTTGATTGATTGAAATTTCGAAATTTTTACAGTCTTAGTTTACACCCTGTATAATACAGCTTCGACCAAAATTGAATATTGTCGATGATGAGTCTTATTGCCGATAAAATGTGCTACAATTTCGTCCAAACCGCAACTCGATATCATTTTTCGTTTGTAAGTTATGATGTAATAAAATTCGAGTATCTATTTTTATAGCTCATCATTTTGTCTTTATTAGTAAGTGTTAAAATTAAATAACATTTCTTTTTTTTATACTAGATCCATGGATCACTCAAAATGGTGCTGGTGGTCCACGAGGCATGGGCGGAGGTATGGGTGGAGGGATGGGAGGAGGTATGGGTGGAGGCATGGGAGGCGGCATAGGAGGCAGAAGTCCTTTTGATTCGTTTGAACCCGAGCCTTGGGGTTTTCGTCCTTCAGGTCAAAACCACTGCATCCATATGAGAGGGTTACCTTTTAAAGCAACTCAGCAGGATATTGCAGAGGTAATGAAACAATATTATTATTAATAAATATTTGAGAAGTAGATACTTTTTTGATAGATACATGGATTAAATTCAATGTGCAACATGTTTAATTTAGTTTGGCAGAAAAACCAGGTTATATATTACATATTTCGTTACAAAATAGAAAATAAGTTTGAATATTTGACTACCAAGTAGCCGGTAATGTCCAATTGAGTAATGGAGTTTTTTTGTCAAAATAGCATAAAACATTTCACAGGCTTGAACTTTTGAGACCCTGTTATTCAGCTTCATGCCATAAACGTTTGGTATAGATGCTAAATGTACAGAATGGTAAAAGGAAACTAGTTTAATTTACTTTTTTTTTTAAATTTCCTAATCTACAAGCCCAATAAACGTTTGGAAATAAATAACCTGGTAGTAGATGCAAATATTATATCAAAAACAAAATCTAATAAATTCCTGAGTTTTTTGCCATAACAAATATTATATCAAAATTTACAGAATGATTTTAAATCATTTTTCGTTTTTATTAAATTTAATCATCTAAAAACCAAAATGGTTGTTAAGAACTAGGCTGTTTTCTTTGGATGATGATATTGCAGGTAGTTCTTTCCCCAGGAGATCTCAAGAACTGTTTAAGAAATTATTTCCCCGGTTTATTAACCGGAAATGAATCTTATGTCACACTCCTGTAATGAAAATCATGGATATATATTGCTGTTAAGAAATCATGCTTCTTGGGTTCAGGCTGTGTCAAACAAGAATTACTTTCCGACGTTTCGCCTGCGATTGCACGATGCATCTTCAGTGGTTTTCACTGCACAAGATCAAAACACTGTTATAGGTTGGATATCCAACCTGTGCCTACCGAAGCGTGACGTGACACATCAGTGTGATGATTGGTTCCTTTCCCATGCATGATGTAGCACGTACCCCATGTCCCTGTTGAAATTTTCAGAGGATTTGATAATTTCAATAGATTCTCTAATTTTTCGTTAATATATATATATATATACACTTTACCGTAGTAGCGAGGAATTTTATAAACGCCTTCTGATTGCAAAGGAATTACATCTTTTGGTGTCCCTTAAGCATTGCCCAATTTTTTGTATGTACTAAAGATTATGCGAATATTGGATCTCTTGTAGACCTCTTGCAATTTTATCTGTGGTACCCTGAATAAAAGGTAAAACTAATCGAATGCTGTGCTTTGAGGAAATTGCTTTAAGATCTGTTCTTTTACAACCTAAATGGTTTAGGTATGTAGATGATACTTTTGTAATATGGCCTCGTGGAGAAAAAAATTTAACTAGGTTTAGAACACACAAACCAAGAACATTCTAATATAAAATTCAGTATGGAATTTGAGTCAGATGATGCCATTCTTTTTCTTGATGTGTTATTATAAACGCAAGAGAATGGCAATCTCTAAGTCCTGATTACATGAAATCGACACATATGAATTACTGAATACTTAAATTTTAATTCTCACCATCTCCATCTTAAAAACAATCCGTCATCAATTCATTATTCTGTAAGGCTTTGCCAATATGTGATACAAATTCAGTTCCAGACGAAACAAAAAAAACTGACTGAAGCTTTAAAATCAAACAGATATTGGACTAAAGATTTTAGGCGTTCGATTAGGTATTATAATCTGAGACCTAAACCAGTGTTGGATACTCGCTCATCAAGTAGTGTAATTTTTTACCTTTTATTTAGGGTACCATAGATAAAATTGCAAGAATTCTACAGAGATCCAACATTCGCACAATCTTTAGTATGCACAAAAAGATTGGGCAATACTTAAGGCCACCAAAAGATGTAAATTCCTTTGCAATCACAAGGGGTTTATAACATTTCTTGTTCCTGCGTGAAAGTGTCTATATGTGAAACTGGACAGGCTGTGTCTACTATTTTTTTATTTATTTATTCAAAATAACATACAGTCAATTATAAAGTAGACATTAAAGTAGCAATAGTACATTGGTATTCCTAATCAGCATTGCTGCTGGTATCGGAATACAATGTTCCATATACATACATATACACACACACATATATATATATATATATATATATATATATATATATATATATATATATATATATATATATATATATATATATATATATATATATATATATATATATATATATATATATATATATATATATATATATATATATATATATATATATATATATATATATATATATATATATATATATATATATGTACACACATACATGTACAGGGTTATTATTTTAACTTGTCCACATTTTAAACCCTTGTAACTTTTTTATTTTTTAACTTATCGAGTTGTTTGAAGCATCACAAGTTTTATCGTACAAGTTGATTGGTAAAAGGTTTAATATAACATTGTAATTTTTGAACATATTTCAAAAAGTATTACATCAGTGAAATCAGAAAAAAATGAGCTATCTGATAAGTGAAAAATATACCCAGGGTTCCATTTTAAAAAATGTAAGTTGAGGCCATAATTTGCCACAAAAAACGTAGCAAATAACTTGTTTTTTGGTTTAACTCTATAAGTTAAAAAATGAAAGTTACAAGCTTTTAAAATGTAGACAGTTAAAATAATAACCCTGTACATACATACATGTATTTTACCTCCAATATATAACCCATTGGATGCAATGCTGTTTCTAAGTATAGGTCCCTAGTAGGCGTTGTGTTGTGTTTTTGAAATAAATTCTTAACTGCTCTATTTTGTAGAACTTTAATTTTTTTAAAATTTGTTGTGCCACAAATACCCCATACATTAATTATCTTATGTTAGTATATTTGCATTATATATTGGAAGTCTATTTGCCTTGTTCAAATAATTTTAACACCTGTGTAAGGCTCCTAAGAAAGGTATTACTTTTGTACTTATATTTTCAAGGTGACTTGACCAGGTTAATTTATTGTCAACAGTAAGTCCAAAATATTTAGTTGTCTGAACCCTAAAGGCCGTTTTACATGCTACAATTCTTTCTTGCAAGTTGCAAGTCTTGAACAAAAGCATGCGCAGTGGGAAGAAATTTGTACCTTTTGTCAAACTGCGCATGCCTTTGTTCAAGACTATTGCCTTAAGAATATTAAAATTATTAATCTTCAGTTGGATATCGAAACTGATAGTATTTCCTTGTTAAAAAACCATGCTAGATTTAAAGAACATGAAATATGTATAAGTAGGAAACAAATTGTTCAATCCGCCGTCTCTAAATACGAGCACTCAACAGGACACAATATTAATGTAAAAGATACCAAGATTCTTGCATCAGTTTCGGGTTATTACAAACGAAAAATTAGAGAATCAGTTGAAAAGTTGTGAAAATGCCTAAAGATACCTCTGCAGATGCAGGCGAAACGTCGGAAAGTAATTCTATTTGGACATGGTCTGACCCCAAGAACCATGATTTCTTAATTGACTCCAGCTGTGAACGCTTTTATACTATATTGCTGCTATAGAAAAAAATAGACTCCACAGAAATTTTTAAAATACATATTTTAGCCTTGTTACTTTTTTATTGGCGAGTGTGTATGTATAGAAAATTTAAACAACATCTAAATTTTTGTATGCTATTGTATAGTTTCTTTTTTCTTAGTTTTTCAGACCAGTAATACCAATAACAATTCATATATTATCTGAACCCTCAGGACGCCCATCAGGTGAAGCCGACGTGACCTTTGCCACCCACGAAGATGCTATTAGGGCGATGTCCAAAGATAAAAGTCACATGTCGCACCGTTATATCGAACTTTTCTTAAATTCTTCTGGTGGCCCAGCCCCAATGGGTGGCGGACCAGGCAGATTCCGACGCTAATTTAACATTGATAATCACATTAAACTGAACATTTACACTGTAATTTCAATAGTGTCATAGCTATTATTAGTATAATAAAAACGGTGAACATCTTGGTAATAAAGTACTTGAACGCATTTTTTGACAGTTAAACTCTAAAACAGTTTAATGAAACAAAGCACCAGTAGCTGAAAGCTAACATTTTAATTTTAAACCATATGCTGAAAAATGACAAAAGTAATTTAAATAAAGGTAATTTTATTTTATTTTCATTTTTTGTAATGTTATATGTCTGGGTCTGAATACCAAAGTTTGAAATTTAACTCCTCTAACCAAAACTGATGCCGACATTGCATAATATACCATTGGAAACTGATAAATTCATTACTTTTTGTCTAAATTTAATAAAGAAAATGATATTGTGCTATGAAAATAAGACGTATTTGATATTTAGAGCAACAGGAAGAAAGTCTCAGCATTTGTAATAATTTTCAAAGTATGTTTCTGCACATTTGTCAGTCTTTCTGATTTAAGATTTTATGAACCTACTTACAGATCACATGTACTTATTCGTAACAATATAAAACTTTAGTCATACTAGTCTCTGTATCTTTATTATAAGGAATAATTATTTACTGCTGGTAGGAAAATTACCTAAATATAAAATTTATAATAAAACATATTTATGCTGATTTAAAACTACGTCTAGGTATCATTCTATGCAGCTACTGGTGATTGCTTAAAAGGATATCGGAGTGAATTCAAGTTCTCAATTTTGTTGCTGTAGAGTATCTGTAGTGTGACAGGTCAAGGACAGAAATGCATTAGTCTAGCGAGGGAATCGGATATTCAGACAAATACGGCGTTTGATTGAAGGAAATTATTTGCTTTCAAGAAAAAAAACTTTTTAGAGTATATAAGTCCGATATTCTCTTAAGAGGTATTCAAAAGTATCTATTATAAATCAACAGTAACCCATGTAGCGATTTTGATGTGAATTTCATTTGAATAATGTATTCTGTATTTGTATATTTTGATGTCCACATTTACTTAATAAGAGAAATTCTTTCAGCTTTTTCTAAAAGTGTTCCTTAGGCGAACAGAAAAATAAAATGTCTGTATTTGCTCTTCTGGACTAGTGGGTTCTAATTTTACTTGTTTAAAATTTGTAAGGATTGTGAAGTATTTCTTAAAGTGTTCCTTAGACGAACAATAAAATCTCTGTATTTGCACTTCTGGACTAGTGGGTTTTATTTTTATTTCTTTACAGTTTGTAAGGATTGTGTTTATTTTCGTGGTCAAATAAAGTTAATATTTTTAAATCAAGTTTTTTTTTCAATGCTTGTCTTAAGTTACTAACTAGCAAGAGGTGCCCGATTAATAGGCTTATTCAGTCAAGTTTATTTTGTGATTATCCCAATTTCGTAATGGTACCAAAAAAATTATATTTCCTAAAGTACTTTTTTTATTGTTAAATGAATCGAGTATTGTTGCCAAAAAATAATATTCTTTAAACCTATGTTTAATATTCCGGAAAATAATGCCTAATTGTAAAGGTTAATTTGTAGGTTTTAAAGATACTGTTAGACAATGTACAGGGTCTTTCCTCATATATTGCCCCCCCCTCCCCAGAAGAGTTATTTTAAGAGATACAAAAAAATATCAAATACAAAAGTTTTAGGGATTTCCTTGAAATTTTTGAATCTGATGTCAAAAAATTTTTTTTCCATCCGTAAATGTCAAATTTTGACAGATGGTCATTTTTTCTTATGGAACACCCTGTATACGAATTGGCAGTTAAAAAGACGAAATTTTCTGATTTCAAATATATATATGTTTAATATGTTTAAATAAGGCGTTATTGAAATATCGGGCTCTAAACATCAAAATAATAACACGTTCAAAATATGGTAGGCGCTGCATTGTGAATATTTGAATTTATTAAAAAACAATTGAATCAGACGCCATTATTATTTACTGTTAGTGGGTCTTACTTGTCAAAAAATGGCGTACAGCGAGGAAGAAATTATATATTTTATAACAAATTAATATAAACAACAAACAAATACAATAACAATAACAACAAAAAAGTTTCCTGTTAATTAACTTCAAATTTAATAATTATACTTTATAGGTTCTCAACATGACCTCCATTATTATTAATGCAATTTGTATAGTCTTGTTCAATTTTTTGTATAGTATTAACTATAAACTGTATATTATTAAAATTGAGATCATTTATAGCGGCGATGATTTTTCTGCGGAGCATCTCGACGTTTTCATTTCCCCGCTCATAAACCTTGTTTTGAAGGTAACCCCACAGAAACGAATCCAGAGGCGTCAGGTCTGGGCTGTTCGGTGGCCAACGAATTGGCCCAGTACGTCCAATCCATAAATTATATTTTTGATTTAAAAATCTTATAACTGGCAATACATCATGTGGTGGGGCGCCATCTTGATGCCACACTATTTGATTATACTGCCTTAGGGGTAGATCGTCCAGCCTCTCTTCAATTTCGTTGGTGAGCATCTCCAAATATTTTTGCCCGGACAGGTTTTCATCGTAAAAAATAGGGCCAATAATTTGGTCACTTAAAATACCACACCATACATGAAGGGACTGCCGTCCTTGAAATTTAATTTCCCTGGTTATTCGGGGGTTAGTTGTAGCCCAATACCTAACATTTTTGCGGTTATATACCCCTGCCGTTGTAAAAGTGCACTCATCGGACCACAAAACTTTCTTAAAAAAATTTCTATCTTCTCCCTTCAACACTAGCATCTCTTGACAAAATACCACTCTTTTATTTTTTTGCTCTTCACTTAAATATTGAACAGGCAATGTTTTATAAGCATAATACTTATACTTTTTTAAAGTTGAGTAAATTTTTTTGCCAGACCGACCGAAGAAATTTTTGGCATGTTCTATTGAATTATTAGGGTTTTCTAGAAAGAAATAAATTTTTTTTGATATGAAATTTGAGAAAGAAAAAGATCTAACCTTCGAAACATAATAAAATGTTTAGTTCTTCGTCTTGATTGGCCACAACTGTCCGACGTTTTCTTACTAAAGTCTTTCTTGTGCTCAATGCTTGTTCCACGTTTTTTAAAAGTATTCTTTGCTGGAGTGGGGCGTAAAGGAAACGTGCGATGATATTCCGCCCTTGCGGCATTGGCATTATTATTATTTTTATAATATAAACGAATTATATCGCATTTTTCTTCCTCGCTGTACGGCATTTTTTGACAATTAAAAGCCAACTAACAGTAAATAATAATGGCGTCTGATTCAATTGCTTTTTAATAAATGTCAAATATTCACAATGCAGCGCCTACCATGATATTTTGAATGTGTTATTATTTTGATGTTTAGAGCCCGATATTTCAATAACGCCTTATTTAAACATTAAATATATATATATTTGAAATCAGAAAATTTCGCTCTTTTTAACTGTCAATTCGTATACAGGGTGTTCCATAAGAAAAAAATTACCATCTGTCAAAATTTGACATTTACGGATGAAAAAAAAATTTTGACATCAGATTCAAAAATTTCAAGGAAATCCCTAAAACTTTTGTTTTTCATATTTTTTTGTATCTCTTAAAATAACTCTTTTAGGGGGGGGGGGGTCAATATATGAGGAAAGACCCGGTACAGTGTCGCTGCTAACAACACTGCGTTTTAAAAAGAAAAAGAAAAAAAAAATAGTTTGCGTTTATTCCTTTCGTAGGATGATTCGGTCATTCAGCAATTCTCCTAAATAAACATTTTTTTTTGTTTATTAAGGTTAGTTTTTTATTTCGAGCCTTACGTAAAAAGTAATAGGTTTCATCACAAGGTAAAAAAGTAATAAATATCTCCAAAAGGTAACAGATCTGTTACAATTGTAATAACCTGGCAACACTGACTGAATGCCAATGGCGGCGGAAAAGAGTGGTCCCGGTGCTAAACTTGACCGGAAGTGGCGCTAGCGGTAACTGGCGGCAATTCAAATTCAAAACGTGGCGGGAAAAACACTATTGGGATTTAGAATGTTATTATTAATAGATTTAGTCTACATCATATAACACTATAAGTCTAAATTCGGTCGTTTTTGACCTATAGCAATTTAAATACTGATTTATGCTAGTTTTTCTAACCCAGGGAACTTTTCTTTTTGTGATATAACAATAATAATTTAAAGCATTTTATTATAGCAAGAACAACAATAACATCAGGCACACCTTATATATCCCCAATTGTTTTGCAGGCGTTCATAGCATGTCTACAATTATAAAAAACTTATTTCTTTGAATCAAATTATGAATTTCATGTGTAATGAAAATTTTTTAAAACATCAATGTTTTCTAGATAATGGTTGTTAATTACATTTTTCGAATGTTTTCACAGAAAGTTATCCATTGGCCTCATATCAGTGCTATTTGGAGGCCAATGAATAACCCTATTTTGCCCAATCCATTGTTCATAATTTTAATCCAAAAATTTTTTCATGCTGAAAAATTAATATCTGATTCTGCCTTACTGGCTAGTGCTTCAGAGAGCTCATTTCTGAAAAATTGGTAAAATTAATCCTCAGTTAAACTACCTTCAAAGAAATATGGGTCTGTTATTTGAAACTTGTCGACTTGAAACTGCATTTCCCACGTAAAATTTGGTTTTTCTGTTTCCCAATGCCTAACATTTTCTTTGTTGGATAGATAGACCACTAGTAGAAAAACTGGTCAATAAAATATTTTTAATAAACTCGTGTTATTTACCATAAAAGTGCAAAAATTAATTATTTGTTGCTTATGAAGCTGTGACAGTTTTGAATTTCATGATATTTAAAAGGTCTAAATTTATTTTGACTCAAAAATTTTATGTGGAGTCTACACTGGTCTTAATGCTCTTCCTAACTGGTCTTAATGAACTGTTTAACAATACCTAAAAGAATATTTAAATAATATTTATTAATAGATTTTGAAGAAAGGTAACAAATTCTTATTGAAGACCATTTTAGTGAAACACTGCGCTTTAAAAAGAAAAAGAAAAAAAAATAGTTTGCGTTTATTCCTTTCGTAGGATGATTCGGTCATTCAGCAATTCTCCTAAATAAACATTTTTTTTTGTTTATTAAGGTTAGTTTTTTATTTCGAGCCTTACGTAAAAAGTAATAGATTTCATCACAAGGTAAAAAAGTAATAAATATCTCCAAAAGGTAACAGATCTGTTACAATTGTAATAACCTGGCAACACTGACTGAATGCCAATGGCGGCGGAAAAGAGTGGTCCCGGTGCTAAACTTGACCGGAAGTGGCGCTAGCGGTAACTGGCGGCAATTCAAATTCAAAACGGCGGGAAAAACACTATTGGGATTTAGAATGTTATTATTAATAGATTTAGTCTACATCATATAACACTATAAGTCTAAATTCGGTCGTTTTTGACCTATAGCAATTTAAATACTGATTTATGCTAGTTTTTCTAACCCAGGGAACTTTTCTTTTTGTGATATAACAATAATAATTTAAAGCATTTTATTCCAGCAAGAACAACAATAACATCAGGCACACCTTATATATCCCCAATTGTTTTGCAGGCGTTCATAGCATGTCTACAATTTTGCAATGGTATTTTCTATAAAAAGCTTATTTCTTTGAATCAAATTATCAATTTCATGTGTAATCAAAATTTTTTAAAACATCAATGTTTTCTAGATAATGGTTGTTAATTACATTTTTCGAATGTTTTCACAGAAAGTTATCCATTGGTCTCATATCAGTGCTATTTGGAGGCGAATGAATAACCCTGTTTTGCCCAATCCAATTGTTCATAATTTTAATCCAAAAATTTTTTCATGCTGAAAAATTAATATCTGATTCTGCCTTACTGGCTCATACATAGCTCATTTCTGAAAAATTGGTAAAATTAATCCTCAGTTAAACTACCTTAAAAGAAATATGGGTCTGTTATTTGAAACTTGTCGACTTGAAACTGCATTTCCCACGTAAAATTTGGTTTTTCTGTTTCCCAATGCCTAACATTTTCTTTGTTGGATAGATAGACCACTAGTAGAAAAACTGGATTTAATGGTCAATAAAATATTTTTAATAAACTCGTGTTATTTACCATAAAAGTGCAAAAATTAATTATTTGTTGCTTATGAAGCCGTGACAGTTTTGAATTTCATGATATTTAAAAGGTCTAAATTTATTTTGACTCAAAAATTTTATGTGGAGTCTCAAGTCAGTAATTTCGTGGTCTTTGGCATATCCTTAGCTCTTCCTACACTGGTCTTAATGAACTGTTTAACAATACCTAAAAGAATATTTAAATAATATTTAATAATAGATTTTGAAGAAAGGTAACAAATTCTTATTGAAGACCATTTTAGTGAAACACTGCGCTTTAAAAAGAAAAAGAAAAAAAAATAGTTTGCGTTTATTCCTTTCGTAGGATGATTCGGTCATTCAGCAATTCTCCTAAATAAACATTTTTTTTTGTTTATTAAGGTTAGTTTTTTATTTCGAGTCTTACGTAAAAAGTAATAGATTTCATCACAAGGTAAAAAAGTAATAAATCTCTCCAAAAGGTAACAGATCTGTTACAATTGTAATAACCTGGCAACACTGACTGAATGCCAATGGCGGCGGAAAAGAGTGGTCCCGGTGCTTAACTTGACCGGAAGTGGCGCTAGCGGTAACTGGCGGCAATTCAAATTCAAAACGTGGCGGGAAAAACACTATTGGGATTTAGAATGTTATTATTAATAGATTTACTCTACATCATATAACACTATAAGTCTAAATTCGGGCGTTTTTCACCTATAGCAATTTAAATACTGATTTATGCTAGTTTTTCTAACCCAGGGAACTTTTCTTTTTGTGATATAACAATAATAATTTAAAGCATTTTATTACAGCAAGAACAACAATAACATCAGGCACACCTTATATATCCCCAATTGTTTTGCAGGCGTTCATAGCATGTCCACAATTTTGCAATGGTATTTTCTATAAAAACCTTATTTCTTTGAATCAGATTATCAATTTCATGTGTAATTAAAATTTTTTAAAACATCAATGTTTTCTAGATAATGGTTGTTAATTACATTTTTCGAATGTTTTCACAGAAAGTTATCCATTGGCCTCATATCAGTGCTATTTGGAGGCCAATGAATAACCCTTTTTTGCCCAATCCATTGTTCATAATTTTAATCCAAAAATTTTTTCATGCTGAAAAATTAATATCTGATTCTGCCTTACTGGCTAGTGTTTCAGAGAGCTCATTTCTGAAAAATTGGTAAAATTAATCCTCAGTTAAACTACCTTCAAAGAAATATGGGTCTGTTATTTGAAACTTGTCGACTTGAAACTGCATTTCCCACGTAAAATTTGGTTTTTCTGTTTCCCAATGCCTAACATTTTCTTTGTTGGATAGACAGACCACTAGTAGAAAAACTGGATTTAATGGTCAATAAAATATTTTTAATAAACCCGTGTTATTTACCATAAAAGTGCAAAAATTAATTATTTGTTACTTATGGAGCTGTGACAGTTTTGAATTTCATGATATTTAAAAGGTCTAAATTTAATTTGACTCAAAAATTTTATGTGGAGTCTACACTGGTCTTAATGAACTGTTTAACAATACCTAAAAGAATATTTAAATATGTTTTCATAAGTGCCATTGGTCCGTCTTGTAGGAATAGCACCAATGGTATGTCTAGCAGCATATATAGGTATCGTAGCATAGGCATTATAATTATTTTCAGTAAGAAGTGTTCCTTGTTTTTCTTCAAGAGAACACACCATTGTCATATAAAACAGCTCAAAGTGAAAAATGTCATTTTACTTGTCAATCTAATTTTCTGGTACTAACAGCCAACACTGTGGCTTCATCAGATGTTAGATGTAAACTGAGAGAGGACTATGTTTCGATATTTTCTTGGAAGAAAAACAATGTTTTAATACCGAATTCTGAGAAGAGTCAGTAGATATTGATTGGTTCGCCTCATTTTTTGGGTGATACGATCAGACTCAGTCTCCAGATGATGGACGTAAAATCCTTTGCAGTAAAATTATCAAGAATCTTGGGCTACTTTCCAAAGCTTAAATTCGGTGGTATGCCATAAAGTATTCTGTCTTACGTCTCCCCATAGATTTAAAGACCTTCTGCAGGAGAATACGAGACGTACGTGTTTGTCAGCTCTGGTTTTGTCTCATTTTCATGATGTAGATGTTGTTTATGGGCCTTGTTTGACGAACGAGAGTGGCATGGAGTTACAGAGAGAACTGCTGCATCCGTTATAACCAAAGTTTCAAGATGTTTTTATATCATTCCCTTTTATGAAATGAAAGCTGAGCTTGTTTAAATTAAATAAGAGGTGATTTGTTCATTTCCTCTGTTTTACATTCAGTCTGATCAATTCTCAGCTTCCAAAGTATTTAGCTGAAAAACTTATTAGAAGAAGCGAGGTCAATAGCCGACAAGTTCGGGGAGTTAATACTAACTTTGACATTCCTAGGCGTAGCATCGAAACTTTTCGAGCCGACTTCTCTTCTCGCACTCTTCATCTGGAATCAAATTTCAAGACTATTGCCTGGCTTGACTTTTAAATCTAAGCTGACTGTGATTGAAACACTGAAGACTAAGTTTAAAAACTTTTAATTTTAATAATGTTTTTTTTATGTTTTTCAACTATTTTTGACATTTAGGGCCTGGTTGTTAATACCACTATCTAGTGTGTCTTGTCCTTTTGTGTAATAATCGATATCTGTATTTTCTTTTATTTCTACACAATAAATGCTTTTGCATTTGAATGATATTTACACTTTTGTATTAGGAAGTATTTTCCAGAAAGCCAAATATAGGGGTTAAAGTTAATAAAAACATAATGTGCTATAGGTCCAGGTATTTTCCATAAAAAGGAAGATATCTAAGTTAAAATAAACAGAATGTCGACAAAGGATCCGGTGACAAGTGTGAGTAACCCACATATGATACTGTAACTGGTCATGTCTACAGGGTAATGTGAATTTTGATTTGTCCTGCAAATGCTACCAGTTTTAATATCATTCAATTCTTTTTAAGTTTGTTTTTTTTTATAATACTGATTTCGCCCTTTGGAAGCTTTTGTCTATAGTATATTGTACTGCACATTATGAGAGAAAACAAGGGGTTGCATTTTCAGTATCGCAGTACATATCATCTATTCAATAGGGTTGTGATGTTACTGGTTTTTGATCTTTGAGCAAACTAAAAACTACCTTATCATATTTACTCATACACAAACAAGTTTAATAAAATGTTTTACACGTTGTAAATCGTAAAATAATACATCTAATATAATACAAGTGAAAAAAAAAATAAATTTAGTAAAGTGCATGGAGCTCAGTGGTGTACCATGAAAATTGTCATGAGGGGGACGGGTTTCAGAATGAAATTTTATAAATTTGACTACTAAAAAAGTCATGGCATATGAATCTTTCAATTTTGTGTTTAAACACCTCCTTCTATAGGGGTACACCTTTAATCATGCTAGTTAATATAAAAAAAAATTGTGGAAAACACAGACCAAACAGTAAAAGCCGCATTTGAAAATATTTGATCTATTTAAAATAGAAAAAACATTTTTTTACCAGATGTCAATGTTCTTTTTTTCTCAAGATTTCAAAATTTTCATTAAATCTGGACTGCTTAGATGTAGCCATGTCTGTAACATTAGCAAATAAATATCGTTTAGTTAAACTAAATTTTGGTATATCGTGTCTAAATATATGGAAGCCAGTGGAGACCCTTCCTTGGTTCTTACCGGTCTTTGTGTGGATATCGCAGGTAAGAAAGGAGAATCTTTAACTGTATCTTGTACTGAGTGTATCAGAAAGGTAGTTATTAATTAAAATAAATTGTCCATATTTCTCCAAGAGACCTGATTATAACAATTTAAAGAAAATAATGAGACAAAGACTAGTTTATTCTTTTCTTTAAAACTAGTTTTTGGTGCTATAATATTGCATCTTTACCACAATATCTAAAACGTCTAATGCTAAAGAGCTTTTATACAAAAAGAAGAAAATCATAAAAAACCATATTGCTCAAGTTTTTTTTTGCTGAAAATGCAAATATTACGGTCGATTTCTTATTATGGTCATGAAATAGTCAAAATATATCGAATTAGTTTTATATTATATTAAAACAAGTCAATGGTACAATACTTAACCTCAAATATTATGAAAGTTGCTTTGCTTCATCATGTAAAATAAATTAAAAAACAATGTTTTTACTTAGCACAATTTAAAATACTTGGTATTATGCTAATAATATCACACATAAGATTATTTATCTAATAGAATTATAAATGTTTAGTACTATAGAGCAAATTAAGCAGGCCTATTGTTAAACATTTCATCTTGCGATGACTTAATCTCATTTTGGACAGGAACAGGTTCAGAACCAGACAGCACTGGATTTGTGGGTAAATCTGCAGAATTTTCTTCAATGGTTAGTTCATTAGTATTTTTACTGACCTCGGGCATGTTTGTACGTACTTGAGGATGTTGTATTCTTAAATTATCAATTACGTCGAGCAGATTTTTCGAGTCCATTGCCAGAATGTGAGCCGTACTCAACATCCCCCTGTAAAATATATTTATGAATTAATTATTCAAAATCTGAGTAAATAGGAAAATAAAATTATTGCATTTTTTAAAAAATACTACAATGCTTTTTAATTACAATACTGCTGCCAACTTGTCCTTGCAAGAAAATTTCCGTTCACGTTCCAGTCAGAACAAGAAACTACATCTGTCTTGATAATATGCGGGTGACGCGAATTGACCTTGTTTCTTAATTTATTCTCCGCCAATTAGTATCAAGTCGCGTGGTTCTTACCCCTTGTTTGATTTTTGTTTTAATAGCAGCGGACGCAGAAAAAAAGATCCTTTTTGGCAATATTTTATTGAAAAGTCCAAGGGGAAAACCAGAAGCAGAATAACCTGCAGAAAAGGTAATTTGGAAATGCAAGGGATTGTGCCATGAATGAAAACTCACTGGGAGGAGGTGTAAAAAAAAGGAAACAATTGCAGAAAAAGAAACTAATAGTAGTGATAGTGCCAGTATTTGTTCAGGACTAGTTTCAAATGTAAGTACGGTTTACATTACAGTTTTATTTTTAATTCATTTTAGCATATAAAATTAAAAAAGGGGAAAACGTATTTGTTTTCTTTTAGTTTTTTTTTTACTTTTGTTGCAATGAATAATAATGAAAATATGTACCATAAGACTTTTCCTGTCGAGTATTTTTTCTAGTTCATGTTTTACTATTTTATTACTAATATAGGTTGCTTTTTGCATAAGGGAGATGTAATATGATATTTTTTATACTCCAGGTACAGCAACCTTCTTGCTCTACTTCACTAGAAGACTCAAAAGAAATATCTAACTCAAGTCCTGGTTCTGTATTCTCTTTTGCGATACGCACAACCAGGTCTAATAAAGAGGAAATCGATAAGCAAAGAGCTCTTTACACTACAAACAGTAGTTTCACATGTATTGAACAACCAGAAAAAAAGCAATTGAATTATGATGAGGAAAAAATGAATGTCGTGAAGCCTTCTCAGGTAGCTCGGCTTGCTTATTCTTAGATGGATGTTTCAATGTGTACAACGACCCAATAATTTGTGCTATGGTTAGTACAGAAAATAAAATGTCCTGATATTATAAACTTTATTTACTCATCTGATGTTTGATTTGCTTTGGCGACTTATTTTCACAACAATTTATACTTTGATTTAAATCAGATATCGGCAACCTTTGCTTAGCTAATGGCGACTTATCAGATCGCGGGCCGTAGGTAAGAAATAAGTAGCTAGTAGTGAATAAAAACAATAAAAATTAACACATTTTTTTATTTATTAATTGTAACTTAAGTAAAACAGATAGAAAAAATCAAATGAAAATTAATGAGAGACTTGAGTTTCAAAGTTGAAAGTGCTATCCATATTCTTAAAATCGGAAAACCGATCAGTGAATTGCCCTGACAGTAGTTTCAGTTCTTCAGTATAGCGACCATATTCAATGTTTTCGTGATGGGATAGTTTTAAAAAATAAAAACAGTACAGCTGATTTTACCATTTGCCTTTGTTTTCGAAGCTTCAAGTTCAGGTCGTTTAAGCGTCCCGTGAAATCTATCAGGAATGCCAAATCACAAAATCATGTTGGATCACAAATTTGCGGCAATGTTTTCTCTTTCATTTCCATACAATCAGCTACTTATTTCTTTTCTAAGCTAATAAAAAGTTTTTAGCATTTTACCTTTGCTTACTTCACAATAGTATGTTGCAGCATCATATTCTGAAGAGAATCCAATAATGCTTTAAACTGGCGATGGTTAAGACCATGGGATCTAATGAAATTGATGGTACTTACTACCACATCCATAACGTTCTTCAGTCGAAAGCACAAGTTTTGTTGGTGAATAATGCAAGGCAGAATTATTAAATCATATTCACATTTAATAATAATAATAATCATAATAACTTTAATGCCAACAATATGATCACAATCACAAAGCAACGTCATAAGAGAGTACATGATATGCTATATTGAAATATTGACAATGAAAATATATATGTGACAATTAAAATAAAGGACCACACTTTAATAAGTAGGTCAACACATAAATATGACAAATTAAAAATTTTAAACATCTTCAAAATTAAAAGAGTAAAAGCATTTAGCTTGTAAATATTGGATAGTTTGGTTCCTAAATTTTGAAGTGCTTTCAATTTGCTTTGTTTCTGTAGGCAGCATTTGAAATGCCTTTATGGCCCGATACAGGGGACCTTTCCTGAAAAAGGAGGTATTATGGAGAGGAATGATAAGGTTGGTTCTATTCCGAGTCACAACATTCATTTCCGACGAATAGTGATACAGATTTCTGTCAAAGAAATTTGGTTGTTTTTTTATGTACATTACCAAGGCCAGAAAGTACAGGCAAGGAGCAGTTAAGATATTTCGGCCTTAGAAGCAGCATAGCGGTTGCTCTTTCCTTCAGAATTCCGATAAAAGCTTTTCGTGAACCAACCATTGAAGGCGCACCATTTGTGCACACTCCAACTAATTTACACCACTGCAAACCAGATTGCTGAAAAGTAATTTGTACCTCGACAAAAATATCTTCCAGTAGTGGCCGTAAAGTCAGTAATTTCTTTGTCACTACAAATTCTTCATCAACACCTCATATAAAAATAGCTAACTGGGCTGTGTCACATAAATCGGTACTATCATCCAAAGCAATAGAAAATGCTTGAAAACCAGCCAATCTATCAGTCAATGTTTTTTTGATATCACTAGCCATCATATCTATAGGTCGAACAACAGTACGTCGCGATAAGCTTAGTTTCTCAAACTGTTTCTTCTTTTCTGGGCAGAAAAGTTCTGCAACATCTACAAGGCACAACAAACTCTCCCTCAGAAAATGACGCTATTTTGAAACTAACTATAAAACTAGCTTTAAGAACACTGTCTGATTTGATTTTTGTGAATGGAACATTTGCTGCTGTTTCCCTAAATTGGCAACGAGTTTTTTAATTTTATCCTTTCTTAACTCGCCCGTAAGTAAATTATATTGAGCGAAATGCTTGCTGGAGTCATATTGTATATGCTCTGCTATCTACATTGGCAAAAATTATTGAAAGAATAGTGAAGAAGCGTTTAGTTGCCTTTCTGGATCGGCATAATATTCTGAGTGACGCTCAGTTTGGTTTTCGCTTAAACAAGAACACAGACGATGCAATTTTCTCATTCCTGGAATCGCTATACTTGAATCGGAATCAGAGAGACTTGGCTGCTTCAATGTTTTGCGACTTGACTAAAGCGTTCGACTGTGAAAATCATCAAATATTGTTTCAGAAACTGGAAACTTATGGGATTAGAGGCGTGGCTCTAGAATGGTTTAGGTCTTATCTCTCTGGAAGAGTTCGAAGAGTGTCTTTGGATGGATACATGGGGTTCCTCAGGGTTCAGTCTTGGGGCCCATACTATTTTTACAATATATTAACGACCTGAGTTATCTAGATATCAAGGGCAAGTTCACTCTTTTTGCTTATGATGCAACAGTCTTATGGCATGACAAACACCCCTTGACTCTAAATGAATCAGTTAATAGGGATCTCAACAAAATTAAGAAATGGTGTGTTGCAATTGAACTAACTTTAAATATGAACAAAACTGGTATTATGAATTTTAAATGTACAGGGTGGCCATTTTATGGTGATACAGTACCTTATCTAGAAAACGATAATAGTTACGACAAAAAGTTAAATACAAAAGTTGTTTGGATTCAATTAAATTTTTATTTTATTTCACTTTTGCTTATACAGGGTGTTTCGTTTTGACGTGACACATGTCAACTTTCTTAATTTAAATGGGATACCCTATATATTATTACCTATTTCGATTCTACTGTTAATTTGCGACAGTTTTTATAATAACATCTATATTTGAATTCTTTATCGTTTTTGAGTAAATTGAGTTTTTATATATTTTTTTAAAAACATTAAAAAAAAAATGTTTACCTATAAAACTTTAATGGAACTGACTAATATCCTAAACATACATTACTAAGGGTTCAATTCAACGAGTTTCTATGCTGGTCTTACCAATTAATATACAGGGTGTTAAAAATGGAGAGCAAAACAAACAGAACTTTAAATGTAAAAAT
Source organism: Kuschelorhynchus macadamiae (assembly GCA_030620095.1). NCBI lineage: Eukaryota > Metazoa > Arthropoda > Insecta > Coleoptera > Curculionidae > Kuschelorhynchus > Kuschelorhynchus macadamiae. The sequence continues at coordinate 447,164 of JAUTXW010004166.1, read as the reverse complement.
CTCCTGTTTTTCAAATGGAACACTCTGTATATTTTTATTTCATCTGATTCAGCGTTCAATTACCTATCATTACTTATATATATGTCCTATACCTAAAATGAACAGTTTCCATTTTATTAGCCGTTTTCTGATTTGACTATTTTTTTTTAATATAAGTAAACAGATGAAGTGGGCTAAAATAAAAATGTCGTAAACTAAGCCTTATTCTCATTTCCTTAACACAGATAGCGACTATAAATAATGTTATAAAATACAAATAAAAGTGAAAAATTATGTAACTTATGTTCTGATTATTTAATGTTTACGAAAATAAAGGAGAGACAAAAAAAATATCTTGTGCTACACGGTATAACTAATAACTAACTGAGTATTAAACATGATTAAAACAGATTATAAAAAATTTTCAATATGGTCACCGTCCATTGCGATACATGAAGTGTAAATAGCCTCCATTACTCGAGTAGCGTTCCTTACCGAATTAGATGCATTAAAATTATTGATCTCTTCCCTGATTTTTATTTTTAACTGATTTCCATTATTAGATTTATTTTTATAAACTTTATTTTTTAGTGCACCCCACAAAAAGAAGTCTAAAGGGCTTAAATCAAGGCTTCGTGGTGGCCAGGATATTAAACCATGTCTTCCTATCCACAATGGAAAATGTTGATTAAGGAAATTTACTACCGGTGCAACCGTGTGGTAAGGGGCGCTATCCTGCTGAAAAATGATATTTTCTCGAATATTTGCTGGCAAGTCGTTGATAAGGGGCATGATTTCATTCCTAAGCAGCTCCAAGTATCTTTCGCCATTTAACGACCTGTCAAAAATGCGGTCGCAAATAATTCCGCACCACACATTTACGGTCTGACGGCCTTGTTTTTTAATTGTTTTTATTAGATGTTTATTAGTTTGAGACCAGTAATGAGTGTTTTTCAGATTAAAAATACCCGCCGTATTAAATGAGGCCTCATTTGTCCAAAGCACTTTTGAAAAAAACACATTTTCGAACTGCCGGTCCATAATATCACAACAAAAATTCAACCTTTCATTAAAGTCTAATTGTGATAATAATTGAGTGGGAAGAAATTTATAAGGATGACAACCATTCACCTGCAGTGTTTTTGAATATTTCCTCTACTGACACCTGTCTCAGTCAGCATCTCTTTGGGATCTTTCATCATCTTCCTCGAAATAAAGTAAAATCTCCAGTGGTTTTTCCTCAGTGAGGACAAAATTGGGACGATTTTTCTTAGAGTTTTTAAGGACACCATTTCCCAAATCACTCACAATTCGAAAAAATGTAGTCACTGGAGGGAACTCGATTATTAGGATATTCCCTCGAATATTCTCTAAGGGCTAACACTGGACTTTTATTATTTTTTATGAAACGGTTGTATAATTTCAAACGTTCATCTAAACTATATAAAGCCACTTTTTAACAAATTTCGCAGCAAAAATTTGACAAAAACGACAAACAGAGCAAATGTCAACTTAAGTCAACAATTGCATTAGGTTATTTCCTAAGCCTATCTTGATTTTTTTAGTTTCTCATCTTATTTACTGGGAAAATTCCGGATAAATCAGAAAACGGCTAATAAAATCGAAACTGTTCATTTTAGGTATAGGACATATATATGAGTAATGATAGGTAATTGAACGCTGAATCAGATGAAAGAAAAATATACAGGGTGTTCCATTTGAAAAACAGTAGGTTTTTACATTTAAAGTTCTGTTTGTTTTGCTCTCCATTTTTAACACCCTGTATATTAATTGGTAAGACCAGCATGGAAACTCGTTGAATTGAACCCTTAGTAATGTATGTTTAGGATATTAGTCAGTTTTATTAAAGTTTTATAGGTAAAATTTTTTTTTAAAAAATATGTTTTTTTAAAAAAAAATTCTAAAAACTCAATTTACTCAAAAAAGATAAATTTCAAATACAGATGTTATTATAAAAACTTCTGCAAATTAACAGAAACATGTAATAATATATAGGATGTCCAATTTAAATTAAGAAAGTTGACATGTGTCACGTCAAAACGAAACACCCTGTATAAACAAAAGTGAAATAAAATAAAAATTTAATTGAATCCAAACAACTTTTGTATTTAACTTTTTGTCCTAACTATTACCGTTTTCTAGATAAGGTACTGTATCACCATATAATGGCCACCCTGTACACTTAATATAAATTTAGATAACATAATTGTGAAATCTCTAAATGAAAATAAATTCTTAGAACTGTTCGTTGATAATAAGTTAAAGTTTCAGGGTCATATATTAAATTTAAGAAATAGACTTGCTTCTGGCTGCTATGCTTTTCGGGTTTTGAGCCTGCAACTTGATAAGTCAATTGTTCGGAATGCCTATCTTGGACTAATAGAAGCGTATCTTCCATATGACATTTGCTTCTGAGGAAATTGTACAAGACAACTTTTTTACTGCTATATTCACCCTTCAAAAACGTGCGGTCAAGTATATGTGCAAAGCCAGTATTCGCGACTCTTGTAGGCCGCTTTTTATTGAGAATAAACTGCTGACATTGACCTGTATTTATATCCTGGAGTGCGCATGTCTAATTCACAGAAAATTTCAGAATGAAATCCACTCTGCATCTGTCAGGACTACCCGGTCTTCTAATACAATTGCTTTACCTATCCCATCTTCTACCCAAATAAAAAAGTCTCTAATATATACCAGTAAAAACATTTTTAGTCATCTGCCATTAAGATTGAGAGGCAGTCGACAAGAACATCATTTTAAAACGACCCTAAAATCACTTCTCTTAAACCACACATTCTATACAGTGGAAGAGTTTTTTGAATCAAATGTTGTATAGTTAAAATTAAAAAAAAAATAGTTAATAAATTTTGCCTTGTATTTGTATGAATCCATGTGTGTTTATTTAATTTATTTTCTTATATATTGTTTTATAATTTTTGACACTAACATGAACTTTTAATTTAAGATTTACCTATTTATTGTAAATTGTATTGTAAGCATTCATTTTAGGCTTATTAAGATTTAATTTTCAACTTTGTCAATAAGATAATTTCTTTCAACAATAAAGCACGATTTGAATTTTAATATTCTTTTAAAACAGAAATTGTTTCATTACACAATAAATACATAGGTTTACCACTGTGAATGATAAAAAAATATTGATCAGTCCAATTGTTGTGAAATTGCCGACATTCTATGTCCACTTTCCGCTTTTTTAAACCAGACATCTTGATAGATTTTTTTTCTTCCGAGCTGAATTTGCTTGAATATTTCCCGCGTCTTTTCCTAACAGTTTTTAAGAAGTAATGAGTTCACATGTGCGCTGAGCGGTTTATATATACCCGCAATAAGGAACTAGAATACTCTCGAATCGAGAGTGCCGATATACGTCGACTGTTATTCATAACGCATCGCTCTGAGCGCTTAAAGGTCATCGGGCAGCTTCCCAATATTTATCTGTTTGTCTCTTTCCAACGACTATTTCTGACTCCATCTGTGGGGTTCCACTGCGTACGCTTAACAAAATTATTTATCCATTTTAGTCTTTATGATTCGAAGAATTCAGTTTTAGGTTGGTTGGCAGTTAAATTTTTTGCGCGTTATTTGAAATTTCTTGCCCAAGTGTGATTTAAATTGAAAAAATCAGTTATGTTATTTAAATATAATGCAATGGATGTTTTTTTTTATCTATAACAAATAAATAGCTGAAAAACAGGATATACAATATGACGATGAAATATAATGGTCAAGAACTTTAACTTACTTTCTATATTCCGCATCGAGTGTGGTTCTACTATACTGCTGGGCTAATTTCATTGCACTCACTAATTCACTCATATCTTTGGAAAGAACTTTATGTGCCATTTCTACTTCTCGTAACATATTCGCAGGAAAACTGCTCACAATTTCATCCACACTAGTTAAGAGGAGCCGAAGCTCTAAACCAACATTTTTCACTAATTCTAAATATTGGTCGGAGTGTGAATTCTGAACACCCTGAGAAAGTAACATGATCGCCTTTACAACTTCCGTGGTGCATTTGTAAATTTTATCATTATCTCTTTCTAAATTTGTCGAAGACATGTGGGAATCCTAAAAAAATTAAATTATTATAATATGAATCGAAATATATAAATCATACATACCTTAAAATTTTCGTCGTTCATACTAAATTCTGTTCGTCTCTCTAAGCTATTCAACCTACTAGAAAGATCGGGGGAAGAGTTCTTGCTTCTATTTAATGATTCTGTATTAGTCTGAACAACACTTCCAGTATTGCTAGAATGTATTTCTTGCGTAATCAATTCCAATTCTGAATTATTTAACGGATTTCCAGTCGTAATATGATCCATATTCATGAATTCTATATTATTCGAATCAAGAGGAATTGTGCTTAATCTTTTTGCCTAAAATAAGAAAATATCCTATATAAATTTTATATAACAAAATAAGCAACACACGACATTTATTTAAAGAAGAAAAATATTGTAGACAGGTTGGTAACAAGTTGTTCTTTATTGAAATTAACTTTAAATAACTCAAAAAATACCACTACCAATTATCTTATTTGAGTTAATCAAATTGAAATATATTTACAGTGAAAAATTCACAAAAGAACAGGATACATTTCAAATGATATTAAAATCCAGCCAGACACTGTCTAACAAAATAATACAAGAAAACAACACAAAACTTGTTAAAGTATTAAAATAATGACATTGAAGTAAAAACAGAAAATAAAGGGAATTAAATTAAATACTAGGTGTGTTGTACAGGGTGTCCCATTTTCGTAGGTTTTACGGGGTTTCCAGCTTATGAGTAGAGATAGAGAGATGCGGTTTTCGCGACACCGTGCTACTTTTCGATGAAACTAAAGAGGCCGCAAACAGATTTGCCCTAACCATTTTAATTTCCGTGCTACAGGGTGATTTTGAAAATTTGTCATTTTCGGACACCCCTTGTAACTCAGCTATCGTAAAATATATTTAAAATGTTTCAACTGGTATTTGTAGATTTTTTCACGTAGAATTCAGTGGCGTACTCAGATTTTTGCTGAGAGTCATAGTTTTTGACATATTGGCATAACCTACTATTTTTTAAATGGGAGACCCTATATATTATTTTTTCATCTTATTCTTCGTGTCGAGAGCTTTTCAAAAACATACCATAAGTCATAATTATTTTCATAAATAACATGAAAAAATGCATTTTTCTTTAAACGGATTTATGGCATAGCAGATCAATCGAAATAAGAGAAGGTGACTGTGGAGCCATGGAAAAAGTTAACAAATATTTATTAACGAAATAACAAAGTAACAGCATCAGAAAAAATTAGGAAGTAGGTAAAAGGTAAAAATTATAATTTCATTAAAACTACAAATATTGTTGAAATTGTAGACCATTATGTGTCCTACAAGTGTGACAAACTTTAAAAATTCTTTTTAATGCATTTTCTATTGTAAATGACTGTCTTTGTAACTCTGCAAAAGCGTTTTCGGTGGCCATTCTTAGTTGTTCTAAGTTTTCGTATCGCCTTACATAAACCTTGTTTTCTAAATAACCCCACAAAAAGAAATCTAAAACTGAGAGGTCAGGGGATCGTGGTGGCCATCGAACAAGTCCGTGTGTTCCTATCCATCTTCCAGGAAAATGGTCGTTAAGCCAGTTTTGACTTATTCTGGCATTGTGGGCTGGAGCTCCGTCTTGCTGGAAATAAATCCTATTTAGTTGAGCCAAGGGAACATCATCCAAAATTCCTAATGCGCCTTCTAGGATTCGCACGTAACCAATCGAATTCAGATTTCCTTCATATATTTGGTAAACTATTTTTCGGTTGAAAATAAAACAGGAGACATTGAATCCAAATCTGCCCTGACGCTCCCTAGGAAAAATAACATGGTTGTTTTCTTGACTCCAAAATCGCGTGTTGTGTCTATTTAAAATCCCTGAACTAGTAAAATGTGTCTCGTCTGACCAAATAATCTTTTTTTCAAAATCGATATCTTCTGCCTTCATATTTATAAACCAATTGCAGAACTCCAATCTGCGCTCTGCATCACCAGGATGCAGATGATGCACAAGTTTGTATTTATAGGGTTTGAATTTGTGCTTTTTCAAAATTTTCTGCACTTTGGTTTTCGGTACACCCGCCTCTTCGTCTATTTTCCTGCAAGATGTTTCAGGAGCTGTCTGAACGAGGGCTAAAACGTTGACCTCAGATTCTTCGTTGTCTTTATTGTAAGTTCGCGATCGAGGCTTGTTAAAAGATCCATATTGGCAAAGATTATTTTTAAATAATAAAGCGAACCAATAAAGTCAAAATGCAGGAAGATAAAAAAGAACTAACCTGTTCAGATAAAGCTCTGCCGCCTGATCTGCATCTTCATTAGACAATATAAAACACGCGTTCATATCATATTTCTCAAAATATTCAAATTTTTGATTCTGAGCCATATTAAAAACAATAATTATAATAGACGTCAAGAAAAATTTAAACGCAATAATGCCAAAAATGACAGCAGTAATGGCTGCCTGATCATATTTTTGTTGGCGTTGCCATGGCTACCACAGCCACCTTCTCTTATTTCGATTGATCTGCTATGCCATAAATCCGTTTAAAGAAAAATGCATTTTTTCATGTTATTTATGAAAATAAATATGACTTATGGTATGTTTTTGAAAAGCTCTCGACACGAAGAATAAGATGAAAAAATAATATATAGGGTGTCCCATTTAAAAAATAGTAGGTTATGCCAATATGTCAAAAACTATGACTCTCAGCAAAAATCTGAGTACGCCACTGAATTCTACGTGAAAAAATCTATAAATACCAGTTGAAACATTTTAAATATATTTTACGATAGCTGAGTTACAGGGGGTGTCCGAAAATGACAAATTTTCAAAATCACCCTGTAGCACGGAAACTAAAATGGTTAGGGCAAATCTGTTTGCGGCCTCTTTAGTTTCATCGAAAAGTAGCACGGTGTCGCGAAAACCGCATCTCTCTATCTCTACTCATAAGCTGGAAACCCCGTAAAACCTACGAAAATGGGACACCCTGTACATTCCATCTAGAGGAAGACAACTATTTTACTATTATAATTAATGTATTATTATTACTTAAATGTATTCACGTGGACCTGCAAATTAAAGGTATTGGTCAGTAACTGGTGTTTTAGTTTAGCCTTTATGGATGGAACTGAAAGATACCTGAGGTCCTGCAAACCACTAGAGTTCGAAACGAAAAAGAAGCCTAGAATGTTGAAGTCCTGTGAACAGGAGTATGCAGACGACTAGCTATTCCTCCTAACTCCCTCAGATGGACATCGGTGCGACAAGTTAATTTAGTCCTTAAATAATGTGGAAGGCCAGCAAAAGCAAAATGAATGAAACGCAATTCATTAAGCTTAAGCAAACCGAGTTCACGGATATAAGGGGTAATGTGAGAAAATCGGGGTATATCATCATGTATCGTTCTTAACCGGGATTGTTCCAGACCAGTGGAAACTCGCGCTTGTTAAACCAATTCCTAAGGCATGTTCTGGTACTATTGAGCGCCTGGAAAATTTAAGACCTATTAGTTTGTTACCGGTGCCTTTGAACATTGCCGAGTCGTTGTAGCATGGGCAACTAACTATCCTTCTTGATGAGAGTGAATTTATACCAGATTGTCAATCTGGCTTTCATTGTGAGTTTGAAACGGTTACTGCTTTGTGCAACGTTCTTGATAATTGCTTTGGTGCTATTGACCGACAGCGAGTCACCTCTTTGCCCTACCTGGATATATAGAAGGCGTTTGACTCAATAGATCTTGACTGTCTTATGGCCATGCTGAGTTATAATGGAATTCGTGGTTGTACGTATGACTGGTTGCGAGGCTATCGTCTTGGTCGCCAACAAAAAGTAATATTCAATTCACATACTACTATAGCTGAATCTAATTTAAGGTCAATTGACTCTGGTGTTCCGCAGGGCTCAGTCCTGGGTCCTTTACTTTTTTCTGTTTGCATTGCTGACATACAGTCTGCTCCTAAACCCTGTTACATCCATCTTTATGCTGATGATATTCAGCTCTCATTTGATTTTTCACCTAATGGAAACGATCGGGCAAGAAATATAATTAATGAAGATCTTCACAATGTTAAACAATAGATAAGGGATAACGAATTTGTGTTGAATGCATCGCAGAGTCAGCACGTGCTGATTCAAGTTCAAGTTCATTTATTGGTGCAAGTATACCACAGGTATTTACACAAGTCAAAAAGTTAGGACAAAAGAAAAAAAAATTAACATTATAATAGGTCCTTAAAAAAAGTGATACTAAACTTAATAAAATAACATTACAATAGATTAAAACAATTATTAAAAATACAGTACAGTATATAGCCCCATATATCTGCTCCTATACAAATGTGAAATTTAAGAAATCGTCAATGGAATAAAATGCATTTCTAATCAAAATTTGTTTTTTTACATTTTTAAACCTTGAGAGGGGTAATTGAATGTAGCTGGCAGGTAGCTTGTTATATATCTTAACAGCCAGAAACCCTGGACCACTCTGACATCTTGGCAAGCACTGGTATATCGGAACCAATTTGTTCACACTTCTGGTTTCATAGTTATGAGTATCTCCGTGCACCCTATACTGATCCCTATTTCGCCACACCCACAGCAGGTTCTCAAGAATGTACACTGATGGTAAAGTGAGTATACCCATATTTGAGAATACGTGTCTGCAGTCATCCCTGTAGCTCAACTTGCCCAGTATTCTGATCGCCCTCCTCTGTAATGCGAACAATCTTTTCATTTGGGGGGCATGACCCCATGCCAAAATAGCATACATGGACACAGAGTGAAAGAGGCCAAAATAAGCGGTTGTCAGGGCACTGGTGGAGGTACAACCAGCAAGACAACGAAGAGCATACACAGTACTCCTCAGTTTTCCAGCAGTAGTATCGATGTGCGAGTGCCATTGAAGAAGAGGATCCAGATGAACCCCCAAAAACTTAACTGCATCCTCACCATATATTTCAGTCCATCTTAAAGTAAAAATTACCTTTTTTGTCTTATCTGCGTTTAGATGTAATCGGTTCTTATTAAACCACGCCTGGACTCCACTCGGCAAGACATTCATCTTCATCTCTGCATTCTCAAGGGAGTCAGCCGCACATGCAACTGTCGTGTGGTCAGCAAAAAGCGTGAATTTACCTTTCGGATCTATAAGTGGCAGATCATTAATATATATTAAAAACAATATTGGCCCCAAGACTGAGCCCTGAGGAACCCCTATGGTAATATCACTCTGTGCTGACGACACACCACCTATACTCACAACCTGCTTTCTGTTGTTTAGATAGGACCTTAGAAGCATGATGCTGCCAGGATTAAATCCGTATTTACCAAGTTTGCGTAATAGAATGTCATGGGGGACACAATCAAATGCCTTGCTCAAGTCGCAGAACAAGACATTGTTAAATTCTAAGTTATTGAAAGACTCATGCAGAAAAGCAACCAAGTCTAAGACTGCCATAACAGTATTCCTGTCCTTCCTAAAACCAAACTGGCAGGATGTAAACAGATTATTTTTGTTAAAAAAATTTATTATTTGAATGGCAATACATTTTTGAAATGGGTCGATAGTTTTCAGGTTTATCCAGATCACCTTTCTTAAAAATAGTTATTACTTTGGCAGACTTAAGCACATCTGGGAAGATGTTTTCCCTCAGACATCAATTGATTAGTTTAGTAAGAGGTCCAATGATAATATTCTTAACTGATGTGATAAGTCTGACATTTAGGCCAAAAATATCACGACTTGCTTTATTTTTTAAATTATCTATAATATTTCTGATCTCTATAAATGAGACAGGAGAAAAAGAGAATAATGCCTCTGATGTATTTAAGCTGTTCAGAAGTTGAATAGGTTCATTGAGGCAAGGGTATGTTTTTGACGGTGTCATGTGCAATGCTTGAGAAAAAATTATTGACATTATCAGCTGTTATGCTACAATCATTAACATCCTTTAAGTTCGATGTATGTATGTTATTTTTTATAATTTGCCATACAGCCTTAGTTGGGTTTTGAGCTGAGGTAATAAAGTTATCATTGACTTTTTAATTTTATTTTCGCTTCCTGTATAGCAATCCTGTACCGTTTTTGATAGTTCTTATACTCTAGTTCAATGTTATGATTATTATTATATTGTCGAGTTAACTCACTTAGTAGGTGTAGGTGGTTTCGCATTGATCTTAGGTTATTATCAAACCATCCTATATTGCTCGTCTGATCAGATACCATCCTATATGTTTTTTCTGGAAAGGACTGGATATAGGCCTTTTCGAGATCTGCTGAAAATTTCCTGAAACAATGATCAGCATTCACACTTTCATCACTCACAAAGTCCCAATCACACAACGAAATCACATTAAAGAAAGCCAACATACCTCTCTGTGATCAAGTTCAGCCAGTCTATTAAGAATCTAGGGCTGAAGAATGATTCAAGATTGAAATTTGAGAGTCATGTTTCGGATGTCTGTCGCAAGATCTATCTAAGCTCGAAGAGGCTTTAACCTTTTAAGAACTTGCTGAGACACTAAAAAAATGCTCGTTAGCTTCCTCGTTTTTTCTAATTTTCATTATGCTGATGTGGTTTATGGCCCATGTTTAACAAATGAAAGTCGCTCAAGACTGCAAAAGATGCAGAATCAATGTGTATGTTTTATAGTTCATGTTCCATGCTTTGCACATATTTCTCCATATATTTGCGGACTGAACTTTTATAAATTGAATGAGATCAGATTTGTTCACTTGACCTGTTTTGTAGGTCAAATACTGAATACTGAAACACCCAAGTATCTTTTTGCTAAACTTACACTTCGCACTGATATCCATCAAAGAGAACTGAGAACGGTATGCGAGACTCTAAATACTCCATCTCATAAAACCATGGCTTTTCCATCCAGTTTTTCATTTCTGTCTCCGTTTATCCCTAATGCATTGAAAAATATACCTAATGTAACAAAGGCTACTTTAAAAGCAACCAGAAACAGGAAATTCTGTTGCCTGTGATAATAAGTCGTGATTTTGATTTGTTTTAATGCCTGTTTTTTGCGTATATATCTAGTTTACAATTGGTAACTTTAAAAGCAGGACTAGGTTATAGAGTTCACTAATAAAGACAGTGTGCCTTGTTCTCTTGTGTATATTTGTGCTTTCTTGTATGTTTCGTATGCTGAATTTTACACAATAAATATTATTTGAATTTGAAAAAAAAGTAAATTAAATATAGTATACAGTTAAATAAAAACACCAATACAACAAAAATATTTGATTACTAATCAAAAATTATCAAAACCGCATTTTCTGGCATTTGCTATTTCTTCCAAACAAATTAGCCATAATGGGACACAAAAGAAAATTTTAGAAAAGCCCATATTATTCCTAATAAATACAAAGAATAATATACAGTATTTTAAAAAAAAAAGGAGAGTCCGATAACTTTTTGAGCTGACCCCGTATACTTATTCTGAAAGCGGCACTGAATTCTTCGGAAGAACTAATATAAGGAACAGTTTCCGCGCTTCTGATAAGTTATCAGATAGCGTCAAGAAGATATTTGAAAGGGAAAAGTTGCTTGAGGCTAAGGTATGCCTTTGGGCATTTAGAACTGACATGCTTGTCAAACTTTATATTACAATCAGTAACAAGTCCCAGATTTTTTGCAGACTCTACAGTAGGAATTGGACTACCACAAACATGGATAGGAAGCCCACTGCAGAGAGCCAACAAGGAAATGCAATGATTTTGACCGGTTTAAATATAAGCAATTTCTATCTGCCCATTTTTTAAAAAGACTTAGATCATTATTATTACACAAGCAAGCATCATTGCTCTCCTTAGGGGCACATTGAAAGGTTAATTGAACATCGTCAGCGAACATATGTACCTGACAAGACTGTGCGATGTTACCTAAATCCGCCGTAAAAATTGAAAATAAAAACGGACCAAGTACGGATCCCTGAGGAACTCCAAAGTGAAGCTCTCTAAGACTAGAGGTCATTGATGTATGCCACTGGATTCATTTTTATCCAGTATAGTCTGCTGAAATCGTCGCCTCAGGTAACTAGTCACCCAGTTGAACACTTCATCATGAATCCCATAATAATAAAGTTTAGCCAGTAGGCAATCAAAAAGCCTTAGTCATATCTAGAAGAGTTAAAGAAGAGAGCTTTTGGGGATCTAAGCCATGCAGGCAGTAGGCAATAATGGCGCAGAGACCGGCAGTAGCTAGCACTAGAATCGGCTTCCAAAAATGTTGTTAGTTGATGGTGGAGAACCGACTCGGTAATCTTAAGGGAAACAGAAAGCAAGCTAATAGATCGCAGATCGGTATAACTTTTTATTATTGTATTGTCTTTTTTTTCCAATAGGTTTAACCAAAGCAACCTTCCACCCCTCAGGGACCACCCTTAACTCACACTTAAATGAAATATTTATTATATGCGTTATAATAATGGTTTTAAAATAAATTTTATGGTCCGTTGGAGCACTGAATCTGATATGTTTTCAAATACCATAGTATGTGGCTTTTGTTTCAAGATCGCCAGCCTTATAACATCAACATCGACATACGAGAATTGAAATATGCTACTGTTCTAAGAAAATGACATAAATTGGTCATAGTCATTGGGATCAGGATTGTTTTTAGGAATGTTATCAAAAAGAAATTATTGATTTCTTTGACATCCTGTAGTTCTGGTTCCAGAAACAGTGAATGATTAGGGTTACGAACATTCCAATTTCTTAAAATGAGACCACAATTTATTTTCGAGAAGTTTTAAGAGCAGATGAAAAGTAGGCCTCCTTTCCACTGACTAGAGCAGCATTATAGACGTTACGCAAATCGCAGTAGTATTTCCTGTAAGCATGCCTATGGGTATGCTTAAACCTTAGCCAAGTATTTCTCGTCAGCCTGGCAAGTTGCTTAAGTGTGTGCGTGAAACATGGTTTAAATATTTAACATCTGATATTTTTTAAAGGAGGATGCTTGTTAAACAAGGATAATAAGTTAGATATCAAATAATTAACTTTATCATTTAAGTCATCCATGTTAAACTCCCCAACATTAAGAGCCTAAAGTCACGTATAGTCTTCATGAACACCAAGCATACACTCTGTTAAATTATGGTCAGAAAGACTAAGGTCAGAAACACAAGTATTTAATAGATTTAGGTTAGAATTGGTGATAGTAACATCAATTAATGATTCTGTGTCATTGGTAACCTGTGTAGGGCTTTGAACAACCTGAATACAATCATAATTACTTAAATACTTGTTAAAAATCTAGTTATATAAGTATTATTAAGAAGATTTATGTTTAAGTCACCCATATCATTAGAATTATGATACTAGAGTTGATGTGCTAGTATAAGTAGAATCAAGAGGTCTGTAGAATACAGCAAGTCCAAAAGGTTTTTTATTTAAAATAATTTTTATAGCAAGTAATTCAAAGCTGGTAAGAGAAAAATCCAATGTTACCCCAAAACATTTAAATTTAAGATGATTTTTTTAGATAAATTCCAATTATAAAAGAATATCCATATATCGAACAAAATGAATTGGGTATACTACCTACTTATTTTGTCTCTTTGTTACCAATAACATTTTTGTCCCCTATTTTATTCAACCGACGACATATTGTTTCTCCAAAAACGATTAGGTTAACTTAGATCAGATAAAAAGGTATAGTAAATTTATTATTTACTTTAACAAAATGAGATATTTAAGAAATAAATATTATTTTTCAATGCCTGTTTTATAAAATTTCTACTCATTAATTCTCATTCTTTTATCATTTTTGTACAAAATACAAATCAATATATGTGCACCCTTATGCCGATATTAGGCGGTCCAACAAAACAGCTGACAGCTGTCAATATGGCCGCCGGAGGACAAACATTGTTTTCTTCTAGTCATGTAAGGACGTAGCCGATGCACGCATCGCCCTTCAGAAACGTACACTACAGAATGCTAAACATACCAAATGGTACGAATACGCAAATAACGTCAAATAAATAAATAATGAAGTTAATAACTTTAAGAAAAATATGTCAGATCAGCAAACAAAAATTACCAAGGAAAAAAGTTTCCAATTGAGGTAAAAATAATACATGAACTACATAAACAAAAACGAACATCAATATGGGCCAAAAAAACATCACAAAACCACTCCGGTTAACTGCCTTTTTAGCTGCAAAGTGCTTAGTCTGAAAACATCATATTCTGAGAAGTGATTGTTCTGTTCTCCTAATAGGAGCTAAAAACGGGACTGATCCCAGCAGCACTTCACAGTCAATCCCCCACATTGACCAATTTATGCAAAAAGACCCGAAGTGCCTTCTTTCTTCTAAATTCAAGGGTTTAAAGGCCACAAGATAAGCTCTAGAATTAGATTAGGAAAAGAGAAATTGCAAAATACTAAATCTAAATGCTATATATAAATAGGTAGATATAGTCAGGTCAAACATCTCATATATGACAATGTATAGTAGACAATACAAAGAACAATTTGGAACAAACAATTATAGAATAAAATATTATACATCCAGTCATATTACATAAAATAAAAGTAAAAATTGTATACAATAATATTATCATTTCAATAATCTTCAAAACTATATGAAAAGAATTCAGACAATGAATAAAAGGGGTTATCGGCAAGTATGGTCTTTAATGTTTTCCTAAAAATATGTATATTTGTAGTTGACTATGTTGAATATGTTGATCTGCTGGCGTCGATTAAACAAATACGATTTGATCCACTTAAGATATTTTCCACAAAAACCAATTTGCTGTAATTTCCGTAACAGAAGCTGATGGCAAACACCGTCAAAAGCCTTAGACATGTCAGTGTAAATACCATCGAACTGTTTGCCTTAACCGATGTCACTAAGTAGTTTTGAAATATTGCAAGATTGGTAGTTGTTGAACGACCACGATAAAAACCGTGTTGCATACTCGTAATATAGTGTTTTAAAGACCCAAATATATGATCGGTGATAATTGCCTGAAAGAGCTGTGGTATATGTGAAAGTAAAGAAATACCTCTGTAGTTCTTCACATTACTTTTATCACCAGATTTAAAAATGGGCAAAAGGGTAGAAAACTTCCAAAATCCAGGAAAGAAACCCAGATTAATGGATCTCTGAAAAATTATACATATAGGCATATATACATAGGCTGAGAAAATGATTCACAGCATCGTTGCAATAGAATAGTAAGAATTCCATCAGCGCCAGCCTTCTTGGAAGGATCAAGGTCCTTTATTTTATTAAAGATTTCTGCGTCTGTAAAACAATATGTTGATAGTAACTTTCCTGAATAACTTATTTGATCATTTTACTAAAGTCTAAATTGTGGTGGTAAGTATAGCAAGACTGAAAGTGAGTAGCAAAAGCATTTGCGATGTTATTTGAACCAGTGATTTTTTGCCCATCATAATTCATAACACTGGCCAGATTGGAGTGTGACATATGTAAGATAACACATAACAATTCGAAGTTTAACCTCACGTCTTCTATCAGAATAGGCCAAATAGTCAATAAGTTTATCAGTCCTTTTATATTTTTTGTATAGGCAATCCTTTTGCCCAATAAGCTTTCTTAAGGAAAGGTCAAACCATTTGGGATATTTACAGTCAGCCAGGATCTTCTTGGGCACACAATTATTGATACCCTGAAATAAAACCTCATAGAATTGTTCAACCATTCAGTTAATATCATGCTCAGACCAGTCAGACTGCTTGTAAAAAATATTTAGGTTGACGAAATTTGCTTTATGATACTGGTAAACACTTACTTGATTTTGATTTTTTATTGAAGTATAAAATTATATTTAATTTTATACTTCACTTCAATTGCTGGATGGTAGGGGTCAATCTATACAAGAGGAAAATTTGAAGATGAAAGAAAAACACTAACGAAGTCATCAGCAAATAGCAGATCTAAAATTCTGCCCATGTGATTGCATAGAGAATTCATTTGTTCAATTCAAGAAAACTCATTGTCACAAAAAGAGTTTCAGAAGCCAGGGACGGTAAACATTTTGGAACCAGTGTATTGTCTTCATAGATCCATTCCACCGAAGGAAGTTTAAAATCCCCAAGAACAAAAAATGTATGGCTATTGAATCTATTTCTCAGCGACTCACAGGTATTGCAGAGACTGATAACATTTCTGGTTAGAATTAGGTGGAAAATATACACATCCCAGTGCCAAACTTGCATTGCCTGCTTTCGTCAGAACTCAAACATCGTCGAACTCAATATGAGCAGGAGTAACGATCATAGAAGCCTGAAAAAAAAAGAAGAAACGGCAATCAATACGCCGCCGCCGCGTTGACATCCCAGTTCCTTATAACTTCTATCTGCTCGAAAAACTATATATCCATTTTTAAATATTTCATTGTGGGAAATATCCTGCTGTCGCTGAACACCAGCAGTAAAAGATACCAAGGTTCTTCAATTGTTGTTAATTTTAACTAATGAAAAGAAAATTGAATAAAATTCTGTTCAATTTTCTTTGGCATATTCGACATTTTTTATTCTTACCAAATTTATTTCAGATTCAGCCAGCCACCTCGAGTCTTCATTACTTTCCATTTGTTGCTGGCGTAGTTTCTTTTCTAAAATATGCTCGTTGACTGGATTTATTACTTCTGCTTTCTGGCAAATTATATGAGGAGGAAGCTAAAAATATATTTTATTTACACTATTTATAAAATATATATTCTAGCAGACTTTGAAGCAACTAAGTAAAAAAATTAAAAATAATTCCTATTCACTATAACAACTATAACATTCCTTTGATGGCCAATATAGTTTATTTTGTAAAAAGCTTAGAAATTGAGGATTATCGTAACGGTGGTCTACAATACATGAACATTTAAGTTTGATATAAAATTTGAAAGAATTATGTACTGAAACAAAAATAAATGAAGGAACATAATTAGATTAAAAAGACATAAAATATTAGATTTTAAGTTAAATTGTGCTATTAGTTACTTAAAACAAATATTATTTCACAATAGTTAATGCAAAAATAAAGAACAATCATGCAATAATAACGCTATATAAAAACAACAAACGCAAACATATAAGTCTTGGCAAACATGCTTCGTTCAATGGCGTAGCTATTATATAAGGAGAATAAGTAGCCCAAGGCTTTAAGGAGGGACCCAAAGCAAACCATCAGTGGAAACCTTTTTTTAGTTATGCTGTGCTTCAGAGATAAAGTCTTCAAGAGTATCAAAAACGACCAGTGAAGACTTATAAATTAGAAAAGGTGGGGACTTAGTCTTGTGTTTTCTGAGAATTCATCCTATCCTGTCTGTTAAACATTCAATCGTTAAGGAACAAATGTGATGACCTCTATGTGTTTTTAGAGAGTAATAATTTACCTGATATAATACTTATTACTGAACACTGGTTAAAGCCAGGCGAGTGTTTTCTCGTTTCAGAATATACTCCAATTTCTATATTCCGTAGGGAAAGTGTTTTACATGGAGGTACGTTGGTTTTAGTTAAGAATAAGTCGTATTTTAATAACAATTTTGTAAATGTTGATAAATTTTATTATTTGTTGGAGGAATGTATTTTTGAATTTTCGCTGTGCTTTTGCAAGCGTAATAACTTGCGTATTTTATGTTTGTACCGTTCACCTTCAGCTCAGGTTTATGAATTTTTGAGGAGACTTGATATTATTCTCTCATACATTTCGCCTTGCTCTAGAATTATCCTGGCTGGTGACCTTAACATCAACTTTGATGATAAACATTCAATTTATACTGTTTTGTTTGTAAGTTTGCTCACAACTTACGGTTTGGAAATGCATACTGACTCACCTACTCGTGTATCTAGAACTTCAGCCACTACAATTGATTACTTCTGCTCAACCATTGATGTTACATCTTGCTCAGTCATAGATGCTGGCCTTTCTGACCACAAGGCTGTGTGTTGTACCTTTTCTGGTATGTTGGCTGAGAATCTAAGTAGAATCTTTAGTCAGGCAAATTTTGATGCATTTCGGCATCTTTGTCTTAATGTCAACTGGCTCGGTATAGAAGTGTTTCCACAGCCATTCACAACATTTCACAATGTTTTACTAGACGTCTTTAACCGGGCTTTTCCATTGCGTCAGTTAAAGCATAGGAAAAAGAAACGAAAACTGTGGCTGACTAAAGGATTGAAAATATCTGCAGCTAATCTTCATTGTCTTAACTATATTAAAAAATATTCTGATAATTTAGCTTTTATTTCGCATTGCAATAGATATGTAGTATGTAATTATTATTATGAAAACCGACTTTCATGTGCTAAGAACAGACAGAAAGAGAGTTGGTGCATTATTAACGAATTGCAAAACAAATCTAATAGGTCTGGTTCTTATAGTGACATTGATCCAGATACATTAAACAGTTTTTATTGCAGTATTGCAGGAAAATTGGTCCAGAATTTGGCTGTGGGAGTTGATCATCTTTCTTATTTGAAAGATTTATCTGTGCCTGGTTCTTTTTATTTTTTCCCCACACATAACCAGGAGATTAGAGAGACTCTTCATAGTATAAAAAACAAGAAAGCTTGTGGAGATGACGAGATTTCAGCTGAATGAGGTGCTTTGGATGCCCTCGCTTTTGCAATTAATGACTCCTGGTCTAAAGGAGTTTTTCCTTCATGCCTAAAATCGGCAATAGTGATTCCCTTGCATAAGGGCGGGGATCTCAGCGAGCTCTCGAATTTTCGTCCAATTTCTCTTTTCTCTACGGTCTCCAAGGTTATTGAGAAAGTTGCTAAGAGATTGTGTGAGTATCTTGAGACATTTCATTTACTTACCTTGAATCAGTTTGGATTTCAAAATGCAAAAGGGACGCACGATGCAATTTTTGGTTTTCTCCAGGGTGTCTACACTAACATTAATCACGGAGAGGCGGTGGCAGCGGTTTTTTGTGATCTCTCAAAAGCGTTTGAATGTGTCGATCACAGAATATTGCTGTCTAAGCTCGAGTTGTATGGTTTCAGGGACTCGGCGCTGTTGTGGTTTTCTTCATATCTTTCAGGTCGAAGCCAATCTGTAACTACTTCCGAAAGGCGATCTTCGCCATTGAGCATAAATTGTGGGGTTCCGCAAGGGTCTGTTTTAGGTCCTTTCTTGTTCTTGATTTATATTAATGATCTTGTGAAAGTTAACATATCAGGAAAATTTACCTTATTTGCGGACGACACATCGATTGTTTGGCATAATAAAGAGATTGCTCAGCTAAGGAAAATTATAACTCAAGACTTGCTGGAGGTTAAAAAATGTGTGTGTGATTGAAACCGACTTTCCTTCAATTTGAGGAAGACTAATGTTGTTGGTTTTAGGTGTGACATGCAGAACTTGCAGTTGGACAGTGTTACAATCCTTGACAGCCATGTGACAAGGTTTTTGGGGTTTTTTTTTTGATAAAAGTTTACGTTTCGAGGATCACATTTTAAATTTGAGCAAGAAACTCTCTTCTGGCTGCTTTGCAATCAGAATTGCAAGAAATCAACTCGGAATGGCAGTGGCGCGTACCGTTTACTTTGCCTTATTTGAATCGCACCTCAGATATGGAATTCCATTCTGGGGTTTTAGTAGTCAATATCTGTTAAACATCTTGTTTGTGCTGCAGAAGAAAGCTGTTCGCCTTAATGCTGGTGTGGGTTTAAGAGAATCCTGCAGACCTCATTTTCTGTCACAAAAAATCCTAACTCTTAGCTCTTTATTTATCCTCGAAACAGCATGTCTAATCTTTAAATACCGAGAAAATATACAGCGTCCTGCAGGTCAACGAAACACCAGACAAGCTTTGGATTTGCCTTTGCCAGTGCCTACTTCTGCTTTGACTAAAAATTCTTTGATTTATGAGGGCAGAAAGCTTTTTAACCACTTGCCAAGTAGCCTTAGAACAATTGGGTCATTAAAACAATTTAAAAGAAGTCTTAAAAAAGTATTGTTACTATAAACTTGCCGAATTTTATGCTGACCCTATTGCCTAATCTGTCTGGTTGTATATGTTATCTATCTTATGTTCTTTTTTCAGCTGTACTGTTTTTCACATACTTGTATTTACTATGTTTGTATGTTTGTTTTATATTGTTTAGCTTGTTTAATGTTTTAAGATTTTTTTGTATACTATTAGACTTTATATTATTTTGTAGTATGCTTTGTCAATGGAAATCACATTTCCTCGATAAGTATTTTGAGTTTGAGTTTGTTGTGTTTTTTACATATGGTAAGACTACTTGTTGCCTTCCCGATTCATAATTTTTGTTGTTCGTTGTTTAGGAACCCTGTGCATTTGTGTAGCCATTTTCATTTAAAGCTCTACATATTAAATTAAGTTCATTTTGTCTCGTCTATGTTTCAGTTAATCGCACGGATCTAGATATTAGGATATTCTTCTTCTTCTTTGGAAGGACGTAGCCGATGCACGCATCGGACAAGTGGTCCTTCTGAAACGTACCTACACTACAGAATGCTAAACATTCTAAATGGTACGGATTCGTAAACAAGGTCAAAATAAAAAAGTCAAAATCGAGAGACCAAATAAAAACAGTGACTACATCAAACATTTAATATAGAGAAAAAAAAATTGATACACAAATACACATTTACAGACAAAAAAAATTACAAAGGAATACATAAATCCATATGAATACGAAGTGTAAAAAACCTCACAAAAGCAATCCATTTAGCTGCCTTTTTAGCTGCAAAGTGCTAAGTCTAAAGATGTCATATTCTGCGAAATGGCGATTGTAATTACACACTAGTCGGTCAATAAATGCGCCAGACCCATAATTTGTACGGTGGTATCTTTCAAAGAATAGCTGAGGTTGTCTTGTTCTCCTAATAGGTACCAAAAATGAGACCGACCCCAACAATATTTCACAATCAATGTCTCCATTTATTAGCTTGTGTAGAAAAACAAGAAGTGCCTTACGTCTCCGAAACTCAAGGGTTTGAAGGCCGCATAGAAGAGCTCTAGTGTTATACGATAGATCCTGATAAGGAAAATTAAATTTATATAAGAGGTATTTCGCAAATCTATTTTGTACTTTTTCAACTCTATCGTTATGGCACTGGTATGATGGACTCCATATTGTTGAACAATACTCCAAAACACTCCGTACCAGTGAGTAATATAGACAGACAATTGCTTTGGTGTCCGTCACATGCCTTGTATTCCTTTTTATAAAGCACAACAATCTAAAACCCTTGAGTACAATGCTGTCAATATGTAGATTAAATGTTAGTTTGTCATCAAAAATAACACCTAGGTCAGTGTAAGAACTAACAACCTCTAGTGTTACATCATTTATGAAGTAGGAGGAGAGAACAGGATTAATGCGTTTATGAAAACGGAGCACTTTACACTTGGATATGTTAAGATGGAGATAATTAGTGCTGCACCAGTTGACGAGCCTTCCAATGTCAGATTGCAGTGCATTTGAGCCAGTGTAAACGGGAGCAAAAAATTTTAAATCGTCTGCATACAAAAGACATTTGGACGCTCTAAAGCAAGATACTATGTCATTTATAAAAAGTAGAAAGAGCACTGGACCAATATGTGAACCCTGTGGGACACCCGATATCACAATAACCTCCCTAGAAACTGAACCACAGATGTTTACCTGTTGTCGACGATTAAACAAATAAGATCTGATCCACTCCAAATAACTTCCAGAAAGACCAATTTGCTGCAATTTTAATAATAAAAGCTGATGACAAACACTATCAAAAGCCTTGGATATGTCCGTGTAAACAGCATCAATCTGTTGGCCAGCTTCGACAGATGTAATTAAGTAATTTTGGAACATCGCAAGATTTGTAGTAGTTGAGCGACCGCGATAAAAACCATGTTGCATACTCGTAATGTAGTGTTTCAAAGACTCAAATAAATGATCAGTGATAATTGCCTCAAACAGCTTTGGGATATGCGAAAGCAAAGAGATACCTCTGTAGTTCTTTATATCGCTTTTATCACCGGATTTAAAGATCGGCATCAGTGTAGAAAATTTCCAAATATCAGGAAATGAACCTAGATTAAAAGATCTAGAAAAGAAAAGAAAAGAAAAATTACACATAGCGGTTGAGACGACTAACAGCACCTTTTCAAAAAGATAGTGGGAATTCCGTCAGGACCAGCCCTCTTAGAAACATCAAGGCCATCTATTTTAGTGCAGATTTCTGCCTCTATAAAATAATATGTTTCTAGTAGTTTCCCTGAAGAACTTACGGGACTGATCTGACTAAAATCTAAAATTTCATGGTGTGAATAGCAGGACTGAAAATGGGCTGCAAAGGCATTAGCGATGTGATTTGAACCCATAATTTCTTCACCGTCATAATTCATAACACTAGGCATACCAGAGTCTCTTCTCAAGTTACGAACAAATGACCAAAAGTGCTTGATATTTTCCGGAATAAGTAATTCAGTTTGCGTGACATATGTAAGATAGCACATGTCAGTTCGAAACTTTACTTCACGTCGTATGTCCGAATAGGCCAGATAGTCAGCTTGTTGTTCAGTCCTTTTATACCTCTTATATAGGCGATTCTTTTGTCCAATAAGCCTTCTCAATGGGAGGTCAAACCATTTTGGGTACTTGCAGTCAACCATGGTTTTCTTGGGAACATGAATATCGATTCCCCGAAGCATTGTATTGGCCACAACTTAAATTTGTGCTGGGTGATGATGCGATCTTGCATTTAAATATCTTCAGTATGTGTTGGTTTTCTATAGATGGTGTATTCGAAATGCCCGTTATGCAATTTTGTGATCAGAACATCTAAGACTGGAAGTTTGTTGTTTTTTTTTTCTAACTCTAGAGCGAATTGTATTCCGGGAAGTATTGAACTTACGTGAGTCAGAAATTTTTTGAGCTCTGTATGGCCAAACTTGCTGTCTCAAGAGCTTAAAAAATAAATTCGCGACTACTGGTGATAGCGAAGACCCCATTGGAGAGTCATCTATTTGTTTATACATTTATGAATTAAATGAAAACTAAGAATTTTTAAGGCAGTGCTCCGAGAGATGTATATGTGCCTGGAAATCCTAGTTCATAGCAATCTTGCCCATGGGAATACTGGGATACGACTTGACATCTAGGCTTGCTATAATATCATCTTTTTCAAGAACGATGTCTCGAGTAATTCGAGTTCCAAGTTTTTTACAAATTTTGTTATGTCCTATTGAATTCATACCAGTTTATCCCTATATCACACTGAATTGAATAAGATTTTTTTTGCTGTGATTAAAAAAATTATTTGGTCGCCATTTTGTTCCGCCATCTTGAATTCGTACCACAACTTTACCAGTTTAACTCTATAGCACACTTAATACTTGGATACATTTTGAAATTAATCTAATGAGTAGTTTCTTCAGGCCGATTTTTTAAATATTTTATTAAGCCGCCATTTTGTTTGCTATGTAATACTTGTTTTTTTGTGCAAAATTCGAGGAAATAGGATAATTAGCTTGTTTCGGCATATTCGATTTGTACCAAAATATTACTAAATTTACATGAGCCTAAATATTTGATTAAAGTTGAATGATAAAAATCTACATTTTTTGACAGCTAAGAAAGCTAAAACGTAAAGATATGTAAAACTTGGTGACTTTTCACGATTAAAAACATTTCGTTTGGCCGCCATCTTGAATTCGTACCACAATTTATCATTATCAGTTCATCTCTCTACAAAATTTTATGGGTCGATTACCTCATAATACTTAATTTTTTGTACAAAATTTAAGGTAAATTGGATAAGTACTTCTTTACTAATTTTTAACATTTCACAAGGCCGCCATTTTGTATTTTTATAACCCTTAATTTTTAACAAAATTTGAAATCAACCGAATTAGTAGTTTTTTAGCCAGGGGCGTGCAGTCCATGGAAGCAAGGGAAGCAGTGCTTCCCCAAAAAAAAATTACAAAACATCTAAAATGTAATTTTTTAAATAGGAAACCATTAATTTAGTTTATATTAAAAATGATAAAATATTATCTTAATTATCAAGCCCATAATAAATGCGGCCTTGACTCCGACCCAGCCACAATAGAAAATCGAATAAAACCAACGACATGGAAATAACATAGCCCCGTTGTTTACATTTTGGAGGAATCCAACATTAACCCTGGTTTGCCAAACCGTTAGTGTGGCCAGATTAAAACGGATATCATTTTTTATACTATTACCTAAATAAACAAGGAATTCCAGAAATTCCCAGTATAAATTTCCATATAGAATATTTTAAAACTGATAATTAAATAGCTTATTATAAATAACTTAAACCGGATCTGATTTAAATGTAATTTAAATCTTCTGTAATTATTATTCCTTATTTCAAGAAATAAAGCCCAGAATTATCGGCAACGTCGGAATTCTACCTTTTTCGAGTATACTACAGATTTCTTTCGGGATCATTCGGAAGACGCCGAAGACGGTCGTAGTCATTCATAATTTCGACCTATTTGATGCGCGGCGTTGTAATTGTTCTAGTTGGTGAAATAAGTTTTTCAGAAATCCAAGTGTTTTGTGTGGCTATTTTCAAGAATCTGTTTAAAAAACTTTAAGAAAATGGTGCGAACTTGCTTTATTTGCAGAAAAAGAAACGATTTAAACCCAGAAGTTTGTTTTCGAAGGTAAGTAAGATTATGTCATACCAGTGCTGTAGTTGAAGGGTAAAATCACCGTCTATAGCGTTCTTATATTTGCAAATGAAGTATTGTTTTTGTATTGCACATTTCCATTAGGCTTAAATTAATTTTTTATAACTTCAACTTATCTATAAAGTCGAAGACACTGATGATAAACGGAGTACAGCGTTTTACTAATTTATATATTTGTGAAAAGTCTCAAATATTCTTCTAAAATTTATCTAACCACCTTTTTTGAGGGGTTAATAAACAACATAAATATACTATTTGGTAAAGCATAGGTACTAAATTTTAATTGAGTAAGCTGTAAGACCCACTATTTTATGTTGTCACTAATTACTCCAGGATGGTTTGCATTTTGGATGAAATTTTCAAGAAATATTTAGGGTAGTGTCGGAGTTCTCATATAGCAAGCATATAATATTAATTGCCGCGAGCATGGCAAACTTTTAAAAGTAGTGGACCCAAATTTTTACCTAACTTCGCGTAAATAGAACTGTGTTGGAAAAAGGGTGAAATCAAAATGTTTTGAAAAACAAACCCGATTTCAAAAAATAGGTTGCATTAAAAAGTGATAAATTATATTTTATTACATATTTCCTATGAAGCCGGAATAAGCTGATAAAGAAAGGTATTAAATAAGCATTATACTCTTGGTATAGACATCAAAACACAAAGTGGGTTCATGTAACAAAATTTAGTTTTATCTTCATCTTTGGTAACAATAGTAATAAGAACTCACCCTGTTATTGGTTGTATTTTGTCATGGAAATGCTTGTTCTTTAATGACTAAGCTTATTGCTAATAATAAATATTGCCACATGAACCATTACATAAATATGTCTTTTGCAGGCACGTAGCCAGGATTTCAGTTCTAGAGGAATCCAACCCTGTCAAAACCAATTCAATGACAAAAAAATTATCAAGAAGAATGCTTATTTTTCATTTGTTGCTAGTCCCCCTGCAAGTGCAACAAAATATGAAAAAAAGTTGCAAAAAACTAGTTATTTGCCAATATCTATTAAAACATTGCAGGTAGAGCAATTATGAAAATGTAAAAAATTATAGGTATATCTTGAGCAAATAGGACGTTGGCGACTTTTGCTTAATATTTTTAGGTTTTATATATGTAATATTATTTTAATAAATAAGTGCTTAGTCACTTTGTTAATATCGAGGTTAATGTGGTGTTATCTTCCACAGAGGGTCTGGAACCATATTGCTACATTAAAAATCTGGATTTCTTTAATCATAAATGTATTCATCTTTCTTTTTAGTACTTTCTCGAAATTCTAAAACTACTTTTAATGAGCGTTTGCTTAAAAGTTTTTCTTTTTTTGAGCATTCTAAATATTCCTCACTGTCAAAATCGAATATTTTTTGGAGGTAATTTTTTTCAATCCCCAAAGGTAAATTCAATAATTTTCTTATTCCTTAAAGCGTGTTTTGTATACGTACGTAAGATAAGAACTTCAAAATTGTGTGAAAATGGATCACGAAGAGAAATTTTCAGCAGCTACCATATATTCTAAGTTTAATAATAATAATTTTTGTTGGAATTATCATAAATTTGGTCTCGGCATGCATTCGCAATTTTGCTTATGACAGAAGATGTTTGTGGAAGAAAAATGAAATTTATTTTCCTATCGATTTATGTTAGAAACTGTCGTACTTACGAAAAAATCATTAGGTGCGTCTTTGTTTAGGGTAGTCTTTCTTAATTTTTTACATTTACATATTTGTGAAACTTCTTTGCAATCGCAGAATGTCTAACAGTGTAAACTTGGGCTTGTTAAAAAACCCGTCAAAAAGTTGGAATTTCAAAAAATAGCCTGCTCCCTAATTTTCCTGAGGTTCGAGTTAAAAAATAGCTGTAGTAAGCAGAGCCAATACGGAACTGCTAATCAGCAGTTATTGGAATTCTACTTTCGTAGGTTAAATTATGTAAAAACTTTTTAGGGTCTCGCGCGGGGGGGCTAGGTGCCTGGTCTTTTGTCACAGATAATTATTGATACAATTATATTAAATCAGCTTCTTGCTAACCTAAAGTATATTATATATATATATATATATATATATATATATATATATATATATATAAACCTATAAAATTTCCTTTAAATTTCCGATTTTGAAAATTGTCACTGAATCATTAAATATGTAATAGTCGAGTTTAATTATTATATAAATAATGAAATATTAAATTAATATGCTGTTACTTTTGTTTTGTCGATAATAATAGTTGTTTGTTATTATATCAAAACGTTTATAAATAAATTATACAAACTTTTAAACTTTGTTTTATTTTTATAAACCACGTGTCGTGGTGAAAATTTGTAAAGTGCAGCACCACTTTCAACTTTGTTATTTAAATTTTTATAAAAAAAATTAAGTTTCAAATATAGTGTAAAATATTATACAGGATGCTTCAGAATCACCAAAAAGTTTCGATGATTTTATTTTTAAACATCTTGAATTTTAATGCATTTATTTACTTTTTTATTATTGATTTCTTGATAAAAGTTGGTGGTTCAAAAAAATATTTTTGATGGTAATAAACTTTAGATCAGGATGTTTAAAAAAGTGGATTTCACTAACAATTTCAAAAAAATAAAATTTTTCTGACGGTAGCTTTAAGGGCCATAAAACATCGTAAATATAAACTGATTAACATTTTTGATATTATAGTTATGGAGATCTTTAAGGTCAAACTGCAAAAAATCATTTTTCTATTTAACTCTTTCCTTAGCTATTACCAATATGACATAACTAATACTAAACCTTTATTTACGATTTTTTACGGCCGCGGCAGTCACAAAAATTTTAATTTTTGAAATACACTTTTTCGTATGTTTTGAATGCCCTGTATGTCTGACTTTAAGTTGAATATTGTGAAAACTATTTTTTCGACAAACACACAAGTTTTATCAAGAAGAAAGTTTTTCGAGAAATTATTAATAAAAAAGATTCTCATTTAGTGCAGACTTTTCCACGACATAATATCTAAATTAATTGTTTTCAAGTTACTATTAAAACTCTCACTTTTGCAATGTGAAGTCGTTCCTGTTCATCTTAGAACAAAAAAACTGTCGTATCCACCATACTAATATTTGGGCTCAAAAAAATATAGCAAATAATACATTATCTCAAAAATAGCTACGCCACTGGTAAACCTCGCGAAAATATCTGACAGCGTTGCAATTTTCACCGCAAACTATTCTTTATGCGATCAGTCCGTCTTTTTTCCACTCATACACAACAACAAATTGATGTTTGATTCTATTTATTTCATTTTTATGAATGAAATGCGGGGTCTATTTCTTTTTGACGTCATTGAATAAAACCTATGCGTGCCTCTAGCTTCTCTGTAGCCAAGTCCTGTATGCTTGATTTCCTGTGAATCGAGCCAGAGGTTATTGAACGTTCCACCGGCTCTTTGCAATTTTTGCATTTCAGTCGCGTGCTTTAAGTGGGGGCGGAAGCTTTCCTTGGAGTAGGTTCTTTATTTGAACGGCGATCCGTGTGTTGTGTGATACGTACGTCACGTCGTGCATGGTGCGATATGGAAGACAATAATACGGACGTGGATATGCAAATACCGTCAACTTAGGCTGTCGGTAATAACGTTGAAAATGTTGGAGAATTTAGTAAGAAGAGTGTGTGAATGTGTGGTGTGTGTGTTAATAATAAAGGAATTTTAACTTTTTAAATTTTAAACTTCGCTGATAAGCTTCAAGTAATTTCCAAAGGAAGGGCAAAACCGCCTATGAAAAATTTAACCACAAAAATGAAAAACTGTATTAGACATTTTTATCTGGAAAAACAATACGAACAATTTAAATGGCTAAGAAGGTGTGAAAATATAAGCAAATTATTTTGTTGGCCATGTTTACTTTTTGAAAATGAAAAAAGTCTCTTGAATAAAACTGGTTTTTCCGATTTAAACAATTTCCATAAAGCTGTAAAAAGACACATTATGTCCAAAGCGCATTTGCAGGCCGTCATAAAAGAAAAAGTCTTCGACAAAGCCAGAATTGAACACGCCCTTAATAAACAGTTGGAAATTAGTCACCGACCACACAATGAACTAGTCGATAAAAATAGGCAATTGGGATTTAGAGGTCATGACGAAACAAGGGTTTCTTCAAATAGAGGAAATTTTCAAGATTTACTTAGTTTAATGGCTAAATATGATGATTGCTTAAAAAATCATTTAGAGCAGTCTAGCGTTTTTCACGGAACGTCGAATCGAATCCAGAATGATTTAATTTCCGCTGTTGCAACCATTATTCTAAAAAGAATTAACCAGGAGATTGGCGAGGCGCGGTTCATTGCTATTGTTCTGGACGAAACAACTGATATTACTAATTTAAGGCAATTATCTATAGTAATACGGTACGTTAAAACAGACGGAAGTATTCAAAAGCGATTTTTAGGTTTTAAGAATGTGTCCGAAAATCGTACATCAGATGCATTATATACCGTAGTTTATAACGTGCTCAAAGCTATGATAGAGCTGCAGTGATGGCAGGATAATTAGGGGGTCTGCAAGCTGAAGTTCGAGAAACTTTCCGAAGTGCTGTGTTTGTCCATTGTTTTGCTCATAAATTAAATTTAGTTTTATCCCAGTCCATCATTCAAATTAAAGAGTCTAAAGTATTTTTCGTTACTTTAAGTGGCATGGCTGCTTTTTTTTCCAAGTCAACAAAACGTACACAAGCTTTGGACTCCATTGTCCACAAACGATTGCTCAAAGTAGCTCCTACTAGGTGGAACTATAATGGAAGACTTGTGTTAACAGTATCTGAAAATCGTGAACCACTGATTGAACTATTTAAGAATATAATAGAAAATAATGTAACGTGGCACTCAGAAGCAATAAATAGTTCGAGGGGGTTTTTGGACTGTTTGAAACGAGATTAATTTTAATTATTTGTTGATTTTAATTATTTGTTGTTTTTAATATATTACAAACTAAAACAAATGATATTGCTTTTTGCCTAAAAAAAGTAGATAATTTTAAGTTCATTTTAAGCCAAAAAAGAAACGACTTTAACCTATTTTGGCAGAAAACGATGACGTTAAATGTAGAGCCACAAGCCAAGCGTCTTCGAACAGACAAGGTGGGAGATGTTCAAACATCATACAGACGCCTCTTTTATGAAATAAACGATCAAATTCAGCAACACATAAACTATAGATTTAACAGTTCAAATGATTTTAAATCCCTCGAGCTCCTGCAATTTTAATACATTTAAAGGAAAAACTTTTCCACAAGATTCGTTTAAATCTCTTCTTCTTAATTATGGCCAGTTGTTACTGCGATCTGAACCAAAAGTGATTTACGAAACTGTTGACATTAGTTCAAAAAATAATGCTAAGGAACTAATACAATTTTTAAAAGACAAGGAGCTGGAAGATGCCTACACCCAAATGTCGAAATTGTGTGAATTAGTATTGACAATACCTGCCACAAGTTCATCAGTAAAAAGCAATTTTTCAACACTTAAACGTATACAAAATTTCGTGAGAAATTCAACGGGGCAGGAAAGACTTTCGCATACATCGCTGTTGTCCATTGAAAATAAACTTCTCCAAAATATGTCGGAGCATCGACGTTTTTATGATGACGTCATTGATGAATTTGCAAAAAATTATCGAAGAATCGAATTACATTACAAATAGGTAAGTTTCTAAAAATTGCTTCCCTTTCTTAAAATTTCACCGCACGCCCCTGTATGATTTTCGGCATCTAGGGACCCTAAAACGTAAAAATCTGAAAAAAATCTCGCAGGGTGATTTTTTTCCCGATTATAATACTTCCCTTTATGAGGGAAGTAAAAATTAATCAAACACTAGTAGGCAGTAGATTGAAGCACAAACATAACATATTGGTGGGGGGTGACTTTAATGTGGACCTTCTTGGGGATAACAGGGAAAAGAATATGCTTCTTGAACTTTTTAACTCCTTTGGTCTTACCCAAACCTCATATATTCCCACACTAGGCATCAGGGTGAACGGTTCAGTGGTTTGGATAATATATTTGTTAGCTTTGTCATTTCAGGTCCAGGACTCACCCTGGACTTAGGTATGTCAGACCATCTGGCTCAACTTGTGCAGCTTAACTTTGATCATCCGGATGACTCTGCATGCAGTGATATTGTTTATAGAGGGGTTTACAGTGCAAGCAGTGTAGTTGCCTTCAATGCTTCACTTAGTAGTGAACAGTGGAGGGATGTTTATACTGCTGACTCTGCTGAAAAAAAACTAGATTGTTTCTTGACTACCTTCACCTATTATTATAATTTACACTTCTTCCCCAAGCAGGTTAAAAATCAAAACCCTGATTCGTCTGCCTGGGTCACTCCGGAAATTAAAAGATCCAAAGACTTAAAGTTATTTTTCCATGAATATTATAAACAATATCCTACCGAAATTAATAAAAATGTATATACAGAATATAGTAAAATATATCGTAAGCAACTTCTGAAAGCTAAAGAAACATTTTACAGTAGTAAAATACATCAATCTGAAAATAAAAGTAAGTGCATATGGGGTATAATTAACTATGAGACTGGTCATACAAAATCAAAAATATTACCTGACAATGTAAGCCGTGATCAGTTTAACTCTTTTTTTGTTAACAATGCTGAAAACATTCTACAATCCTTAACAGTGACTCCTGCTGATCCCATTGTGGTATTGAACAGTAAAAATCATAAGCAACAACACTCTGTTTTTATAAGGCCAGTAACCCCAGATGATATTAAGATCATAATACAAAAATTAAAGAACAAAAAAACCGAGGATATCTACTCAGTTAACTCCCTTGTTGTTAGGGCATGCAGTCGGTATATCACTGAACCCCTTGCTGACACAATAAATGCCTGCTTGCTTGAAGGGCGTTTTCCAGATGCATTGAAGGTGGCTAGGGTCGTTCCTATATACAAAAAAGGGGATTACAATGATATGAGTAACTATAGGCAAATATCAATTCTACCCATTTTCTCTAAAATTTTCGAAGTCATTATGTGTGAGAGTGTATTTTCTTTCTTTGATCAACATAGCATTTTTTCAGATGGTCAATATGGTTTCCGTGGGGGCCTGTCTACATCTGATGCAATGTGTAGGCTGTCAGAGTATGTGTGGGAATCTTTTGAAGCGGGTCTTGATAGTGAATGCTTGTTGACAGACCTCACCTCTGCCTTCGACTGTGTCGACCACAGCATTCTGCTCAGTAAAATGGAGCACTATGGTGTTAGAGGGATAACTCTGGACCTATTTAAGTCCTACCTTAGTAATCGACACCAGCAAGTTTTCATCAACGGTAAGCTGAGCTCATCCTTACAAATAAAGAGAGGTGTACCTCAGGGGTCTATACTAGGACCCCTACTTTTTCTTATCTTCATTAATGACCTCCCAGGTTCAATAACATACAGTCAGTGTTTGACCTTGCTCTACGCAGATGATGCCAGTTTTATTATAAGATGTAATAGAGATCATATTCTGTCTGATGTATCTCGGAGGATGTTTGATGAGGCTAGATTGTGGTTTGCTACAAATAAGCTCCTATTAAATGAGTCTAAAACATTAGACATGAAGTTCAGATTAACCGGTGGTAGAGCTGATGTGTCTCTGAAGTTTTTGGGTTTGCAGCTGGATCCTGCTTTATCTTGGAATGAACATATTAATACTCTCTGTAATAGACTCTCTTCTTGCCTATATGCACTGCGTAGGGTACGTTTTACAGCTGGTCAACATGCTGCTTTGATAGCTTACCATGGCTTATTCCACGCAAGAATGAGCTATGGAATACTGGCTTGGGGTGATGCAGCGCACACTAACCTGCTGAGAGTATTTATGAAACAAAAACAAGCCATCAGAATAATTTTTAACATGAAATTCACAGAGAGTTGTAAACCTCTTTTTCTTCGACACTCTATACTGACTCTCTTTGGTCAGATAGTTCTTGAGAATATATGTTACCTAAAAAAGTACATTCATCAACACACCACTCATTCAGACATTCATGACCATGATACCCGACACAAGGGAAATATTTTAAAACCACAGAACAGGCTTCATAGGAATAACACTGTTGGCATAGATCTATACAATCTATTGCCTCTTGCTTTCAGGCAACTGAATTCATTACGGTTCAGAACTCAATTAAAAAAATATTTAACAGCCATTGCTCCTTATTCAGTGACTGATTTTCAAAGTGCCATAAGAGAGAATAAGGAGATCAACTTACTATTAGTGTAGATTTAATGGTATTTTAATTCAATGTTTTGTAGTTGATACTTGTATGTTTTAAGTCTAATATATATTATTATGTTAAGTATTTCTTTTATGTAACGTATTTTATTTTATTGAATTCCTTTTTGACCTATCTATGAAAATGTATTTTTTCTTCAGACTAATAAACTTAAATAAATAAATAAACTATTTGATATGCAAATAAAACTTTGTTAGAAATTTGCGTTAGAAAATGAATTCTTTTGCAACTACTTAATTCACACATATCAGTTCATGCATTAAAATCGCTTGAGGTAAAAACTAAAACAATAATAAAAAAAAAACAAAATATGCATCTCTAGACATGCCTTTTGCAATCTTGTTTGCAAACCTGTGGCGTTGGATAATATTTTTCGATAGGTCGAGCTTGATTTAACAAAGGCTGCTTATGAGCGCAGCTTTTCACATTTTCCCCGCCAAAATCGTACAGACTTTCTTCAGTACCAACATCGAAACGTACATTATTTTCATAGAGGACTGGATCGGGGTGGAAATTTGGAATGGATTCTAAATTATAACTAGTATTATGATCTAATGAAGATTTATATGAATTAAAACTATATCCTCTTTCAAGCGACTGAGTATTGGAGAGAACTGTGCTCTCCTTACTATTACATAAACTTTGGTTAAAATACAAAGTTCCAGATTTGTACAATGAGTGGGAAGCATAACATGACTGAGGAATTTTCTCTGACATTGAAAAGATGGAGTCAGTTTCCGTTTTTTCAATGATATCCCCTTCTTGAATAAAATTAGATTTATCTGAGTGCAACACTTTGTCTGTAGATTCTAAATTCTGAGGTTCACTAATATTTGATACAGGGACTTCTGGATCTAATTTTTTAAGACTTTCTATGGGAATAAGACACGTTTTTAAAATAGGATCAGGAATATCATCTTTTTTATCGAAATCTACAGCTACTGTATTAAATACCGATGCAGGGACTGTGTACATTGCAGGAGTGATTCCTCGGTTCTCGTTCTCCCTCATCAGATGTGCCAGAACTTCTGGATTTTGCGCCACTATATACGTCTGAGGAACAGGGCTTGGTGCGCCTGGATTGGTAACCGAAGTAGAATCTAATGCTAAAATATACAAATCATTTATAATAGAGAAATAAAAGGAGTGGGAAAGTTTACCAATTACGAAATCATGTTTCTTGGTTTTAGACCGTATCAAATTGGAATTACTTTACTTTCCGACAGGGATCTTCACTGCACAAGATCAAAATGTATTTATTTATAGTCAAAAGCAGTGTTATCGTGCGGGTCATACGATTTATCAACGACAAACTTTTTAAGTTTGTTTTTCTTTTATTACGTGTAATCATATCCTCCGCATAAAATCCGGAAGATGAATTAGATAGACCTACAATATTTTTATATGAAAAAAGAGGATAAATATATAAATACCAGCAGTTGCAAAAATCTTTGAGCGTTGTCACTTCAAAGTCAGATTGACAAGTCAGTGACAAAATGAGTAATAGAAAACAATTTTCGGGTTTTTTGCATCCACAAGCGAAAACAATGGTATTAAATCTAATAGAATATTACGAAAATGAGAATTCACCGGCCAATATCCAGGACACAGTAGCAAAAGCTCTGGGAATCGGTATAAGGACTGTGCAGAAAATTGTGCATGCAAAAAAAGCATAATTTACTACCAAAGAAGATTAATAAATGTACACGAAAAAAGCCAAAGATACAAGACTTAGCTGACAATGTAAAAATGGATGTTCGTAATGCAATTTACGATTTATACACATCAAAAACTAATATAACCCTTCAAGTTTTAAAAGAAGCTTTAAAAAATCGAGACATATTGGAAATTGGACTAAAATCGTTGTCAAAATTAATAAAAATGTTGGATTTTCGATATAAAAAGGACTGTAATCGAAGATTTTTATGCGAATTGCCACATATAGCAAGTCAGCCTATCCAGTTTTTAAAGAAATACACGGAAAATGTTAATTCAAAATTAAGAAAAGTGGTATTTTTAGATTGGACTTGGATATTTTCTAATGGAAGTGGTTCGAAATCTTGGCAGGACGAGTCTGTAAAAAGTGTCAAGAGAAAAAAGGGATGTGGGACGGGAAAATGGTTCATCAGATGCAAGTTTACTGTTTTCTTCAACATCCAAAAGTATGGACTACCATGATAATATGAACTGTGAACTGTTTGAAAAGTGGTTAAAAGAACAAGTGATTCCAAATTTAGATGCCCCATCTTTAATCATTCTGGACAATGCATCTTATCATTCAAGAATCTTAAATAAACAACCTACTTCATCCTGGAAGAAAAGTGATATTTATGACTGGGTAATAAAACAAAAGCAAAATCCTTTACCCAATATGCTGAAACTAGAACTTCTTTTAATGGCAAAATCTATTAAAAAACCAATATATGCCGTAGATGAAATATTATGGGAAAATGGACATGAGGTTTTACGACTGCCGCCATGCCATTACCAGTTTATCGCAATAGAATTAATATGGGCTGGGGTAAAATCATGTTACGAAAAACATGTGAACGATGGTCTTACATCAGATAAAGTGCAAATTGTTTGGCAAGATTCATTAAATTATATTACGCCGGAGTACTGAAAAAAATCTGTGGAACATTCGGAGAAATTAATATAGGATTGATAGAATCGAGAACGAGTTCTAGATGTCGAAATAGCACCAATGATCATTGCGCCATTTGAGGACGACTCAGAAGATGAGGACTTTTTAAGTGATGATGATATTTTTTTGTCTATAATATTAAAAAGTTTCTGAAGGATTATATTAGTCTTTGACGTGTATAAATCATAAATTGCATTATGAATATCCATTTATGCATTGTAACTTAAGTCTTTTGCCTTTGGATTTTTTCGTGTACATTTCTTAATCTTCTTCGGAAGTAAATTATATTTTTTTTTCATGTACAAGTTTCTGTACATTCCTTATACCGATTCTCAGAACTTTTGCCACTGGCTGGCTCCTGGATATCAGCCCGTCAATTTTAATTTAAAAAATTTTTTATTAGATTTGAGACAATTTTTTTGCTTACTTTTTTAGTACCTTTGTAATTTTGTAGGCAATAATTAAATTATAGAATACTTGTTCCAATTTTAAAGCGTGTTTAAAATAAGTACATTTTTTTATTAATTATAAGACAAAATTTGATATATAAAAATCGGTAAAATCGCTTTACCAGAAACTCGGGGCTAACGAAAAATACAGGCTATATATAGCCTGTTTTTTCGCATGCATAGCCCTTAATTTTAGACTGAAATTTAAAGAAATCGGATAAGTAGTTCTTTAGCTATACCGCAAAGAGACAGACATACCTACAGACAGACGGAGTTGAGAAAACGTGTTTTCCGGCATTTAGAGACTCTTAAACGTAAAGATCTGAAAAATTAATTGTGTTTTTAACAAAAGTGTATATTATTTTTGCAAAATAAAATTTTTTTGTTATCACAATACAAAAAAAATAAGTTTTCTTTGCATAGGGGTGGCTCGCATTTAAATACATGACACTGTAGAAGTGGTTAGATTTTTAGGTCAAGTGGGGCTCATAATTTTTGGTGATTGATAAAAAAATCTCACTTTCATTAAGTGGCTGTATAAACAGAAAATATCCTGATTGTTCCACTGATTCGAACTGCCTTTCGACTTTATTAAGGCGCTTGACATTTTGCGTATTTTTGTTTTTGCTAACCAAAAAATTTTAACCAAATACATATTTAGCGAATTTTCTTATTTAGTCCCTCAACATTTAATATATAAAATAATATTAAGTGGCTATCTTAATAATATTGCGTAATATATTAAAAAAAAAACTGTTTTCTTTCTCCCTGTATATTTGTATATAGCCCATCGAGATTTAATAGCTCGATAAAAGAATCAGACATTTTGGTATTCACTGTGTTTTCTGATTTGATTCATAATGTTGGTGACCTTTGGACCCGCACGATAAGACCGCATTCGACTATACTTATTTATTTATTCAGGAATAAGTAATCTACAGAAAAAATAAATTCTAAATGGTACAATAAAGTCTAACAATAAAAACTTAAAATTAATGAAAACAATAACAGAAAAAACAGATATATGTGTATATTTTACAAAAAGTACTAGCGCTACATTAACGGCAAATAAAGTAATAAGGTGAAATCATAATATTACAAGCGTTTCGGAACTAGTTGGCGATACACTGTGTGGAACTTCGAAAAACAGGGATTGCTGTCTTGTTAGTCGTGCTAAAAACATAAAATAGCATGCGGTTCACCAACTCCATACAGTCGATTAACCCACGAGACAGCTTGAAAAGGAATATCAACATTGCTTCATTTCTTCGGTCTTCTAAAGCCGCAAAGAAGAAGCCTGGTTTCATAATACGCTGGAGGAGAACGAATGCTATGCAAAGGACATCAAGCTTCTCAAATCAGCAAATTTTCTCGCTTAATAGTAAACCACATAACGAATCAGTCAGTGCAAATTCTGTTAGGGGCTCTGGTCAGAGAAGGCGTCAGCTTTTGATTATCGGCAACGAGATGGCTAAAGGCTGTATGTCATTTTTTAGGAGGTTTACACGAGGAACATTTGATTTGAATTGTCAATGGCGTTCTAAGTTTCTTGTGTTTTTCTGTGGACCGGAGAATGCTATTAGGGGGACTCCAATTAAAGCAGAACAGGTTCAGTGTCTACTTAAAGCCTGTAGTAATACAAATCTCGTGATAGTGAGCACCCCTCGTTATAGGTTTTGAACAGTTTTATCCGTGGTCAAAACATATTTTTGGAAAAACAACTTGTCCAGGAGCTCGTCAGCTTTATTCCTCTTACCTTGACTACTCACACCTTATGTACTATGACGAAAGGGCAGAGCTGGTCAGTCTCTTGTGCCGTGGTTTTCCAGTCCAACCTGAGAAATCTTCAAACACAACCAACATTGATCCCTACCATCCAGCAATTGAGATAAATTTTAAAATTAAATATGTTTCTCCAATGAAAAATTCTAATGAAGTTAGCGTTTATCAGTTTCATCAAGCGAATTTCCACAATCTAAACCTTTTTTACAATCAATCCGACTGGTCTTTTTTATCAGTAGAATCTGATATAAACAAAATGGTTGAGCGCTTTTATGAGGTCTTGTTTGAAGGTATCAATAATTGTGTCCCCAAGAAAACGGTAGTCGACTGTAAATATCCGAAATGGTTCGACCTTCCTCTGAGAAAACTTATTGGACAAAAGAATCGTCTATACAAAAAATATAAAAGGTCCAATAAAGATGTTGACTATTTTGATTACTGCGATATACGACGTGAGGTTAAGCTTCGGACTGATATGTGCTATCTTGCATATGTCACACAAACTGAATTGCTTATCCCAGAGAATATCAGGCATTTTTGGTCTTTTGTACGTAATTTGAGAAGAGACTCTGGGCTGCCCAGTGTCAAGAATTATGACAGAGAGGAAATTACTGGTTCGAATAACATCGCTAATGCCTTTGCCACTCACTTTGAGTCTTGCTATTCACGTCACTGTGGATTAGATTTTAGCAAGATTGGCCCTATAAGCTGTTCGGGAAAGTTACTATCAACCTATTGTATTACAGAGGCGGAAATCTGCAATAAAATAAAAACCCTTGATCTTTCTAAAAAGGCTGATCCAGATGGAGTTCCCACTATTTTATTGGAACGTTGCTGCGAGTCGTTGTCTCGGCCCCTTTGTAAAATTTTTCAGAAATCTTTTAATCTGGGTTCCTTTCCCGAAATTTGGAAGTTTTC
Organism: Kuschelorhynchus macadamiae; assembly: GCA_030620095.1. NCBI lineage: Eukaryota > Metazoa > Arthropoda > Insecta > Coleoptera > Curculionidae > Kuschelorhynchus > Kuschelorhynchus macadamiae. Next base: position 408,356 of record JAUTXW010004166.1, on the reverse strand, counting down.
CACTTTCATGCCGATCTTTAAATCTGGGGATAAGAGCGATATTAAAAACTACAGAGGTATTTCCTTGCTTTCGCACATACCAAAGCTGTTCGAGGCAATTATCACGGATCATATCTTTGAGTCTCTGAAGCACTACATCACTAGTATGCAACACGGTTTTTATAGTGGTCGCTCAACAACTACAAATCTTGCAATTTTCCAGAATTACTTAACAACATCGGTTGAGGCTGGTCAACAGATCGATGTTATATATACTGACATATCGAAGGCTTTTGACAGGGTTTGCCATCAGCTTCTGTTATTCAAATTGCAGCGAATTGGTTTTTCTGGAACCTATCTGCAATGGATAGAATCGTACTTATTCAATCGTCGTCAGCGAGTTAGCGTATGTGGTGCAAGTTCTAGAGAGGTTGTTGTGACATCTGGTGTCCCACAGGGCTCTCATATTGGTCCAATTCTCTTTCTACTATTTATAAATGATATAGTATCATGCTTTAAAGTGTTTAAGTGTCTCTTATATGCAGACGATTTAAAATTCTTTTCACCAGTTTCCTCTGAATCTAATCCACTGCAATCGGACTTGGAAAAGCTTACCAAATGGTGCAACATTAACCATCTTCTTCTTAATGTCTCTAAATGTAAAGTGCTCCGTTTTCATAAACGCATTAAACCCATACTCTCCTCCTACGTCATAGATAACGTGAGTCTTGAAGTTGTTAGTTCCTTTACAGACCTGGACGTTATTTTTGATGAGAATTTAACTTTTGGTCAGCACATTGATAGTATTGTGCTGAAGGGTTTCAGGCTGTTGGGCTTTATAAAGCGGCAAACAAAACATGTCACAGATACTAAAGCAATTGGATGTCTTTATAACTCACTTGTTCGCAGCGTTAGCAGGAGTATTGTTCTACAGTTTGGAGTCCATCGTTTCAATGCCACATCGATAAAATCGAAAAAGTCCAAAATAGATTCGCCAAATACCTTTTGTATAAGTTTAATTTTCCGTACCAGGGTTTATCATATAATACCAGGGCTCTTCTGTGTGGCCTTCAAACACTTGAGTTTCGAAGAAAGAAGGCACTTCTAGTTTTTCTTCACAAACTGCTCAGTGGAGATATTGACTGTCCGATGTTGCTTGAGTCGGTCGCATTTCTGGTTCCTATTAGGAGAACAAGGCAATCTCAACTCTTTTTTGAAGGATACCATCGTACAAATTATGGGCTTAGCGCATTTGTCGATCGACTGGTACGCAATTACAATCGTCACTTCCCTGATTATGACATTTTCAGTTTAAGCACTTTACAGCTTAAAAGGCGGTTAAACGAATTGCTTTTATGATTGTTTGATATCTATGTATACTTTGTATCGATTTTTATTCACTTGTATTTTAATTATTTATGTATTGTGTTGCTTTTTTGATGAACTATTGTGTGTTCTTTTTTTTTCTTTATTTCTATTCGACATGCCTCTTAGGGCTATTTTACTTTTTACTTTATCTATTTGACCTTGCATGCGAATTCGTACCATTTGGAATGTTTAGCATTCTGTAGTGTACGTTTCAGAAGGGCCACTTGTCCGATGCGTGAATCGGCTACGTCCTTACAATAAAAAAAAATAATCTGTATCAGGTTAGGAAAAATCCTAAGTCATTAATAAAGTCAGCCTTTCCAAAGTTGATGTTGTCAATGCCGTATGGAAATAAGATGGGATGAGAGGACCTGCTAAAACTGACCACTTTGCATGTGTTGATGTTAATCTTTAAAAGGTTTGTATTACACCAAGGTGTGAAGCTGTCGAGGTCGGTCTTCATATAATTGGCGGAGGAATTGACAATGTTGTCATCCGCGTAGATAAGAACATACGACTTCCTGAAACAATATTCAATGTCATTCAGAAGAGAAGAGAATGGGGCCAATGTGTCAGCCCTGTGGGACTCTTGATGTCACCTGCATTTCACGAGATGAAAACTCAATCCAGGTCCGGTAGTTGCCTAATACCCTATTGTCCAATAGCTTTTTCAAAAGTAGTTTGTGACAGACGCTGTCAAAGGCCTTAGACAGGTCAGTATATATAGAGTCCACTTGAGAACCTGCTTCAATTGAAGTAAGAAGAAAATGCTGGTAGTCACCTAGGTTAGTAGAGGTGGAGCGACCCTTGTAAAAACCGTGTTTTTTTAGGGGAGATAAAATGCTTAAAACAGAAGAATATCTCCTCCGTAAGTATCGAATCCATGACTCCATGGGAATCGCGGACAAGACCGATATTCCACGATAATTAGAAATGTCACTTTTGTCACCACTTTTAAATATCGGCTGACTATAGCTGACACTTTAAAAGAAAATGCTAAAGAATCTGCCTGTTTTTGTGTTAGTTTTCAGATGCTATCCTCTACATTAGTATTATGTCCTCCACTGGAATGGTTCTTGAAGCAATTGCCAAGTTATGTCCTTTAAGTTAATTATCTAAAAGAAAACAACATTGCGGAATGTGCATGTTATAAAATGAAAACTGCTAAGGAAAAATATAAGAGCTCATTTAAAGTACAGGTTCCGATCAATTACAAAAATAATGTTATGGCCCCTGAAATGTGGCCCAGTGGTATAATAATTAACCATTTTTTGAACATCCAGAGGCGCAAACCAAATGCGAGTCCCAATTCAGTTTAATACATGAAAACATACGCTCACTTCACAACAAAATAGGAGATATTGAACATTTCCTTTATAAAAAAGAGGACTGCTATGATGTCTTGTGCTTTAGTGAACATTTTATGGCTCCTCACGAGATAGAAGGCGTTCACATAGAGAACTACAAGATCTCATCATACTTTGCCCGACTACAACATGCTCATGGCGGAGTTGCCATCCTATTAAGACAAAACTTGGAATACGAAGAAAAACCCGAAATAACCAATCTGTCCATAGAAATGTGTTGCGAAGTTTGTGCTGTGAAAATAAAAAAATTTAATCTAGTTATAATTGTTGTTTATCGTCCTCCAAATGGAAATTTTAAAGTGTTTGTAGAGCAAATGACATTAATTTTAGATCTGTGTCTCAATTTTAAATATGTAGTCATCACAGGCGATTTTAATATACATTTTAATTTATGTTTCGATAATAAAAAAAACGAATTTACAGACCTTTTAAACTCATATGGTTTTAACCAACAAATTTTTAATAATGCACGTCAAAATGCTTGTCTAGATAACATATTTGTAAACTTTATGAATGTTTTAGATTTTAGTGTAGATACTTTGGATATCATGGTCTCGGACCACTTGGCAGTAGACTTGAACGTAAGAAGCTTTCCAGCTGAGAACCAAACAACACCTCCGGTAAACTATTTGCATAGACCAATAACAGAATCAGGTATTAATAGTATATTTCACTCTTTAGAAAATGTGGACTATAGTTTCATAACATCTAATATATTGGTTGAAGAAAAATGTAGTATTCTTCACAATCTCATTCTAGAATTTTATGAGGAAGCTTTTCCTCTAAAGAAAAAGAGTAAACATAAAAAAGAAACCATAACTTGGTACAACGAACACTTGGCTAATATTAGGGAACAACTAAAATTCCTAAAAGAATTATATATCATATATAAGACTCCTCAAATAGCCCTTCAAAAAAATAAATTCAGAAACCATTATCGTAATGAAATAAACTTAGCCAAAAAACACGCAAATTCAAAATATATTGATAATTCAGATAACAAAATTCGAGCAGCATGGCAAGTAGTAAATAGACATAGAGTGACACCTTGCCTTGAGGGTTCAACAATAATCTCTGCCAATGAACTAAATACCTTTTTTGCTTGCTTCGAGGAATGCCTGTTTCTCCTGTGGGCATCGAGGAATATCTGCAAAGATTTGAGCTGAGTATACCGGGGGACGGGTTTTCTTTCACTGAGGTGACATTCAATGAGGTGAGGCAAGTATTTAACAAGTTAAAAACTAAACACAGCAGGGACATCTATGGCTTCAACACATATCTTATTAAAAAAGTTAAAGAACCACTTCTTATTCCAATAACAAAACTTATAAATCAATGTATTATCGAGGGCACATTTCCAATCGGCTTGAAACGTTCTAAAATTGTACCTATTTTCAAAAAGGGTAGCAAAGAGGATCCTGGAAAGTATAGACCAGTCGCTTTAGTTCCAACTCTGTCAAAAATTTTTGAATCCTTGTTAAAAAAACAACTCTACAATTATTTCGCTAATGATCAGCATGGCTTTAGAAAAGCCAAGTCAACATCGGCAATAAGCACGATGCTGGAGTACATAGTTGACGGCTTTGAGGATAGGCAGCATGTGGGTGCTACTCTCTGCGACCTGTCGAAAGCCTTCGACTGTATACCCCACAAAATACTTATAAAAAAACTAAAGTACTATGGTCTAAGCCAAAAAAGCCTTCAGCTTGTTGAGAGCTACTTGAATTAGAGAACTCAACAAACTCTTTTCGAAGGAGAACGCTCGGATGAGAGAATGGTGGAACATGGTGTCTCACTGGGCTCCATTTTGGGTCCATTGTTATTTATCATTTACATAAATGATGTGGTGTGGTCGACAGATGGTAAGTTAGTGCTATATGCCGACGACACCACCGCATTGTGTAGAGATAGGGAAGTAGATGCCTTGAGAGTTGCCATGACATACAACTTGTCCAACTTGAGTGATTGGTTTTTGGCAAACAGATTTAATCTAAACAGTAAAAAAACAGAAGAAATATGTTTTACTCTCAGGAACTGCAACGATGTTTTCAGCAATGAGTGCGAGGGAGACAGTTTAAATGATAAACATGTGAAATTCTTGGGTCTTTATCTGGACAGCAGTCTGCTATTTGATGTCCACGTGAACTATGTCGCCGGGAAGGTGTCACGCTATATTTTTCTTCTAAAACAACTTAAAAACACCGTAGAGAAATCTGTTATTCTCATGGTATATCACTCTTTCATACAGTCTGCATGTAGCTATGCGCTCATGATTTGGGGTCATTCACCACAGTCAGCAAGAGTTTTTAAACTTCAAAGAAGGGCTATAAGAGTTGTCGAAGGCCTTGGTTTCAGAGCTGACATAAGAGAAGCTTTTAAAAAATTAAAGATTTTATCTCTTCCAAGTAGGTATATATTTGAATGTCTTATTTACGTTAAAAGAAACATGACAAAATTTAATATTTGTAAAGAACATCATGATTATAACACTCGACAAAAAAATTATTTAAATATAAAATTTCATAGACTAAAAAGAACCTGTATTGGGTCACAATATTACGGACCATTGTTCTATAATGAATTACCTGAAGGAATCAGGAATCTTGAAGAGAAACAATATGTAATCAATGTAAAAAGGATTTTATTGAAAAATGCATTCTATAGTATAGATGGATTTTTGAACGCCAATTTGTACACAGGATAGATTGTTTTGTTCAATTCTGCTGCCAAGTATTGTGGAGGTTAGGATTTTTGTAAACGTAGAAATTAAGATGTTCAACTACATTTTTATCACTATTTTTAAGCTATTGTGACTTGTGTAAAAATATTATATATTTATTGGCACTAATAAAATTTACTTTACTTTACTTTAGAGAGAACCGATTCATCTGAGTTTGCTAATGAAACAGATGACAAATTGATTACCGTATTCTGTAGGGGCGGTACTAGCAGGTGTTTGCTGCACAGGTTCAAACTTCTTCGGTTGTTTTTCCGGCAGTACATTTTGCACTGAAGATATTAGGCGTTCAATTAGGTATAATAATCCCAGACCATGTAATAAACTTGTCAAGTTGGTTTGGAATAAAACAGTTTAAAGTAAACCAGTAATAAATACTCAACTATCAAGTAGCATAGTTTTAACTTTTAAGCTACATTTACATTCACTTCAAACTCCGAGTTGAGACTGACATTTCGTAAAAGTGCATTTGCATTGGAAATTATTCCTGAACAGCTGATCCGATTTTGTTTTTATTCAATTTTATTATTTTCTAAGATATTAATGTAAAATACACTGAATTGTAGTAAGAAGATTGTTTAGTAATCTTTCTTAGGCTCTGTGGTTCTGGTTTTAGGAGTTTATGCCTACTCTAGTCTTGACTATGCTTTCAGAATTAACTAAATTATTACATACAAATTTGACATTTATTACATTATATTTCTGCTTGCCATCCGCAAGTTCCTTGGTTCCGATCAACGAAGTCAACTTTAAAGTGCACTTAGAATTTTGTCTAGTGTAAATGATACCACATTGTTATCATTTGCCAAGCAAGCCAATTTTACAACAAATTCGAGTGGAAATTTAATGTAAATGTTGCTTTATTAAGGATACCTCAGATAAAATTGCAATCATTCCACAGAGATCCAACATTCATACAATGTTTAGTACAAACAAAAGTTTGCGCAATGCTTAAGGATAGCGAAAGATGTAATTCCTTTGCACTCAGAAGGAGTTTATAAAATTCCTTGTTCCTGTGGTAAAGCATATGTAGGTAAAACTGTACGGTCTGTATCTACTAGACTTAAGGAATATAAAAGATGTATAAGTAAAAAACAAACTGTTCACTCTGCTGTCGCTGATCGTCAGCACTTAACAGGACACATGATTAATGTAAAAGGTACCAAGGTTCTTGCCCCAGTCTTGGATTATTGTAAGCGAAAAATTATTGAAATTCTCAAGCACCCTGAAAATTTCACGTCGGTGAGCACAGATCGGGTATAAAGATATGAACTCTGCTCATCGAAACTCATTGAGTGTTTACATCTTGGGCAGTAAAGATCCCTGAAGATGACTCGTGAAATTATATGCGAAACGTCGGAAAATAACTCCAATTTGACACAACCTAAACCCAAGAACCATGACTTCTTATGAGAAATAAAAAAATTAAAATAGTTTCAAAGTTTAATAAGGTAACACTTTACCTGGATGTCTCGCTGGTTTCGGTGGAGGGCTAACATCGTCAGCTGAACTCCAGGACATGGCAGCTAGTCTTCTTGTTTCACGCCGCAACGTGTTTTGTTGACTACTTCTTTCCTCTAACAAAATTTCCTGAAGTATTTCTTTTATATCTTTGAAAGCTGGCCTCTTGCTTGGTTCGTACGACCAACATTGCGACATCAACGAATAGAGGCGAGGAGGACAATTTTCAGGTAATGGTAGTCTCTCGCCGTTTTCAATTTTACCAATAACATCATTATTTTTCACTCCTTGGAATGGCTTTACTCCCAACATTAGAATTTCCCAAATACAAACACCTACAATATAATAAACTAATTAGTTTATCTCTATAGCACACTTAATGCTTGCCCAAAATTTGAAATTAATTTAAGCAATTTTTCATACTGATTTTTTAAATAATTTATTAGGCCGCCAAAGACTTTTATTGGTAATAGTTGCACTAAAAAAGCCTTTAAAGATGAAAATATAATTATGAAATATAAAAAGTAATTATAAAATATAAAACAATTACTACAATTAAAAAAAAGTACAATACAAAGATCACAATATAGCATGTACAACCGCATAATATAGATAAATTAAATAAACTTAGTACAAGAAAACCACAAAAATAATCCTGACAATTTGCGAATTCCTAAAATTAAACGAGGTCATCAAAGTTATTATGGAGATATTCCTCAAGAGTAAAATGATTTGGCTTTCAAATAATATCTTTGACCCAACATTTTCTCTTCAAGTCGCCTGATGTGCAAAGGTAGAACATTATAAAATTGCGCACCATAATAGACAGGTACAATATTAGCATTGTTACGGGTGGAATAAGAATGTACAGAACTATTTGTTGTAAAGTTTTTTTATTCTGTTTGATGTATGTCAGACAGCGAAGCACAAAGACACACGGCAAGGTAAGTATAGTCAAAAGCAGTGTTATCGTGCGGGTCATACGATTCATCAACGACAAACTTTTTAAGTTTGTTTTTCTTTTATTACGTGTAATCATATCATCCGCATAAAATCCGGAAGATGAATTAGATAGACCTATGATATTTTCATATGAAAATAATGGAGAAACATATAAATACCAGCAGTTGAAAAAATCTTTAAGCGAGGTCACTTCAAAGTCAGATTGACAAGTCAGTGACAAAATGAGTAATAGAAAACAATTTTCGGGTTTTTTGCATCCACAAGCAAAAAAATGGTATTCAATCTAATAAAATATTACGAAATGAAAATTCACCGGCAAATATCCAGGAGGCAGTAGCAAAAGCTCTGGGAATCGGTATAAGGACTGACTGAAGAAGAAGATTAAGAAATATACACGAAAAAAGCCAAAGACAGAAGACTTAAGAGACAATGTAAAAAATGGATGTTCGTAATGCAATTTACGATTTATATACATCAAAAACTAATATAACCCTTCAAGTTTTAAAAAATCGAGGCATATTGGAAATTGGACTAAAATCGTTGTCAAAATTAATACAAATGTTGCGTTTTCGATATAAAAAGGACTGTAATCGAAGATTTTTATGCGAGTTGCCAGATATAGCAAGTCAGCGTATCTAGTCTTTAAAGAAATACACGGAAAATGTTAATTCAAAATTTACAAAAGTGGTATTTTTAGACGAGACTTGGATATTTTCTAATGGAAGTGGTTCGAAATCTTGGCAGGACGAGTCTGTAAAAAGTGTCAAGAGAAAAAAGGGATGTGGGACGGGAAAACGGTTCATCATTTTGCATGCAGGTTCTTCAACAGGATTTCTCCCAGGTGCAAGTTTACTGTTTTCTTCAACATCCAAAAGTATGGACTACCATGATAATATGAACTGTGAACTGTTTGAAAACTGGTTAAAAGAACAACTGATTCCAAATTTAGATGATCCATCTTTAATCATTCTGGACAATGCATCTTATCATTCAAGAATCTTAAATAAACAACCTACTTCATCCTGGAAGAAAAGTGATATTTATGACTGGCTAATAAAACGAAAACAAAATCCTTTACCCAATATGCTGAAACTAGAACTTCTTTTAATAACAAAATCTATTAAAAAACCAACAATATATTCCGTAGATGAAATATTACGGGAAAAAGGACATGAGGTTTCACGACTGCCGCCATACCATTGACAGTTTAACGCAATAGAATTAATATGGGCTGGAGCAAAATCATATATGGAAAAACACGTGAACGATGGTCTTACATCAGATGAAGTGCAAATTGTTTGGCAAGATTCATTAAATTATATTACGCCGGAGTACTGGAAGAAATCTGTGGAATATACGGAGAAATTAATATGGGATTGGTGGAATTGAGAACGAGTTTTAGATGTCGAAATAGCACTAATGATCATTGCGCCATTTGAGGACGACTCAGAAGATGAGGACTTTTTAAGTGATGATGATATTTTTTAGCCTATAATATTAAAAAGTTTCTGAAGGATTATATTAATCTTTGACGTGTATAAATCATAAATTGCATTATGAATATCCATTTTTACATTGTAACTTAAGTCTTTTTCGTGTACATTTCTTAATCTTCTTTCTGTAAATTCCTTATACCGATTCTCAGAGCTTTTGCCACTGGCTCCTGGATATTAGCCAGTGAATTTTAATTTATTAGATTTGACACCATTTTTTTGTTTACTTTTTTAGTACATTTGTAATTTTGTAGGCAATAAATAAATAATTATAGAATACCAATTTTAAAGCGTGTTTAAAATAAGTAAATTTTTTTATTAATTATAAAACAAAAAAAAAAATATATATATATATATATATATATATATATATATATATATATTATATATATACATATATGTATATATATATATATATATATATATATATATTCATATATGTATATATATATATATATATATATATATCATATATGTGTATATATATATATATATATTCATATATATATATATATATATATATATATATATATATATATATATATATATATATATATATAGCCTGTATTTTTCGCATGCATGGCTTTCAGGGTCCCAAGATGACGAAAAACATATTTTCTCGATTCCGTCGGCCCGTCTGTCTGTTACTACTTACCCGATTGACTTAAAATTTTGGTCAAAAAATTAAAGGTCATATGGGGATGAACTGGTAACATTATGATAAAAATCCAATATGGCAAAATAACATGGGGCCTAGTGGAATGTTAAAAAAATATTATTAAGAAAGTGCTTATCCAATATATATACATATACATATATATATATATATATATATATATATATATATATATATATATATATATATATATATATATATATACCCTGCTTTTGCAACCACATCCGGACAGGGTGTACAGGGTGGACAAATAATCGAGGTAAGCGGCTGTAGCAGGGGAACCGTTAATGATAGACCTTAAGAATGAAAATGTTTATAGGTAAATCGGCCAAAAAAAATCACTGGAAATTGTGTGAAAATGAAAAAAGCCGATTTTCTCTTGGATTTTCCCAATTAATGTTTGTCAAAAATAAAGCCATTGTATTCTTTAAGTAATTACGCAAATTTTTCCTTTCTATAATTTTTTCTATTTTCAGTAATAAAGTTGTGGGGGAAGGTCATTTTTTTGTCTTTTAAACCTTTATATCTTTGCTTTGGACGAACCGATGACATTGAGGTTAGTGTCAGAAATTTAAGCGTAAAAATGTAGCGTAATGATTCTACTCGTGGTCACTAGATGGCGTTTTTTGGTAATTCTTCAAACAATGAAATGGCATGATATGACTTTTTGTTATTATTTAATTCAGGGTTCTAAAAGCTATCGAATAGTGAAATAAAAAATCCAGGTCCGTATTTAAATTAAAAAAGTTGATGATGATCGCCGGGATCCGAAACGTCGGATTAAAAAACTAACTTCACCAATTTGTAGGGGAGAAAAAATGACAATGAGGAAGTGAAAATTATTTTCATCTGTTATTTCAACTAAGCCTAAAATTCTAGAAAAACTAAAAAAAAAGCAAAAAATCATTGGGTAAACAAGTGTCAGGCTGTAACTGAAGCAATAGTGAGGCGACAAATAAAAATAAAAAACAGTTTAGAGGCAGTGCATAGGGTATACTCCAGTGGCGGCTTAATAAAATATTTAAAAAATCAGCCTGAAAAAAACTACTTATTAGACTGATCCTAAATTTTGTGCAAGCATTAAGTGTTTTGATTTGATTGCGATAACTGAAACTTGGCTCGACTCTTCAGTATGCAGTAGTGAACTGTTTTCAAATAATTTTCAAGTCTTTCGTGCGGATAGAAATTTTGCGGCTTTGAATAAATCCAAAGGAGAAGGCGTTTTGTTGGGGGTGAATCGTAATTTTAATTGCACTATTTTAGACTTTCAAAACTATAACTTTAATTTTTCTCCTAATATAGATTTCTTAGGTATCAAAATGGCTTTTGCCCATTGTACGGTTTTTGTATTCATGCTATATATTCCGCCTCCAGTTTTACAAAACGATCTTGAAAATCTGTTTGATTTTTTTGTCACTTTGGACTATATCTACGGTAAAAATATATACATTATAGGAGATTTTAACTTACCAGATTATGAGGGTTTTTTAAGCGGAAACTCTCAACGAAATAGTAACTGCATAAATTTGTTAAAATTTTTTATGGAATTCTTTAATCTCGAGCAGTATAACTTTATTAAAAATAACAATCAAAGGATTCTGGATCTTATTCTGACGAATAACAACTCTAATTGTAACGTAGAGCGATCACTTGATATTCTTATCAAAGAAGATATTCACCATCCTGCTGTAATGATTTCCTTTAAAAGACCAACGTCAAATTTTTTAGAACTCTATAAACTTAAATATGAATAATCTATACAATTTTCGTAAAGCTGATTTCAACTTGCTTTATAACTCATTTCTTTAGCAGGACTGGTCCTTGCTGGAAAATAAGACAACGGTGGAAAATGCCTGTAATACTTTTTATAACTTAATATACTCCATATTTGACCTCGCAGTTCCCCGTTATCGCCATTTGTCAAATACAAGATATCATCCTTGGTTCACTTCAGAAATTATTAAAAATATAAAAACTAAAGATAAATTGCATAAAATGTACAAAAAATATGGCAGTATACAGGATTTCGAAAGATTTCAGACTCTGAGATCAAAAATCAAAACTGATATAAGTATAGCATACAAAAAATATATTCAAAAAATGGAGACGGATATCAAAAAAGATCCCAAACGCTTTTAGAATTCTGTCAAAGGCCGGAAAGAGATAACAGGTATTCCAAACAGTATGCACTTTGATGGTCAGAATCTAGATAATCCACCCGATATTTTGAATTCATTTGCTTCATTTTTTAAGCAATCTTATTCAGTGTCTAACAATATCCAAATTTTAAATAATTCATTCTCGTGTAGTGATCAAAATATAAACATATCTACAGTTAGTGAACGGCATATTATTTGTGCTATTAAAAAACTTAAACCTAAATACACTGCCGGACCAGACCTTATTCCAGCATTTTTGATACGTGACTGTCGATTTGTGTTAATAAAACCTCTTCAAATCCTATTTAACATGTGCATTGAACAACAGACATTACCAAATATATGGAAAAAGTCGAAAGTATGTCCAGTCTTTAAGAAGGGTGATAAATCAGACATTCAAAATTATAGACCTGTTTCCATCATATGCAACTTCTCAAAAGTCTTTGAGTTCATATTGCACGACATCATTTTTCCGTTGGTGCAAAATAAAATTGTTCCTGAACAGCATGGTTTCTTTAAAAATCGTTCCACAACTACCAACCTGGCCCTTATAACACAATACATTGCTGACTCGATTGATGAGGGTCTGCAATCTGATGTAATATATTTAGACTTCTCCAAAGCATTTGACAAGTTAAATCATGACTTATTAATTAATAAACTTTCAAATATCGGATTCTCGGATTCTCTATTACGGCTCTTTACTTGTTACCTTTCAAATCGCACACAATATGTGGCTATAAATGGTTTTCGATCGGAGAACTACCGGTACCGCAGGGTTCCGTTTTAGGACCCTTGCTGTTTAACATTTTTATTAACGACATTGGTGATTCTCTGGATATTGGTTATTTACTCGACGCTGATGACATCAAACTGTTCGCTAACATTAAGTCTATGGAGGACTGCTTAAAAATCCAACAAAATCTACAGCATATTATTGACTGGTGCCAGGGAAATTGCCTACAGCTAAATATTGGAAAATGCAAAGTTATGTCGTTTACTACAAAGTCAGAACCAGTTATTTTTAACTATAACTGCAATGGTGAAATTGTAGGCCAATCCAAGGAGTTCTGTGATCTGGGAGTTACATTCGATCAAAAATTATCATTTACCTCACATTACAGCCCTATTAGGTCAGATTCTCCTAAAATGTTAGGGTTTATAGTTCGTACCAAATTTGAATATGCGGCAGTTGTATGCTCGCCAGGATATAATATACATGTGTCTGGTATTGAAAGTATACAGCGAAAATTTGTAAAATATCTAAGCTTTAAACAAGACGGTCGCTATCCCGCTCAAGGATGTCCACAAGAAGAGCTTTTAGATACATTTTCACTGACGAACTTAAAAACCAGACGAGATAACCTGCAAATGATATTTTTGTATAAGCTATTAAATAATAAGATAAACTGTCCCTGTTTACTTTCTAAAATAAATTTCAATGGTCCTCGTTTAAGTTCACGCACAAGCAGTGCTTGTTACTTGCCGACTCCTCGTACAAACATCTTAAAATTTTCGCCTATTTATACAATGTGCGATAACTTTAACAAAATTTGGATCTTTTTTCTGATAGTTTAGAATCATATAAGAACAATTTACGACGCTAAACCGTTTTGCTAATTTAAATCTTATTCAAATATCAGAATTTGGAAAATAATTACTGTTATTATTAGTTATAACCTTCTTTTTATGTGCAAAATGTAATTTTTTAGTAGGCTTGAATATGTAGTTTTTCACTGTCTTGTAATTGGGATCTTCCTGTAAGACAGTTAACTGTAAATAAATAAATAAAAAAATTAACGTAAAAAAATTTTCTTATTCATTAGACTGCTACAGCATCTTCAGTATCTGTCAAAAGAATCTTTTCCACATTTGGTTTGGTACATTCTAAATTTAGAAATGACTTGGGGACTGAAAAAGCAGCTAAATTAATTTTTCTTAAATTAAATTATTAAATTTCTTTAAAATTTACACTGATTTAAATTAAAAAAAAAAATTAGTTGATTTATCGCGATTTAAATAATTTGATATCGTCACAACCCTGGCTATCAACTCCAACAAAATACAGTATAAACACTTTTTTTTTATTACAGGACTTACCGAACATCCATACATCGCTGGCCGTCGTAAACCTTCGAAAATTAATACTTTCTGGGCTCATCCACTTGATAGGTAATTTACCCTTTGAAGCTCTGTAGTAACTCTGATCTTGTCCCATCCATCGAGATAATCCAAAATCAGCTAATTTCACACTAGTCTCGGAACTAACTAACACGTTTCTAGCAGCGATATCTCTATGTACATATTTTTTCGATTCTAAATAACTTAAAGCAGTTGATAATTGAAATGCGAACGTTAACAAAGTCTCTAGTTCTAGATCGGATTTCCTAGTCTGTAAATAAGCCCTTAGTTCTCCTAGTTTCGCTAGCTCCATTATGATCCAAACCGGTGAATCGGAACATACACCAATCAATTTAATTATATGAGGATGGTCAAATTTTTGCATGATATCTGGAACAAAAAAAGCAAATCACAAAAACATTTACATATAATTCGAACAAAACAAAAAACGCTCCACGTTATCAAGCAAGTGATTGAGTTTTAGATCACACTGTTGACAGATATTGAAAAATGCTTACATTACAATGTTCTGCGTCAAACTAATGTGTTATTTCAATAATTGCTACCTATGTAACCCTTGAAGTGACCTGTAAATTGTTGTATCATGTACAAAAATCTAGAGACCAATATGTTTTGCTTATACAAAGCTGGAATAGGGATTTACTTGTGCGATATATAAATTGTTATAGCATATCAGGGTGCGACGTTAACCCGAGAGCAATTTTGGCGAGTTGATTCTTCAATCCCTCGCGGAAACTCTGGCGTAATGTAAACGATTGCTGCCTCTCATGACTCTTTTCGAAAAAAATTAGTACAATCTGGGAACATTTTAAAATCCAAAACAGTTTTTTTAGTTTTTTTTGGGATTTCGACCACTTTCTCCGCATTTGAGGTTTATAACCCCTATCTCAGCTTGGTAAAAGGAATCGGGTTTCAGCTCCATAAAATGCCTTCAAAGTTTATATTTTTTTAAACGCCATTCCGCGCTCCGATGTTGCCCGTTAACGAACTTGTCCAAAATATTTGGACGGTTTCCACACTGTACAATGGTATTCCCCCTAAATTTACGATTAAATCTATAAAAAAAACTTTAAAAAGGCCTATAAAGCTTTTCTTTTGAGTAAACAGCTTTGTTTGAAATTCTGTCTCTATTATGTAAGTTTTTTTTTTCTGTTTTTTAATTTCCTTGGTATGTTGTTGAGGGCTAAGTAGAAGAGCATTTTTTTGGTGACATTCATGTTCCCAAGGAATGAACTTTGCTTTTTTAGGAATCGCACAATATGTGTATGTAGTATAGGGTCTTTGAGGAGGAAAAACGGTATTTTTTACCTTCCCCGTATTTCTCAAGAAATTGAAAATAGCTAATCGATGTGTTTTTTTGGCTCGGATTGAAATGAATTGAATGAGAAACAAAAGACTTACGCCATGGATGTTGCGTTTTTTAAACACCCTATATATTATTACATTTTTGGATTCTATGGTCAATTCTAAGTGTTTTTTTAATAAGGATAGTATATTCTAGTCTTCAACTTTTTTTTAATTTATTGAAGTTTGAAACTTGACATTTTTGCTTCTTTGAGCCGTCATAGCACCTGAACGGCTGGACCTAGAGTAGAATTCACATTCCTGTTTTAGTTTTTGATAAGCTATCCTTATGATGCCAGTCAAATAAAAAACGGTGATCACCTGCATTTCATAT
Source organism: Kuschelorhynchus macadamiae (assembly GCA_030620095.1). Lineage (NCBI taxonomy): Eukaryota > Metazoa > Arthropoda > Insecta > Coleoptera > Curculionidae > Kuschelorhynchus > Kuschelorhynchus macadamiae. Next base: position 392,333 of record JAUTXW010004166.1, on the reverse strand, counting down.
CAATATATTCAATTAAATAAGTAGCAAAATAATTTCCATTTTTTGTTTGACTGGCATCATAAGATAGCTTATCAAAAACAAAGTTAGGAAAGTGAAAGTTATTTCGCTCTAGGTCCTGGTTCTATGTCAGCTCAAAGAAGCAAAAATGTCAATTTTCAAATATCAATAACTCAAAAACAGTTGAAGATAGACATATAGTACCCTTATTAAAAAACACTTAGGACTGACCATAGAATCCAAAAATGTAACACTATATAGGGTCTTGGTCCTTGGCGTAAGTCTCTTGTTTCTCATTCAATTATTTTTTTGTTACGATTTTCGAATTCTCCAAGCTAAAATACATCGATTGGCTATTTCTTGAGATATTCAAATTCAAAAAATATTTATTGTGTAAAATTCAGCATAAGAAAAACACAAATATACACAAAAGGACAAGGTACACTGTCTCCAGTGATCTCTATAACCTAGTCTTGCTCTCAAAGTTACAAATTATAAACTACATACTTGGGTGTTTGAATTTTGATATATTTAATATTTGTGCAAAGCGTGGAACATGAACTATAAAACGTACACACTGATTCTGCATCTTTTACAGTCTCGAGCGACTTTCATTTGTTAAACATGGGCCATAAACCACATCAGCATAATGAAAATGAGAAAAAACGAGGGAGCTAACAAGCATTTTTTTAGTGTCTCTATCCAGCAAATTCTTAAAAGGATAAAGCCTCTTCAAACTTAGACCTTGCGACAGACATCCGAAACATGCCTCTCAAATTTCAATCTTGAATCAATCGTCAGCCCTAGATTCCTAATAGACTGGCTGAGCTCAATCACCACGAGAAGCTCAAGATCACCGACCTTTTCGAGGTGATAGTTTGAACCTATTAACATGTGCTGACTCTTTAATGCGTTCAACACAAGTCCGTTATCCCTTATCCATTGTTTAACATTATGTGAAGATTTTTATTACTTATATTTCTTGCCCGATCCTTTCCATTAGGTGAAAAATCAAATGAGAGCTGAATATCATCGGCATAGAATAGAATAGAATATATTACACCACATTACATGAAAGTTTGTGAGACAAGTCATTGAAAATACAAAATTACAAAGGTAACAGAATACAAATACAATTAAAAAAGAACAGATCAATAGAAACACTACAAAGCTTAAGATACAAATACCCAAATACGGGCAACGTAAAAATTAAAATAATAAAAAAAAACAAGATAAGTAACATTATTATTGTGCTAAAAAATTCATCAATAGAATAAAAACAGTATTTAAGAATGTGCTGTTTTATATTGTTCTTAAATTCAAGTTTACCTAGGTCTCTAACTGTACTGGGAATATGATTACATAATTTTAGGTTCAAGAATTTTTTACAGACATATTAAGTTTAAAGCGAGGCAGCTTAACCAAGCCTGCTGATCTTGTGTTGTAACTGTGTGTTTCAGAATGTAAAATTAGAGATGAAGATTTTGTATGTATCTGAATCAAAGTATGATAAATGAACAAAGAAGGTAAAGGCATAATTTTTAAATCTTTAAAATAGGGTTGGTAATGTGCTCTAAAGCCAGCTCCAGTCATTTGACTAATTGCCTTCTTTTGAAGTCGAAATACTCTAATTGAGTTCACCGCATCAACCCACAGAACAACACCATATGATATCAAACTGTGAAATAAAGAGAAATATACCATCCTTAGCACATCCAAATTAAGGCAGTGAGTTAATTGTCTCAAAAGAAATAAGGATGAGGAAAGATTACTCTTTAATGCCTCAATGTGTCCATTCCAAGACAATGAGTCATCCAGCACTATTCCTAATAATTTACAAGTCTTACCTGAAGTAAGCTTACTATTGCTACTGATAAGAAGATAACCGTTTTAGACTGATTTAATTTTAAATTGTTCGCAGTGAACCATGCCTCGGCCTGCTTCAAAGAGACCCTTCCATACTCAAGAAGAACACTCACATCTGAACCAACATTCAAAAGGGTTGTATCATCCGCAAAAAGAACACATTTGCTTACTGAGGTCAGAGAAGCACCAAGATCATTAATATAAATAATGAACAACAGAGGCCCCAAGACAGAGCCCTGAGGCACTCCGTGTTTTATAGGTTTACAAGTGGAAATTTTATCCCTCAAAACAACACACTGAAGTCTCCTGGAAAGATAAGATTTAAACAGATTCAGGGCCACTCCCCTAATCCCATAGCGTGGATGTATTTAGAATAATATATTTATTTGTAAGGACGTAGCCGATGCACGCATCGGACAAGTGGCCCTTCTGAAACGTATACTACAGAATGCTAAACATTCCAAATGGTACGAATTCGCATGCAAGGTCAAATAGATAAAGTAAAAAGTAAAATAGCCCTAAGAGACATGTCGAATAGAAATAAAGAAAAAAAAAAGAACACACAATAGTTCGTCAAAAAGCAACACAATACATAAATAATTAAAATACAAGTGAATAAAAATAGATACAAAGTATACATAGATATCAAACAATCATAAAAGCAATTCGTTTAACCGCCTTTTAAGCTGTAAAGTGCTTAAACTGAAAATGTCATAATCAGGGAAGTGACGATTGTAATTGCGTACCAGTCGATCGACAAATGCGCTAAGCCCATAATTTGTACGATGGTATCCTTCAAAAAAGAGTTGAGATTGCCTTGTTCTCCTAATAGGAACCAGAAATGCGACCGACTCAAGCAACATCGGACAGTCAATATCTCCACTGAGCAGTTTGTGAAGAAAAACTAGAAGTGCCTTCTTTCTTCAAAACTCAAGTGTTTGAAGGCCACACAGAAGAGCTCTGGTATTATATGATAAACCCTGGTACGGAAAATTAAACTTATACAAAAGGTATTTGGCAAATCTATTTTGGACTTTTTCGATTTTATCGATGTGGCACTGAAACGATGGACTCCAAACTGTAAAACAATACTCCAGAAGGCTGCGAACAAGTAAGTTATAATAATAAGATATTTAATAATAAAATATTTAATTTACTCATAATAATAATAACAATCACAACCAATTCATAATGCTAATTACAACTCTTAAATACATTACACTATAATATACCATAAGCCTTTCAGTTTTCCCATGCATATACATGCACATTAGATATACATGACATTATGACAGATATAGACATATATTAGATACACATGACAGTCTCATGGCATATATAAATGTACACATTTTTTTTTTTAGGAGAGCCTTGATGTTTGTTAAACCACATCTGTATGCACTCAGTCCAGATAGTTTTGATTGCACTAATTTATAGAGTTCTGCGGACTATTAAATCACCTATGCTTAGTTACATATTGCCATTTAGATGGTCCCATATATAGATATATACATACATTCAATATTTATAAATTGACTTATGTGAGCACATTAGCAACAATGGAGGGGGTAGCATTGTGAGAAAAATTCACAACAGAGCTGTAAAACTGCCAAGATGTGAGAAGATATATTGTTTACTTCTTTTGTTAAATATCTTTATATTGTTTATGGTTTTTATATCATTAGGGAGCAAATTGAAAAATTTGGGTGCTAAATAATCTAGAAAACGTAAATTTATTGTTCAATTATTCACAGGTATAACAAGGTTGTTGTTTGTAATTTGGCGGGTTAAGTAAGTATGTTTTATGTAATTCTGTAATTGTTTGTTTTTGTAAATATAAGAACATGCTTGCTGTACATACAGAAAGCCTTTAGTCACCAATTTCCTGACTGAATAACAAATTTGTGGGATAGAGTCTATTTTTGTTATAAATTATTCTCAAGATGTAATTATGTGCTATTTTTATTGGATTTAAATTCGATTTATAGGCCCCACCCCATGCAATCAGTCCATACCGGAGCAAAGATTCAACCAGTGATTTATATATCTGAGTTAGTAGTTTAGTATATAAAACTTATATATTAGAATACATATTTTAGATGTTAAGTATTTCACGTGATCCGTCCATTTGAGGTGATGATCGAGAACAATACCCAGATATTTTGTTTTGGTTACTGCAAGAATCTCCATAGGGCTGCTATAGTTACAACGTATTCTATTAAAAGTGGGTCTATTTACATTTGAAATGGAAAAGGGTATAAAATTTGTTTTCTTTATATTTAAAGACAGTCGATGGAGATCCAGCCAGTTTTTAACTTCATCAAGTCCATTTATAGCTCTCTCTTTTGTATGGTCCCATGAAGCACCCGAGAATACAAGTACCGTATCATCAGCATATGATATGGCCTTACCATTTATGTGTAAGTTTAGTAATGACTTTATATATGTAATAAAAAGGATTGGGCCCAGAATTGTACCTTGTGGAACACCCATTTTTATCTTCAAAGAAGAACTCAGTTGATTGTTTATTCTCACAGACTGCTCTCTGTCCTTTAAGTAACTTTCAAAAACCCTCAACACCACACCCCTAACGTCGTAATGACTCAAAATATAAAGACATCCAATTGTTTTAGTATCTGTGACATGTTTTGTTTGCCGCTTTATAAAGCCCAACAGCCTGAAACCCTTCAGTACAATACTATCAATGAGCAGACCAAAAGTTAAATTCTCATCAAAAATAACGCCCAGGTCTGTAAAGGAACTAACAACTTCAAGACTCACGTTATCTATGAAGTAGGAGGAGAGCATGGGTTTAATGCGTTTATGAAAACGGAGCACTTTACATTTAGAAACATTAAGAAGAAGATGGTTAATGTGGCACCATTTGATAAACTTTTCCAAGTCCGATTGCAGTGGATTTGATTCAGAGGAAATTGGTGAAAAGAATTTTAAATCGTCTGCGTATAAGAGACACTTAGATACTTTAAAGCATGATACTATATCATTTATAATAGTAGAAAGAGAATTGGACCAATATGAGAGCCCTGTGGGACACCGATGTCACAACAACCTCTCTAGAAATTGAACCACATACGCTAACTCGCTGACAACGATTGAATAAGTCTCTTCTCAAATTACGTACAAAAGACCAAAAATGCCTGATATTCTCTGGGATAAGCAATTCAGTTTGTGTGACATATGCAAGATAGCACATATCAGTCCGAAGCTTAACCTTACGTCGTATGTCGCAGTAATCAAAATAGTCAACATCTTTATTGGACCTTTTATATTTTTTGTATAGACGATTCTTTTGTCCAATAAGTTTTCTCAGAGGAAGGTCGAACCATTTCGGATATTTACAGTCGACTACCGTTTTCTTGGGGACACAATTATTGATACTTTCAAACAAGTAGCAGGATTTAGGAACAGACTGCAATGCAAAGAGAAAAAAGTAAAGGACCCAGAACTGAGCCCTGCAGAACACCAGAGTCAATTGACCGTAAATCAGATTCAGCTATAGTAGTATGTGAATTGAATATTACTTTTGTTGGCGACCAAGAACATAACCTCGCAACCAGTCGTACGCACAGCCACGAATTCCATAATAACTCAGCTTGGCCATAAGACAGTCAAGATCTATTGAGTCAAACGCCTTCGACATATCCAGGCAGGTCAAAGAGGTGACTCGCTGTCGGTCAATAGCACCCAAACAATTATCAAGAACTTTGCACAAAGCAGTAACCGTTCCAAACCCACGACCAGCCAGATTGACAATCTGGTATAATTTCACACTCATCAAGAAAGATAGTTAGTTGCCCATGCAACCACGATTCGGCAATCTTCAAGGGCACCAGTAACAAACTAATAGGTCTTAAATTTTCCAGGCGTTCAATAGTACCAAAAGATGCCTTAGGAATTGGTTTAACAAGCGCGAGTTTCCACTGGTCTCCGGTTAAGAAGGATACATTGATGATATGTCAATGGAGCCGCTGCATAGTTTAGCGACAACTGAAGCATCTTAGCAGAAATACCATTAGCACCAATAGTATGTGGCTTTTGCTTTAGAATAAGTGATTTGACCACATTGGTAGAGCCAGGAGAAAAAACAAACTGAGAATCTGAGAATGTCCCACACTTAAAACTGTTTTTGTACGTCGGGTCAGCAGGAAGACGTTGTACTGAATCAATAAAAAAGTTATTAATTTTATTAGGGTCACAAAGAAGGAAAAGTAGTAAAAAATCCGTTTTTCCTCATCAGGGGAAGACCATACATAAATATTTTGATTGCTTTATACTAAATAAAGATTATTATTATTATTATTATTTTATCGACCCTGCCGTTTTTTGTCATCTGGAATTATAATCAGTTATGCAAGGTTAAACTGAAAAAATAAATACTTATGGACGTTTGAAAGCGATATTTTTAAACGTATTACTTAATTATTAACTTAGTGACATGTAAATAGAAATTAATATAGCTAAATAAAAATATGTTATACTATACTTACATGTAAAAGAACGTTTTATTTTACTAAACATACAACAATTTTCTATAACTGCACTTAGATCCAACAGTGGAATATGTTAATATTTCGAAAAAATTAGAAATAAGTTACTTGCTTTTAGATAAACACATGATGTTGTTAATCTATTGACAATTTTTAGCAAAAATGTGAACACTTACATGCTTCTTCAAGAAATTTCTCTGTAGTTGAAACGTCCGCATCTCCTTTACAAGTTTTAATAGCTACTGGTATAATACTGCCCTCTTTCGTCGTAACTGTACCTTTGTGAACATCGCCAAACTGGCCTTTTCCCAAAATTATTCCTAATTCTATATGGTCCCGATTTAATTCATAATCCCTTACTGAAAGAAATCCAAATTAATTAATTTCGTCACAAAACTAGTAACAAATAAATGATATTTCCAAAAGACTAAGTCAAGATAGTTTTGAACATTTCACTTCACTTTCTTTGTCATTAAATCAATTATATTTTTAATATTTTCATATTATATTTTAATATTTTCATATTAACGACTGTCATTAAAGAAATCAATTCCTTGTCAATGCTTAACATTATCAGTCTTGCAGCATTGTATTTCTGATCAAAGATTTAATTCTTTTCAATGTAAAAAAGAACATTCACTTTTGACACTGATCATTGGAATCGTTCAGATAATTTTAATAACAGGATAGTTTCACTAAAGCATTCAGTCAGGTTTTTATTGATAAATAGATCTATACACCTCCCGCATGATGGAAATCTTTTTTGCTATAAATAATACACAACTCACTTTTAAGCTTTTCTTTGTCAAAAAAGTTATAGGTTCCTGTAACTTAAAACCATTTGTAGGAAAATGTTCCTCATATTTCTTAAATTTCTCAGAGAAAAAAGTTTTGATGCTAGAACTGGATATAACTTCTTTTGTTTGTGCAGAAAAGCATATCGACTGATTACACTTGGTGGTAACGACAGACGGTCGAAGTTACAAATATTTGTAACAACATTGTCAGAAAGATTTAAAAATGCACATATTGTATTATTTAACGCAAAACATTGATCAAAATAAAGCATTTCTTATATAGAGAGTCAATTCAGTGTAACTTACCTATGTGTATAGTTAAACATACTAAGAAATAAAGAATGCAAAGATAATTTAAAATTTAAAAAAAATCTTACCTGCGGGTACCGAATAATCTCCTTCCTCTATAATTTCAGCATAATCTTCTGAGAGTAAAATTCCATCTGTACTGGATAGTTTGGCCTTTATGATACTTTTGTGATTTTGAAAACTAGGATTATCTAAAACTAAGATATATTTAAATAAACACATGAGAAATTTTTAACCCAGTTAATTTTTAAGGTATAGAAGAAAATCTTTGAACATAAGAACTAGTAAGAAAGCCTTAATGGCTGAAGTCAATTAGGAAATCATGGTTCTTGGGTTTAGACCATGTCAAATTGAAATTACTTTCCCAAAATTTCCAGTTTGACAATTCCCAAGAATCATTTCATTTCATTTCATTTATTTATGCGATAAATTTCTACAAATGTAGTTTGCAAAATCAATTAAAATAAGTATAACATATATTTAAAACGTGTATACAACAAAGAAGACAGCACAAACATGAACTTGTTGCATACTAATAATCTAAACACTAAAACAGGTTTATAAAATTTCAGTCTGCAGTTAAAATGTTTGCTATGAAGGAGAAAGAGTTTGTAAGCACTGTGCAGTTTCAAGCAGGCCCCCTCCAATATGAATCCACAGGGTCAGGAGTTGCCATCAACATACTGTCCCAGATAGATCAGCTGTGAGAAACTCTTCAAAATTATAGAAAGCATTGGAAATGAGTAATTTTTTAATATTGGTTTTAAATTGATTTGATTTTAACTGTTTGATATTGTTTGGTAATATGTTAAAAAAATTTATGCCATAGTAGTTGGTAGATAATTCTGATTTTTTTAGTCTAAGAAATTCTGGTCTTATGTGTGTAACATGTCTTGTATTGTGGTCATGAAGTTGGTTATTTGTTTGGAGGTTACTTTGGTTACTGTGAATGAGAACAGGTACTAGGTTTTTGAGATTTATTAACAGAAATATTGTTTTAGATAATCTTGTGGCTAGATAATCTGCCTGTGTTTGAAAGCTCAAGGTAGGGTCAAGATAAATACCTAAGAATTTGATTTTTGATGTGCTTTGCAGTTCTGTGGTTTGCTTTAATGTTAGGACCATTTGAGCAGTCTTGTTTGCATTAAGAGAGAGTTTATTTACAGCAAACCAGTTCTGCAGACATCTCAGACTGTCCTCTGTTCTCGATATCAGATGTTTATAGTCTTCATCGTGAACAAGAAGTGCAGTATCATCTGCAAGTAGACCCAGACACTGTCCTGGGACGGCTGCCTCTATGTCGTTAATATAAATAAGAAATAATAAAGGAGCTAATAGTGATCCTTGAGGGACTCCGTGCTCAGGGCAAGCATAGTCTGAGAAGTCATTGAAAAAGCTAGTCTGTACTCGATCCGTAAGATAACTTTTGAGTGGGTTTATACTCCGATAATTAATCCGGCAATGTGTTAATTTTTTCAGCAGGATGTGATGTGAAACACAATCAAATCCTTTGAGAGATCCCAGCACACCATTTAACACCTCTATAAAATTATTGTGATTATTTGTGTTTGGAATTTGTGAGATTAGATCTTGTGGTATCGAAACGAAAAAGGTATTGAAATCATTTGCAGATAGATCAGTATGAATTCTTTTGTTTCTTTTTCTGTTTGAGTTTTTATTTATATCTTGCCAGGAAGATCGTACTGTATTGTTAGAATTTTTTATAAAGTCAGCATTGGCTTTTTGTTTTGATTTGCAAATTATATGTCTGTATTGGTTTCTGAATTTTTTTATCTCCTCTTGTAAGTTATTTGTGGGTCTACATTGGTACATTTCATTAAGTAATTTTAGTGTTTCACTCATTCTAAAAATCTCTAGTGTGAACCAATTAGTTTTTTGAATTTTTGCGAGTTGACTTTAGTGACTCGGGGGAATGCCATTTCCATTCCATCGATTATTATTTGGTTGAATAAATTAAATTTTTCATCTGCAGAAAGCTCTACACAGTCAATGAAAGACCAATCTACATCTGAAAGAAGATTGTATATTAAAAATTTCCCAGATTCTGTATATGGTCTACTCTGTATGACCTCGGGGGTTATTTGTGGTTCCCATAATTCTACTGAAAGGACCATTGCACAATGATCAGAAAGATACGGGTGAATACCATGAATTCTTAATAAGTAAATATTAAAAAACACAGTACTGCTATGAGTAGTAAAACTAGCAACGTGTTCAGGTTCTTAGCAATTCTGAATTATCAAATTCCCTGCCTTTTCAAGGTTTTCCCTGACAATTTCACGGAAATACCCAGTTATATTTTGAAAATTTATATTTCTCATAAAAAAGCCAACAAAACGAATGAAACTAAACTTAAATGAAATTACAAAAGAAATATAACATATTAAAGGAAATGCTATAGTAATACAGCAAGCAGCTATTTAAAATTAAGTAAAAAAATGCAGTTATACAAAGCATTTACAAACAAAAAATTAATATATACTTGCAACATGTTATTATCAAAAATTAAATTTAAAAGGATTATAGAAAAAATAGAAAAGAAGTATTTTAAATTTTTCGTTTCAGTTCCGATATTTTCAGTTCCATGGATGCTGCTTTCCTTCCTTTTTATTGTCTAAATGAAAAAGTTCACTTTCGGCTCTTATTTTTTTTGAGATCAATTCATTTTTCTTTTCCTTTTTGGAGATTTTGGTTGTCAAGGGCATCTTGATAACTTTTGTAAACATTTTTAACACTTACCCTCATTTTGTCAGAAATATTATCAATTAATGCACCACCTATTTGATAAATTGCGTCATATACTTGTCTTCGGCAGATAATGCACTCCTCCAACAGATTTCCAACTAAAATATTTTTATTTATGGAAAACCCCAACTCAACGGTGGCGTTTCCATAAGAAAGGATCAAAATTAACTTAATGACATGCCACAATTTTTAAAATAGTCATTTTGTCCCAAGAAATTGTAGAAAAATGTATCCAATCAAGTAGTTTGATTACATGTTTTGCAAAAATGTATAAATTCGGTAATATAAGATGCTATACCGTTGACCACTTTTTTCTGGAATTTCTGCGGATATTTTTTTTTCGCACAAATACTTTAACATATATTGAGCACTTATTTTTTTAGTGACAAAACCAACATCAGTCTTATTGGTAAAAGAATATCTTTATTATCAAAATTTAATTTTACAATTTGTTGGTTTTTTGATTGATTGGTTTAGTATTTGTAATAGCATCATGCAAAAAAGGAACCATAGATTAATCGCTCTGTTTTTTTTTAAATGGTTCTAAATGGTGGCAATGTGTGAAAAAAATTTGAGTTTTGGTCTTAAAAATGTATCTTTTAAACCCATTTTTGTCTTAGTAACTGAAACTTTTGATGGAAGCTTAGTGGCTTTATCTTCCATCCAAATTTTAAGAGGAGATAAAATGTTCAAAGCCATTTCACAGATTCGAACATTTTCTACCCATCTAGGGGAATTTGTCACAATTTATAAGAGCGGTAAACTAGCTCTAAACTCTGGCAGGTGAATCTTTTAAAACATATCATGCTACCACTAGAAAGTCATACTACTTAAGCCGGCGGACAAGTCTGAATATACGGAGGATGTTAAATACATTTCTTATGTAAAATAATTTTAAGTAATACAAGGGATGTTAAATAAATTATAGTCATATAATATATATGATAAGTATAATTATAATTATATAAATGCGACGAAATATTTTGGGTAAATACAATCAAGCAACGCTGGTGGAAATATTAATTTTATTATTTTTCCAGGTTTAGTATAAAATCTCTTAACTTTCTAGTATTTTTTGTAAATACCCTGATTTTTAGTCGGATTTCTGAATTCCCGACTTCTCCGGGTTTTCCACGTCGTTAAGAACCCTGATATCATTAAAGACAAAATTTATTGTCATATAATTTGATTTAAATGTTTTTTTTACGAATACGATGATAAGTAAAATTTGCAGTCATATAATTTGATTTAAAAAAGTCTGCAAATGCATTTGCAATATTTTTTTGCGGCCCTCTAACTTCTCCCTGATCTAGAAACGTTAAATCGGGAATATCGGAACATCTTTTTAGATTTTGTATATACTGTTGCCAAAAATGTTTAGGATTATTTTTCTTGATATACTCTAACTGCAGTTATACTTTGTGCATTTACAATTTGCCTGTATTCTGTATACTTTGATTTCCAAAAACGCAAACGAGTTTTCTGAAAATTGATTCTGAATCTCTCTTTCTTTTTTATGTTTTTAATTATTATACAATTATACCAAATGGGATATTGTCTCCTAGAATGTTTAGTTTTGGGAATGCATATGTTAAAAATATTATATATTTTATTATAAAACTCACCAACAGCTCTGTTGACATTATTTTGACTTAGAACATATGACCAAACAACATTTGTCAGTTGTCTATACAATATGTCATAATTCCCTGTCTTAAAATTATATTGCACTATTTTGTTAAACGTTGTGTGATATATTGGAGACTGTGTGCCTTACGCACGTCAAGTTCACACAGGAAATTGAATCAGCCTGTGCTTATCCAACGCGTAGTTCTCGAATCACATTTTGCCTTTCAATTTTGACAAAAAAAAGTTCATAATTTTTGAAAGCAAAAACAATTTTGAATCATCTACCTCTACAAATAAGGAGCATCTCTGACAAACAACATTTTAGAAAAAAAGTGAAAAACCTTCTAATTGAGAGAGCCTGCTAAACCGTTGTCGAGTTTTTTAATGAAACCTTTACCTAAGCTTGTTAGTTATGTCTCTTCTGTTTTCATTTATCTAGTGACTAATCTTAAATAAATTTTTATACTGTTTGCTTAGTTTCAGTTTTAATTTCATTGTACATGGGATTGTTCTTTCATTACAATAAAGTTGTTTTTGGCTTTGTATGAAAATAAAAAGTTTATGTAAAAATTTTGAAGACATAAAAATATTTTTACTGCATTAAATTCTTCTAATAAAAATGTTCCAGAATGTAACAAGGATAAAACCATAATACTAGTCGTTTACTACAAGCTACGGGCAAAACTTAAAAATACTCCCTTTTGGTTTTCCTTAATTATCTCAAGAACCACAAAAGCTAATTTAAATCTGGGTGTACATGAGTCTATAATAAAATTCTCTAAAACTTCGCTAATTTAAACAACCTCCCTATAATGGCTTCCGAGATAGCAATACATGTAGCCAGATCTGGGACACACTGTATATGTAAAAGCCTAAGTAATTTTCAATATGAAAACTGAAAGTATAAAACAGACCATTTTATACATACCATCTATCTTCCAAATCGATTCCCCGTCCTCGGAATGAAGTCTACAATAGCCATCGATTAAATCAGCTAAGCTCTCGGCAACAGCATAATTAGAACAAGTGAAACATAATACTTCAGCACTAGTTGTTAATTTAAGACGTAACGTAACCTTCGAAGTTTCCTTACAATAATCGGTTTGAAGTTTTTTAACATGCTTAAAATCTATTCGCCTTGCTGCTGACGCCTGAATTCCAATATCTGGACCGATAATTAATTCTATTGGTATAGTAAAACTTGTACCGTAATCTACTTCAAACCGTTCTTGATCAAAGTGAGTATTAAATTTTAAAATTTCCAAAAACTGCAACATACAATCCAACTCATTTGTGTTCCCAACTTTTTTGAATTGCGTTTGGAGATGTTTTTTTAAGAATTTCGGTTTGATTTTTTCAAGCAGGCCTGGTGGTATAAACTTTTGGAGGCCCACTTCTCTGTCTAAATACTCCAAGGTTGACTTTTTATCTAAGCCAGTAGACGACATGTCTTTAAGATATTTACGTATTTCCAGACAACATAATTGCAATGCTACATCAGGTTCTACTTTTGTATGTAGTTCAGCATAGTAGTCGCTCTTCACCTAAATAATAAAATACCAAATTATTTATTTATTATTTAACTTGAGATGTCGAATATCCAGTTACTCCTCTCAGATTTAGCCAGATATTCAGTTTGGCCAGATACTAAACTATTCGACCAAATATCTGGCATTTTCAAAACACCTAAGAAGTAAGAAGAATAAAGGTTTTAATTCATTTTATAAATAAAATCCAGTGCTTTTTATTTTAATAATACTTTATTTTAAATAGATCACTTAAGCTATCTCTTAAATAGGTCTCAAACTTTCTGAGGCGGGTAAAAAACATATTGTGGGACATTGAGAAATTAATAGTGTGTAGTATATGAACAGTTTGTGGAATTTATAAATGAAAACAATATTTTGGTACATCAAGCTTGTTTTAGAAAAAAACACTCGACTTGCTGATGACACATTAATTTATATACAAGATAGAAACATATTAGCAGTACAAGATTATTAATTCAGATCTAAATGTTTTATCAAATTAGCTTAAAGTAAATAAAATTACTGAAACTCTACCCAGAGTCCTTAAAATACTTGATTTCGTTAAAATAAGCACAATTTCAACAATATATCTTACACACAATGAATCAATAGGAAGCTTGTTGAACAATGAGATCTTAATATGGCCCTGGCAAGGAGTCGCCAAAATCATACTTATTTGATATATCAAGATAACAAAAACTGTTTGGTTGTGCACACTACTGCAAACTATAACTTTTCTTATTTTAATTTTTTTTTTACACATACATTTTAATTTTTTTGTTTTAATCTGGTATACCTACAAAGAAGTCATATAAAAGCAAATATTTCACTATCCAAGTATACTTTAAGACCTTATTATCATTAAGTTTCTCTTCTGGGTTATGTTTAGATACAGCTTTTTCTACTTTCAATGCTAGATTGTACCTCTGGTGCCAACCAAATTAAACCTCAATATCCTTCACAAATTGTTCTTTAATGCATGTGTCTGTCTCGCCGAAGTATAATCAGCATAAAACTGCAACATGGCATTAGGATTTAAATTTGCTACTAAGTTCACATATGCAAAGATCAAGTTGGTCTTAGTATAGGAAAATTGTGAGACTCCACAACTTACTGAACTGAACCCTCTTACTTAGGTAACTTTTAAATCAATCCTTTCCCTCTTCGTCCAGACAACTTACTGTACTCCAATACAATTTGATGACTGATACCTACATTTAACTGAATTGTTGGCACCAAATCAATAGCGCAGTCCTGTGTCACTGAAGTCTTTTCACTGCCGTATTGTCAAGAGTAAAAGAAGCCACTATGGTTAAGAAACTACAGTCCTCTATTTCATTTTTCTAAAATTTTGAAAAAACTGGTAATATTGACACCAGTTTACCAATACAAATCCTTTGTTATAGCAAGTAGCAACTTTCTCCTTGCACTATTTTTGTCACTTCCACTGACTTTTGCTGCATCCACTATCTCTTGCATACTGCGGACTGATAAAAACTACTTATTGAAATTTAATTCTACATGTTTAACTCCTGCCATCATTACACTTGGCCTGAGAGATTATTATTTTCACTATATTTCTTGATTCCTAACTCTTATATAAGGTATATACAAAGGGGATATTTTTTGATTGCCTACAGATAAACATCTTCCCTCTGTTGGTAGTTGACATCATGTCCATACGCCGAATCAATCTCTCTACATTAACCGTGGTTGAGTTGGGATTATAAAAGTATTTTCTATCTTCAAAACTTTTACTGACGAAAAACATTGGTCATCTTTGACGAATTTGTACAATAACCTCCTGTTTATGAATTTGTAGCATACACAGCCTGAAAACCTGGTAAATTGTAGAGCCGAGTTACATTCTTCTTAATTCTTGTTTCAGAAATGATGAATACTCTTACCTACATTTTAATTTTAACAATTATTGCATATATTCTGAGTTGATTTGAAAATGGAATCTTCCATATTGGATTTCTTCTAAAATTAGATACTTTGCTAAGTTTTAATTTCTCTATCCATTAAAAAATTTTTAAAACCACTGGTTTTCACTGTTGCTGTTCAAAAATGAATTTATTTGAGAAAAATACTTTATTAGAATCGTTTTGCTGTTATTGCTTTTTCGACAGAGTACCCTGCCATGCTTTTGCCAAACATCTTTTATATCTTACCATCTGAAAATCCCTTGCTTATTTTAAGAGCCCTTGGGTCTCTTTAAAGAACATCTTCATTGAGAATAAATTGGATTTTTACCAAAATGTGAAAGAAATATTTTTTGAATAATTGAAGAAAATATTCGTTAATAAAATAATCTGGCAGTTAATAGAGTATAGAGTATTTATTTGTGTCAGATTAATCAAAAATATGATTTTACACAAGTCAAAATGTACAATGTAAATCAGAGTAATAATAAATTGAAATAGTATATGGGCAAAGTACGTTAAAAAAGTACAATTACACAACAATAATAATATTAAAGTTATACATTAAAATACAAATGAACTTTAAATACATTATTAAAAATTCAGAAGCGGATGCTATACATGCAAAAAATTAAAATGTAAGTATTTATTTACGTCATAAAAAGCATAATTTGCCTGCTGACTATGTGCTGTTTTCGCGGCTTAGAGAGGAGTGTGGGGCTCTAGAACAAGAGTGTTATCAATCTTACATGCACAGAATGGAATCAAATTTAATTAATAACCCAAATGAATTTTGGAAACATGTTAATAATTTTAAACAATCAAACGGATATCCAAACTCTATGCACTTTGATAACAGAGCAAGCAATAATGGTGAAGAAACGGCAAATTTATTTGCCGATTATTTCTCAACTGTGTATACAGATGCCTCTTATGAAATACCTGAATACTATCCTACCCTTTCTCAGGTACTTGACTACTTAATTGACATATTTCATAAAATAATATCTAATCCGAAAACATCCTCTGGTCCCGATGGGGTACCCCCTATCTTGTTAAATAAATGTGTCTGCACATTAAGTAAACCACTACACTTTCTTTTTAATCTTTCGCTGAATTCTGGAGTATTTCCTGAATTCTGGAAGCATTCATACATTACTCCTATTTTTAAATCTGGTAATCGCAGCGACGTTACAAATTACAGAGGCATCTGTATCCAGTCAACCATTCCAAAGTTGTTTGATTCATTGGTGTCTTCCTCGCTGTCTTGGCGCTGTAAAGGCGTAATTATGGATGAACAATTTGGTTTTCAGCCTGCTCGGTCTACCCTAGCTAATCTATTAACTTATGTGAACCACTTGCTGAACGCTTTCGAGAGGGGATATCAAGTTGATGTTATTTATACCGATTTCTCGAAGGCGTTCGATAGGGTGAATCATGGTCTATTACTGGCTAAACTTAAGGCACTAGGGCTAGGTGATCACATTCTTAGATGGCTAAGTATTAGAATTAATAATTTTATATCAAATCAAATTTTAGTACCGTCAGGCGTCCCGCAAGGCTCTCATTGTGGACCCATATTATTTATTTTGTTTGTTAACGATTTAAGATTCTTTTTACCACATAGTTCTTTTCTTATGTATGCTGACGACCTTAAAATATTTAAATACACATCTACTTCTCTGGATTGCCAATGTTTGCAGTCAGAGGTGACCTTATTTGTTCACTGGTCAAATTTAAATGGTTTAAGTTTAAATACAAGTAAATGTTCATGCATTACCTTCTCAAAATCACGTAATTCTATTCAATTTGATTACATCATAAATGGCACTACACTTGAAAGAGTTCATGAGGTTAAAGACCTTGGTGTTTTGTTTGATTGTAGATTAACTTTTAATGGCCATATCATGAGTGTGATACAGCGAGCATCTAGGTCTTTGGGTTATATTTCTAGATTTAGTACTGATTTCTCATGTCATGTCATGAAATTATTGTATTGTTCGTACGTAAGATCGATTCTGGAATATGCAAGTCCGGTGTGGTCTCCTTTTTATGAGATTCATATCAATCAAATAGAAAATGTTCAAAAAAAATTTTTACGAATATGTAGTTTTAAGCTGGGAATACCCCAAATTGATAATCATTCAAATTTCAACCGTGTTCTTAGTATTTTGGGTATGTGTTCACTCCAGGGCAGGAGGTTGCAGGCCGATATGTGTTTTTTGTTCAAATTAATTAATGGGCATGTTGACTGTTCTTATTTACTAAGTAAAATATCTTTACATGCCCTACATCGAACCCGTTCCAATTTTTTATTTTACCCAGAAAACGTCAACCGAAATTATGGCTTGCATAGCCCAATTAATAGAATGCAACGTAATTTTAATAAGTATAATCTGCCAATCCATGGCTCAGTTAGTACCTTTAAAAGTGCCGTGAGACGTCTGACATCATAGACGTAGAGATTATTATATTCTTAAATGTCATTAATAATTAGAATTTTTGTGGTAGTATTTCTTATTGTAATTAGTTTTAGTAATTAATTAACGCAATGCTTTACTCTTCATTATTTCTTATGTAAAATGGTATATCCGTAAATAAATAAATAAATAAATAAAGTCTTTTATTTCTTTGTTAAAAGTTTTTGTAGGCAGAGCTCTAATATGTGTTGGCAGGTAGTTGAAGAATTTTGGAGCGAAGTAATTAAATGAAAATCTGCTCTTGTTTCGGCAGAAGTTAGAGACAATGTTATCAGAGTTCCTGGTATTATAATTATGTATGGAAGAATGATATGAAAAGCCAGAAATACTGGACTTTATCCAAATCAGACATTTATAAATATAGTAAGAAGGAAAACTGATAATTCCAAGTTTGACAAATTGGTGCCTACCATCATCTCTATAATTGAGGCCCAGAATTATCCTGATTGCTTTTCTCTGGATTGTGAACACCTTTTGAACATGTGGGGAATGACCCCAAACAAGTATTCCATAAGATATTATGCTTTGAAAAAGTGAATAGTACGCATTTAAGGAAGTATGTCTGTTTACAATGGATTTAAGAGTTCTTAAAACATAGAGATTTCTGGAAAGTTTGTCAGTTAAAAAATCAATGTGAGCTTCCCATGGACATTTCTGATCCAGCCACAGACCAACGAACCTAACAGGATCCTGCGTTTCCTCCAATCTTACCTGAGTGAAAACAAAATTAATAGTTTTTTGTTGATTTAAACTTAGCCTGTTTGCCGAGAACCAATCCAATGCCTTCGACTGTACCTGGGCCATAACACCCTGGAGCAAAACCAAGTCAGATTGCCGACAAGTTTTTGTGGTATCATCCGCGTAAAACACGGCACCGTGAAGGCAACCTGCCAAATCATTAATGTAAATGATAAAAAGGATAGGTCGCAGAACGGAACTCTGCGGAACCCCGGATAATACATTTGGCTCTTTAGAAAAATTGTCACTAAAATATACTTTCGGTCTGCGATTGCAAAGATAGCTCTGAATTAGACTGACATCGTCGCAAAAACCATAACACCTAAGCTTCGCTACCAAAATGTCATGCGACACACAGTCGCGCGCGCGCGCGCGCGCGCGCGCGCGCGCGCGCGCGCGCGCGCGCGCGCGCGCGCGCGCGCGCGCGCGCGCGCGCGCGCGCGCGCGCGCGCGCGCGCGCGCGCGCGCGCGCGCGCGCGCGCGCGCGCGCGCGCGCGCGCGCGCGCGCGCGCGCGCGCGCGCGCGCGCGCGCGCGCGCGCGCGCGCGCGCGCGCGCGCGCGCGCGCGCGCGCGCGCGCGCGCGCGCGCGCGCGCGCGCGCGCGCGCGCGCGCGCGCGCGCGCGCGCGCGCGCGCGCGCGCGCGCGCGCGCGCGCCGCAAGGCCTTGCTAAATCGCAAAAAATAACTCCGGCAAGACACCCTTTATCAAACTCCTCAGCAATCAGTGTCATCAGTCACGTGATGGCCATTTCCGTATTTTTGTTTTTTCTAAACCCAAACTGATCAGTGTCAAAAAGATTAGCAGATTCCATGTAGGAGTATATTTGTTTTGATAGAATAATCTCAAATACCTTGCTAAAAATTGGGACAATACTGATTGGCCTAAAGTTATCACTCATAGGAGCCACCTTTATGAACAGGAATTACTTTGGACAGCTTGAGACTCTCCGGAAACATTTCAGTTTGCAAACATTCATTAAATAGGGTGGTTAATGGTAAAATTATCAAATTTTTTAAATGTTTAACAACTGAAACAGTCATATCAAAAATATGATGACTGTTGCTATTTTTTAAGCAACTTAAGCAACTTAAGTTTTGTACAGAAAATCACAGGGCTCTGTATTTGATGATAAATTTTGAGATATAAGATTTGGTTGTTGGATAAAAAAGTTATTTAACTGATCTGCGTTCAGAGTCATATCTGTTATTTTGTCTCTTTTTTGAGGACGGTGTTCATTTATAATATGTATCTAAAAGAAATACCTTATCCTCTAAATGAGTATTTTTTTTCTTTATATAAACGTACCTGTTCATAAAAAAAACTAAATGTAGCTTTGTCTTTATTGCAAAGTTCTGTCAGGGTTGGAGGTAGATATCTAATTCTGAGATCATAACGCCATTCGACACTAACAAACCTCTGCAGATATTTCTCGTGTACTTGTTGCATTGTGAAGTCCTTGTGAAGCCAGTAGACCTAGAATTGAAAATTCCACCAGTTAGGCTGGTTTTTTATTACATATTTAAGCATTTTACACTTGAAAATGTTACATAGATAAATGAATAAATAAATAATGCCTACTGTTCTGTTGAAAATATCAAATTTATCCTAGATTCAGTAAAGTAGGAGTTAATTTACCTCTTTTGCTGGTGGCCGAGTAAGGCGCATACCATATAATCCATTATAGTAGCCATTTCCAGTAGAGAGCCTTTCTATTACAGTTGAAATAATTCCCTTAATATCTATACTATCACCATATCGCACAACATTGAATCCACCATTTGGAAGATGTACCTGCAATGGTAATAACGCCTAATAGAGGGGTCTGATTATGGGAAACATTTAATCAAATGCTATATTTATATAAATGTCTAGTGTGTAGTATTTTAGAATATTGTAGCGCCTAGAGCGGATTCAGGACGTATTTGTCAAGTTTTTATTGTATAAGTTACGATTTCTATTCAAAGACTGACCATATTTTACTCGAATTCAATTAGCAGTCGTTGAAAGCCCTCAGCAATGCAGACTTAATGCTCGAGTTTTATTTTTATATAAACTACACCGAGCTGCTAGGATTAACGTTTTTCTTTTTTTCTTTTTTTTTTTTGGGCATATGTATTGGATTTTGTAGTGTGCATTTTATACTATTTAGAGTTTACTTGTTCATTCTGTGAGTATGTATAAAAAATTTACAAATAAAAGCATACAATTAAATATAAAGTATGCTTTTATTAGTAAAGGACATATAATAACTTGCCCCAAATAAAAAGGGAGAATGAGGATGAAAACCTGGTTCCAGCAAATATTAGTTCTAGCCCTGGCGAAGTATTTGTCAACCACGTCTACTACTTAGAACTTCAGCAAGTAAAACCAAATTCGAATGTTAACAACCGATTTCTAGACCTAGTCTTTCACGATTTCTTTGATCACATCAACGTTTTCAAATGTGCCAGCCCACTAAGTGTTCCTGATATGCATCACCATCCATGGGAAGTCACTTTTTGCACCAAGTCTGCACCATATTTATATAAGACGTTAAGGTACATATTTTTGATAAAGCAAACTTTGCTCAGATTAATGATTATTTCAGTAGCATAGATTGGAGTTTTATCAGTGACTCTACAGACATCGACACTACTCTCCCGAAGAATATATCGGGTAACAAATATCCTAAGTGGTACAGCACGAAACTAAAAAAACTAATAAATTACAAAAACAAACTTTATAAGAAATATAAATATACAAATCAACATTGTGATTATTTAGCATATTCAAAAGTGAG
This sequence comes from Kuschelorhynchus macadamiae, assembly GCA_030620095.1. Taxonomy (NCBI): domain Eukaryota; kingdom Metazoa; phylum Arthropoda; class Insecta; order Coleoptera; family Curculionidae; genus Kuschelorhynchus; species Kuschelorhynchus macadamiae. Next base: position 371,010 of record JAUTXW010004166.1, on the reverse strand, counting down.
ACAAGAAACAAAATACCTAATAGAGTTACGCTATCTAATGTAGGTATCAAATACAGAACAAATGATTCCTACGAATATCAAATATTTTTGGCCATATGTCAACACTTTATGTAAGAATAATGGTATTCCAAGGAAAAAAATTCTATAAAAGGTGTTCCAATACTTTATGTGCCCCTTTGTATCAAATATTTTAACAGTCCAGTTCAGGGAAATTTCCGACTGTTTGGAAATGGTCAACATTATTCTGTTTTTAAATCTGCCTCAAAAGCTGATATCAAGAACTATGGAGGGATGTCTTTGATATCGATTGTTGCAAAAGTATTTCAAGTAATAATAGCGGATCAATTGTTTCAAACTTACAGAAATTACATTGTACCAGAGGAACATGGTTTTTTCCAAGGCAGGTCCACAACAAATCTTCCTACCAGAACTTCTTGGGTGTCAACATAGAAAAGGGATACCAGGTTAATGTCATTTACACAGACATATCAAAGGCCTTTAACAGTTTTCATCATGGCTTTGTTCTATTGGTGTCTGTGGTACTTACTTAGAGTGGATCCGTTCTTACCTCAGTGGACGAAAACAATATGTCTCTCATTTGGGACCTGTACTATTTTTATTGTTTGTAAATAGCGCCGTCTTTGTTTTTAAAAAATGTATATGTTTTTTGTATGCAGATGACCCTAAATTCTTTAGTGTTGTCAATAGTTATGAAGACTGTGTTTCCGTTCGATTAGATCTTGATAATTTAGTTAACTGGTGTCAGGAAAACTTTCTGAATCTTAATATTACCAAATGTAAAATCATGCGCTTTTATAGATGTAAGGATCTAATAATATTTGACTATTGTATTGGAGGCGATATTTTGGAATCAGCAGACACGATTTAGGTGCAACATTTGACAAAGAGATATACTTTAATAAAGATATTGACAATATCATGCTAAAAGTATGTTGGGATTTTTGAAGCATAACTGCAGGTATATCTGCAATACCAAAGCTATTATGTCCATTGTATAATTGTTTAGTTAGGAGTATTCTTCAATATTGTAGTATACTTTGGTCTCCAACTTATTTTTATTTTATTTATTTATTTAACAGTTACAAATATCAATTTACAATAAAGAAATACAACAGTTCACAAATATAAATTTACAATAAGAAAAAAAAAACAATAATTAATACTACTGTTACTGTTAAAAGCTTTCAGTGCACAATGGTATTTATAATACTGTGTGTGCACCGCCACATTATTAGAAAAATTACCATTTATAATTATAATTTTGAGGTTATACAATAATCAATTGAACACAAAATATATAATTTCATTATACCCATCAACTAAAATATCAAAGAAAAAAGAGAAAAAAAAACAAAATAAAATAAAAATAATAATAATAAAAGTAATATAACGAAAACAATTCTATAATTTGTATTAATTTTTACTTTAAATAACATATCTGATTACATAATTAGACTCAAATAACCACCCATTGATTTTACTCTTAACTTTATAGTAGGGTTTTGATCTTATATCTAATGGTAGTTCATTGAAAACTTTTGGACCTAAACAGTAAATATGATTCTGACATACAGTATGACAAGGCTTTTGCAGGACTACATTATTTTGAGCAGCATTTCTTGTGTTTACTCCGTGGCTTACATTCACTTTATAATAGTTATTTTTTAACATGAATCTAATAATTGACTTAACATACAGCTGATTTATTGATAGCAAGTTACTATCTTTATAAACCAGCTGTGTGGAATATCTTTTCGTTTTTAAAAGCATTGTCTTTATAACCCATTTCTGAGCTATTTGTAATTTTGCCATCACTGTTTTTCCTGCACCACCCCACACCACCAAACCATAATTAATTATTGATTCCACCAATGCAAAGTACACCATTTTTAATGATTTTAGAGGTAATACATTTCTTAGTTCATAGAATTTGGAAATTATTTTCCTTATTCTTTCTGTTACAAATTTAACTTGTTCCTTCCAACTAAAAGTTTCGTCAATTATTACTCCTAAATATTTTAGGCTTGATTTTCTTTCTATGAATTTTTCACAGTGACAATTATCCTCCTCCAGTCCGCAAAACAAAAAACTTCCCCATTATCACCCAAGACAGACAGTATACCATCTATATATATAGTAAAAAGTAATGGCGACAGGACTGTTCCCTGTGGCACACCAAACTCCATCTCTGCATTAGCACTTACTTCGTCTCCAATTCTGACACATTGTTTTCTTTTATCTAAATATGATCTGATTAAATTATTAGGAATACCTCTAATACCCAAATTTGCCAGCCATTCTAGCAGAATGTCATGTGCCACAGTGTCAAAAGCCTTCTGTAAGTCCAAAAATACACCTATGACCTTATTACCCTGATCAAGTTTTTTCAGTATACCCTCGGTCACTTTACATAAGGCATTCTCTGTATTAGAGTTCTCCCGGAAAGCAATTTGACTTTTGTTCAATAATTTATGTTTTTCTAAAAAAATTACTATTTTTTATACATTTTTCTATTACCTTACTAATTGTACTTGTTAAACTTATTGGTCTATAGTTATTTGTTAATCTTTTATCACCTTTTTTAAAGAGTGGTATAATTATTGAATTTTTCAAAGACCCCTGTAGCAAAAACGATATTTATAATGTGGTTTGTGGTCTGAATTAGTTTATATTTATATTGCATTTTAATATTTGAACATATGCAGTCTTTGCCACCCTTGACTCCCAGCTTTAATTAATTTAATTTCCTTAATTATTTCTTTGTGTGTTATTGGATTAAATAGCAATGAATTTACTACTCTAGTGTTCATGTTATGACTATTATTAGTTAGAGTAATTTGTTCCGTTAATTTTCTACCAATACTGCTGAAAAAGTTGTTAAACTCATTTGCTATCTTTTTCCTGTCACATATTTCAATATTATCCCTATGCATTATACAGTTTATATCTGTTTCAGCTATTTGGTCATTGGTAGCCTCTTTAATTACCTTCCAAAGTTTTTTTGGATTATTTACATTATTTTCTGCTTTAGTTTTATAATAAGTGTACTTATATTGTTTAATAATTTTGGACAGCATTTTTCGATATTCCTTATATCTATTTAATAAAACTGTATTATTTTGATTTAATGTACATTGTTTTTTAAGCCTATCTCTACTCCTAATTGACACCAATATGCCCCAGGTAATCCAAGGTTTTAATCTTTGCTTCTTACATGACACAGCAAAAGATTTAGTTGAATCCACAATAATACCCTTGAGTTTGTTAATAAAAATGTTCATACATAAGTTTACATCGACCTGTTGCAGAACATCATCCCATTCTGTATTATTCATTCTGTTTGCAAGTTTTTCATTATTTAGACTTTGATATATATATTTTTTTTTAAATTTGTTACCTTAAGCTGAATGTTTAACAGGATGGGATCATGATCTATCATCTTATGTTCCAAAATAACAGCACTAATCTGTTTGAAAAAATCTTCGCTGCACTTTACGAAATAATGGTCAAGGCAAGTATGTGAAGTATCAGATTTCCTTGTTGGTTTATTTATCATACTCATGAAACCATTACTCTCCATCATTGTAGTGTATAAATTGGTAATTTCCGTTTCCGTAGCAAGTATGTCTATATTAATATCTTCCACAAAAACTTGCATCCTATTCTTGCCCGTGTTTAAATGCTTTAATATAATGTCTAGATTTTCAATAAAGTCTTCTTTTGTAGAGGCGAAGCTTCGATATATGGCAAGCACATCCAACACTTTGTTATTCTTTTGTACAGTTATCTTTATTACTTTTAGGTCTTTTTCTACAAGCAGTTGATTATTAATGAGGTATTCTTGTTTAATGTATATTGCACAACCATCACACTTGTTTAAAGTACTTTCATTAAAGAACATGCTGAAACCTGGTATACTAAAATCACTTAAGTTATAGACTTTATGGGTTTCTGACATCACTATAATATCAAAGTCTGTTTTTGTTGACTCCAAAAAAACCAAAAATTGATCAAAATAATGATAAATGCTTCTAATACTTACATGTATTATGTTAATGTCTCTATTACTATCATTAAAGCAGTCAATAGTTGATAAGCTATCACAGGTTATAGTTTCACTAGCCTTGTAATTATCTAAGATGTTGTTGAGTTCATTGAATGTGATTTGAGTATTTCTTGGAGTATCATTCAACTGTGCTTGCCTACATTATGTCGTTTTCATTTCTTATCTTTACTGGTAAGTCATGTTCATTTTTCTTTAAGTATATCACTCCATTTACGCAGAAGGCTGCTTTGTATCCTTTCTTCTTTTTTAACTCTCTAACTCTTTTAAATAGGTTTCATTTATTCAATGGCAAGTCTTCATTTAAATATATTTTTCTATCAATGCCTTCTAAGCCACATTTATATAGAGTTATACCCCTCATTTGTTTCACAGTTTTTAGAATACCCCTTTTTGTTTCTACATTTTTAAATTTCACCAAGATGGGACCATTATCTTCTCTTTTCAGCCTAAAGCTATCCACAATTTCTGTCTTGTTGATTTGAATCTTCATTGTTCCCAAAATGTTTTCAATAATTGCCCCTGTGCTTGCTTCTGGCTGTTTTGGTATTCCTGCCACAATAATGTTATTTCCTTTCTCCTTCATTTCCGTATCATCAAATTTGGTTTCAAATTTTTGAAGACGTTGTTTTAAAGCCTCATTTTCCTGCCTCAAAGATTTAACTTCCTTCAGTATACATTCAAATTTAGTTTTTTGTTCTTCGAAGGAGTCCGACATATATTGTACTGACTTTTTGAGTTTTTCAAATTTGCGTTCTATATTTTGTTCCACTGGAGTTAGAAACTGCTTGAAGGACTCACTCATTTATGCCATATTAATAGAATTGAATCTGTTCAAAACAAATTTTGCAAGTTTCTATTTATTCTTATACTACTAGGCTACGACTAGTTGGTTTCAATAGTCTCGAAAAGCACAGACATATTACGATGGCACTTTTTCTGTTTAAACTTAACTGGTTTTATAGATTGTAGTGACTTACTGGCTGATATTTTATTTCGAGTTCCTCACAGGCCGGTACAGTAATCACGTATCTGTTTGTAATAACTTTAGAAGTTTTAAATGTTTAATTTTAAATTGTGTGTGATGTTTTAGAATTATTATGCTACGATATTTAATACCATTAAGCTTGCTATTAAGTATTTGTTAAACCTTTTTGTCTGACTTTAACTTAGAACATTTAAATCTGACTAGTCTAAGCCAATTGGAGTTATTCTCTATAGAGTTGGAATAAATAAATAAATAATTAAGCAACAAAATAAAGTACATAATATCATGTGAATAGTTAACTAAATAAAATTATGAACAACATTAATTAGAAAACACTAAAAAATATTTACTAACATAGTTTTATATTACAGAGTTCTGGACTGTGAAAATGGTCTGTTTAATTTAGTTCTGTTTCATTACTACTACACTCTATTTAGGTATCACAATAAAAAACCCTAAAATTTGCGTTTTATATATATTGTTAACAAGAAATCAATCAACTTACTTTTACAGTTGACTTTTCAGTAGATGCATTATTGGTAGTATCCATGCCCAATTATACAGGACAAAAATGCCAATATACTTCTTCTTGGAAGTGCATTATAAGTAAAACAGCCTACAAATGATAAGAATAAAACAAATTTATTATGAAAACTAAAAAAACCCTTAGCAATTACTAAGTAAAAATAATAAACAAGACAGGATAATATCACTTTATGCAAAAATGTTTTCATGAATGTTAACCTTATATAAAATCTTTGGGGCCATCCGTAAAATACCTACATAAAAAGGGAACACCGAGGTAATTCTGACAAAAAGGGGGAGAAAATCTGAACATATGTGATGTTTGAATTACCTTCATCAATTTTATTCCTATTAAAAAAAAAAAAATATATATATATATATATATATATATATATATATATATATATATATATATATATATATATATATATATATATATATATATATATATATATATATATATATATATATATATATATATATATATATATATATATATATATATATATATATATATATATATATATATATATATATATATATATATATATATATATATATATAAACGTATAAATATATACAACCGAACATGTCATACAGATGGACATTAATGTGACTTTTCTATTGTAATATCACTGGTTGTTTTGTTTTCCTAATAAGCATTTTGGTTTTGAATATATTACACTTAGTATATATACGACCCATATTATAATTTTTGTTTGGATTAATCTTTTTTTTGTCCCTTAAACCCCAACACATTTACAGGCCCCCCTTTTATTTAGTAAGAAAACTGGGCCTCCTGTTTCTGGGCCCCTAGACATGTGCTTGGGGTACCCTGTGGTTAATTCAGCTCTGGACAAAATTCAGTTCTAAATGTTAATCTTTACTATATAATAGCTATATTATAAATGGACAAAGTTTTGCAGAAGCTGGAGCATAGGTAACTAGATCAAACAATTTAGTAACCAACACTATGTATGTAATATAATACCGAGTATAATACATTAACAAGTAGATAAGTAACAAATAAAAACAATAATACAACTAAACTGAATACAACATACTTACTTAACAGAAATTTAAAGTATTTTGAAATTATAGTAAAACAGATAAAACCAAAATGGTAAAAATATTATGGCAATTTACAATAATACTTAAAACTGTCCCTGTTAGATATATTCCTGTTGCAAGAGACGTACTGATTTCCCCCATATAGATAAGATTTAACAAAGCTCACAGTGCTGGGATGGAAATTGTAAAAATAAAATTTCTGCAATAGAATATCAAAGGACACACAATCAAAAGCCTTTGTCAAATCAAAAAAAAAGGGGCATAGCTGTCCAATACACCCTCCAGACCATCCACTACATACTGTGTCAATCTATTTATTGTTAGAGTGACTTGATTAAAAGCTTAATGCAGATGGAAATACACTATCAGAAATACAGTCATTAAAAAGATAATACATTCCAAGAGTTAGAAACAATCCTCACGAATTCATTTACTGAATAATAGTAAATTTTGCTTAGCGGAAAAGCTTTAACTGCTATCTTAAAGATTATAATATTTTCTGTGCATTCTATCCTGTTCTTCTTAGAAGTTACAAATTATAGAGATACAGAGAAATTATGTAAGTAGAGAGGTATAGATATTGTCCGACTAAAATATACTGTTCTTGTAACTTCCTTAAGTAATTGAATACATTTAATATGTACATATAATTTATTTTAAATGTTCCTAATCCGTTTTGATAAACAATACTAGGAATTCATAAAAATATATCTTCACAAGCTACAAAAATTCCATTTTTCCAATAATGCTACAACAGAGGGATTTAAACCCTGAGCAATGTAAATTTTGGACGCTAGATATCAGATAGTTTCACTTACGTTAGTAAATTTTAAACTAGAAACCACTTCACTTTTCATAAATTAATTCTTCCTGGTGTTTTTCTTTATTTGGATTAAGGTTTCATTTTCATTTTAGAATTACTTTAATATTGATTTATTTAACTTTAACTTCCAATCTATATAGGTTATGTATAGATTAAGGTGACAGGTGATGTTAGGAGTTTTCCTATAAATAGATATCTTATACCGGTTGGAATATTAAAACTTATGACGTCACAATAGTCCAAGTTTTAAAAGATTAGTAGTTGGCAGTATTTTGTTCATTGCATTCAACAGAACTTGGTACAAAGAGTTTTGCTAATCTGAATTAAAGTGTGTTTTTTTTCTAAAACGCCAATTTTAATATTTTGTTATCGTAAAAGAGTTCTTATGCGGCGATTAGTACCGAGACTGATGTAATTACGTTCCACAGGGTTTCGCTATTGATTTTTAAATAAGAAAGCTACGTTGTATAAAACAAAATAAAACTGAGAAATGCTTGGACAAGTCAGTTCTTTGAAAAAGATAAACAACTGTACCTTTACCAAATATTTTATATATGGTCTTACCACACATCCCAAACATTTTTTTAATGCGCATGAGAAAACTGCACATAAGAGAAAAAAGAAAACAAAACTTGAAGTGCATGTGTCTCCGTGCTGGAACGCTGCGGCTCTGGCATGCAATACAATATCGAAAATAAACTAAAACAAGAATAAAAATTGTTTTTTAAGTTAAACACATACTTATAGACACCAACAGGCAATAACTGCAAGTTCTTTCTGCTTTCAATTTTATTCAACAATTTCTCTATGTGATATTCCCTGAGTCAAAAGGCAGTTTCATGTTTAGTTTTTTAATATTTCCAGAAACGTTAAAACATGTCACATGGAATATTTGTGGCCACATATGCTATTATTCCGAGTATATAGTTTCCGAGTTATTGCGATTTTTAAAAAAGTTCTAAATTTAACTATTACCTATTATAATTTTATTGATAGTAGTAATACCGTTTTAAAAAGTTTTAAATAACCCGATTCCTAGAAATATATTGACATTAGCCATTTGTTTTTAAATCCTAGAGAAGTTCGTAATTTTATTGTATAAAAACGCTATCCCATTTGTTTGTTCACTTTACTTTATTCTATTTCACTTTTTTTTTGGTTTTACAGCCTTGAGCTGGCAGGACTCTACAGCCGAGACGTTCTACATGGGATGTCGAGCTCTAAAGATCAGAATCATGCTAGCAGATGGTCTGACGCCGGGGCGCGAGGTATAAGGTGGATTAGTACCAGGTTAGCACTAGATTAGGCGCTAGAGCGCGAAGGCATCATCGTTAAAGTTATATTACACTAATAATATAGCTTACGCCGATGGATCTTCTGCTAACCTGTACTGGTCGACATTTAACCTATTTAACAAGACAATGATTGCCAACATTAAACAAAAAATCAAGAAAAACTCCCTGTTAAAAATAGCAATTGACAGATACAATTTTATCCATGTGATTTTTTAGTAATATAAAATCTTAAATAGGAAAATATATGTAATTTTGTTATTTTAATTTTATATTCAAACGTTTTCTTGTAAAAATTACAGAAGGAAACAATTAAAAAGGTGAAACACTGTGTTCATACGATATTAAATTTTGAAAGCATTTATCTCAAACATGAGACGCCGCCAAAAGAATATTACTTCGGATCGTTATCAGAGTCTAAAAATCTAGTGGTATACCAAAAATCATCGAAATCGGCGGGTTATAATAGTTGGGTTTAACTATCAGACTCATTGTCTGAAACGGCAATCACGATCCAAAACCAAATATCCTTTAAAGGAATAGTTAGTGATAGTCAGCCTTTCGTAACACCCCGTGGAAGGCAGGCCTCTGTGTTTTCAGCATAAGTGATTCTACGTGTTCGGTTTTGCTACTTTGTTTAGCGGCAGGATGGGAGATTTAACTGCTCAGTGTGTAAACTAACGTCCCCGTTAGGGACTGAGCAGATGCTGTAAACGTGTGAGGCCTAACTAGTTGTTCCTGCATTTTATCATGCTCGTCTGCCCAGTTCTACATAGAATATTAACGTAATGGCCGCTATGAGGTTGGAGTAGGAGGGATGAGGAGATAACTTTAAAGAAAAGGTCATCTCGTGATACCAGTAGAAATCGCAAACTCGCATTTCAATAATTTAAAAAAAGACAGAGTAATTCAAAAAGATATTTGTAAGAATCAGGCTATTCCGGGAACTTAGAGCCCGCCATCCGGACAACCCACCGATAACGTCGCCAAACCAGAATAAGGTATAAATCATCTAGGAGAGTCATCCCAGCTCTGACTAAGCCCCGAACGAAGAGCAATCTGGCAAATGAACTACTATTCATATCAAGAGGAAGGTTTTTGACAGTCTGACAGTTCGTAAAAGAGCCGGGAATTGGAGCGATTTGCCGCCTTTTCTGAGGTCCATGTATTTATGGTTAATAAGTGCAAGTTTACTGCTTCAATCCTTCTAGCAGATAGAAACAGAAGTTTCGTCTAATAACACTGTTTATTTTATTAAATTATATCGTATATTAATCTACAATGTTTGAAGCGCGATTGGTGAACAGTGCAACTTTTAAGAAGGTGTTAGATGCTATTAAAGACCTTTTAAATGAGGCATCCTTTGATTGTTCTGAATCTGGTATTCAGCTTCAAGCAATGGACAACTCTCATGTGTCTTTGGTATCTTTAAATCTCAAATCAGATGGCTTTGATAAATATAGATGTGATAGAAATCTAACAATGGGTATGAATCTTGGAAGGTGAGTACTCTGCAAGTCTGTTTTTTTTTTTCAGTATACCTATTCTCTAGGCACCTATAGTGTGTTTGGTTGATTAGCGAAATGTTAAGTAATATATTTGGCAATTAATGTGTAAATGGTTGTGTGCAATAGGTCTGCACTTTAAAGTTTTAATGTAGGTATAATGTATATATCATTATATAAAATTGAGTTAGGTACCCCAGTCAACCTGTATATGTGTACCCATTTAGCCAAATATCATTGGTTTTAATTTTATTTTGTTACCAAAAATTATTAAGGCATTATTTGTAGCTCCTGGTATAATAGAAATTTCATGATATCTTGAAGCTCAGATCTTCTCGAAAATAGATCGTACAGGGCCTCTTATTATGGATAATATTAAATAAGAGTCTGTAGGTCAACAGTGCAAATCTCTATTTTCACTTTTAGAATGGCTTGTGTATTACAATAGGTTGTTCATGGTCTCTTCAATCAATATTAAAAACATACCTTAGACAAGAGTTCTGAAGAATTTGTAATCTGGCTTTAAGTTGTGTTAGAAAGGGGAAGTAGACAACAGCAGTAATCGACATGGCTGAATATCAATGCACTAACAAATTCTACTTCATGTGGCATTCTCTAATCCCTTAAATTTATATAATGTTTCAAGTTTTGAAAAAGCAAATCCGTACATCAAAAGATCCTTAAATAGTAATTCATCAGAACTCACACTGGAAAGACCTACATACAGGATATATAATAACATCACAGTTCCAGGGTTCAAAAAATACTAATGATGCCATGTTTCACATATTTGAAGGCTTGTACCTGAGCTTCAATGATGGAGAGGTTGCTTCAGTAGTGTTCTGTGATTTAACTAAGGCATTCAACTGTGTCTGTCACAGAGTACTGTTGAACAAACTTGAAGTCTATAGTTTCAGGGGAACAATTTTGAAATGGTACAAATCATCCATTTTCTGAATGTAAATTCACCTAGGCATGATATCTCAGCTGGAGTGCTCCAGGGCTTAGTTCTTGGCCCTTCGTTTTTTCTTATCTATGTAAATGATTTACCCTCTGGTATTTCTTATGGACGATGTTCTTCTTTTGCTGATGATACCACAATGATGTAATATTGAATAATATAGTATCTTCTGACCTAATAACCATTAAGAACTGTGTGATGTGAACTACCTTTCTCTTAACATCTCCAAAACGAATATATTAAACTTCAGATGTGAGCTTAATGATGTTTTAATAGCTGGTCAAGCAATTAATAGTCTTCAAAACAATATGTTTCTGGGGTTGGAAACAGATTGAAGTTTGACAATCATGTATTTGCTTTGTGTGCCAAATTGTCCTCTAGTTTGTTTGCTGTTGGGACTGTTAGAACTGAAGTAAATTATACTGTCACACGCAATTTATATTTTTCAATACTTGAATCTCACCTGTGTTATGGCATCTGCTTTTGGGGCTCTTGCTCAAAGTACATTTTTTCAGTTTCGTCTGCAGAAGCGTGCTATTAGATACCTCTGTTGCCTTAAACTGAGTGGCTCATGCAAGCCAGCTTGTATTTCTGAAAAGATCCCTTACCTAGCCATTTATATTTTGGAGAGAGTTTGCTTTATGCATAAAAAAATGTCTACATATATTCATTCCACATCATCTGTAATGACCCACAGTTTTTATATCAATTTACTAATCCCTTTATCAGTATTAGCAAAAAACTATATTTTACAATAGTAAAAAATTATTCAACAAACTGCCAGTTGAGCTTTGCAAAGTAAGAATGTACTCTGCTTTTAGAAAAAAGTTAAAAAATTTCTTGTCACTAAAGCATATTATCGACTTGAAGAGTACCCAAGTGATAATTTTGATTTAAATTGAATTAGTAATTGTTTCCATTTCTCTATCGATAAAAGGTATGTTTTGTTTGTTCTATATTGTGTTGTTGATTTTTTATTTGTATTAATGTTCTTATTCATTCTTGCTAGTTTATATTTCTTTGTTAGTTTTGTTTATTAGTTATTAAGTTTTTATTTGTTCATGGCTGTATCTTTTTCTGTATGCAGCCCTTTTTGCTTGTTTTTATTTATAGATATTTCAATGCATGCAATTCACTATATTTCTAACTAATTTCAAGCTTTGTCGACAACAATTGTTATGTTTATAGACAATAAAGCATATTTTGAGTTAGAGTTTGTTCCTCAGATAACAGCTGATATGTTACAGGGCACTTCCAAAATGTGTATACAATGACTTTATTTAGTTTTTTTTAACAAAACATAATTTTGATGTATTTGTGTTTTAAACATCGGAGTATGTTTTAGTTAGCCCTGGTTAGGCTTTTTTTTTTGATGTGATTAAAAAAGTATATACTCAAACAAGAATTTTTTTTTAAACTACAGTTAAGTTGATCTGTACCCTTAGATTAGGATCTTCTTAGGTTAGAACCAGGTTTGTCAATAAGACTATTACACAGTAAATATAGGTATTCCTTTGAACATATAAGATATTTTCAAATTCAAATTGTTCATGAAAATGGTTAAAAAACCCAAATAATGTTTCTATGGTGAACTAAAAATGTAAATGGGGTGGAAAATAGATGTAAACTAATCATAGATGACATTGACCTCGATAATTCTTGTTAGAAGTTATCTCGAAAGTAGTGTTATTGCATGGTGTTCATATTATTTAGTTTACATCAAACCAGATTGAGAAAAAGTCCTATATTGTATAAAAAAAAGATATTTATAGGAAAAAATAATTATGATGAATTTCACTTAGGTTAAGCCTGTTTGCACTGTTGAAGAGTAGGGTGCTGCTTGTCAGTTATTTATGTTTCAGGAATAATAGAATATTCTTAAATAAGGGAACACTTGTTGAAAATGGCTAGCGTGAAGACATTTTAAAATTTCAATGTTTGTTAATATATGTGATATTTTAATATCTGTTATCTCTATTTACTATATAAAACCATATTAAAAATAACTGTTGTTTTTCTTTTCAGTCTTGGAAAGGTGTTCAGATGTTCTGGTGCAGATGATACAGTCACCATAAAAGCTCAAGATGATGCTGACACAGTAACCTTCATGTTTGAATCGAAAAAACAGGATAAGATTTCAGACTACGAAATGAAATTGATGAATTTAGATCAAGAACATTTAGGAATTCCAGAAACTGAGTTTTCTTGCATAATTAAAATGCCATCTGCTGAATTTGCAAGGATAGTAAGGGATTTATCACAATTTGGAGAATCAATTGTGATCTCTTGCACCAAAGAGGGTGTTAAGTTTTCAACACAAGGTGATATAGGTACTGGCAATGTTAAACTTGCTCAGACAAATAACTTTGACAAAGAAGAAGAATCTGTGATCATTGACTTGCAAGAACCAGTTACTCTAACCTTTGCTTGTCAATACCTTAATTCATTTACAAAAGCAACACCACTAAGTAATCAAGTTACACTCTCGATGTGCGAAAATGTACCATTGGTTGTTGAATATCAAATACCTGATCTAGGTCATTTACGGTACTACCTTGCACCCAAAATTGAAGAAGATGAAAATTAGTTGGAATATGTTTATTTTTAACTTATCTTTATAATTGTTTTATTTAATGTGCTTACTCCTTGAATTAGTTGTTTAAACCTACTCTGTAAAACTATTTTAATATACTCTTTTCTATTAAATATTGTTTTATTGTAGAATTATTTGTAATTAAGCTGGTGAAAGTAGATGTAATATTACGATTTGTTCTATAGTTCGGCAGCATATATTCATTCTTTACTCATAATGTTTTGAGAACCTAGATAATTTGTAATGGAATTTATTTACTAGGGCTTTTTTGTTATAGTTAATTAAATTAAACTCTCAGCTGAACTAATGCACAAAATTTTAGCTTTGAGAAGATTTTTGTTAAATTTACATATTTTGTTAATAATATTTATCAGTATTAGTCATGAGCCCTAATTACTGATTTTTATTTTGGGGAATGTTATTGAGAATCACCTTTATGTAATCTTACAAGATTAGCAATAAATAAATACAATTTTGTATGATTGTGGCTGAATAATTTGCTAGACACACAGTTTTCTTTAATTCTAACAATTTAGAAATCGTACTAACCTTTAAAAAAAAAAAGGTGTATGTCTAAAAAGTAATATAGTAATTGTGTGTGTGTGTTTGTTGAAACGAAATAAAATATATTTAGTGCTGCATATTATGGAAAAGTGAAATAAGACTGTCATCAAGAACTCTTGAAAGCTTATAACACGGAAGACTGCGCTGAAAATCTAGGAAACTTAAGAACACTATTGCCGTTTTCTTTGTGAGAAAAATAACACGAACAAAGGAAAAAAATCACATTTTTGTGAAGTTATATATTTGCAAATAAATTCCCAGGTTCTAAGAACTATTTTTTTGTATATGATGTATAGTATGAAAACAATAAATATTAGCATTAAAATAATTATCTCCTTTTGAACTGAAAGTCTAAGTAAACAAAACTGAAAAGTTTGGCAAATTGGCGATAACGAGATTCTCATCCAGTGTTGCCAACCCCCTTTTCAGAAAATTCTTATATATTTTTAAAATATTCCCCTTTCTCCTTGATAATTTTGAATTTCCTCATACTTCTCAGGGCTAAAATTTAACTAACTAACGCATGGGACTTCCGTAAACGTTTAACGTAAAAACGAAACCTAAAAAGAAAGCAGACATATGTTGTACAAAAAAATGGGTAATAAATTTGGTATTGGAACTAAATACAACCGTGTATAACCTATATTTAAAAACACTATCTAACAAAACACCCAAAAACTCAAAAAATTAAGTTTGACGTAACGTAAAGTAAATAGCCGAAAAAAATGACGATTTGCATTGTGTTCCGTGTGCTTATTTTTCATTAATTGTTAGAAGCAGTGATGCCAGATGAATAAAAATAAAAATCCCTTGACGAAAGCAAAAAAATCCTCAGAATTCCCTACGTTTTTTAACATTATTTTATATTATATGCAATGAGTTAAAGGTTTATTTTTTACTATTTATCAAAAATCGATAAATATAATCCACAGTTTTGTATTCCAACAAACAAAATTAAAATTTTAACTGCGGATTAAAAGGTCTATAATCTGGAAAATGTAATACCTCTAAATTAATAATTTACAATCAACTGAAATATAATCAAAAGGAAATATTTAGTACTTTGTTTTTATTATTTAAATCAACTGCGATCATTTTGTTACAAACTTGTGGAAAACATGTTAAATAACCTGATCTGTTTAATCTTAATGTAATATCAGGCATAAGAAACGTCCTGGAATTAAAAAACATATCACCTTAAGGAATCATTCCTGCATATCAGTTGCAGTTATAATTAGAAATTGCAGACTTCTTTTTCTAACTGATAATTGAATATTTGTAGGTAATTGTTAGCAAAAAATTGCAAAGCCTTGCAACAAGTAACAAGTTAAAACTATCCCTTAATGCAATTTTTTTAGATGGGAGAAAAATCTCATACAAAAAATAAACAGTATTGTCAATCGGTTTGAATAATAAACACCTCCGGACCGTAAATGGTTTAAATCTTGTTTCTATATACTGAGAGCGTTAACAGCAATCGACGGTATGCATTCGGCGAGGTTCAATACATTTTTGGCCTTAACTTCCAAAACATCGGGCAAGTGCAATTTCTTGGTTAAACAAAATTGACTTAGTAAATGCCAAAAATTGTAAAAATCATATGCGGAGCACAAAATGAAAAACCCTAAATTAGGAACAATATTTTTTCCCTGACGGTTGAAAAGTCTCTAGAACTAAGAAAAAAAATCCCTGACCTGGCATCACTGTTGGGTAATTCTATTTCAGGTTATGTTCCTTTAGTTTCTTCTTTACTACTTTTTCAATATAAAGTAGGCTGCCACTTCTTTGCTCTCAGTGCCATCCTCCAACTCAATAAGTTACAATTTTGGGTTAACAAGTAAGAAGCTCTTTGCAACTTGCCAATCTTAAAAATTAAATGTCTAACTGATTCGACAGAAGTTAATATGTATTAACCACTGTTACAACTTTTGACAGTAAATTGGTATGTAGAAGGTTAGCAAACAAATAGCACAATGAAAGGGAAATTAGGACTCTTCCCGCTCTCAGGTAGCTATAAACATATAAAATGTTACCCCGAATAATTAAGGATAGGTATATAACAGAAAGGATATGCTGAAGGTTATATTTTAATTTTGCTGTGAATGATAAATTTGATGACTGATTTTATATTTCTGCAACTGATATTTGTCAAAACTGATTGGATAACTATTCGTGTTCTTTAGTCAGTTCTAATTCTAATTATGATTGTAATGTGTCTCCTACCTATATATGTTATGTTACCATGTTTTTTTAAGAAAATAATCTTTGTATATTTTTATAACAATTACTGATATTCTCCTAATTGATCTGCCAAAAGTAAGCAAATTTGTTTCTTTTTTTTACATCAGCTCTGAAATTTTTTGAAGCAACAAGTTGTTTATTCGTTTGACATGGCCTTCACCTATAGGTATACGGCCAGGCCTAATTATTAATCGTGGATGTTAGAGACTGGTCGGGTAATGCGACCCTGTGCGATCATCCACTTTTTTGTTCAGACGTAACATAGAGGGGAGATATAAGAGTGCGCGGAACGGGTGACTAGAATCACCCTTCGGGGTGGGGGAAGGAATATACGTCTGGGGAATGTCAGCCAGACCGGTCCTACAGTTTGCCGAAGAGTCCGAACCTCGGCCATCTCCTCCACCTGAGAGGGTATGTGATAGCGGGGAGTGTAAATTTACCCCAAACTACCACGGAAACATTCGGTTCCCCCCAAACTGCCTATCGGTGTGAATTGAAAAGCCGTGCATCCACCTAGGATTCGAATCCTGCCAGACCAACTTCGGTGTAAACCTAAAGCTTTACGCTCTCGGCCACCGGCTGACTTGAAGCAACAAGAACAGAAGATTGTTAAAGTGACCATTCGTCTCTCATTTTCATTGAAAAGTATACCCCGTTTGTCGTGTCCCCCCATTAAAGAACAACCTCTAAAGTTGGCAAAATTTAAAGATATTAGTTTTCATGCTATTTGAAAATATTCCATTTAATTCAATTAACCTTTTAATCTACTTTTATTCAGGCAATCGTAACCATAATCCTCTTTTAACCACAGGCCGTTATGTACCAGTAACCCTTGTTCCTTGTTATTTAACCGTCTACAGCTTCACCATTTCGAAGCTAAATTAGGTTAATAATTTAATCATCATATGTAACATTTTGCTACAGTAGAGGAACTTTTATTCTGAGATAACTGTGTAGAAAAATTTATGATCCACTGTCGACCACCTTACCATACTGGATAGCAGTGATGTTACTTCTGCATTTTCATTAAGTAACATTGGTGAAGTCATTGAAATTATCATCGCCAACGAACTATATAAACAATGTTTCTTACATTTTGGTGGACGCACACGCGCCTTGGGTAGTGGGCTAGGCTTGCGTTACATGAGTTCTATATCCGTCGGGTGATGTTTTTTTATCAAACCTATAATTATGTTTTAAATATCGAACTGTTTTAGCGAGTTCTTTTTGTTGCGTTGACACAAAAATGTATTTATAATAAAACAATACGTCTCAATATTACTTGGGGATTAATATTTCAGCCGATACGAAACGGGTATTTCGTCTCGGCAGTGTACCATATGTCAGCCGGGATTGGTACCAATCGCATGGACACCGGAGCTGGAAAGTTAGTCACGCTATATTTTGATTCTAAATTTGTAGGTTAGGTCGTGTAGTAAAAGAAGAAAAAAGCAAACCGAAGAAACCAATATTTTTAAAAATTATTTTATTTTTAAATATTTCTTGTATCCCAATACAGAAAGACAATATAGTCAAATTATGTTTTTATTTGTATTTATTTATATTGTGTTTCATTATCTAAACTTGAGTTTGCTATGATTATGGCGGTTGATGTTTATTAAGTTGTTTTGTGTTCGTTATGCGTTGTAAACATGTAAGAATATTTTTAATCCTTATTGTTCTTTGTTTAATTTGGTTTAAATCTTTTAATTATATTTTTAATTTTACACACGACACATCCACAAAAGTTTATCTTAATTCTTCAAAAGTAACCAAATTTCTTGTTAGTGAGTTGATTACTATAGTTGTCAGACAGTTTGAATTATATGAAAATGATGTTACCTTAACGGTTTTGTCATTTAAAGGCGTATTTCCTGATTGCATGATTTGGATTGTGTGCAACGAAGTACCTTACCCACCTTTGGATATAGATCTGACCAATAATTCACTGTCGAATATAAAATTGTACAATTTGTCTCCGAGTTTAAGACATAAAGAAAGTCTTTTATCTCAGATCAAAACAAAGTATGTGTTATTAATTCCTGATTCTGTTCGAATAACATCTCAGCGACCTATAGAATTTATGATTGAAACATTAGAAAAGAACCACTATACTATTGTTGCTAGTCCTGTGGGTGGTGATATTAAAAATTTAAAGTGTTTAAGAGTTAATGTTAATCAGAGAGAGTGGACACTGAAGTATAACGTAATTAAGGGCACTGAATGTGATGCAGTGTCTGGAAAACATCTTATGTTGTTGAAAAAAGATATATTATTCCAGTTATTTGATCCTTTGCTTGAACCATTTCCTCAGTCATTGTATGTTCAAACTGCAGTTCAAAATATAAAGGTATGTATTGGAGTTTAATGTTATATTGTTAGCTTAATCGGTGAAAAGTGTAATTCCATTTTTGCAAATTTTGTCAAGAGGCATACAGTTCTATTCAGAGAAAAGTACAACTCTTATAAATTGTTTTCATCTCATTTGTAACAACTGACATTTTTTACATTGTCACTAGAGGTTATAATATGCCAAACATTCAAAACATGAGTGCTAGGGCTGTTTCGAGGGGTCCAGCCGCCTTTGTGCCAAAATTCAACTGCTCTAAAAAAATACAAAAATAAATATTTCATACTATATGTGCTATATTTTATTCAATTTTAAGTTATATCTGAATAAAACTCAAAAACAAGTGTAACTCTTAAACCAGTAATTCATGAAAATGTAATGTAACGACAACATAAAATACTAAAAAAGTATTTTCCTAACCTTGCAAATTCATCAATTAGATTTAAATGGTCTTTTTACAAATATCATTCTCTGTTGAAATAATGAATTTTAATCCCTTCAGGGTAGACTTTCAAAAGAATCATTTTAAAATCTCATTTAGTTGATGAGATATTGTAGAAAAACTAAACTACTATTTTACATGTTTTTATGCCTTAATGGTGGATTATTAAGTCATTGACCAAAGAATCTTAAAATCTTCTTTAAAATTTATTTAAAGAAGATTGTTAAAATGTAAAAATATATTTGACATAGTTCCGGATGGAATTTCAAAAATTCGGAATCTGATTTTTAAATAAATATTTTTGAAAGCTGTGGTCAGAAGTGTCATTTAAAAAACTCATTTATTACATAGTGATCGTAAAGAGAACAAATTATTTTTTACACCCTTAAAGGTGTAATTTAGAATATTATGGAATCCAGTAATTGAAGGGAAATATAAAATTAAATATGTTTCACCAAACAAAAAATCAAAATCAAGTAAGTGTTTACCAGTTTCATAAAGCAAATTTCATCAATCTAAATATTTTTTGCAAGCAGTCCGACAGAACTTTCTTATTATGTGAACCTGATATTAACAGAATAGTTGAACGATTCTATAATAATAATAATAATAATAATATTAATATTTTATTAGTCCAAAGGGTCACAAACAATGACAATGGGTTCATCATAAAATTCACTTAAAACTAATCTATTAAAAAAATATCACAAAGCTTACAACAATTATACTCGACATGTTTACGAAGTACAGTAAGATCACAATTCAGAGGAAGTAGATATACAGACAATGTTAATATTACCTTACATTTAGACAAATTTACATATTACATGTAACATTACAACAATATGAATACAGACAATTTCAGGTATTTTATTGCTCCAGAAACTCTTTGAGTGTGTAGTACACTTTTTCTACTAGTTAGCTAGTCAGTCTCTTCCTAAATTGGATCGTGGTATTTGCTTCCTTAATATTATTTGGGAGTTTGTTGTAGATTTGAATACACACATAATAGGGGTATTTTTCATAAAATCTTGATCTATGTATTGGTACTGTGAGTTCATTTCTACTTCTGGTTGGATACTGGTGATATAGAGAATTTCTTGGGAATTTTTCTTGGTTATTCTGAACATACATTGCACACTTTAGTATATATATTGAGTAGAGAGTTAGGATATTTTTGTTTTGAATATTTCTCTGCAAGACTTCATGGGTTTTAAGTTAAAGATTAATCATTACAATCCTTTTCTGTGCGACAAAGATGCAGTTTATATTAACAGATTGTCCCCAAAGCATTGTATTGTAGCTCAGATGGGAGTGTGCAAGTGCATAGTATGTCATCATTAAAGTTTCAATAGGAACACTTTGCTTTAGCCTAGGGAGAGCAAAGTATGCCTTGTTTAGTTTGCTGGAAACATGATCAAGTTGTTTCTCTCATGAGAGTCTCGAGTCGACATATGATCCCAAAAAATTAACTACTTGTTCTCCCTCATCTATGATTGGTGTTTTTGGTGCTGACTTATGGAATGATATAGTGATGTTCTTGTTTCTGTTTAGTACAAGCTGATTTGAAAAGCACCATTGATTTATGTTCTTCATCACTTAGTCAACCTTGGACTGAAGTTTTTTTCTCATTTGTCGCAGAGATGGCCGCAGTGGCGTCGTCGGCGATTTTTATGGTTATTTCAGGCATGCACAGGTCATGGGGTTTTATTTCAGGGTATCAATAGTTGTGTCCCCAAGAAGAGCGTAGCTGACTGTAAATATCCCAAATGGTTTGACGTTCCCTTAAGAAGGCTTATTGGGCAAAAGAATTGCCTATACAAAATATATAAAAGGACTGATAAACCACTTTTCAAAACTACTTAGTGACATTGGTTGAGGTTGGCAAACAGATCGATGTTATTTACACAAGGCTTTTGACAGTGTTTGCCATCAGCTTCTATTATGGAAACTACAGCAAATTGGTTTTTGTGGAAAATGTCTTGAGTGGATCAAATCATATCTATTTAATCGTCACCAGCAAGTCAACATATGTGGTTCAGTTTCCAGGGAGGTTCTTGTGCCATCAGGTGTCCTGCAGGGTTTGCATGTTGGTCCGGTTCTCTTTCTGCTCTTTATAAATGATATAGTATCTTATTTCGAATTTTCTAACTGTCTTTTATGTGTAGATGAATTAAAATTCTTTTCACCAGTCTCCTCAGGCTCCAATCCCTCTGCAGTCTGACATTGAAAGGCTCGTCAAATGGTGAAACACTAATTATCTCTCTCTTAATTAACAATAAGTTAGACCTACTCTTGTATAGACAAATTTTAAAATTCTTCTTATCTTGTTTTACTGTTTTTTCTATGTACTGTTTTATCCTCATGTATGCTGTATACTATGTATATAGGTATGTAGTTGTAAATTTTAAATCTTCTTTTGATCTATTTTACCTAACTTGAGTAGTCATTATAGTATTTTTATTATTAAGGGTTATACATTTAAAGCAGTTCTAAACTGTTTGTCTCAGAGATGAGACTTGTCTTTTTTGTTTACACATCTGACATGTTTTTAAGTAAATTATGGGTACATATTTCTATGCTGGAATTTTAATTGAAGGTATTTTGCTTTTTATTCTAAATGTTTGTCTTGGGCAAAGTCATAAATTATTTCTGTTTAATTTAGTAGAGGTACTAGACGACCCCCCTCATTATCTATTTAGATATATGTATCTATATTTATATTTTTATTTATTGTTGTTTTTGTCTATTTTTATATTTGTTTATGTTTCATGTTTATCATTAATTATTTTATATTGGATTGGGTTGAAAAGATACCATTCCAATAATATATTGTCATGTCTTTTTTGTTATGTGACCTATTATAAAAACTTGGGACATTTTTTTTTAGTATTTTAGTCTTATTGAATTTTACTCTTGTAAATTTTACTTTCTTTTATACAGCTTTGTCAATGAGATACATTTCTTGAGACAATAAAGCATTTTTTGATTGATTTTTATTAACATCTCGAAATTGTAAACTAGTAAAAACTGTTTTCACAAACATTAGTCCCATACCTTCCATCTGCTTCATAGATAACGTAAGTCTTCAAGTTGTTAGTTCTTTCACGGACCTAGGCATTATTTTTTATGAAAATTTTTTAATCTGCATATTGATAAAATTTTACTAAAGGGTTTTACTACTGGGTTTTATAAAGTGACATACGAAACACGAAACTGATATCAAAGCAATTGGGTGTCTCTATAACCCATTGGTTCGTAGCATTCTAGAATATTGTTATACAATATGGAGTCCATTATACCAGTGTCAAATCGACAGAATTGGAAGGGTGCAAAATAGGTTTGTAAAATACCACTTACATAAATTTAATTTCCCATATAAAATCAAGGTCTGTCATCTAATAGTAGAGCTCTTCTTTGCGGCCTTCAAACCCTGGAATTTAGAAAATAGAAGGTACTTTTGGTCTTTTTGCACAAATTGGTCAATGGGGGGATTGACTATGAAGTGCTGCTGGGATCAGTCCCGTTTTTAGTTTGTATTAGGAGAACAAGACAATCACAGAAAATCTTTCTCCTTGTTGGTAATTTTTGTTTGCTGATCTGACATATTTTTCTTAGAGTTATTGACTTCATTATTTATTTATTTGACGTTATTTCAGAATTCGTACCATATATGTATATATATATATATATATATATATATATATTTTGGTCTCGTTTCTCGACAAAATGGTGAAGGAGTATCCTTACCGTTACTGGTTTCGTATACCTTTTACGACCAAGAACCGCACAGAAATTGAAATTTCTGTTTCTCTTTTTATATATATATATTGATATATATATATATATATATATATATATATATATTGATATATATATATATTTATATGTATATATATATTGATATATATATATATTTATATGTATATATATACAGGGTGCGGCAAAAGTCAGTTTACGCTGTCGAAATACGCACATGCGGACTTCTTTCCGTCCCAAAACTGTAACCACAGAAGAAAACATGCAGGTAGTTGCTCAAGCTTTCATCGAGGCACCATGAAGTCTGTTTTAATTGTTTCGTCTCTTGATTAGAGATTTCGGATCGCAGTTTACGTATGTTAAAAACCATGAAGATACGTTGTTATCGACCACGTTTGCTGCATGCGTTAATGAGGATATTTCGCAGGCTTGATTTCTGCGAGTGGTACAGTGGGTGCGCCGAAGACGACGCTAATTTTTACCGATCTATTCTTTGGTCCGATGAAGCGCAATTCAAAATGATACGGTCGAATCAACCGACACAACTCCGTACTGGGCCTCAGAAAACCCTCTTTTTATTTTTGTTTTGTACTGTAACCATTCAAGAAGAGCTAAATGTTCCTGGTATAACTGTATGGGGTGGAGTGTATGCGGGTGGTCTCGTAGGGCCATATTTTTTTGATGGGACGGTAAATTCAGACAATTATCTGAACCTTATAATCGATTTAAATGGCGAACTAGAAAATAATCCTCTCTATAGAATATATCCGATACTTTCAGCAGGATGGCGCTCCGCCTCATAACGCCTTACAAGTTCGTGATTTTCTTAATGACCAATTTGGAGACTGGATAGGGAGGAGAGGCAAAATTGAATGGCCTGCGCGCTCACCGGACCTAACGCCGTGTGACTTCGCTTTGTGGGGCGTACTATAAAAATAAAGTGTTTGCCACCCAAATACGGGATATACAACACTTAAAAGAGAGGATTGAAGAGGAGTTTGAAGCTCTTATGTAACAGGAGTTCTGTAGAAAGACGTGTTTTACAGTGCTTAAGCGATGTCATAAATGCATTGATGAAGGTGGCTTACAGTTTGAGCACAAAATGTAGGGCATAAACTTTATTTTGTATTATTATTTAAGCTCTTTTTATATTAAACAAAATTTGGCATCTCATCATTGTTTTTGTTAATTTGAAAATGAGTTAACTTATTTTTTTCCCAAGGTTTGCATCCCATCATTGTGTGTTTGCGTTATTATGCAAATTGGTAAACTGACTTTTGCCGCACCCTGTATATATATTGATATATATATATATATATATATATATATATATATTATATATATATATATATATATATGTATATATATATATATTATATATATATATATATATATGTATATATATATATATTGATATATATATATATATATATATATATATATATATATATATATATATATATATATATATATATATATATATATATATATATATATATATATATATATATATATATATATATATATATATATATATATATATATATATATATATATATATATATATATATATATATATATATATATATATATATATATATATATATATATATATATATATATATATATATATATATATATATATATATATATATATATATATATATATATATTGATATATATATATATATATATATATATATATATATATACATATATATATATATATATATATATATATATATATATATATATATGACAGTAGCATAATATGAAAATGGTTATCAATTATCATTGTTTTCATTCAGTAAATTTCTTTTGTAGAAATTTGATGTTATAATGAATAACAGATAATTAAAATGAACTGCAACCGTGGTAGAAATATTGTCGATTTATTTATTAATTAGTTATTGGATTAAATGTTGTATTGCTTGTTTTTTTTAGGTGAATATTGTAAAAGCGAATTCTTTACACAATGGAAAAATTATTTTAAAGTCACATCAAAGCCAACTAAAGAAGAAACATTCTGATCAAGAGCATCAAAAGGATTTCTATAAGAAGTTTAAAATTAAACAAGTTATACGTGAAACGGGAGCCACGGAATGGTACGGATGCAACAAAGACACCCCAAGATGTTTTGGGGTCGTTATGGATTCTACTCCTTCGTATCTGTATGAGAAAAAATGGACGCCTCCTTGTTGCATGTCTAACTTGAAGAAAACTGCCCGACACGTTTTCTCGATACTAGACGAGGCTGGGGTGAGGTATTGGTTAGAAGCCGGAAGTTTATTGGGAGCCATGCGGAGCGGCGATATTTTACCTTGGGACTATAATGTAGATATAGGATTTGTTAGGGAAGATTTAAATAGATGTAAGTGGTTAAAAAAGGCACAAAGCAAGCCTGTTGTTGATAAGAAAGGTTTTTTATGGGAGAAGGCAACCGAGGGCAACTTATTTAAAGTAAGTTTCAGCAAAGTTAACAAAATTCATGTAAATCTATTTCCATTTTACTCTAAAAACGGCTCCATGGTAAAAGATTCTTGGTTCACTAGTCACAAAAATATGGAATTCGTAGAATCATTTTTACATCCCATGTCCAGTATTGATTTTATTGGGCGCAGTGTTCCCTGCCCAAATAATATTAGAGATTTCTTAGAATTTAAATATGGCAAAGGTTCTATTGAAAATCCAGAGTATCCTGAGCCAGACAAAGTTAGATTTCCATAATTGTATAAAAAAATGTCCTTAAGATTGTTCAAATTAATATTGTAGATTGTGATTTTCAAGTTATATATTCTATATATAATTATTTATTTGGTGCAATATAAATTTACTCTAGTACACATTTTACATTGTCAGTTGAAAGAAAATAAATCTTCTGAGGCTTAGTTTTCACTTACTATTTAAATTAAAAAAGTTTGTCATTTGAAAAAAGCTTTTATAAAGTTTTCTATTCTTAGCTGAAGGTGTGGTCTAGCTCAGTGGCGGTTATTCAGGTGAAGCAGGTGAAGTGCTACTTCACCAGGAAAAATAAACAAGCAAATATCTAACTATATTTATTATATATTTCTTAAAATTTTAATTTTTACATTAATTTATTCACCTAATCAGCAAAAAATAAACTGTACATCTCGAATAAAATTTTACTTGACCGTTGGCGGCATGTCTTTTTAAAACTTTCAATCGAACTTTATTATAACAACTTTAACAGTGGCGCAAACCACTTTGACTTTGCTGGAGGTGCTATGTTTAGTTTACGATTTTCCTACTATGTTGCCATGACAACGCGTATCCGATGGCGTCGAGCCTAGCGCCTGGCCTAGAGCCTAACGAGTGAGTTTGGATATTGAAGCGTGGCACTGCATGTTCTCAGCATACTTTTCATAAGATGGTACGTAACCACTGAGTGCTAACCACAAGCATGATGACATATGAACGTCAGTTAGTCGATTGCGATATTTTGACTTAATTATCTTCATTTCAGAAAATGCAGACTCGCACAAGTAAGTTGACCCAAATATTGCTGTCAGTTGAAGGGCGATTTGCCTTAGATTCGGATATTTATCTTCAGATATAAAACACCAGAAATTTGTATCAGATGCTGTAGCTTTGAGATGTATATCTGATATAATCTGTACCAACTCATGTTGAACATGAGTTCATATTAAACTGACTTGCTATTTCAGTAGCTAATTCCTCAATGTTTTTACATGAAAAAGGATAACTCAAATGGTGCTACATTTGCCAATTTACTACAATCATAAAAACGCATTTCGAATTGTCCCAAAATATTTGATAATTCAGCCTCATACGTATCATAATTCAACTGAGGAATCCTTGCTTTCAAAGACGGAAAATGTTTCAGATCCTTTCTTTTCAGTTGATCTATCATAAGTTGCAATTTACTTTTGAATGCGTTTACTGCGCTAATCATCTCAATAACAGTTTTTCCTTTACCTTGAAGCTCCAAGTTAATGGTGTTTAAGTGCATTGTGATGTCAGTCAAAAATGCCAAATCAGTCAGCCATTTTTCCTTTTTCAACATCTGAGTGTCATCATCTCTTTCGTCTAGAAAAGCTGTTATTTCGGGCAATAATTCTTGAAACCTTTCTAGGAATTTTCCGCGACTCAACCACCTGACGTCCGTGTGAAGAACTAAATCAGTGTGTTCAACTGACTCCCTATCTTCCAGCTGCAACTTAAAGAGCCGCCATTGCAAGCTACGTGCATGGATGGAATTCACAATTTTTGTCACAATGCCCATAATTTCTTCAGTGTTTAAAACTTTTGAACACAAAACTTGTTGAGTATAATGCAATGAATTGAAAAAAATGAAGGGAAATCTTCATTAGCTCGACACAATGCCACAAAACCGTTTTTGTTTCCAGTCATTGCTGGTGCTCCATCGGTTGTACATGCACACTAATTTATATATTGGTAGCTTGTAGTTTTTTACAAAATTGAAGAAAACGTCATATATATCTTCGCCATGGGTCTTCCTCTTCAGAGGAATGATTGTCAAAAATTCTTCCTTAGCCAACATGTCATTGAATACCATCCGAATAAAAATACACAGCTGGGCAGTGTCTGTCATATCGGTGGATTCGTCGAACTGTAAAGAAAAGTTTGTACATTCAATGATATCATTTTTTAGTTTATCTGCCATGTCCTGACTCATGACTTCAATACGCCTTGTGACAGTCGGACGAGATAACTGAAGTTCTCTAATAGCAGACATGATTTCTGTTTTATTTTTAAAATCTCCAAATAAAGTCTCACCCGCTTCAGTAAATGCTTCCCCCACAACCGATCCATCTTCGAATGGTTTCTTGTGTTTCGCCAATATATGAGATATTTTAAATGACGCGATCGTAGCAGCTTTTGATTGGTTGGCTGATCTTGCGAACATGTTTTGTTCTTTTTTCAAACAAGATATCAAATCACGTACTTTTCGTTTTCTTAATTCTCTCTGTGGCGGAAAATCCTTTTCATAGTTTTTATGAACCGTTTTATGATGTCTCTCTAAGTTACCACGCTTAGGTATTGCAACTGACGCACGACAAATAAGACAAATGCACTTATCCTTCACCATACAAAACAAAAATTCTTCCTTCCAATCGTTATTAAAATGATACGTTTTAGATTCCTTCGCTGCATTTGGTACTATTTAATAATAAACTTTATATTGACGTAGTATTGCCTTCAAGTTGCAATTCAGAATGACCCCAATTCCTGCAGGCGCAACATTTATATCGGCATGAACGAAAGTCTCGAATGTTCCCGTTAAACGCGCCGCCCGAAATTTCTAGAAAACCGGCAAGAATAAAAAACGCGGCTTTTCTTTGACAAGTACCGCGCGTTCCTTTGATAAAGCCGCCTTTTGCCGCTAGCAGAGTATTATTTTATTACGTAATACATTTTTGTAGTTTAGTTAAGTACCTACTTATTAAAAAAAATTTTCTTCTCGAGATCTACTCAAAAAGCACTCGCGATCGACCGTTTGAGCACCACTGGGTTGTGTCTTTCTTCAAAACCTCTTTAAATGTAAATAAGTACAATTTGCTACAAAGTTTAATCATATCTTGCAATTAATACTGTTCTTTAAGTTTCAGAAAATAAAAGAAAACAACATTAAAACTAAGGCCATTTAAGATTTATGTATACAAAGTTCACTGATTATTTTATTTGTTTATTGAAATTTAACATTTTGTACCAAGATGAGAGGATTTAAAAAAACAAACTACATGTATCAATTTTTACGTTTACTTTCACATGTTTCGCATTCATTTCTTTCGTTTCTTGATATTTGTAGGAACTTCCTACAGGAAGCACCTGTACAGAGTGGTCCAATAATAGAGGACGCCGGCTGTAACTCGGGAACCGTTAATGACAGAACTTAAGGAAAAAAAATACTTATGGGTAATTTGGCCAAGGAAATCGCTCTAAATGATTTTCAAGTTTGAACGTCGGCCGTTAGGGGGCGTACCAACAACTCAAAAGTGTAAATGCCAATTTCCTCTTAAATTTCCCTAATTGAGGTGTGTTGAAAATATATGCATTATATTCTTCAACCAATAAAAAAGTGCGTAATTGGTTGACGAATACAATGCTTATATTTTCAACATAATTCAATTATGGAAATTTAAGAGAAAATTGGCATTTAAATTAAAAATTTATATTTTACTTAAAAAATTGAATTGTGATATATTTATTTAGAAACTGTAATCGTAAATCGTAAATTAGATTTAATCAGTATTGATTATAGTTCAGTAGTATCAGTATTTGGGATTGATCCTATAACGAACTTTAAAGCAACGATTTAAACGATTTTTTTTTCTATTTAAAATTGGTATTCTCTTCTCCGATCACAGGACACAATAACGTATAAAAAAGCAAATTTTCCTGAGGTTGCAACATAATCGGTACAGCGGGCTGCACAAAACTTAATTGTTGTTTAGAATAGTTAACCGTGCTTTCAGATTTGACAAGCTGCTTATACAAATCTAGGAACTTGCTGTCAAATTTAACATTCCGTTAAACATTCTAAACTTTAATTGAGCTTTCTGCAACCGGCCGTTAATCTAAAGTTTTCGCCAAATAAAGTAGGATAGGGAAAATATTAATGACGTCATGTATATGTCGGGTTTAGTTAACCAAGTCTAAACTGATCGGGAGCAGGTGATGTTTGATTATGTTATGAAAATGAAATGCAACATGGTGTTTTATGGTTGAAAACACGTGCTCTTTCTTGATATATTTATTGTAATTGTTAAGAAAAATCCATTTTGTGTGTCTAAAGCACGTTTCACTGGAATATACTATACCGGGTGTCAACAAATCTATTAGATAGGCCACAACTTGTAATATAACATAACACTCTGTATATTTTTACATTTTTGGATTCCTGAGACAATTCTGAATCAGAATGTGACATTTTAAAAACTTTTTACGCCTACTTGATTTTTTTATATGAAATGAGAGTAGACAATTTTCAAGAAAGGTTTGGTGTCAATGTCTGGGCTGGTGTCGTTGGTAAAAGAATAATTGGGCCAATTTTATTTCAAGGCCAATTAACAAGGGTTATGTACTTAGGCTTTCTCCAAAATTAAATTGAGCAACATCTTAATGATCTACCTTTAGAAGTTTTACGTCGAATTTACTTCCGGCAGGATGGAGCTCCGCCTTACCATACCAGAGAAGTTATTAATTATTTAATTCAATGTTCCCTATTTCTTTATTTGGGGATATGTTAAAGAAAGAGTCTATGTAACAACCCCAGCCACTCTTGAAATCTTAAAAAAAAGGATTGTACGTGTATTTAGAGGTATTACGCCTCAAATGCTGCACAACGTGTTGAGAGAAGCAATCGAACGAGCAGAAATGTGTCGTGAACGAGGAGGAATGCACTTTGAACAACTACAGAGTGAACTCGAATATTGTGCTTTTACATTGTACAGCGTTATTGCAGTTAGTTGAAGTTATATTTTTGTTTAATACTCTGAACTATTTGTTAGCCAAAGATGCAGATTTGCACGCCTAAATTTATTGACGATATCTGAAGAGGGGCAGCAGAAAACTATAAAAATGCGGTTCCGAGCGTTAGGCGCATAGGCGTGCGTTCTTTTCTTCAACAGAGATAGGCTGGGCAGACTTTCCGTGACATGACGCATAGATAGATCCAACGTAAGTAATATTGATCAACCAACTCACAATTAAAAATCCTACTTAATATCCAGCATGGATATCCATGGCACTGACTAATAGACTCGTTGACACCCGGTATATTGTTTATACTTTATATGATTTATTGACTTATTTATTGTAGTTATTGTTAAAAATTCACTATATCAATAAATGTCTTATTTCATTGTATATAAAAAAGAAACCGTTTCATACTACTAGAAAACTATGAAAATAATTTAGAAGTGTAGCCTATTTTTTCGCGAACAAAACCAGGTTCTTCACTGATTAAGGTGAAGGGGGCAGGGGAAACAAGTTGACGTCAGTTATGTTAAACAAGTTAATCTTGCTTACTCACTCTCATTAGTTATTGCGAAAAAAGGGTGTGTGTGTATATTCGATGGTGGATCTACCAAAGGCACCATAGTTTCACCAATGTGTTTTTATATTTATGTTGGTTGATTTCTGATGCCATCAATCAGTGTTTATATTCATAAACTGTTTGTGGTGGGTCCACTGATTTGGTGGATGATTAAGGAAGGAGAAATGTCAAACCAAAGGCAACTTATCCACAACTTATTAATATTTGTTCTTAATTCGCTGTGAGTTGTACAGGGTGTCCGGATTTGGTTGCAAAAGCAGGGTATCTCGCTTATTTTTAAAGATAGAACCTTGCGGTTTTCACGAACCTGAACAAATTTTTTGTGAAACTCATGAAGCCGTAAACAAAATTTTCATAGCCTTCTTCGTTTATGAGATACAGGGCGAAATAGAAAATTTTGCATTTTGGGACCCCCTCGTATCTCGGTTATCCTTTAACTTAACGCAAAGGGAGCTGGATCCAGTGGCGTAGTCATATTTTTCATTTGAGTTGTTATTTTTTAGATACGACCCAAAGTTGTGTTTTTTTAATTGGGACACCCTGTATATTTGTCCAGAAATTGATTTGTCTTTTTAAAAGCTTCTCAAAAATATATAATAGTATGGGTCTATTTTAATAAACAACAACAAAAATCCTAATTTTTATAATTATCATCCCAAATTTTGCAGTAGGCCATGCAAAACGATGCCGTTTTCTTTTGTTTTCTTGGAAGCAAATGACATTTCCCAATTTTGTACGCGTATATAAAATATAGCGCTAGTTTTTTGTATTTATTTATTGTGTAAAAATATATTTGTATTATTATGGAAGAAAACCAAACTTTCGAACATTATACGATATGTTAGCTTGTTTTATATTAAGTATACTCAATAGGCACAATAGTAGATTCTGGTCCCAGGAAAATCAACACCAAATATTTCCCAGAAGACAGCAAGGCAGGTTTGGTCTAAATGTGTCCTGCTTCATATTAGGAACACTTAAAATTTTATATATTTGAGGGAAATCTAACAGCCAATCGCTATATAGAAATTGTAGAGGCAGCTATACCTGAATTCCTTGACGATGTTCCTCTAGCGCAAATTAACGAAATTTATTTTCAACAGGACGGTGCTCCTGCACACAATTCTGGAATGACGAGATTATTTCTGGACAATAATTTTACCAATCAATGGATCGGAACAAATGGACCTATAAGATCGCCCCCTAGGTCCCCAGATTTGTCGATTTTATGTTTCTTTCTATGGGGATATCTGGAAAATAGAATTTACAAAGACCACTATGATAATGTCCAAGATTTAGGAAATGTAATAAGAGAAAATTTTCGCTATTTACAAAATCATCCCGTTATTTTGCTTAATTCCCTAAAACGAATACGAAAATTGTGCGAAGCATGCATAGAACAAAATGGAAATCAGTTTGAACAGTTCTTTTGATTTCCTTGGTTACTGTAGTTCTCATACGACAGTTGATTTTTGCTGAAAGGCTTGTTACATAATAATTTATTACTGTTTTGTTCTTGTGTTACATAAATCTAGGTAGGTGGTACTTTTTTGGTGCGAAATTATCAATACATATTTTGATAAATAGATTTAATTACATATTTATTTTGATTTATTGTTAGGATGTAGCATTGTTAACGACTTTAAATAAAAGGCAGCATTGTTTTGCATGGCCTACTGCAAAATTTGGGATGATAATTATAAAAATTAGGATTTTTGTTAATGTTTATTAAAATAGACCCATACTATTATATATTTTTGAGAAGCTTTTAAAAGGACAAATCAATTTCTGGAAAATAAACAGGGTCTCCCATTTAAAAAAACACAACTTTGGGTCATATCTAAAAAATAACAACTCAAATGAAAAATATGACTACGCCACTGGATCCAGCGTGAAAAACTGCATAAGCCGCAAGTTTTTCCCTTTGCGTTAAGTTAAAGGATAACCGAGATACGAGGGAGGTCCCAAAATGCAAAATTTTCTTTTCGCCCTGTATCTCATAAACGAAGAAGGCTATGTTTACGGCTTCATGAGTTTCACAAAAAATTAGCTCAGGTTCGTGAAAACAGCAAGGTTCTACCTTTAAAAATAAGCGAGATACCCTGCTTTTGCAACCAAATCCGGATACCCTGTACACAATTTCTTTTGTAACAATGGAATTTATAAGTGCGAATAAGTTTATAAATCTCATTTGCAAAAAAAAACTGAAACTGAAATTAGATCTGGTCCAACTTTTAAACCGTTTTAGTGAATATGGTGGTTAAAAACCTTAACTTATATTTTTTTAGAAAAGTAAATTATATTTTCTTTTACACTGCATGTACTAGTTAATATGCCATACTCTAGATTAAAGTAGTAAATGAATGTAAGTTATTCTAAAGTTACTAATTTTTGGAGATTCATATCTGCGGATATTTCATTATAGATGCCAATATATAACAATGCCAATAAATTGTGTGCCAAACACTGTCACTGGATGCTTTTATGCTCAAAAAGTCTCTATACCTGTTATGACCTAATATTAGTTTAAATAAATATTTATATTATTAAAATCGTTTTATTCGATACTGTTATATAGTTTACGCAGTGTATTGAGATCTCTGAGGCCCTATAAGACATGGATTATTTACCCTATGTTCAAATCAGTCCTCTTTACTTCCCTCGTAAAAGGAAAGTATTGTAATCGTGAAAAAATCACCCTCCAAGGTATTTACAAATCTTCACGTTTTAGGGCCGCTGGATGCCAATATGAAAGAACATGTTTTCTCAATTCCGTCGGTCTGTTTGTACGAGGCATAATTCAAAAATTACTTATTCGATTGACTTCAACTTTTGGTCAAAAATCAAGGGTTGTAGGAGGATGAAATGGTTACATTTTAGTGAAAAACTAATGCAGCGGAACAAAGTAGCAGCCTGGTGAAATGTTAAAAACATATTACTCAAAAACTCTTTATTAAATGTAAAGTTCTAACCACACTGCAACACAACTTGTTACGCTCTGGACGCGCGTTTCGCTAACAAAGTTAGCATCATCAGCAGATGATATAAACTAAAGTAACTTATCCTAACCGAGACTATTTATAGGTAAATGTGGTTACACTTGGTTGCACCCGGCGGCACCGTTGTCAAGTAAACAATATAGGGGATTATAGGGAATAAGCCCTCTGTCTTTATTTAGTGCTTTCTTACCACATTCAGCTATGTCTATACTCTTAAATGCATCCAATATTCTATTATTAAATACATTTTTAATCAACTTAAGATTATTTATTCCTATTTGGTGATTGTTTTTCAAAGCATGTTCGGCAATGCTTGACTTTTCTGTTCTTCCGTATCTTAAATGTGCCATGTGTTCTTTAAAACGAATGTTTATGGAGCGTTTAGTTTGCCCAACATATTTTTGATCGCAGTCATTACAGCTAATTTCATAGATGCCACTCTTCTCCTTCAAGTCGACTTTGTCTAGGGTTTCCAAGGAGATTTTTCAAACTATTCTTCGTTTTGAGGCTACTCTAAAACCTACGTTTTTAAATACTTTTTCTAGACCTCTCGTATATCTGCGATCATATGGGATTACTATGAACTTATTGAGAGTCTCAGGTGCTTGAAGAGTAGTGGCATCTTTTAACATTTTCTTATGCTTATGTCTATTTACTAAATTATGCACAAAATTATCATTATATCAATTACTTTTAGCTATATTTTTAATCCGATTCATTTCATTGCTAAACGTTCTTTTCTTAATGGAAAATTGACTAACCTGTGAGTTAAGAAAATTAGGACTTAACATGGCTTCACGGTCAACGGAACAAAACCTTTATTGTAAATACTGTACTAAGATTAGATTAATAGCAACAGACATTTGCTTTCTAAAATCATGTAAGTCTTTTGCAGTGTTCCCTAAATTCATTTCAGTCAAGATCTCTAAACAATCACCCGTTACTGGGAACGTTGGATCTTTTGCCAAATAAAACTGGTTAGATCTAGAAATTAAAAATCTACAGCAAACGAAGTATGCTTGAAATTGAAGCATACGGATTATTTAAAAAACTTACTTATTTGCTAGTACTAGTACTACTTACTAATTGCTTAGTAATTTAGAATTTGAACAATGGTTAGATTTCCAAA
Source organism: Kuschelorhynchus macadamiae (assembly GCA_030620095.1). Taxonomy (NCBI): domain Eukaryota; kingdom Metazoa; phylum Arthropoda; class Insecta; order Coleoptera; family Curculionidae; genus Kuschelorhynchus; species Kuschelorhynchus macadamiae. The sequence goes on along the minus strand of JAUTXW010004166.1, from coordinate 335,622 downwards.
GAAAAATATTCCTAGTTATGGATGCCAAATGTTTGAAGAAAATGTGTTCACTTAAAGGACAAACGGAGAAAGTTGAAACCACAAAAACAAATTTTTTTGGAAGTCGAGAACATTGTAGAAAACCTTTCTTCTCAGTCTTTGATAATAGAGAAATCGCCCTTTTGAATAAAGGTTTGAATTTTGCAGAGCTTCCAGTAAAAAATAGTTTACCAACTATTATAGCGGATAACGAAAGTTCCATTCAATACGTGCCAGAGTCTACTAAAGGATTCATTAGAGAGGCTTGCAGAAATCAAATTTTAAAAAAACGTTAACAACAAGTCAAAATATGTTTTTCATAAAAATACTGAAGAATGTTCTTATTTAAAAGTTGACAAAGGAAATAAGGTTGTTATACCAGACAAAACAGATTATTTTGAAAGAGTAGACAATTTGATGCAAACTGGTCCTCACGATTTAATTGAGAAAACACAAGTAAAAAGTACCTTAAAACAGTGTAAAAACTTTGTGTCCGATAAACTAAAATTCAAACTAACACATAATAACCCACAGTTATCTAAACTGTATTGCCTTTGAAAAATCCATAAACCTGGGAAGTCCATGAGACCTATCGTTTCAGCTGTTGGATCACCAACGTACAATATTTCAAAATGGTTAGTAGAAGAATTCAGCAAATTAAATATCTCCTACGATAACTTTGAGGTTACTAACTCGTTAGAATTCTTAGATAAAATTAAGAATGTTCATTTAAAAGAAGGTGAAATTTTAATATCTTTTGAAGTAAGCTCATTATTTCCTAGTGTACCATACTACTAGCTTTAGAGTACCTAAAGGAACTACTTGAATTCAATAATTTGAAGAAAAAATCATTGATGAATATTTGTTTCTCACTAACTTATGTATGAATCAAATTTTTTTTCAGTTCAACAATAAATATTATAAGCAACTTGAGGGAACTGCGATGGGCAATTGCTTATCTCCGTAGATTAGAAACCCAATTCAAAAAAGAACTCAAGTATTTTTCAAGGGTGTGGTATAGATACGTAGACGATATATTTGCTATTTTTTGATACTAAAACAGGAAATTTGAACACTTAGACACATTAAACAATAAATATCCTTCCATTAATTTTACGTACGAGAAGGAGAACAATGGGCAATTACCTTTTCTCGAAACGTTAGTTATTAGAAATGACGTTAAATTAGAATTTGATATTTATAGGAAATTTACTAATACTGATAGGTATTTAACATCCGACTCATTTCATTGCCGTTAACACAAAAAATGGCAGCATTTCATTTCTTAACTCACAGGTAAGTCAATTTTCCATTAACTAAAGAACGTTTTAACAATAAAATGAATCGGATTAAAAATATAAATAAAAAATATTAAAATAAATTTTGTGCATAAATTAGTAAATAGACGTAAGCATTAGAAAATGTTAAAAGATGCCACTACTCTTCAAGCACCTGAGGCTCCCAATAAGTTCATAGTAATCCCATATGATCCCAGATATACGAGAGGTCTAGAAAAAGTATTTAAAAACGTAGGTTTTAGAGTAGCCTACAAAACTGAGAACAGTTTGAAAAATCTTCTTGGAAACCCTAAAGACAAAGTCGACTTGAAGGAGAAGAGTGGCATCTATGAAATTAGCTGTAATGGCTGCGATCAAAAATATGTTGGGCAAACTAAACGCTCCATAAACATTCGTTTTAAAGAACACATGGTACATTAAAGATACGGAAGAACAGAAAAGTCAAGCGTTGCACAACATGCTTTGGAAAACAATCACCAAATAGGAATAAATAATCTTAAGTTGATTAAAAATGTATCTAATCATAGATTATTGGATGCATTTAAGAGTATAGAAATAGTTTAATGTGGTAAGAAAGCACTAAATAAAGACAGAGGGCCTATTCCCTATAGTTCCCTCTATTGTCTACTTGACAAAGGTTCAGTCGGGTGCAACAAAGTGTGACCACATTTACCTATAAATAGTCTCGGTTAGGATAAGTTACTTTAGTTTATATCATCTGCTGATGATGCTAACTTAGTTAGCGAAACGCGCGTCCAGAACGTAACAAGTTGTGGTGCAGTGTGGTTAGAACTCTTGTATGTTGATTCATTAAATGTACCTGAAATTTTGCGTAGTTTGAATTATAACGTAGGAATCATCTGGTAAAATTTTGATACGAATCCAAGATGGAGAAACAAAATGGCGGCCTGGTGAAATGTTAAGAAATTATTACTAAAAAACTGTTAATCCGATGTACTTGCAATTTTTCACAATATTACGTAGAAATCATCTTAGAAATTTTGGTACAAATTCAAAGTGGCGAAACAAAATGGCGGCTTAATAAAATATTTAAAAAATCAGCATGAAAAAACTACTTATCAGATTTATTTCCCTTTCTTTTTTAAAAATTCATCCGCACAATTATTTCTCTTTTTGTTTAATTATAATAGTAATAGCTATATAACAAAAAATGAGAGTAAAAGATATGGCTTTTATTATCATATTTTTATTTCGCCTATTTTTGCTATAATATTGTCAAAACATGCCACTTTTTTAAATTTATCTTTAAAAAGTTTAAATATTCCCCCACATATATAAAAAAGAAAAGGCCGATTTGAGGTATTCGTCGTTTAATTTACGCTAGCTCCTGGGTTTAATATCAGTTATTTTTTAGCGAGTGCTAAAGGCAAAGTAAGTGGGCATTATTTATCGGTAAAATTTTAGAAAATGTTGCTACATTATGACTACATTTGAAAATTATCACCATTTGATAAATGATTGCTTAGAAAATGGCCATATTTCAAGGAATATTTGCTTAAAAAATAGCCCAAACCTTTTTATGATCGGCCATGATTGAAATTAACGTTAAACTAATTTCTTAGCAGCCATTACTTGACCATTTAAAAAAAAACACATTCTTTCTACCTACAAAAACGTATTTTCATGCATGTTTTTTACGTTAGGGACTCTTTAATCAATTTTCTTTTCAAACTAAAAAAAAAATATTTGTAGAAAACGAAATTTTTAGTTTCAAGGACACGGGCCCCTGTTTTACATCTTAGATTCTTTTGACAGTAAAATTCCTGGCTCCTGCGCAAGTGTTTTTTGTCCGTACCAACCGTTAAACTCCGTAAAATATTTTACACAATAAGTCATAGTGTATTTCTTCGAAACCATGATTTGCCTAAACCTCTTTGCATTTCCTCTTGGCTCATAAATTCTCACCCTCAAGGCCCTCTTAATACTATTTTTACATAATTTGAAACAATTAATCATTTACCATATAAATAAAGAAAAGGCAAAAAATGAGGAATTATTTAGTTAAATTTCGGAATAATTCTCTAAATAAAAAATGTTACTCAAATTTAGGCTAAGAAAGAGGTTAGAAGTCAGCTAAAAAAGCTCGATTTTAAAGTCAAAAAGTAGTTAATAAAACCAACTATAAAATTAAAAGAGAGGGATCGTATAATTGCCAATTGGCCATTTTTACCCCATTATGACCAAATTATTATTCCCCACTTTAGCCATATTTCCGTCTTTATACTGTAATACAGCGGCGGCTCGTGGTGAATTATATTGGGAGGTCAATAACAAATTTAAAAATAGGCGTACTCAAAATAAAAATAAATATCTTATCTTTAAATTGAGCTTTAAATTCTCTTGAAGTCCAGATCTACTCTTCGTGCTTTACAATTTTATAAAATCTTGAATGACAAGTTCGTTAAAATTGCACCCACATTTCTTTTATAAACGATTTCTTGATATTTAACATTGCTAAAGCGGATGGTCTATCTTGGCCCAACTCCTCAACAAAATTTATAAGCCTTCGAAAAACCCCTGGATTTTCAGACAAAGCCGTTTCATCATGGCAACGTAGTGCCAGCTCGAATTCCCCACAAAATTTTACACAATCTATAATTTTGTTTAAAATATAACGATTTTTGGATACATTCTCATTAAAATCTCTAAGGCATTTTCTATAAGCTGTGTCTAGCTGAGTGAGAATATCAACACTTCCGACTGTAGCATAGTTCACCGAACATTTCATGTGATCTACAGAAAACGCATGTTTTTTTATTTTTTCTTTTAAGTGTTTTAAGTCTTTAACACCGGTTTTGCATCAAACAAACAAAAGTATGCTTTATATGCAATTTTATGGACAAAGCAAAATATACCTAAAATAAGACATATCAAAATATTAATCGAAATTCCATAGGTCAATGCTTTTTAAAAATGTAAATTATCAATTTACCAAATCGTAAAACACACGTTAGAATATAACATAACACTGCCGCAAAACAGTTAATGAATCCTAATAACCTTATAAAAGTAAACAAACACACATGTACGAGGTGAATAATTTCGATGACATTGAAATCAAAATTGCAACTATGCGACCTTAAACTCTATGTTATTATAGTTATACAAATAATTGTGATGTTAAACAGAAGGTATAATGAACTAGTGTAGAATGTAGTATACAAAAAAGAATTAAATTTTGTTTTTAATCCAATACCTAACAAAAATAATTAAGTTTTAAGTGAATGTTCGACAGTTCTTTTCTCTATATGATGATTTTCAAAATTCTATGCTACGAGTTAGGACATGGCTCACAAAAGATTTAAGTAAACAAGCGAATTTAGTGACAATTTAAAGAGACTTACTCGCTGTAAAAATCATTAACGCTGTAAAATGGTCTCTCAATGAGGTATGCTTTGGTGTTTTTTCGAAATTGTGCAAGCATAGGGATAGATTTTAAATGTACTGGCAGATTGTTGTAAAGTTTTATGGCGTTGTAAATAATTGATTTTTTTATTAATTCTGAGGAAGGAATGGGAAGATATATATCATGCCTAGAGTTTATGGTAGGGTATACATGTTGTGGCCTTTCTAGGAGGGTGTTTATATGTTTTCTCAGCAAACATACCGTTTCCAAAATAAATAATGCAGGAAGTGTTAATATTTCATGTTTCTTGAAATAGTATTGGCAGTGAGCTCTATTATTTAGACCAAACAAATAACGAATGGCTCTCTTTTGAAGCATAAAAATACTACGAAATTGCTCGGTGGTACAGCAGCCCCAAAAGGGAAGGCCATAGCGGAGGTGGGATTCGAATAAAGAGAAATAACTAAGTCTGGCAGAAGGAACGTCTAGTTCTTTTGAAACTGATCGAATGGCGAAGCAGGCGGTAGAAAGTTTTTTAGTTAAGGTGTCAATATGATTAGACCATTTTAGGTTGTTATTTATATTTAAACCCAGGAATTTAACCGACTCTACGTATTCAATATTGCTGTTATGTACCTGAAGTGGTTGTAAAGTTCCCTTATAAGATAACGCCACCGTTTTATCGACTTTAAAACAAAGCATATTGAAATCGGACCAAGCCTTAATTATAACCAAGTCTTTGGAAATACTAGAGTGTAAAGACGTATCAAAATCACTCCAAGTTATGCTTGTGTCGTAAGCAAAAAGGGAAATTCTTCCATTAATTTTAAGGTTCGTGATATCATTAATGTATAACAAAAAAAGAATAGGTTCCAAGACTGAACCTATTCTTTTTTCATGTTGTGTAATCAACTTACCATCAGAATCGTAACCATTAGCCCTTACAAGTTGTTGCCTTTTTCCAAGATAAGATTTGAACCAATTTAAAGAAGTACCACGAATTCCATAAAAATTTAGTTTGTTTATCAGAATTTCATGACTAACACAATCAAAGGCTTTCGCATAGCCGCAAAAAACTGAGGCAGTTGGGTGGTTGTTATTGAGAGATAAGTAGACGCCTCTAAGCAACGTGAACATGGCGTCGCTGGTGCACTTGTTGGGTAGAAATCCGAACTGCTCCGGGGATATTATCTGATGTTTCAGGTGAAATGGCCTAAGACGATTCTTCAGTAGCCTTTCGATGATTTTTGATAGCACTGGTAGTAGTGCAATTGGGCGATAATTGCAAGAGTTAGTTTTTTCGCCGCCTTTATGAAGTGGAATAATTATAGCTGTTTTAAGGCAATCAGGGAATACACCTTTTATAAAGGACTCATTTATTAATGTTGTAAGGGCCTCTATGACTGGGAGTGGCAAGTTCAGGAATATTCTAATTGATAGGCCATCAGTGCTACACGAAGATTTACTTTTGATATTATTTATTACCTTCAATAGTTCAGTGTTGCTAACGGGACTTAAGAAAAAGCTATCAGCTAAATTTTTTGAAGGAGGGAGAAACGAAAGAGGGTCCAAACTTGGCGAGATACTTGAGGTAACATTTTTGCTTACGTTAATAAAATAATCATTTAGATCATTAGCCCCTGGCAAGATCTGAGTCACAGGGTTTGATTTGTTTCTGAGGTTATTGATGATGGACCAGGTTTCTTTTGAAACGTTATTTGAGTTTGTTAGACGTTTTCGGTAGTGTAATTTTTTTGCTGACTTAATAAGAGTAGTGTAGATCCTCCTATAGTTAGAGATATAGTCGAGAATAAGAAAGGAGTCGGTGAATTTTTTTATATATGAGAGCGAGCGCATATTTTTAGCAGAAATTCGTATTCCTTTCGTGGCCGACGGTTTATGCCTCTTAGGTTTGATATTCTTAAGCGGGAAGGCCTTGTTAAAAGCACTTAAAGTTTTATTTAAAAAAGTTCTGAAGTTTGTGTTGACATTATCAGATTCAAAATTCCAATCGGTGTTAAAGCAAATATTATGAAATACTGATAAATTTGCGGCCGAGAAAATTCTGCCATAATGAGTCCGAAGAGTCCTTAGAAAACAACAAATAAACATAACAGCAAAATGAGTTAGAGACTTCACAACCACATATCCAGTTAGCTAAATCGTACATACTCTTGCGAAAGTTTCGATGAACCTCTTTATTTTTGTCTTTACTAGTTTGTCGTATACTAAGTTCTGGCAAATTGCGACCACTTACCTTGAATTCGGTTATTTTCTCAAAGTTAAGTTCGTTAGCACTCTTTAGTTGTTTATTTTTTGCACTACCGACATTTTATTACATCTACATTCACAACTCAAACATAGATCACCTTGAAATTGGTTATTTTTGCAAAATTAAGTTCGTAAGCACTTTTTAGTTGTTTATTTTTTTGCACTAGTCACTACCAACATTTTATTTCCTGTATATTGCCAACTCACACATGGATCATAAAAATAAAAAATATATATTACAGAAAACAGTATAAAAAACGTCCGAAAAAATATCGAGTTTGAATATCGACCGCGCGACCTCTGAACAATCACTGAACGTCTGCATGCCGACGTAATGCCGCTACCGATCGATCGAATTATGAGAAGAGACCGGCTGATGACCCAAATCGCGATTTCATATTCCATTTGCTATCACGTTCGGCTGCCGCTCGATAGCTGTGAAATCTTCGAGTCCTTTCGTCAAGCTTTAAGGTAATCAGGGCAATTCGGACCGCCCAGCCTAACTTAGTATAGAGTATTTTATTATGCCTAAGGAAGGCAACGAGACCATTGGAACCGCCGCACGCGGCTTATAGTGTAGCGTATTTAACTTTTCCCAAAGTTCGCGTTTTATTACAACTATTAGGAGGGACGGTCAAACGAATAATTTATTTTCTGAAAGATTTTTGGGGGGTCCTTGACCAAATGACCCTATGGAAGAGCCACCACTGCCTAAATTAAAAAAAGTTTAAAGTTAAAAAATAACCGAGAATTATCGACATTCTAAAGCTTAGCCTACAGAACCTGTATATAATACAGAAACGTTTTTTTGTATTCATAGATAAATTTATAAATACATTTAGTCGGTTGGGAATAAATTTATTTATAGAACACCGTACATAAAGAAGTGTAAATGTATAAAAACACTGTCATAAAATATAAAGGGTGATATAAAACATTATCAATAATACTGATCATTTTTTTTATCGTAGACCTGCTGCTCTTAATTCCATTAATGCACTTTGCGTGATTATGCCATGCGATTTATTGAAACTATTAAATGACTGATACAGGTTTGGCTTCGGCGGAGTTATTCGTCTTTTTGGAACTTCTGTGTTAGATTTCATATGAACTTTGCAATCCCCTCCCGCTTTTAATATATTCGTTTTCTCCAAAATTATGTGCTTCGATATTGGGACTTTAGAGTCCGACTTATTCATATGTGCAGTTTGCATCCAACCAGAAGGATTTCTTTGATAAATCTTTGATTCCGAATGGGACATAACTTGAGTTTTATCTTTAATAGTAACATGTGAGCGAATATATTTCTCCGCATTTTTTGACACTTTTGAATATACCTCAGGTACGAAATTCTTCGGTTTCGCTGTTAACAGTTTCGAACATGGTTTGTGATTATGTGACGACATAAGTTCGTAAAGTTTGTTACGGTAATCGTCTACTGCAAGTCTTACGTCGTCATTTAAGGGTATTATAACATTTGACTGCATAATAATTTCCTGATCTGTGTCATGAAATTTCGACACGTAGTCGTGGTTTAATGCTTCATCGGCTTTAAGTCTTTTGTGCGGATTAAATACTAACAATTGGTTTATTAGGTTAGTTGCATCCGCTGGTACACTTGAACCGAGCATTGTTTGAAGAGGGACTTTCGTAACGGATGAGGCATTTTTGATCATAGAAGATCCCACTCCTGATATGCACACTTGACTGATATCTAAAAAATAAAGTATATTATTATATTTTTGATACTGATAATAACAGCGGCGGCTCGTCAGATGAGGCAACTGAGGCGCCGCCTCACTCGCTTTCCTATAAATATAAATTTTTATTTTCAAAATTAATTCTTTCCAAGTTAATACATTATTCTCTGAAAATTGTCTCAAACACTATGAAAATTTCATCAAATATGCATAAATCATAAATAAACACTTTACTTTACTAATCAACAGTACAATGTCCAATAACTGCAATATCATTTCTTTTTTATTCGACTTTACCTATACGCGGCGATGCGAATTGCGCCTCGGTCACTTGAATGGTATTTGGATTTTTAATAAGTCTGAGAAAGAGGGAAAAGGGTCGTGTTGCATATGTAGATTCATTCCATCTCTTTTTATTGCATTTGAGGCGATGAAAACTTCGCTTAATGATTGAGACGTTGCCATTTAATGTTAGGACAGATTGAATATAAATGGAAATAATTATTATTTATCGGTAAATGACAATCGCGCATCCGGCTGCCAAATGCAAGCCGTTTTTGTTTTTGTTGATATTTGCGTGGGCGTGTGGGGTATTCGTATTTGACTGTTACCGGTAACGGTTTGAGATTGAGCGGGAAGTGGGTGGATATTGAGATTATTCGGCAATAATTTGGTATTTGTTTTATAGTATTATTTCGTGAATGTCGCGTGTTTAGTCTGTGTCTAGTGTTACTCTATCTAAAGTATTTTTGACGTTGCGTTAGTTTAATTATTGAGTAGATAGACCGATAGAGTAGTTTATATGAATTAGTGATTAAAATTTAAAATAAACGAAACGTGTGAACTATGAATCCAGTCCACGATAACGTTATGTCACTATTGACAACGGCATTTTCCAGGCGTCCCGAGGATGAGAAAAAAGAAATTCTTCGCGGAGATAGACCCATGCCGAAGATAAGTACCTTAAGTAGTGATAAAAAAGACGGTCGACAATATAAACGATCATTTCAAACGTCATGGTATCAAACACACTTGGATTTGTGGAAGTGTTTTTAAGCAGCATTTATATTGTTGGCCTTGCTTAATACTGGGAAAAACAAAAACAGTATGGACTTCTGATGGATACGTTGATTTTAAAAATTTTTCTAGAGCGGTTAAAATGCGTGAAGGGTCTAAAGACCATATTCAAAATACCTTAGGTTTTGTACGTTTGTCTCAAAATATGACTACAATTAAAGATGCACTAATCGAAAATGCTCGTTTATCTAAATTATTGTACAATGAAGATGAAGAAAAACCGCTTGCTTTTGACATACGACTATATTACTGGGAAAACAAGAACTGGCTTTTAGGGGGCATGACGAATCCGAATCTTCTTTTAACAGAGGGAATTTTAAGGAAGTTTTTAATTGTTTAATTAAACGTAATACCGAACTTGTAAAGCATTTAGAAGAGAAAAGTGTATTTACGGGACAATCGGAAGCTATTCAAAATGAATTAACATTTTGTATTGACGAACATATGAGAGACTTTATTAAACAAGAAATATCGGAGGCTACATTTTTCTCATTAATTGTAGATGATACGAGTGAGGTGAGTAAGTGAGGATTCTAGAGCTAATGCACTCTATAACTTAATTGTAAGAATCTTGGAACCTCTAAATTTTAAACGGAAATTAGTAGCACAACGTTATGATGGAGCTGCGGTTATGGCCGGAGAATTGAGCGGTCTACAAACACGAATAAGATCAGATGCCCCACATGCAATGTACACTCATTGTGCTGCTCATCGTCTCAATTTAATTTTACAACAGGGTTCAAATTATATTAAGGAAAGCAGAATCTTTTTCGCAACTTTGAAAAGTTTGCCTGCTTTTTTCCATAAATCGTACAAATGCACATCTATATTGGACAAAATAATAAAAAAACGAGTTCCGCAAGAAAGTGATACAAGGTGGTATTCTCGAAAAATTCTAATTTTTGTTGCAAATAATTGGGAAGGACTAACCTTAGTTTTTCAGGACATGATTGAAAATCCAGAATTAGACTCAGATACTATACACATGGCCAAGGGGTATCTAAAAGACCTTTCCGATTTTGAATTTGCTTTTTTAACTTTTGCATTTAAAGAAATTTTTTTTGTTACTGATATCCTGTTTCAAGTTTTTCAGTTAAGTAACCTAGAAATTGATTTCTGCATTTAACAATTGAACATTGCCGTCAAACGGTTAAATGAGCTGCGCGCTGAAAATTTCCTTAAATCCATTTTTGAAAAAGCCAAATCACTTACCGGATTGCCATGTAGTAGACAAACCCGTAGCATGAGCGAATCAGATTTAATTGAAAAATATCAAAATCTGTTTTATGAAATTTTAGACTGTATAATTTTTCAAATTAACATCAGGTTTGAAGATTTACACAAATTGGAATTTGTGAAACTTCTTAATACATCAAAATACAAAGACTTTGCCACAGAATTCCCTGTTAGTCTATTAAATTCGTTAGAAAAAACGTATCCAAAAATGTTTGACAAAGACCGCCTCAAAAATAAGCTAAGCATAATTTACCGAGATGATTTTATAAAGTCAATATTCAAGAACTCCTTAAACAAATTAATAGTTTAGAATTAATTTCAGTATTTTGTGAAGTATATCGACTTGCGACATTAATTTTGACAATCCCCTTAACAAGTGTACAAGCCGAAAGAGATTATTTGTGCTTAAAGCGAATAAAGACCTACTTACGAAAGAGTATATCTCAAGATAGGCTCTCAGCCCTGTCGATCATGGCAATAGAAAAAGAGTTATTAGTTAAACTTTCTGAATGTAATGGTGACTTTTATGACAAAATCATTGAGAAATTTGCTTCTTTAAAAGACAGGCGCATTAATTTAATTTACAAAAAATGACTTAACTGCACCATCCACATACCTATTTGCCTAAACAGTTTTGGTTTTTTATAAAAAAATTACTGTCCACACCATATTAGATTATTACAGGTTTATTACACTTTAAACTCGATTCTTACTATTTCGATTAAGTATTTTAAATATTTTTTATAAAAAAATCCAATGATGAAAAATGTGTATATTATATATCTTTGAGAAGAGTATATATGTACATATATCTGAGGACAAAACGAACTTCATGAAAATTGAGTGAATATCTTAAAGATTATTATTTTATTTTTATATCCATGTAATAATTTTTATTTTAAAATTTACTTAATGAAAAATTGGGCAGATATCTTGGTATTGGTATGTAAAAGACAAAAAGAAATCATAAAAATGAGCCAATTTGGGCGTGGCAGCCCAAAAATTTTTAAGTACCTTAAGTAGTGATAAAAAAACGGAGACTGATGTTATAATGGTTGTACAAGGGAGTTTAAAGCATCTCGATTATAGAATACATAAATTATTTCTGATTTTTTGATTCTTACTCCTTCACGGATGGAAGAATACCATATTTTTTCCTTCCGGGTGTACATCCGTTCACTACTGTCGTTTTGTCTGTCGCTAGAAAGAAAGCTTCGAAAATGCCAAATGTGATTTTGGCGAAACGTCAGCAAAACTGTTCTTTTCAGAACGGCAGTAGTGAACGAATGTACAAGGTATCTCCGTTATTTTTATAGATAGAAAGTTGAGGCTTTCACGACAGTATGCTACTTTTTCGTAAAACTAGAGACGCCGTTAACAAAATTTTCATAGCCCTTTTAGTTTTTAAGATACAAGGATCAAGTGAAAATTTTACATTTTCAGGCACCCCTCGTATCTTAACTATCAGATAACTTAGTTATTAGTATACAGGGTCAGCTTAAAAAGTTATCGGACCCTACTTTATTTTTTTAAACGGAACACCCTGTATATTTATAGACTATAAAATTTGTCTTTTTTTACCTTTTCAAAAATATATAATAGTATGCCCTTTTTCTCAGAAACATGCAAATGAATGACAATTTTCTGAAAAAGGCAGAAAAAGACAAATTTTATAGTCTATAAATATACAGGGTGTTCCATTTAAAAAATAAAGTAGGATCAGATAACTTTTTGACCTGATCCTGTATACTAATTTCGAAAGCGGAATTGAGTTCTACGGGAAAAGTTATATAAGAAACAGTTTTCACATTTTCGATAAATTATCTGAAAATGCAAAACTTTCAATTTAGCCCTGTATCTTAAAAACTAAAAGGGCTATGATAATTTTGTTAACGGCATCTTTAGGTTTACGAAAAAGTAGCTACTGCTGCGAAAACCGCAAATTTCTATCTATAAAAATAACGGAGGTACCCCACAAAAGTACTCAAAATGGGACACCCTGTACACCCGGAATGAAAAGACACACACACACATATATATATATATATATATATATATATATATATATATATATATATATATATATATATATATATATATTTATTATTTTATTTTCTTGGGTTACGGTTGTTATGAAACGAACAACACATTTCTTGCTAACTCATGTTACCAATTGACGTTTCGATCATCTCGTGATCTTCATCAGAATACATGAATTCTATATAGGAAATGTTCAGACAATAACATTTACAATTTAAAGTCCAATAAAATATCTTACCATTTAGAACAAAAATTTGTAAATTAGATGAAACATGTAACACATTTTTAATAACACATTTAGAAAATTAAATAAAACAGTGTCACACTCACGGTACAAGACTTATAGGGAGACGAGCAAGGACGTAATATTAAAATATGGATTTATCTGTGGAAATAAAGCAACAGTTGAAAAGTGGTTTCCGGTCTTTAAAATTTTTACATTATTAGAATCGAATGAATGTCGATTTTTCACTAATATTTACTGGTATTCAGCCTTAGAGAAACAAACATTTGAAAATGGGAGACATGTAGAAATTCGCCTTTTGCATTGCATCTTAAGCGCCTCCGCAAAAGCAGTCATTGATTAAATTGCTTTCTCCTTAATCTCACCTTCAGCCGATGGTGTTGGAATAGTAGCCATTATCTTTTCCACTTGATTTACAGTTGACGTCCCAGGAAAAATTGGTTTTCCTATAGACATCTCTGCTAAGATACACCCTAAACTCCACATGTCAATACCTTTTGTATACCTAAAAATAATTATCGTTTTTTATATTATGATGTTTGCAAATGTTGTATTTTTTTAATAATTATCATCAAAATCTGTATTTTCATCCCTTTCTTAGGATCCTCTTGATATATTGTTCCTAACAATTAAAATTAACATTTTTTGGTATTATGCTTAATCAAACAAACCCGAAATAAGGATAGAAGAGATTTAAGGCAAAAACGGGAAATTGGAACTAAAAATTATCGTCGTTATTTTAACTATTTACTATACGGAAGCGTATAAGGGCCACAATTTTTTTCATTTTTAAATTCTGACTTTGAAGTCGGAATTTAACAAAATTCTGAGTTTAAAGTCAGAATCTAACAAAATTCTGAGTTTAAAGTCGAAATTTAACTAAATTCTTAGTTTAAAGTCAGAAATTAACTAAATTCTGAGTTTAAAGTCTAAATTTAACTAGATTCTGACTTTAAAGTCAGAATTTAAAAAAATTCTGAGTTTAAAGTCAGAATTTAACAAAAATCTGAGTTCAAAGTCGAAATTTAACTAAATTCCGAGTGTAAAGTCAGAAATTAACTAAAATCTGGGTTTAAAGTCGGAATTTAACTAAATTCTGAGTTTAAAGTCAGAATTTAACGAAATGCATTTTTTACGTCTCCTGCCAAACCTGAAATTGATGTCAGGAGATAGATAATTAAATATTAAGACAGATGAGTGAAATCCATTTCATTGCAAGTAAACTCGTTACCGAGCTTCAAAGGGTCAAAATTGTCATTGTTCAAGCGCCATTTTCTCGAAAACAGTTAAACTTAGGCATAAGAAAGGTAACTCAATAAGTGCTTGGATTTTCTAGAAAAATATAAAAATTTGATAAAATATGGGGCATTTTATTTAAAAAACGGATGATGCCTCCGGTTTGAGGTAGAAGCGGCAACACCGCGCAATTTAAAATATTTTATAACGAGGGTATATTATGTTCATCTATGGCCAAAGCCAAATTCTCAAAACATCCTATTCGTTGGTTCTCCAGATATTTCTAATAGGACACTCAACTTGAATCACCCTGAGACAGAGTGGGAGATCTGTCAGTAAGTTTCGCGAGACACCCTTACATCGTTGAAACATATTTGAACCGTTTCCTAAGACTTATTTATCGTTTTGTATTACCTTTTTTATTTTGTGAATCTTTTAATATGTATGTTTTCTTGTATTCATTTTGGCTTTTCTTTTCAGCAATAGAAATAAATTAAAATACAGTAGAACTTCGACAATCCGGACACATATCGGAACAGCTACCGCCGAATTAGTGCGGTATCCGGATTACTGGAGTTTTTTTTTGATTGCGTTATTGTTTCTTGTTTTTATGATTTCCAATCTAAACTCAAAATATAAAGACATGTTTATTTAAAAAAAACAAACCCTTTACAAAACATTAAAGAAAAACAGATAATTGTACCTACATATATGTATATGTATGCATAAAATAACTTAAAATAACACAAACTCTGAAAATATGTAACAAAATGTGCATATATATATATATATATATATATATATATATATATATATATATATATATATATATATGTATTATGTCAATATGTACCTTAATATGCATTAAATATTTACACAAAAAGCAAAGAATATTAATAAATATTTAATTGGAAGGTTTTTTAAAAAATGAATCGATTTTTGTCTGCACACTTTTGGATTTTGCTGCCGTAACAGCCTTCTCTTTTAATCCTTTTAAAAGCAAAATATCTTGGGTAGGAACATCGTTTTCCTCGGCCCACTGAATACTATGTGATAAGGCTTTTACAGCATCCCTATGCTTCATTTTCAACACAACATTGTCATCCTCAGTTTCACTTAATTCGCTGTGACTTGTTTCTTTGCTTTCCAATGCTTCATTGATAAGTTCCTCTTCAGTTAAGCCTGAGACAAATTCTTTTTCTCCTGCCGCCCAACTGACAATTTCTTCCTCACTTAATTTATTTTCTGGGTCTATAATCTGCAAGGAGTCTAAAATACTAGCGATATCTGCAATGCTTAACGGACAAAGTCTTTTTCGAAGTTCTGCGAGCGAAATGCTTTCTTCTTCAAGTTCCTCTGCATTAATAACCTCTTCCTTGCTTGGCCACAGACCTGTCCAACTTTTTCTGTTTTTTTCATGTTTTTTAAAATACAGATCTTTTAAATTGATTGCTTTAAAACTTTTGTTACATCTCCGCTATTTCCATGGAGATTAAATGATCTAGCGACTTTTATGTTTTGAATTAAATTTTGATCCATTGGTTGCAAAATAGCAGTACAATTGGGTGGTAAAAACATAACTCTGAAGTCAGGATCAAAATTTATATCTTCCTCAAGTGGATGAGATGAGGTCTGTTATTTTCAGTTAAAAACGTTTTAACTTTGTCTTTTTAAACCATTCCAATAACAAAACTTTGGCCTTAAAGCACTGGCAATATGCAGTTTTTTAATGCTGTTATTTTCCAAGAACTAAGAGTGGTAGCTTATGTTTCCCCGAAGTATTGGAACAAGGCATAAATGTTACACGCTTCTTGGATATTTTTTGACCTGGCGCCGATTTTTCCTGCCTGTGAACCCAGGTGCTATAAGATAAAGCTCTCCAAAAGGCCGCTGATTCATCAGCATTATAAACCTGGTCTCTACTTAACCCCATCTCCTGTACTACACATCGAAATTTTTCTTGGAATGGTGATACTGCACTTACATCACTAGAAAGTTTTTCACCACTAACCTTTAAAAATCGTATTCAATGTCTGTTCTTAAATTTGTCAAGCCAACCAGCACTCGCCAAAAAATCTTTTTTCCCAGTGATTTTTTTCATAAAAATATTTTGCCTTAGCTTGTAGTATTCCTGAGGAAACTGGCACATGAGCATTGCGTTGTTGTAAAAACCAATTATCAACCAATCTCAACTTCAGGATTTTCAGCTTTCTTCATAACCTTTCTCTTTCCTGAAAAAGGATAAGTGAGTATCAGCCACATTGTAAACATTAAAGATAAAACTAACATCAGTTACAACACAATGGCATTATGTTGTTAGTTTCATGTCTACGTACCTGGTCCTTGGTATGATTTGGCCACAAAACTCCTTATTTTAAGTTTTTTCTTTTTAATATCCGAGATAGTGGATTTTGGAACACCATATGTATCAGAAATGTTACGTATGCTTCCCCCCTTGTCAATGACATCCAGTATCTTGCATTTTTCAGCAAGAGTCAACGTTTTATGAGGCCGTTTGTTTGGCGCCATTTTTTTTAGCAATTTACGACACCCCCGTACAATTACAAAGAAAAACTGAATCTAATCGACCGCGCAGAGTCGTTGAGTTGTCGCCAAACGCGACTGGTTTTAACTAGTTTTATTCAGAAAAATGCGGAATTTATTTGCATTTGCACTTAATTGGTGTCCGGAATAAAGAGGTAAAAATATCAAATTGTCCGGTTGATAAGAGGCGCCGAACTACTGGAGTGTCCGATATGGCGCGTGTCCGAACTAGCGAAGTTCTACTGTATATAAAATGAACTAATTACACATATGTTTAATTTGTCAGGGACTGATTTAACACTCAAAAATCAAAATAGGAAACTTTTATTTTGTACCCGCCCCCCTTTTGACATTTTTTTGCCATTATTCAAACAAGAATATTGAACTTGTTTTCTTGGTTCCAGTCTGTTATGCAATCGTACTTTAGGTAGTTTAAACTCAGAATTTTGTTAAATTCTGACTTTAAACTTAGAATTTTATTAAATTCTTACTTTAAACTCAGAATTTAGTTAAATTCCGACTTTAACTCAGAATTTTATTAAATATCGACTTTGAACTTAGAATTTTGTTAAATTCTGACTTTAAACTCAGAATTTTGTTAAATTCCGACTTTAACGCAGAATTGAAAAATAAAAAAAATTGTGGCCCTTCTACGCTTCCGTAATTTACCGAATATTTCTGTATATTATTTCTCCACCAGTTTGAAAAGAAAGTAGTAATAGCATTATTTTTTATATTAAATTGTAATAAAACTCATTAAACAGACAGTAATTGATAAAGAATGTTCTTAATTCAGTTTTCACCTTCGGTTTGCTATTAATATTTCTGGTGCCCGATACCAACGTGTTGCTACATAATCAGTCAATGTCGGATCACCGTCGCTAAGTGTTCCTTCTGATCCTTGAGTTAGTGACCGGGCCAGTCCAAAGTCTGCTATTTTACACCTAAAAGATACATAACATTACTTACATTACAATAAATTTTGAGGTACTTACAAAATTAGATTTTTCGTCGTTAAACATATAGTTATTTAATTGCTAATATAAATCTACAGCGGTCTAATGACTTGTAAATAGAGGATGTCGCGTTCTTCTGGTAACAAATCATATAATGAAGGCACTCAGGAGTTTAAAATGGGGTTATTGATTATATTATTTCGATAGTTATTCTCTCTAACATTACCAAACCAAGCATAAAGATGCTATTTCGTTATCTTTTTTTTACATATACTGTGAAATAATGATGCCCTTTTCGTACGAATAATTTTCTTATTTATTTAAATTACATGGATCCATTTTTCAAACAAACCAACAAACAAAAGTATGCTTTATTGTTAAAACAAAGAAAAACGAAATATTAATCGAAAAAAATCATATTTTTCGATAGATCAATGCAAATACATAAATTATTGTAAATATAACATTCGTTATATTCGTAACATTGCCGTAAAGCGGTTAATGAATCCAGGTGACCTAAAAAAAGGAAATAAACAATATATATGAGATGACAATGAAATTCAAATTACGCGACCTTACACACTATTTTGTTATCGTTATACAAGCAAAATAAGTGAAGTTAAAGAAAAAGTGTACTGAACTAATATTATAATTAAACTGTATTAGAAAAAAGAGAAAATGTATAACTTTAATCTATAATATCCAACAAAAGTAATTAAAGTTAAAGGACTATCAGACAGTTCATTCCTTATAGAATATTTTCAAATGCTATGCAGCAGCATGACACCCAAAAAGATTTAAATAAACAAGCAAATAAAACCCATTTTAATAAATTCATTCATTAGAAAAATCATTAACGCAGTAAAAAGTTCTTTCAATGAGATAGGCTTTGGATTTGTTTTCGAAAGAGTGCACACATAGGGATTGTTTTTAAATGTTCTCGAAGATGATTGCAAAGCTTTCTGGCGTTGTTAATAATTGATTCTGTGGAAGGAATGCGAAGGTATATGTCATGTCTAGAGTTTCTGGTAGTATGTACGTGTTGTGGCCTTTCCGGAAATGTACTTATACAGTGTGTCCCAGATTCGATTCTCTATACAGGGATCTCGGCTGCTATTATACCTACAGCAAAGATTAAATGGGGAAAGTTTTAGAGGAAACTTATTGCATTCGATATCCGGCTTCAGATCGATAAATTGTTTTTGGAAATATCGGGGAAAACCGAAAATCGCGGATTTTGTTTTTGGCCAGTATATCCAGAACGGTAAATTTGACAGCTGCCAAAATGTGACATTATTCGGACACATTTTTAAGACAAATAAGATGGCATATACGACACGTCTTCATTGTTTTTTGTTAACCCGCAACCCGCCTCTTTTCATTTTTCTTATGGCCGCCATATCGGATTTTTCGATTTTTTGAAAGAGCCTAAAATTTCCAGTCTAGTGATATATCACAAGTGCATTAAAGATTTTAGTATCATCGAAATATTACACTTCGTAAAGTTAGGTTTCAGTTTTTTCTAAGGAGGCTATGATTTAAAGTAATGTTAGCTCTCAATGCTTTTCTAAGGAGACCATGATTTATCTGTAACAAAATTGGATTTTGACTTTGACGTTAAGTTAAATAGTTGAAAGTATCAAAGCTGTGTTTTAATAAGTAGTAGGTACGTTTTTATCCCAATAAAATCATAAATCTGACACATAAATTGTCAAAACCTATAGAAAAGGGCCGGCATTCCGTATTCAAATAAAGAAAAGGTTGACATGTTAGCTCTGTACTTTCAATCATACAGAAACGCCGACGTTACCTCAACAAGGTATTTGGAGATGTACCCCGAACGACGGCAGCCTCATAAAACCCAATTCAGGAAAATCGTAGTTAATTTAATTAACCATGGTGCTTCGAACAACCTAGAAGCGGATACAATAATAACAATGAAAATCGAGGCAGAAACATTTTACAAGATATCAACGAAAACCCTAGTGCATCGGTAAGAACTGTAGAACAGGAAACTAATGTGCTAAAATCAACAGTACAGTGAGTTTTAAAAAAGACTAAGTACCATCCATACAAACTCATAATAGTACAAGGACTTAAGGAAACTGATTTTCCAAGCCGACTACAGTTCTGTGAGTGGTATACTAGGAGATGTAATGAGAATCCTGATTTTGTAAACCATGTCTTGTGGTCCGATGAGAGCAGGTTCATGAATTGTAGAGTCTTTAATAGGCACAACCGTCATCATTGGGCGGTGAAAAATCCTCGCGAAGTAGCAGACGTCCACAGATCAGATTTGGAAGTAACGTTTGGTGTGTTTGGTAAGTTAATTTAACCAATCTTTTTTAAATAGGCACCAAATAATAATTTTTTTTTTTCGTTTAGTTCTTTAATGATACTAAAAGAGTATATTCTAATAAAAAAAATGTAAAACGTTCTACTCTAGTCAGTCAACTTACTTTTTTGATATTGTATTACATTTTTATTCAATCAATTTGTATTGTAGTTTCGAAGAACCTATAAAAATATAATTGGGTTCTATAAAATTATTAACACTTTATCCAAATTTTCTGCAGATTTAGCTAATTCTCTAAAATTATTTTGTTTGAATTTAATGATTTATTATTACCCAGGAAGCCTAGTTCTTGCGTTATAAAAAAATACCATATTAATCAAATGTCGAATTATTTTTCGATTTTCATTATGATTTATAGAAAGGCGTTCAGCTGTATTTCCGAATAATTTAAATTTTAAAGCGCAAGGGGTTTGTTCTTTTGATATTTTATGTTTTATTAAGCCACGGTGTATTTATTTAAGATTATTATATCACTGAAATAAATTCATTTAGTATTTCCGAAATTAATATGCAATACCAACAAAATAATTTATTACGGCTATTACTTCCCGCTAACCAAATATGTTTTTCTTTTTCATAATAAAGCTGAATAGGTTTCAACTGTATACAAGCCCATTCATTACGGGATGTTTCGATAATTATTTTTGGAAAGAAAATATCTGCTTTTTAATAAAGATAATTTTCCCTTTATAATTTATAGTTTCTAGTACCACCCGGGCGACCCTACCGCCCTTGACTGATCCACTTATTGAACCATTTTTGTTTGACTACAACCTAAACCGGCAGAGGTACCTAGAGCTTTTGTCAAACCAGGTTGTACCAATGTTACCAGCTATTCTAACGGAAGATGAATTAAGAAGAACTTGGTTTCAACAAGACGGATGTTCGGCAAACAATACCATTCAAGTCAGGAAGTTCTTAAGAGACCAGTTTGACGAAAGAATAATTTCTTTAAATGGTCCAATATCTTGGCCTCCTAGATCCCCTGACCTGTCGCCCTTGGATTTCTACCTCTGGGGTCACACAAAGAATGAAATCTATGAATTTGATCACCCCGTGACCATAGAAATCCTGAGACAAAGCGTTCTGGACACATTTAGAAATATTAACCGAAATACACTTACCAGGGTTGTACGAAAAACAGTCACCAATTGTCAAAAATGTCCCGATGCAAATTGACGTCATTTTGCAGATTTGTAAATTAATATTACCCACTTACAAAGTAGTTGAAGCTCATTTAGATTTTTTAAGTCGTTATTTACGTTCACGTTGTATTGAAAATTCAAAATGCGTTCAATACATTACTTACTTATTAATGTAATCTTGTGACAAATAAATCATGGCCACCTTTAAAAACATTGAAACCTAATTTCCGAATTTTCAAAAATCGAAAAATCCAATATGGCGGTCATAAGAAAAATGAAAAATGAGGCGGGTTGCAGGTTAACAAAAAACAATGAAGACGTGTCGTATACGCCATCTTATTTGTCTTAAAAATGTGTCCTAATAATGTCACATTTTGACAGCTGTCAAATTTACAGTTCTTGATATACTGGCGAAAAACGAAATCCGCCATTTTCGGTTTTTCGCCGATATTTCCCAAACTTATTGATCGATCGTAAATCTGAAGCCAGATATCGAATGCAATAAGTTTCCTCTAAAACTTTTCCCGCTTCTCTATATATACCTATATAGAGAAACGAATCTGGGACACACTGTATGTTTTCTTATCAAACAGAAGGTTTTTAAAATAAATAATGCAGGAAGTGTTAATATTTCAAGTTTTTTGAAATAGTATTGGCAGTGTGCTTTATTATTTAGACCAAACAAATAGCGAAGTGCTCTCTTTTGAAGCCTAAAAATACTAAGAAATTGCTCGGTGGTACAGCAGCCCCAAAAGGGAAGGCCATAGCGGAGATGGGGTTCGAACAGAGAGAAATATAAGTCTGGCAAAAGACACGTTCAGTTCTTTTGAAACTGATCGAATAGCAAAGCAGGCGGCAGTAAATATTTTAGTTAAGATGTCAATATACTTACACCATTTTAGGTTTTCATTTATATTCAAACCCAGGAATTTAACCGACTCAACGTATTCAATATTGCTGTTAAGTAGCTGAAGTGGTTGTAAAATTCCCTTATAAGATAAGGCCACCGTTTTATCCACATTGAAGCAAAGTAGATTGGAATCGGACCAAGCTTTAATCAGAACAAGGTCGTTGGAAATATTAGAATGTAAAGATGTATCAAAATCACTCCATGTTATGCTTGTGTCGTCAGCAAAGAGAGAGATTTTTCCAGCACTCACTGGCAGCCGATTGAGCTAAAATTTGGGATACCTATGTAACTTCGGTGACAATGCAATAATATGGTACCATGGAGTAAAACAAATCGGTAATATTTTATACAGGGTGCTCTCTCGTATCTTTACGTTTTAGGAGTGGCTAGATTCCGGAAAACGTGTTTTTTTAATTCCGTCGGTCTGTCTGTTCGCGGCAGAGGTAAAAAACTATTTCTGCGATTAACTGTTACTTTTAGTAAAAAATTAAGGTCTATATGGTGATGACCTGGTAACATTTTAGTAGAAATCCAATATGGCAAAACAAAATGGCGGCCTAATAAAATGTTAAAAACATCATTTTTACACAAAGATCAAGTATTATATAAGAATCCACTAGTAAAATTTTGGTACCAATTCAATATGGCTGAACCAAATAACGGCCAAATTAAATGCTTCTAATCGACTTTACATGTCTTATCGCTTTTTAGCGTCCCTAGATGCCAAAAAAATATTTTAATAATTCTGTCGGTCAGTCTGTCGCTTTGTCTCTCTGTCAGTTCGCGGCATAGCTTAAAGACTACTTTAATTAAAATTAAATACAGATTTATTTCAAATTTTAGTCAAAAATTAAGGGTCATATAGATGGTGGCCTAGTGAAACATTAAAAAAATATAACAGAAAAACTAATTATCCAATTTACCTCAAATTTTTCGAAAAAAATCAAGTGTTACATAGGAATGAACTGGTAACATTAAAATTAATTAATAATTAATACTGGCCAATGTGCTGTTGAGGAGACCGCTACAATATGCAGAAGAGATAATCGGCGATTACCAATGTGGTTTTAGACCAGATCGGTCTACTATAGACCAAATATTTACAATCTGTCAACTGCTTGAAAAACATTGGGAGTATAATCGAGACGTACACCAGATTTTTATTGATTTTAAACAAGCCTACGACTCAATTGATCGCGCAGCGCTTTAGGCAGCGATGATTGAATTGCATGAAGAGCATCCTTCTCAATTCAGCATCTCATTAGGTCGGAGCTCCTTAGTAGAAGAACAAAAGTCAAGTTATATAGAACAATAATATGACCAGTAACCACCTATGGAAGTGAGACATGGACATTAAACAAAAAGAAAATAGACAAGTTGTTAGTGTGGGAACGCAAAATACTGCGAATTATCTATGGCCCGTGTACAGATCAAAACACAAACGAATGGCGACGACGGTACAACCAAGAACTAGAGCTACTGTTTGGCAAAGAAAACATAGTCCGTTTCATAAAGGCCAACCGATTACGCTGGGCTGGACATGTGGTAAGGAGCGTAAATGACCGCCTTATAAACAATGTATTTTGGGAAAGACCGGATGGCAGAAGATCCGTAGGCCGACCTAGAAAAAGATGGAAAGGTGCTGTCAGAGAAGACCTAGAAAGGATGGGCGTAGTACAATGGGAAATAGTGGCACAGGATCGACAGGAATGGAGGGCAATAGTAAATGCGACCAAGACCCACGAAGAGTTGCAAAGCCATTGATGATGATGGTAACATTTTGGTATGAATATATAGATAGCAAAACAAAATGGCGGCCTAATAAAATATTTTAAAAATCAGACTGAGAAAACTACTTATTATTTCAAAATTTATGCAAGCATTAAGAGTGATATACAGACAAACTGGTAAAGACGTGATATAAATTCAAGATGGCGGAACAAAATGGCAACCAAATAAAATTTTAAAAAAATCATTAAAAAAACCCTAATAAATTATGCAAAAAAAATTAAATTTGATATAGATGATTTGATGATTGGAAATCCAACTGACATTCTAACAGGTCACTGTAAATTCAACAGCCACATGTATCGGCTGGGGTTAGCGGACATCCCTCTCTGCCCCAACTGTGAGACATTACCATCTAGTGCGAAATGGAAAACCTTCGGTGTCGAGTTCTTTTCCAAGAAGGAATTGCAGCACTTCGACTGAGATACTCTTCTTCAGGGAGTGGAGTGATGTGGGTAGAGCTATGGTTAGCGAAAAGGGCTTTTTAAGCCTATTTGTTTATCTTGTTTTACTTTTACTACTATTAACTACTACATGCAATAAGCTCAGCAAAATGAACGATGGAATATGTTAAAGACCTGAGCCTTGAAATAGGCGAAACCGTTTGATGAGAAGATGAGATTATTTTGCAGCTAAGTTGTCTGAGTTTAATTTCTTTTCAAGGAATTTCAATTATTTTTTAAGTAAACCAGGTAGAAAAAGCTACGTGTGACACCAGTTGCCTCTGCTGTCAACACATTAAGTGGGTAAAATATCAATTTTACGCCTAAATAAAATTGTTAAACAAAATAGTACATAAGTTAAATTAAGGGACATTTCATTTTAATGTATCCATTTCTCTGTCAGATTTGTTACATATCTAGATATAAATGATATATAACACACGGTAACAAAATGAAAACAAAAATTTGGTGCCGCAAATCTAACAACTGAATTTAGATGTTTTTAATGTACTGATTCTAAAAATGCCACCAGATTTTTTCTATCAGCTCTAGTTTTTGAGATACAGGTTACAGGTTAATTGATATTTTTTTCTGATAAAGGACAACAAATAAAGAGATAAATATGTACTTAATCGTTAAAATAGAAATTTCCCAGAATCTAATTAACCAAATGGATATCAGGAATTACTCAATACACTGCTCTTAATTACTTTTATACTTGTAATTGCCTATGACCCGATCCTTTTATACCCGCATGGCTGTACTCGATTTAGTATATTACTGAGTTTTCCCAAGTAAAGTTGTGCTATCATTTTGTGTAAATTTTGGTCGTTTTGTAGTATCAAGACACTAAACTAAAACAATGGCATCCACAAGCAGACGCACCTGTGTAAATCATCCCGATGTTTTTTGTTATGTGTGTGGTGAATACACTTTGAAAGAGAGCAGAAAAAGATTTCTGACTTTGTGAAAACAGCTTATCTTACCTACTTTGGCGTTCATTTAGGAGATCGAGATAAATCTTGGGCCCCACATTTCATATGTAAAACATGTGTTGAACATTTGCGACAGTGGACAACTGGAAAGAGGAAGTGCCTAAAGTTTGGTGTACCAATGGTTTGGAGAGAACCGCGAAACCATCATGACGACTGCTATTTTTGTCTCGTTAATATTAAAGGCATAAATAGAAACAATGGACACACATGGATATATCTTGATCTAGATTCTGCAAGAAGGCCTGTAGCGCATTCGGAAGAAATACCCGTTCCATCATTCATCAGTCTACCCGAACTGACAGAAGATGATACAGAAACATCAACGTCTGAGGAAGTTCAAAGAATTCAATCAGAAAACGACAGCGAATTTGAAGCAGATTTAGCAACTCCGCAGTGTTTCAATCAAGAAGAACTAAACTATCTTATAAGAGACCTGAATCTCTCAAAGGAATCCGCTGATTACTTGCATCCAGATTAAAAGAAAAAAATCTACATTGTCCAGATACTAATATTACATTTTATCGTAAAAGAGATAAGGATCTGCTGCCTTTTTTCGCTCAGGAAAAGGACTTGGTATTCTGTAACAATATAAAAGGGCTCTTAGAAAAAATGGGTTTGCCTGAATATACTACAGATGATTGGCGCCTTTTTATTGACAGTTCAAAACGTAGTTTAAAATGTGTTCTTTTACTTAACGGTAACAAATATGGCTCAATTCCTATTGGTCATTCTATTACCATGAAGGAGGAATATGAGACAATTGCATTAGTTTTGAGAAAAATTAAATACGAAAAACATCAGTGGGCAATTTGTGTTGATTTAAAAATGGTTAACTTCCTCCTTGGACAGCAGAGTGGTTATACAAAATATCCTTGTTTTTTGTGCCTTTGGGACAGCAGAGCTAAAAATGAGCACTGGGTTAACAAAAATTGGCCTTCAAGAGATGTCATGATTCAAGGAAAACAAAACGTGATCAACGAACCTTTGGTTTCATCAATTGCATATCAAGCTAGGCCTAATGAAGCAATTTGTGAAGGCTTTAAATCGAGATGGAAATTGTTTAGGGTATTTGTCACGTAAATTTCCTGGCATTAGCACGGAAAAACTAAAAGCTGGTATATTTGATGGTCCTCAAATAAGGCAACTTGTTATATATCCACAATTCACCACATCAATGAACGAGACTGAATCTAACGCTTGGTGTTCATTTGTTCAAGTAGTACAAAATTTTCTTGGCAATCATAAAGCAGAGAATTACGTAGAATTAGTGGAAACTATGCTTTCAAATTTTAATATTCTTGGCTGTAACATGAGTATAAAAGTTCACTACCTCCACAGTCACCTAGATCGTTTTCCAGAAAACTTAGGTGATTGTAGTGAAGAACAGGGGGAAAGATTCCATCAGGATATTAAAACTATGGAAGATCGTTATCAAGGACGATGGGATAGCCACATGATGGCGGACTACTGCTGGAGCCTTCAGCGAGACTGCCCTAGTAAACCCCATTCTAGAAAGTCGTAAAAAAGAAAATTATTATGTGATTAGTGACTAATGTAATTATGTAAATTAAGTTTTTGCAATAAATACTTAAATCCATGTGTCTTTGTTTTTTTAACTGGCAATAGTAATATTATATATTTTAACACATTTCATTTTTTCGGACTAATACATAAAGAATTGAAATTCGGATACTAAAAACAATAAACGAAATGTTAAATTTTCGATAAGGAATATTTACTTTTTTGACAAAAGCTCCGTCCGTTAGAGGATTTAACTAATCGCCAGAACAATGTTACTGTTCCATATTTAAAATATTTATAGTATTAAACAATTACAATTAGTTTTTTTTCATTAACCGCCTGCTGCAAAAAAGTAGAATTTTAAGAACAAAACAAAAAGAAAAATAATATTTATTTTCTACAGCCTTATCGAAAGCTCGATATGTCATCTGCTATTTTGATACACTCTTACGACCTAGTAAGGAAAAGTGAAACTGTTTAGCCTTAAAATTTAAAAAGTTTCCTACCCCTACCTAAAAAAGTGAACTAAAAAATGGATAAATTGAAATGCCTAGTAACTTTATTACCATTTTAAACTATTGTATATAAATATTATTGAATATGAATGTATCCATTTACTTAATATCGAGGAAGAACCGTCAGTTTTTACGACGCCTGCCTAAAATAGATCGAACAGTCTTAAAAAGTGTGCTCAACTCGACCAGTCTAAATTGTTGGCCAAGTCAAAAAGTCGAAGAAATACGAAGATGTTAAGTAAGTCACTTACTGGGACGAACTAAAGTGCAGGACATGAAAGAAAACCGGGCGGTCCTTAAAATAAAGGTTCATAGTCTTAAGCAAGCGGAAAAGTAAAATTTGTGTACGCAAATACATTTTATGTTATTTTATTTGTTGTAATAGTTTGCCGCTTCACCTATAAAGTGCGCCAGCTAAGCGGTGCTGAAAATGAATCGAGGATTTAGTAAATTTCGCACTGGTCCACTCGTAATTGGGATGTGCCTAGAGTCTCCATGCACTTGCCGCTAGAAGGTTCAAGCTATTTCCAGTGGCGCCTATACATTTCGAGCATTTGTTTTCATTTCTATATAAATGCGTTGCGTTGAATTTGAATTATTATTTCGAAGTAACGATGGCGAGCAAAAGAGAAAAACAATTCGAAGCGGTGCACGTGAAATTATTGCGAGCGTTATAGAGGCCTGTACTAGAGAAGCCGAAAATAATAGTTTGACTATTCCAGTTCAAAATCGAACATATCTATCAACTGTAAGGCAATATAGGCAAGAAGGACGCGATATTGTGTACCTAGACGGTACCTGGGTAGATAATAATATGCTGGCAAAGTAAAAGTGTTACAGGTGTTGTTCAGGGAATCCGCTCTAGTAGTCGCTTTATTATAGTTCATGATGGTTCGGAAGCCGGATTTGTTCCTGGTGCTGCTTTAGTTTTTCGCTCGGGACTAACAACTGGAGACTATCATTGACAGGTGAATAGAGATAATTTTGAAAAGTGGTTGCTCGAGAAGCTTCTACCTAACATTCCTCCCAAATCAGTCGTGGTAATGGATAATGCGTCTTATCATTCTCACGTAGAAGATAAAGTGCCAACTAAATACTCTACAAAAGCTCATATGATATCGTGGCTTAAATCAAACAATCTTGTATGTGATCCAACATGGAGAAAATATCAATTATATGAAGTAATATCAGCCAACAAGCCTAGAGAAAAAAACTATAAAATTGACGGTCTTTTACGTAACCTCGGTCATACACCTTTAAGGCTGCCTTCATACATGTGCGACCTCAACCCTATTGAACTTGCACGGGCAGGAGGAAAGAAATATATTCGAGAGCGCAACACCGGTGAACTTTCAATTAAAGATTTAAATAAAGTAACATTAGAAGCGATTGACTCAATATCGGCTAAAAATTGGAAATCGAATGTTAAACATGTTCGTTCTATTGAAGATAAATACTGGGAAGTAGATGGCAAAATTGAAACGGTTATTGATGATTTAGTTATCACACTGGGATCTTCAAGTAGTGACGACGAAACCTCATCATTTTCAGAGGAAGACAACGATTTAGAAGGAATCGAACCATTAGAATCACAGCCGCCAACCTCAAAAATGGCTTTGTATTTTTCATATATTTTGTAAAATTGTTCATAAAGTCGCTGTCAATAAACTGGTTCAAAATAATTAATTTTCTACTCCATACCGGGTGTCAAAAATTATTTAGTCTTGGTTGTTGATGGCCTTATTGATACGGTTATTGATGATTTAGTTATCACACTGGGATCTTCAAGTAGTGACGACGAAACCTCATCATTTTCAGAGGAAGACAACGATTTAGAAGGAATCGAACCATTAGAATCACAGCCGCCAACCTCAAAAATGGCTTTGTATTTTTCATATATTTTGTAAAATTGTTCATAAAGTCGCTGTCAATAAACTGGTTCAAAATAATTAATTTTCTACTCAATACCGGGTGTCAAAAAATATAAATACTGGGAAGTAGATGGCAAAATTGAAACGGTTATTGATGATTTAGTTATCACACTGGGATCTTCAAGTAGTGACGACGAAACCTCATCATTTTCAGAGGAAGACAACGATTTAGAAGGAATCGAACCATTAGAATCACAGCCGCCAACCTCAAAAATGGCTTTGTATTTTTCATATATTTTGTAAAATTGTTCATAAAGTCGCTGTCAATAAACTGGTTCAAAATAATTAATTTTCTACTCAATACCGGGTGTCAAAAAATATAAATACTGGGAAGTAGATGGCAAAATTGAAACGGTTATTGATGATTTAGTTATCACACTGGGATCTTCAAGTAGTTTCGACGAAACCTCATCATTTTCAGAGGAAGACAACGATTTAGAAGGAATCGAACCATTAGAATCACAGCCGCCAACCTCAAAAATGGCTTTGTATTTTTCATATATTTTGTAAAATTGTTCATAAAGTCGCTGTCAATAAACTGGTTCAAAATAATTAATTTTCTACTCAATACCGGGTGTCAAAAAATATAAATACTGGGAAGTAGATGGCAAAATTGAAACGGTTATTGATGATTTAGTTATCACACTGGGATCTTCAAGTAGTGACGACGAAACCTCATCATTTTCAGAGGAAGACAACGATTTAGAAGGAATCGAACCATTAGAATCACAGCCGCCAACCTCAAAAATGGCTTTGTATTTTTCATATATTTTGTAAAATTGTTCATAAAGTCGCTGTCAATAAACTGGTTCAAAATAATTAATTTTCTACTCAATACCGGGTGTCAAAAAATATAAATACTGGGAAGTAGATGGCAAAATTGAAACGGTTATTGATGATTTAGTTATCACACTGGGATCTTCAAGTAGTGACGACGAAACCTCATCATTTTCAGAGGAAGACAACGATTTAGAAGGAATCGAACCATTAGAATCACAGCCGCCAACCTCAAAAATGGCTTTGTATTTTTCATATATTTTGTAAAATTGTTCATAAAGTCGCTGTCAATAAACTGGTTCAAAATAATTAATTTTCTACTCAATACCGGGTGTCAAAAAATATAAATACTGGGAAGTAGATGGCAAAATTGAAACGGTTATTGATGATTTAGTTATCACACTGGGATCTTCAAGTAGTGACGACGAAACCTCATCATTTTCAGAGGAAGACAACGATTTAGAAGGAATCGAACCATTAGAATCACAGCCGCCAACCTCAAAAATGGCTTTGTATTTTTCATATATTTTGTAAAATTGTTCATAAAGTCGCTGTCAATAAACTGGTTCAAAATAATTAATTTTCTACTCAATACCGGGTGTCAAAAAATATAAATACTGGGAAGTAGATGGCAAAATTGAAACGGTTATTGATGATTTAGTTATCACACTGGGATCTTCAAGTAGTGACGACGAAACCTCATCATTTTCAGAGGAAGACAACGATTTAGAAGGAATCGAACCATTAGAATCACAGCCGCCAACCTCAAAAATGGCTTTGTATTTTTCATATATTTTGTAAAATTGTTCATAAAGTCGCTGTCAATAAACTGGTTCAAAATAATTAATTTTCTACTCAATACCGGGTGTCAAAAAATATAAATACTGGGAAGTAGATGGCAAAATTGAAACGGTTATTGATGATTTAGTTATCACACTGGGATCTTCAAGTAGTGACGACGAAACCTCATCATTTTCAGAGGAAGACAACGATTTAGAAGGAATCGAACCATTAGAATCACAGCCGCCAACCTCAAAAATGGCTTTGTATTTTTCATATATTTTGTAAAATTGTTCATAAAGTCGCTGTCAATAAACTGGTTCAAAATAATTAATTTTCTACTCAATACCGGGTGTCAAAAAATATAAATACTGGGAAGTAGATGGCAAAATTGAAACGGTTATTGATGATTTAGTTATCACACTGGGATCTTCAAGTAGTGACGACGAAACCTCATCATTTTCAGAGGAAGACAACGATTTAGAAGGAATCGAACCATTAGAATCACAGCCGCCAACCTCAAAAATGGCTTTGTATTTTTCATATATTTTGTAAAATTGTTCATAAAGTCGCTGTCAATAAACTGGTTCAAAATAATTAATTTTCTACTCAATACCGGGTGTCAAAAAATATAAATACTGGGAAGTAGATGGCAAAATTGAAACGGTTATTGATGATTTAGTTATCACACTGGGATCTTCAAGTAGTGACGACGAAACCTCATCATTTTCAGAGGAAGACAACGATTTAGAAGGAATCGAACCATTAGAATCACAGCCGCCAACCTCAAAAATGGCTTTGTATTTTTCATATATTTTGTAAAATTGTTCATAAAGTCGCTGTCAATAAACTGGTTCAAAATAATTAATTTTCTACTCAATACCGGGTGTCAAAAAATATCTAATATTGCAATTAATATTTGAAAAACTACAGAACTCATATTTTTCCAAAATTAACACGTCATTGTAGTTATAGTAGGGGAGCCAGCACTGATTCCAGTGAATAAGATTTATCAAAATTTTACATTTTTTATTAACCTGGGTAAATCCGTATGCTCCTTAATGCATAGAAGACGTTTATCAAATGAATTGGGATAAAAAAAAATTTTCTTTTTAAACTACCATTCTGTATCTCAAAAGTTAAGACTTTTAGGACATAAAAACACCCCCTTTAACATCAGCACGCAATTAGGAAACGCCCTGTATAGTACTTCACAATGACGGCCCCTGTATAAAGTAATATGACAAACGGAGACAGACGGCCACTTTTGGCATACCCGAGTAGCCCAAAGTCGAACTGCATAAATTAAAATTTTGATAAATCTCGTTCACTGGATCTGATGCTGGCTGCCCTTATAAAATCTGGACTTGTAAATCGTGTATCACTATACTGGGTGGTCCAATAACAGTGGACGTAGGCAGTAGCCCGGGAACCGTTAATAACAGAACTCAAGGAAAAATATATTTATAGGTAAATCGATCAAGAAAAATCAAAATTAAATCATTTTAAAATTCGAAAGTTCGCCGTTATTGCAACACAAAAGAGATATAGAAGTACGGTACACGAAAGAAAACAGACAAATATAGATAAAGGTTCATTAAGCATAGTTAGATATTTTAATTATCTGAAGTGCGTATACTCAAAAAGGAGTGCCATATTATTTTAAGAACGACGGGACACCACTGGTTTAAAGAGATTTCTTGGCCGACCTTCCTAAAACAATTGACTCCGCCCGGTTTTCTTTCGTGTTCCGCACTATACTGAGTTCACTTACTTGGCCAAGAGATTTAGTTCATGTAACTTTTATTCGCTATTTCAGTATACCCAAGTTTAGAAGTTTTGCCTTATCAGATTCATTATTTCTATTACTTACCTACATAAGCTGTCCAATAAGACATTACTAGGCTTCAAATCTCTATGTATCACATTACCTGAGTGAATATATTTCATGGCTTTGAGCAACTGATACATTATATATCGCTTGTGAATATCCTTTAAAATATTTCCTCTTTTAATAACGTTATGTAGATCGGTTTCCATATACTCAAAACCAAGGTAAATATCTCTATTGTTGGCAGCTCTAAAAATATAGTTATACATGGTGTTTCAAAAGTACTTTGACAAATATCGGGATTCCTGACAATATTTTAGTATATGTATAATATTTTTAAATAAGTATCAAGGGATACTTATTTTAAAAATATAACATATTCTTGAATTTAACCAGTGTCGTCGTTACAACATTTTACTAATATTTATTTGTGAAAACTATGGTACGCCACTGGCATATTCTATTTTACCTTCTTTTATATGAATCCCTGTTTTATTTAGAATAAAAAAGGTCATTTGTGTTATTTTGATACGAGTAACGGATTGCCGGTAAATTATTGTTTTTAAGCTGAATAAAAATAAAATAAAAAGACATAGTCAGCGTAAAATTTTTTACAGATTTTGTTAAAGTAACTTTCTGTTATCAACTTTTCAATCTCAAAATTCGGTGAAAAACCCTGCATAATATGCATGTATTGGTTGAAATTTTCTATTTTGACAAGGCGGCTTTGGAAGTGCATCACTTGTCCATAAACCCAAACAATTAATAATAATTTGACAGTTAGTTGTAATTTATTTCTTTAATTTTATCTTTTATGATTATTATGGTATTATTGACTACGTGTGTTTCTAAATTATAGATCGCCCTGTATCTCTAAAACCAAAAGGGCTATGAAAATTCTGCTGGGGCTATACTTAATTTCACAAAAAAGTAGCATCTGTCGAAAAATCCGCAACCTTCTACCTTTAAAAATAAGGGAGATACCCAGCAAGAGTGCCGAAAATGTTCAACATAACTCTTTTAATACATATACTGTTTATTTATTCAAATAAAATATTATTAACAACCCTAATAAACAGCAATAGCAATTAATCCTACGCTGACAATATATAACTACGCTTGGCAACATTGCTTCTTGAATTCGAGGAAATAGCCGATTAATCATGAAATGTCAAATGTCAGTTAGTTTTTCCGTTTGAGAATTTTTTAATTGGATAACATCAATTTATTTTGTTGGTTCATTTTTAACATCAGTTCTTTAAAAGCTTGACGTAAAAACAGTACATATTTTAAATAATAACATACTTTAATTGTCTATTATGAATGTAAATTTTACATAATTAATGTAACAGTGGACGTTAATAACCATATAGTGCTTTACAAAGTTATAACTATTTGTATTTGTTAGATTTGTTTTTTGCAAAAATGTGATTCATCCGCAATTTTTTTGCTACTAAAATTTGTTTATTTAGAGGTAAGCGGTACAGTGAATTCAAAAAAAGTGAGAAAATTAAAAATACCTTATCTCTGCAAGAGTCTATATAGCAATTCTTGCCTTATTCGTCAACTTTGTAACAACTTAAAAGGAAAAATAAAACATACCTGTGAATACTATGTAATTTCACTATATTAGGATGGCTTTTAAATGACTGTAAAAACATAATTTCTCTAAATGTTCTCTGGGCGTCAGTCTGGTTTCGAAAGGCATCAAATATTTTCTTTACAGCGACGATTTCCTTAGTTTTTCTATCAACTGCTTTCCATACAATCCCGTAGGCTCCTTTTCCCAGTCTTTTTTGAATATCAAATCTTTTCATGATATGATCATCGATTTCGGACATTTTATCCTTAGCCTGTGCCATATCGTCCCTATTGTAATGTGTAGATAATTTTATAAATAAAAAATCTTGCAAATGGCCATTTTAAATCAATATGGTATAATTGTCAACATGATTGACGCTCTGATGACGTACGCCAAACTAAAAAGGGAAATATAATTCGTTAAAATTTAAGTAGGCAAACTACCGGTTGTATTCTCGATAAACTGGGTCAATCAGTTTGGAATGCAGTGGCGTATATAGATTTTACTTCTGGGGGGGGATTTGAGAAGATGAAATTTCGACAACCAAAAAAACTAACACTGGCTCTAGGGGGGGGTTGCCCCGCCGAACCCGAAAAAAGTCCCAATTTTATGCTATTTGTGCCATTTAGGCTTAAATAATAGAAGCTCTGTGGGGGATTTTAACCCCCAATCCCCCCCGTAAATGCGCTACAGACATGCAGCTGTCTAACTTATTAGTTTTAACAATTGACATTGGCAAACTATCCCCCGAAATTTGTATATAATATAAAATTTCTTTTTGCAAATTCTCTAATAATAAAAATATTTAATGTCTGTCTGTTCGCGGCATAGCTCAAAAACTACATACCCGATTGACTTCAAATTTTGGTCAAAAATTAAGGGTCATATGGGGATGACCTGGTAAGATTTTGATAAAAATCAAATATGGCAGCCTAGTGAATTGTTAAAAAAATTATTACTAAAAAAGTACTTATCCAATTTCCCTCAAATTTTGCATAAAAATCGAGCATTATTAGAAAATCAATTGGTAAATTTTTTGTTCGAATCCAAAATGGCGGCTTGAAAAAACTACTAAATGAAATGATTTCAAATTTTGCACAATAATTAATTATGATATAGAAATAAACTCGTAAAATTGTGGTACGAATTTAAGATGGCGGAACAAAATGGCGGCTGAGTAAAATGTTTTTGATCGTGAAAAAACACCAAGTTTTACATACCTGTACGTCTTAGCATCGATAGATGCCAAAATATATATGTTTTATGAATCCCGTCGATTTGTCGGTCAGTGTGTCTGTTTGTCGCTCTGTCAGTTCGCGGCATAGTTTAAAATCTATAGGTCCACTCTTTATCTGTTCATGTTTAACCACATTTACTTTATACATAGTAAATTTTTTGCCCCCTTCCCTCGATATCATCCTAGATCAGCCCGCGATTCTTTTAGCATATTGTACGTGTGTCATTAGACTAAGCGTGTGTCTATAATGAAATTCAATGGTTTGTTCATAGCTTTTTTGTTATAGTTAAGTTTCAAGTTATAGAGCCCGCTAGATCAAGTGTTATTATATTATACGCAATTTTTAACCGATTTCAAAAAGGGAGGAGGTTCAATTCGACCTGTATGTATTTTTTTGTATGTATGGCTTGCAATGCCCAATTGTAGAGAACGTTTCTCTGGTGGTCCTATATATTTTGATTTGAAATCAATTCACCCATTTTTGGTTGATAATAAAAAAAACTCATTTATAAGGACGATAAAGGCAGCGAGTTATATAATTAAATTCACCTTTTTTTAAATTGCGTAATAAGATATTCATTAAATGAAAAACTACAGATTGTAACGCTGTATTGTAAGTGTCAAGAAAACGCCAGTAAAGCAAGAAGAACATATATTGACAATTTTCATAGAAATATATCCGTGAAAATAATTATAAGAATTAAAAACCTATTTGAAGAAACTAATTTTTTTACGACTTACCTAAATTTTGTATACTAAATCAATTGGATGAGTTGCCCTAATCTCCTCCAGAAATTCCTTTTGAATTGAAATATTGCCAAGAGAAGTAAGTCTTTCTTGAGATATTGTATTTCTTAACTCTTTGAAGTACCTTGGTCGACAATTTGAACCACCTTTTTGCTGACCTTTCCAGCATGGTGGTTGATGAAACGTACCACTTAAATCAAAGTTATTTTTGTTGTGTATGTCGGTTTAATAACCGTCCCGCGTTTGATTGGCTTATGATCCATCGCCTGACGCAAATTCCTGAAACGATGGCGGTTGCGTTCACGATTTTGTGTGGTTATTTACGTTTCACGTGCTCCGTAGTGATTTGAGGTTATTGTTTTTATGAGAAAAGTGTTGTTTTTTATTCAAAAGTGGCTTTATTTATGATTTTTATGTAAAAACCAACTATAAAGGTGAGTTAATATACATGTTAGATGTTTGTGATATTTGAACTCCGAGTTTTGTTGGTTTCTTTTAGTGTTTAAAAACTGTACCACCGTACAGTTGGAAACATGAACCGACGGCAGGATCCACTCACTTTCAATTTGATAGGCATGACAGAAAATGAACTCTATGATGAAATAGATGCAATCGAAAATGATTGTGCCTCAATCCCTTCCGATTGTGACTCGGAGGCTGATGGTGACGAGTCAGAAAGTGAAGGTTGTTCTTCAGCTGCTATGTTTGATCATCCCGAGGTTGCCGAAATTGTGGTGTCTGAGTATGAAGAAGACGAGCCTTCCTCTTCAGATGAATGGGATGCAGAGGATTTAGTACCGCTATTTACTCTAGCAAAACGATGGAAAAAAAGTTTGGTCATTACTTGGAATAAATGCGTTTCTACTATGAAGACTCGTGATCCATTCACTTCGGATGTCGGTCTGTCGAATTCAATTCGAGATCGTGCTAGCCTAAATCCTTATGAGGCGTTTAATCTTTTTTTTACCGACGAACTTTTGACTGATATTGTGTTTCAAACTAATCTCTATGCAGAGCAAACATTTCAAACCAAGGGTAAAGCATATACTCAAACACATGTTGACGAACTCAAGACATTTTTGGGTATAAATATTCTTATGGGCATTAAAAAATACCCAAGTTACCGTGATCATTGGAGTTCTTCACCAGACCTTCACGATCCCTACATAAGTAAGCTTATGAGAGTTCATAGATTTGGTTGGATTCTTTCGAACCTTCACCTAAATGACAACAGCATAATGCCACCACGTGGCTCAGCCAATTATGATAAACTTTATAAAGTACGGCCCCTTCTCAATCACCTTAAAACTAATTTTCAATCATGCTTACAGCCCCATGAAAATATCGCCGTCGACGAGTCAATGATAAAATTTAAGGGGCGATCTTCGCTAAAACAATACTTACCAAAAAAACCCATAAAAAGGGAATACAAAGTGTGGGTTTTAGCGGATGAAACAGGGTATTGTTGGAATTTTGATATATACACAGGGAAGACGGGGGATCAAACAGAAAAAAGTTTGGGGGCCCGAGTCGTTAAGAATTTAGCTACTCCAATTGAAAAAAAAAATCACAAAATATATTTTGACAATTTTTTCTCATCCGTAAAGCTAATGGAGGATCTTTTAGACTTAAAACTATATGCATGTGGAACAGTAAATGTATCCAGAAAAAATTTGCCTAATTTCACTAATGATAAAAATTTAAAAAGAGGGGAGTATGAATGGTTTATAAGCGATAGTGGATTGAGTGCTGTGAAATGGCGTGACAAGAAATCCGTGCATATGTTATCTAATTACCATGACCCTACAGTTGTTACTCAAGTAAAAAGGAAAGAGAAAGATGGCACTGCGATG
The DNA here is from genome assembly GCA_030620095.1 of Kuschelorhynchus macadamiae. Classification (NCBI taxonomy): domain Eukaryota; kingdom Metazoa; phylum Arthropoda; class Insecta; order Coleoptera; family Curculionidae; genus Kuschelorhynchus; species Kuschelorhynchus macadamiae. The sequence goes on along the minus strand of JAUTXW010004166.1, from coordinate 297,224 downwards.
CATATTCCTTGCCCTTTTTTACTTAGTGATTATAATAAACACATGAACTTTGTGGACAAATTCGATCAAATGCGATCATATTATGGGCTTGATCGAAAAAGCCACAAGTGGTGGCATCGCATATTCTTTTTCTTTCTGGATACGGCAATAACAAATGCCTTTATGATATATAAACTATACCATAAAGAAAATGCTAAAATTTCTCTCAAAGAATTCCGAAGACAGGTTTCAGAAGGCTTAGTTGCCAAAACATTGGTTCAAAAATTAGACAAAAGAAACATGTCTACGGAATTATCAGTCGCCATTAGTTCTCATAAGTCCACAGTATCGACCGCCGTTAGAAGAGCAGAAAGTGCACATCAGCCAATGAGAACCACTCGTCGAAGATGTGCTTATTGTAGCTCGAAAAAAAAAGATGTTCGTACCAATTGGCAATGCAGTGTTTGCGCCATGCCATTATGTTTAGGAAAAACCAAAACTTGTTTCCAATCTTATCATGCTAAAACTTAATAAGTTTTTAGAATATATTGTTTATTTATATATGATATTCTTAATTTTGTTAAAGTATGGTGGTGCAAGAAATAAACCACCCAATCTAAGTACTTTTGCAGTATATGTATATTTTTATATATGTGTATTAGTATTCCAATATACTTATTTGAAAGAAATACACCACAATTTGTATATTTTTCAAATGTTTTTTTTCTCGTACCGCTAGGGTTTTTTTTAAGCCGAATTCCCGTATCTCAAAGAGTTAAATAAGTTTTTACACATTTGAAGCAAGAAAAACTTCTTTCCACTGAAGCACTTGTCGACGGTATTGTCAAAATAAGGGAAAACAATTTATATGCTTCGGTAAAAATATATTTATTTTTATTAATTTTTTTTCATTTGCTCTTGCAGCGATATATTCCAACTACTCTCATTGGCAAAAATAAGACCAAGCTCACTTGTAAGTCGTTGACTTTTTGAAAATATTTCCCCATATAACAGTAACAAATTTGCAAAAGGGCCAGTGGGAAAATTTAAATTATATTCGGAAAAATTAGCAGAACCTGTCAAACGTGAAAATGTAAGTTGTTCACAGTCTTGAAATCTTACAGCCGGTTGCAGAAAGCTCAATTAAAGTTTAGAATGTTTAACGGAATGTCAAATTTGACAACGAATTCCTAGATTTCTATAAGCAGCTTGTCAAATCCGAAAACACGGTTAAATATTCTAAACAGCAATTAAGTTTTGTGCAACCGGCTGTAAGTGTCATTTCCGTTAAATTATGGTCCAAAAGGGTTCTATACTTAGCCCTAATTTCTTCAGGTGAAAGCTTAGCAAGCTCACGTTTGTAATGATTTATTTCTGTAACAGAATTTGTTTATCAAACATGTTATTAAAAAAAATGTTCATTTCTTTTTTTACAGAGCGCCTCACGACAGCGTTTTATATTGGATGTGCACAAATGAATGTCAAGCGATTTTTTTTGAAGAACGTCAAATAGTATGTCCGTGATTGAGAAAATGTCATTAAACACTAACGCCAAAAACGTGAATTCAAAATCGTTCATCTCACCTAAAAATCCTTTCGCAAGGTGAATTGATTTTTCATCAGATTTGTCACAGTTTGTAATAAATTCAAAGACGCAGGGACGTAGACAGAAAATTCATTTGGGGGGGGCTAGTTGGGGGCACAAACAGTTCTAGAGGGGCCTATATACAGGGTCTGGACACATGACATGTTTCCAAGGTCTTTACTCTGTATAATATTAATGTTGTTTTTAATGTATTTTTGTGTTCATGATCATAGTTTGTTTTAAATGTAATGTTTTTTTTGAATGATGTTTTTTCAATAATGTTTTAACCAATTTAAATACTAACTATACATGTTTTTATTGTAGAAAATAAAATATCTTGAAAAAGCTCAATATAATGAGCGAAACGTCGATTAAATTCTAGTTTTGCTTCTCAATGAGTTAACCTATGCCCAAGAAAATAATTAACAAAATAAATATATATATATGTACGGGTGTCCCATTTTCGTAGGTTTTACGGGGTTTCCAGCTTATGAGTAGAGATAGAGAGATGCGGTTTTCGCGACACCGTGCTACTTTTCGATGAAACTAAAGAGGCCGCAAACAGATTTGCCCTAACCATTTTAGTTTCCGTGCTACAGGGTGATTTTGAAAATTTGTCATTTTCGGACACCCCCTGTAACTCAGCTATCGTAAAATATATTTAAAATGTTTCAACTGGTATTTATAGATTTTTTCACGTAGAATTCAGTGGCGTACTCAGATTTTTGCTGAGAGTCATAGTTTTTGACATATTGGCATAACCTACTATTTTTTAAATGGGACATCCTATATATTATTTTTTCATCTTATTCTTCGTGTCGAGAGCTTTTCAAAAACATACCATAAGTCATATTTATTTTCATAAATAACATGAAAAAATGCATTTTTTTTTAAACGGATTTATGGCATAGCAGATCAATCGAAATAAGAGAAGGTGGCTGTGGTAGCCATCGCAACGCCAACAAAAATATGATCAGGCAGCCATTACTGCTGTCATTTTTGGCATTATTGCGTTTAAATTTTTCTTGACGTCTATTATAATTATTGTTTTTAATATGGCTCAGAATCAAAAATTTGAATATTTTGAGAAATATGATATGAACGCGTGTTTTATATTGTCTAATGAAGATGCAGATCAGGCGGCAGAGCTTTATCTGAACAGGTTAGTTCTTTTTTATCTTCCTGCATTTTGACTTTATTGGTTCGCTTTATTTTATCTTAGATATCCCGAGAGAAGACAACCAGAAAAAAGAATTTTTCAAAAAATTAAAAATAATCTTTGCCCATATGGATCTTTTAACAAGCCTCGATCGCGAACTTACAATAAAGACAACGAAGAATCTGAGGTCAACGTTTTAGCCCTCGTTCAGACAGCTCCTGAAACATCTTGCAGGAAAATAGACGAAGAGGCGGGTGTACCGAAAACCAAAGTGCAGAAAATTTTGAAAAAGCACAAATTCAAACCCTATAAATACAAACTTGTGCATCATCTGCATCCTGGTGATGCAGAGCGCAGATTGGAGTTCTGCAATTGGTTTATAAATATGAAGGCAGAAGATATCGATTTTGAAAAAAAGATTATTTGGTCAGACGAGGCACATTTTACTAGTTCAGGGATTTTAAATAGACACAATACGCGATTTTGGAGTCAAGAAAACAACCATGTTATTTTTCCTAGGGAGCGTCAGGGCAGATTTGGATTCAATGTCTCCTGTTTTATTTTCAACCGAAAAATAGTTTACCAAATATATGAAGGAAATCTGAATTCGATTGGTTACGTGCGAATCCTAGAAGACGCATTAGGAATTTTGGATGATGTTCCCTTGGCTCAACTAAATAGGATTTATTTCCTGCAAGACGGAGCTCCAGCCCACAATGCCAGAATAAGTCAAAACTGGCTTAACGACCATTTTCCTGGAAGATGGATAGGAACACACGGACCTGTTCGATGGCCACCACGATCCCCTGACCTCTCAGTTTTAGATTTCTTTTTGTGGGGTTATTTAGAAAACAAGGTTTATGTAAGGCGATACGAAAACTTAGAACAACTAAGAATGGCCACCGAAAACGCTTTTGCAGAGTTACAAAGACAGTCATTTACAATAGAAAATGCATTAAAAAGAATTTTTAAAGTTTGTCACACTTGTAGGACACATAATGGTCTACAATTTGAACAATATTTGTAGTTTTAATGAAATTATAATTATTACCTTTTACCTACTTCCTAATTTTTTCTGATGCTGTTACTTTGTTATTTTGCTAATAAATATTTGTTAACTTTTTCCATGGCTCCACAGCCACCTTCTCTTATTTCGATTGATCTGCTATGCCATAAATCCGTTTAAAGAAAAATGCATTTTTTCATGTTATTTATGAAAATAAATATGACTTATGGTATGTTTTTGAAAAGCTCTCGACACGAAGAATAAGACGAAAAAATAATATATAGGGTGTCCCATTTAAAAAATAGTAGGTTATGCCAATATGTCAAAAACTATGACTCTCAGCAAAAATCTGAGTACGCCACTGAATTCTACGTGAAAAAATCTATAAATACCAGTTGAAACATTTTAAATATATTTTACGATAGCTGAGTTACAGGGGGTGTCCGAAAATGACAAATTTTCAAAATCACCCTGTAGCACGGAAACTAAAATGGTTAGGGCAAATCTGTTTGCGGCCTCTTTAGTTTCATCGAAAAGTAGCACGGTGTCGCGAAAACCGCATCTCTCTATCTCTACTCATAAGCTGGAAACCTCGTAAAACCTACGAAAATGGGACACCCTGTATTTATATATATATATATATATATATATATATATATATATATATATATATATATATATATATATATATATATATATATATATATATATAATTGAACTTCTTTCTTGGGTATAGGTTTATTTGCAAAATCAAATAATGGGATAAACTTGACGTTTCGCCTATCATAGTAGGCTTTCTCAAAAATTGCTCATACCTTTATTTTATTTTATCTATAATAAGACAAAAAGAAAATAATTTAAAAACTAAATGGTTTACAAAAGAAACTTGGTCTGGACGATATCTTAATTTCAATTCCCACCATCCATACAAACAAAAAAGAAGTGTTGTGATTGGTCTAGTTGACCGTGCCATATCTTTAACGTCACCAGAATACCATCCTAAAGCCCTTAATAAAGTTAAAGAGACCTTGAATGCAAATCATTTCCCAGAAAAACTGATGAAAAAAATTATTAAAGAAAGGACGTACATATATTATAACAATCATAACGAAAACGTAAGACAAGATAATACGCAAAAAAATATATTGCATACACATCTCAATTATCTGAAAAATTAAAACATATCTTAGGAAAATATAACATAATTGTGTGTCATAAAGCCCAGAAGCTGATAGGCTCCCTATTTACAAAATTAAAAACTAAAATTCCTAAAAATAAAAAATCCAATCTCGTATATGAAATTCCTTGTTTATGAAATATATTGGTATGACAACCCAACTTTTAGAAAATAGAATAAAAGGTCGTAAGTATACAAAGAATGCATCCAATGCATTACACAAACATGAAAAAAGCACAAAACACGAATTTAATTTTTCTGAAACCAAAATCATTGATGAAGATAACCTGTATCAGAAATTAATTATCAAAGAAATGATTCACATAAAAAAAGAAGAAAATGCAGTAAATGACAAACAAGACATAAAAAATGTAAGTCAAATATACCATAATTTGATATTTTAGTATAGTTTTTAACTTCGTCTAAGCCGTTATTTTTAAAATGTAGTATATAATTGTGAATGTCTGATTCTACTCTAAGCTTTAAATTAAAAAATAGCAAAAAATTATGTTTAAATTCCTCAAAAAAACGCACTACGATAAGAACACCTTTTTACCTAAAACTGCGCCATGAATTGCCTGGCAAACCACTAACTTGCTACCTATCATTCAAATATAAATAAATAATCAACATGCATTTTTCGAGGTATGTAACCTTAATTTATTAATTTTGTAGTAATTATTTGTCAATAGTATAAAATTTTAAATCAGTTTTACAAAAATTGTAAATGTCTTTTTATAATTAGACCACTAAATGTTTTTTAAATTAATTGTAGATAGGAAAGGAAAGCCTTATATCCCACAAAAAAAAATAAAGAAATGAGCAATTTTTGAGAAAGCCTACTATGATAGGCGAAACGTCAAGTTAATCCCATTGTTTGATTTTGCAAATAAACCTATACCCAAGAAAGAAGTCCAATTAATATATACCGGGTTTAAGAAACAAATTGATATATATATATATATATATATATATATATATATATATATATATATATATATATATATATATATATATATATATATATATGTATATATAAAAAATAATTTTCATTTTTTTGTTTGACTGGCAACATAAGATAGCTTATCAAAAACTAAGATAGAAATGTGAGAGTTACTTTGCTCTAGGTCCAAACGTTCAGGTGCTATGACGGCTCAAACAAGCAAAAATGTCAATTTTCAAACATCAGTATATAAAAAACAGTTTGAGACATATAGTAGCCTCATTAAAATTAGAATTGATCATAGAATACAAAAATCTAATAATATATAGGGTGTTGCGTTTAAAAAAAACGTAACATGCTTGGCGTAAGTCTTTTGTTTCTCATTCAATTGTGTTTTGTTTTCATTTTCGAATTCTCCGAATTAAAATACATCGATTGACTATTTTGTATTTCTTGAGAAATACGTGGGAAGTCAAAAAAAAACCTTGTTCTTCCTCAATTGAAGACCCTATACATCGATTACTCCGCGATGATCTGACCAATTTAAAGGAAATTTTCAGGCGATATTCAGGATATCTCCGAAGCGGTCCCATAGCAAGCATATTTAAAAAATGTTAAAAATGACGGAATGGCGCCATTTTGTTTTTTGCGCCAAGATATATTGCAAGAAGTTTTTTAATATCTACTCTCGCGTTTCGATTCTACGCGTTCACCTTTATATGAGCAAATAAATATTATGCAGTGAAACATTTGTTAAACTTGATTTTTACAATAAAACTCGTATACCTAGATAAAACTAAAAAGGATGGAATAAAATCGTTTATAAAAAAATGAAACCGACTTTTTATATTTATTTATCTATTACATTCTATTGTATCTATAACAACAGAAGAAAACTTCAATGTATTGTACGTAAAAAAATCGTATTAGTTACCTTACTTTTGGAGCTATATCTCAACTAGAAGAAAATAAATTAAATGCGCACGGTTTATTCTTCTAAATAACTTTAAACTTTATACAAATAAAAATATGTAATACAAAATAGTGTCACTACGGTTATAGTTACCATTTGATTAGCACAAAAAAAACCGTGCAGGTTATTACTTGGCTCGAACAATATTGACTATCCGTTGCATTGGGATCCCTTTCAGAAATCAAAGAATGTTTTGTCATTAATCCAGTATAAAATAAATAGGTTTGTTTAGTCGTCATATTTTACATGCAACTGTGTTGTCATGGTGACAATCAATCGGATTATCGGGTTTATATTTGAAGGCACAAGTCACCCCTTTATATCTACATCAGCTTTGGTCTAATGAAGAACTGAACATCGCGAACGTCGGAACACGCATGTCATCTGTAGCTATTTTTTTAAGTTGGTCAGTTAGTTTAACCTTGATTATTTATTTATATAATTGCTTTCACGAGGCAGTATTTCTATAGTCTCGTAATTTGCGTATTATGGAGTTATAATTAGTAAATTTAGTCACCACTATTTTTATTGTCTTGTAAGGAATTATTGTTTTGTAGCTAGGTTTTGAACAGCCCTTTTCTATCCCAACTTAGAGAGATCTTTTGTGAAAACCTTACATTAAATTATTTTTGATTTTATGGATGATAAATCTGGATGTTGGAGTGATTTTCTGAGCCACTACGCCTGTTGAGGGACAGACTTCACTTTTTGGGAGAGGTCAGGGAGCAGCGCAACTACCTAGGTAATCAGGATTTCAAATCTTTTGAAAAATGTACAAATCAGAAATCTTAAATTTGGAACGGTCATCTATATTATATAGATCAAATGAGTTGCTAACAATAGGTAGGAATTGTAGCGGTGCAATAAAGACAAAAAGGCAGCACTATCGCGTTCGCTGTAAAGGTACCGCAGCAAGCCAAAAATGATCCTCAAAAACGAGATTGGAACCAATAAAAGCATATATTACCTTTAACTTCGCAGAGTGGGCAAAATTAGGAAATGAAAAATTAAATTAAAAAAGATTAAATTTTTAAGAGTTTGTCAACAAAGAAAAATATCGGTAAATTTTCTTTACCCGGAACTTCTCTGGTTGTGATTTTTTTCCATTTGTTAGGGATAGTGAAGTGTGATCCAATTTAGTTGAATACATAGTCACAGTATACAGGGTGTCCCGGATAAGAATGGACTCTACAGGAATCTCGTAAACTAGCAGAGATGCAGAGATGTTTAAATTAGAAAAAAGTTGCGCTTCACTGAACTCTGCAAGATGACGTTTTCAGATTTGTAACATTCCGAGTACCTCAGAAGAAATTAAGAAAAAACCGAAAACTCGCGATTTCGTTTTTATTTTTTTCTGGTTCTATTTTCAAAAATATTGTAGAACAAATTTTACATTTTCGTTGTCACTTTTTCTCCTCTACAAGATGGCATCATTGGATTTCGAATCCGACGTTTCGTTTTTTCACAACCACCATCAACTTTATTTTTTTAAATAGTCGAAAAAAACTGTTGTGTACTTAATAAGCTCTATATTTAATTCTAAATTCAATGACATATCACACTTTGCATTTATTCGACCTTTCGGACTCAAAAAAACCATCATCAGTGATATTCAATGATGATTCCGCAAAAACGAAACGCCGGAACAAAAATCTGATTAGTTTATCTTGTCGAGAAGAAAAAGTTGCTATGGTAACGCAAAATTTATTTTGATCTAGCTCTTACCGTAGACTTTAAAAAAATGAATAATTATTTTATTTGTGTTGGTATCAATAAATAGTATTTAAAGCGATAATATGAATAAAGTTGTTTTTTTTATTAAAGCAATTTACATCAACAACAATTATTATCAATAATGTTAATACAATAATAAAGTTCTAAAAACTTAACCTACAAAATAATAACAAATTTATGAACGTATCTAATTTAGATGTGAAGCATTGAATTAGTATTAACTTACATAAAAACTTATTATTAACTAAATACAATTAACCATTTTTCTTATTTTCAAAAATGCCGCCCTCATTTTCTAAACATAAATAGGAACAATAAACAATTTCTTTTCGGATGGATTCTCGTACTGCGGCTTTTAATTCTTTAATATCTTGAAACGTTTGCCAATAAGTGTCATTTTCCATATACCCCCAAAGGAAAAAGTCCAGGGGTGTAAGGTCTGGTGACCGAGGAGGCCAGCTAATTGGACCACGAGTGCGGAATCGGCTTTCATTTTTTGGTGACCAATAATGTCTATTTTTTTCTATTAAATAAACCATTGTTAGATAAAGAAGTTTCATCGGTCCAAAGAATCTGGTGGGGAAATTGGGGATTTTCATCGCCTTTTCGTGTGAACCACTCACAGAAAGTAGTTCTACGTTCTGCATCTCCAGGATGCAAAGCATGGCGGATACGGTATTTATAAGGTGGTATTTCTCTTTACGCAGGATTCTATGTGCAATGGTTTTTGGCACTTATTGCTCTTTCTCGATGGTACGGAGTCCTATATTACCATCTTCTTCTACAGCAAGCAAAACTCGCATTACTTGTTCAGGATTTTGCGATTTTTTACGATGACGCACTGGCTTTTCAAAAGCGCCATGTTCTTTTAAGTTTGTCACTAACCTTTTGAAAATGGATCGGCCTGGTTGACGCCGTTCGGGGTATTTTTGAAGATAACGCATTTCTGCTTACGAGCAATTTTGATGACTTTCAATGTAACATGTAATCATATCAAATTTTACTTCATTGGAATAATGTGCCATTTTTACAATATAATATTTTTAAAAAATAAGTACTCAAATTGTAACAAGAATGCAAAAGTGACAGATATCCAAGGTATTCATTGTAACCAAGCCAAACAATTGCAAATATTGTTGAATTTCAAAGCCGTCTATGAATAATTGGAAATTATTTTGTACATACTGGAGCAAACCAAATTTTAATTGTTATTAATTGAACCCAAACAGATGGATAAAAGTAAATTTCTTGTTTCCATAGCAACTTTTTCCTCTCGACAATTTTATTCATATTATCGCTTTAAATACTTTTATCACACTGATACCAACACAAATAAAATAATTATTAATTTTTTTAAAGTCTACGGTAAGAGCTAGATCAAAATAAATTTTGCGTTACCATAGCAACTTTTTCTTTTCGACAAGATAAACTAATCAGATTTTTGTTCCGGCATTTCGTTTTTGCGGAATCATCATCGAATATCACTGATGATGGTTTTTTGAGTCCGAAACGTCGAATAAATGCAAAGTGCGATATGTCTTTGAATTTAGAATTAAATATAGAGATTATTAGGCACACAACAATTTTTTTCAGCTATTTAAGAAAATAAAGTTGATGGTGGTTGTGAAGTCGGATTCGAAATCCAATGATGCCATCTTGTAGAAGAGAAAAAGTGACAATGAAAATGTAAAATTTCTTTTCCAATATTTTTGAAAATAGAACAAAAAAAAAATAAAAACGAAATCGCGAGTTTTCTGAAACGTCGGAAAGTAATTGCCATTTGACACGGTCTAATCCCAAGAACCATGATTTCTTAATAAGTATGATGCTTGAAAGCATTATTTTGAAAATATTTTTTTAGTAAAAGAACTATAAGACTAGATCAACTTAAAGTACATATTTCCATAGCAACTTTTTCTTTTCCACAAGATGGCGTAGTCAGATTTTTGATACGACGTTTCGTTCCTTCGAAAACATCACCAATTAGCATTGATGATGCTTTTATCAGTGTGAAACGTCGAATAAATGTCAAGTGTGATATGTCGTTGCATTTAGAATTAAAAGTAGATTTAAAGTAAAACAAAAATGTTTTTCAAATGTATTTCAAAAAAAGTTGATGATGGTTGTGGAAAAACGAAACGTCGGAATAAAAATCTAATTACGTCACCCTGTACAGAAAAACTGGCACTAAAAATGTGAAATGTAAGATTTATAATGACGGAAGTACCCCATCATAAACATAATGATAAATATTTCAGGAAAATGTTGATACGTCACAGATATGTATAAATAGACCCTTATAGTTGGCAGTGTTTTTCGGTTAAAATAGTTTCTAGACAAATTGTTCTATAGATAACTGCATAATTTAATTTAGAAGCTTTAATTGATTTTTTTCGCTTTGAACAAATAAAGATTTCTTTAATCTCTGTTTTAATGCTGACATCTGCCGAAGGTGGAAGATAAAACAGGAGCTTAGCACGGTTATAAAAATCAATGGTTATTCTATTGATTTCGAACGGTAAGTAGAACGAAAACTAAAATAACAGATGTCTCTAGTGTCATTGCTGCCCCTATCTAGGTTAGGTACCCAGGAGGAGATGTAGAAGTTTGACAGACAAATTACATAGAATAAAACAAGAGATTAATAAGTAAATAAAGAACTGGTGATAAATAAATAGCAATAACATAAATAAATAACAATAACATAAACAAATAAAATAAAAATAAATCCAGAGACCAATATCCTTTTAAATGCGTGCTTGCTGGCTGCTTTGCCAATCAAACAGCCCAGTGTCAGCCGTGTATTTGCGCACGATTTTCAGTTACATACAAATAAAAGATGGAATTTGACGATTTTCAAAGGCATCTGTTATTTTTATTTTATCTTATTTGCCTGTATAAATGGTTTAATGGTATTCTCGTATTTTAACTGTTATGCAATCTTTAATTTATTTTTATTTTAGGTAATTTGTTATTTGTCTTTTAAAATTTACCTAAACTCAAAATAATGAAGGTGTAATAATAATTTACATCCGTGATTAAAGGGACTACTTAAGCAATAGAAATTAATTTTCCTTATAATGCGCCCATATTTTTCTGTATTACTTTGTTTTAATAGTATAAATTATATCAAATTTTAATAATTTGCTTGCCCTTCTTAGATGTGAATATTAGAGTGGTTCGGACTCCCCTGTCCTCCTTGGCGACGCCACTGAAGGAAAAGAACATGGCATGGAGATCTTTAGACTGATAATATATAACCAATAATGGAAATCATATTGAAAACAAAGTCAAAGTCAAAGTGAAAATATGCTTTATTATCAAAAAAACTTATTCTCATTGACAAAGCTGTAAGGAATAATACAATTAATTCTAATTAAATTATTTAACAAAGCAAATATACAGGGTGTCCCATGACGCACTGCGGCGATCGATTTCTCAGAAAGTAGGCTTTGGAAAAATTTGAAATTTTGGCAGCTAACAAAAGTCGATGGGGGCAATTCGCGCAAAATATTTTCAAGGTGGCGGCACTTCCGGTTATACCGGAAGTAGACGTCAACTTTCTTTTTTTAAATAGAACACCCTGTATATTATCGAATTTTTGGATTCCTCGAAAAATTCTAGGTATATTTCATGTATAACATCCTAACCTAAGTTGAACTGTTTTTGAGATATTTTGAATTTATGTAAAAAATGACGTTTGCAGGTCTAGACATAACTATAAATATCTGCTTATCGAAGTGACTATTATTTATTTGCGGGTGTCTTCCTTGTCCAAAAGGATCCACTTTAGTGGCCTGTGCTGATATTTTTATAATAAATAAATATAGGGTGATCAAAAACTGACATTATAAATATACTTTAAAAAATCGTTAAAAGTTACTTTTTTCAAATGGAATCCTCCAATTTTTATAATTTTATCTTATTTAACACATAAAATAAGGGTGACTGAATTTGTAGTTTTTGAGTTATTGACGATTTAACATTTTTTATTGTAATAATGCCAGACGGCTTCTAAGTTTTCTTGTTAGTTGGCTATGATAGGGAGGCCTGGCGAGAACAAAACCAATTGGTTACTATAGAAACGTAATATTTATTGTCGTTTGACAATTACCTACTAAAATATTATTTATTTATTATAGTATATTTGTATTTTATTGTATATTTATTTATTATTGGATTATTTGGATTTGTATTTTATCTATGGGGCATCTAACAGACTTTTAACAAGAACATGCCATATATTTGCTGATAGATATCCAGATAAACAAAAACCGTCACCGAACAGTGTTAAACAAATGTTGGAAAACTACAAAAATTTTGGAAACGTCAAGGCAAAAATTAATAAGAGGAAGCCCATTGTTGATAATGAAAATGTCGAGATTGCAATTCTGGGATATTTTGCAGCATATCCAATGACATCCCTAAGAAACGTGGCAAGACAATCAGGAATCTAGAGGAACTCAGTGCATAGGATTCTGTTAAAACATAACTTCCAACCTTATTTAATATCATTGGTTCAACATCTAAAAGACACTGATTTGCCAAAAAGAGTACAGTGTTGCGAGTTTATTTTAACAATGGTACAAGAGAACCCTAGATTTTTGGACAATATAATTTGGACCGATAAAGCAAAATTTACTAAAAATGGCCTTTTCAATAGACACAATTCCCATTTTTGGAGTGATTCGAATCCTTATGCAGTAAGATCGCGGAACTTTCAAGAATCCTGGCAATTTAATGTATTTTGTGCAATAAGGAACGATGGAATAATAAAACTGAATTTTTACGAAGAAAATTTGAATGGTAAGTTATACATTGCCTAAACACAAGGACTTTTTTAATGAAAAATATCAAAATTGGGGGTTTCCATTTGAAAAAGTAAGTTTTAACGACTTTTTAAAGTATATTTATAATGACAGTTTTAGATCACCCTATATTTATTTATTATAAAAATATCAGCACAGGCCACTAAAGTGTACCCTTTTGGACAAGGAAGCCAACCGCAAATAAATAATAGAGACTTCGATAGGCAGATATTTATAGTTATGTCTAGACCTGCAAACGTCATTTTTTACATAAAATTCAAAATATCTCAAAAACAGTTGAACTTAGGTATAGGATATTATACATGAAATATACCTAAAATTTTTCAAGGAATCCAAAAATTCGGTTATATACAGAGTGTTTCATTTAAAATAAGAAAGTTAACGTCTACTTCCGGTATAACCGGAAGTGCCATCTTGAAAATATTTTGCGCGAATTGCCCCCATCGACTTTAGTTAGCTGCCAAAATTTCAAATTTTTCTAAAGCCTACTTACTACTAAAAATAAAATCTATACGAGCTAACACAAATCTTAATAGGTATTTAAAAATCTAAAAGAAACTTGCCTGTATATGCATACATACTAATTAACAAACAAGTACTACTCACCATTATAAAACCAACAACCAAATATAATATATGAACAACATACATGCAGAGGTGAATTAGTGATATAATAAAAAATATAACACAAAATCGGAACAAAAGTATGCATAAAATTATAACCAACAATTTGCAAGCCAATATATAATATATTAGCTTCAATGTGATTTTAATAGGAAAATATGTATAGTTGGGCGCTAAATACGAATTTTTATAAAAAAATCAAATCTAGAGTTATAAAATAAAAATAGATTTGTTCATTTTCGATATTTTTTAAAAAAAATATAATTTTTTTTCCCACAAAATGGCTCTTTACCGCCTTGCATTGATCCTTCGTCTACGCAACTGCAAAATTTGAAATGGTAAATCGTAGTGTCTTTATATTTCTGCAGTCAAAATTTAAATTACCTATTCATAACACATTTTTTTGAGGTCCACGTGCAGGATTTTTTAATGTCCTTTTCAAAACTCGACTAGACTTTTTGCGTGCAGTTCTCCCTTAACTTGATTTCTAGATTTGATGTAAATGCTTGTTGTTCTGATGTGTAATGGCAATATGATTAAACATCTTTTTTTTTCGAGAGCATGGCATGCGAGAGTGGAGGTTGTGAGTCGTGCAAGAATCTCATCCATCATAGAAAGAGAGATCCTGATGTCTATAGAGTAGCACAACTTTCAGGCAGACTGGGATGGCATAAGGGTTATACTCTCTCAATTCCGAAAAAAGAGGATTGGGAGTGCAACAGAACGAAATTTTCGAGGGATGCACTTATTTATTATACGGATGGATCACGTATGGGATTGGCGAGGCGCGGTTCATTGCTATTGTTCTGGACGAAACAACTGATTTTAGCCAATAATCTATAGTAATAGGCTACGTTAAACAGACGAAAGTATTCAAGAGCCATTTTTAGTTTTTAAGAATGTGTCCGAAAATCGTACAGAAGATGCATTATATAACGTTACTAAAGAAATTAATGCTCAGAAAAAATTAGTTGCTCAAAGCTATGATTATTGCAATTCTCTGAAGACGGCCTATATATGGAGGCCGAACAAACGGGGTTCATCTTCTCTTTCGAAAAGTTTTTGACGGTATTTTAGTCAAAGAATAGGTAGAGGAGCAGATTGTCATCTGCGCAGATAGTAAAGCACTTATTTTTTTCTTTGTTGGATAGGAACGGGAGAGGGTCGATTAAGGAGACACCTATCCATCTTAGGTATTGAGGAGGGTTGTCCTGCACGGACTATTAGGAGGATGAGGAAACTCCACTCCATTTCCTGTGCAGATGTAAGCCACGAGGAAGACTACGCCGAGATATTTTCGGCACTACGATCTTGCATTGGGATGCAGTTAAGGATCTTACCTGAAAATATATCTAGGCTTATATAGGAAAGACAGGCAGTTTCAAGGATAGAGACCTAGTGAATTATAAAATAAAGAATTTTTTATAAGGCTGGTTGAAGGTATTGGTAAATAATTAAAAATAAAGTTAAAAATCAAACAAACTGATTCCAAAATATACATGTTGTCTAAAAAGTGGTTTGCAGGTATCTCTAGGACCGGCATTGCAGGTATATCGGACTGCTCTTTTTTGAATTAAAAATATTAATGTAATAAGATCTGAGAACAACCTCCCTAAAATGGTAGGCCATATTGTAAACGGGATTTAATCAGTGCAACACAAACTGCTATAGAGAAGAATAAACTCACTTAAAAGTTACTCGTACCGCATACCAACCTTTTAAAGGTTTTTCGGTTAAATGTGTAATACGATTCTCAAATTTTAAATTTTGATCTAAATCAGTTCTTCAGTATACAGTGTGGGCCATTTTGGTGATGCATGTATTGGGATCAAGCAAACTATAAGAGATACAAAAATGATTAAATGAGCAAGCAATTTCACAGAATTTTATTGGTAATTTAAAAACGTCAGCGGCGTGCTTTTAACTTTTTTGGTTTTCGAGATATTTTGAAAAAACTACAAAGTGGCATTTTCTGTAAAGCCCTGTAACTTCATTATTTGTATTTTGTTTCAAAATCTATATAACACTATTTATAGTCATTTTTTGTGTAGAAAACGGTTATTGCATTAGATTTTAATTACGACGTATCGGTTATCCTTCACCAACACCAACTTTATTTTTTCTTATGGACGCCATATTGCATTTTTATTTCTTTAAAATAAGCAAGAAAAATCATATTCATGTTAGTTAAAGTTTACATTTCCTAAAGAAAAACCATCAAAATATTCAAAAATCGATTTTATTCTAGTAGGCTTTGGATCGCCACGGTAACAAACATGTACACAAAAGAATACAATATTTGGTATATTAAACAAAATGTTATCCATTTTTAGCAACACAAGCACGACATTTTTTTAAAACACTATTTGTCGCTCGTCTAAGTGTGTTTCTGTTAATATTAGCCTGAGCTCTCTCTTCGAGTACGGCCAATGTCTCGGGAGGTTCAAATTCAAAAACTTCGTTTTTAATGTGCCACCCACAAAAAGAAATCCAAGGGTTTAATACCCGGCGACCTAGCAGGCCGTGATGTAGGACCACCATTGGGAATTAATTTGTCCCCAAAAGTTCTTCTTAATAAATCTCTGACAGCCCTGGAATTGTGGGCTTCACCAGTTAAAGTATGCTGTATTATGTATAAAGCAGTTAAACCAACTAATATGAAAAACTATTTTACCTTAAATATCACACCAAACGATCACGCCAAATCGAGTTTGCAACCTACGTTGTGACAACAATCCAGGATTCTCTGTTGCCCCATGGTGATGATTGTGTTTGTTAAAGATTCCACAGTTACTAAAATATGTTTCGTCAGTCCATTAAATGCCACTGCTAAAATTTAGATTTTCCTGGCATTTGTTAAGTGTTGTCCTAGGAATGTCTAGCTCTGTACTGCTTATTCTTGTCAATGAAGTTGGGTTTTCGGTAAAGTAATTTATAACTTGATTGTAACGATTATTGTTGTCTTTGTTATACTTTTTAAGGCCTTGACTGTTCGAAACTTTTAGACGTTCTTAAATTAACCACAAGTTTTGAAAAATACCTTTGGTTTGGTTTTTGCCTTTCTGGGTAAGTATCAGCGAAATTATTTAAGGCAATAACCGCATTTCTATTATTGTTTTTAATTTAACACTCTAGCATATCAAATTTCTCTTCGTTGGTATAACGCAAAGCCATTTTTAAGAATTTAAAATAAACGATAACAGAAAATAAGGAACAAACTTTGAAACGTCAAAAAAGCAAACAGTCCAAAACGAAAAAATAATATTGTTACCATGGCGATCCAAAGCCTAGGATAAAATCGATTTTTGAAATTTTGACGATTTTCTTTAGGAAATGTAAACTTGTTATACATCAATGAATAGGATTTTTCTTGCTTAATTTAAAGAGACAAAAATCCTATATGGCGACCATAAGAAAAAATAAATTTGGTGAAGGATAATCGAAATGTCGTAATTAAAATCTAATGCAATAACCGTTTTCTACACACAAAATGGATATGAAAAAGTATTTATAGATTTTGAAACAAAATACAAATAAAGAAGTTACAGAGCTTCACAGAAAATGCCACTTTTTAGTTTTTTTAAAATATCTCGAAAACCAAAAAACTTTTTAAATTACCGTTAAAATTGTGTAAAACTTTGCTCATTTAATCTTTTGTATCTCTTATAGTTTCCTTGATCCCAATACATGCATCACCAAAATGGCTGTATACAAAAATTTTTTAACACAGTATTCAGTGATATAAGTTTCACAGAGTTTTAAAAACATATTGGGGGTAGATTACGACTAATAAATCAACCCTTTGTTCATCACCATTTGGCTCACCCAGAAGTGTCGGCATTTCTAAACCAAGCTTCGTTGACATCATTGTTTTACTCTATTAGTGCAGAGGGAGGAACAGCTCGAAGGCGTTACTCATCCCTTATTAACATTATTGGAATTTTTGCCCCCTAAAGTTAATCCGTCTATACAATTCTCCCCAATAACAAAAGGTGAATATTTTAGTTGACAATTTGAATTATTTTTCCTTTAATATAATGATTGTAGTTATAAACGATCGACCCTTGTGATCTAGTGCTTGCCCCAGCATAAATAAACTACCTATGCTTTCAAATTTTGGGTCTGGTTTAACAACAGGTCAAATAAAAAAGATAATTTGAGATGTACCGACAGCTTACTGACAGGTATGGATTAAGATCATTTCATAAATGATGCCGTGTTAATTTATTTTTGCTTTTTTATTTTTATAAATAAAAAACTTTGCTATAAGTATTTTGATTTACAGGTTTTTTACTTCCCTTGTAAAAGAGACGTATTGTAATCGTGAAAAATCACTCTCCGAGATTTTTTCAGATCTTCACTTTCAGGGTCTCTGATGCCGAAGAACATGTTTTTTTCAATTCCGTCGGTCTGTCGATCCATCTTTTAGCGGCATAGCTAAAAAACTAATTTCCCGATTGACTTCAAATTTTGGTGAAAAATTAAGGCTCATATGGGGACGACCAGATAACAATTTGGTAAAAATCCAGTATGGTGAAACAAAATGGCAGCTTAGTGAAATGTTAAAAAAAATATTACTAAAAAGCTTCTTGCTTAATTTATTTCAAATTTTGTACAAAAATCAAGTATTATGTAGGAATCAACTGGTAGATTTTGGTACGGATGCAAGATGGCGGAACAAAATGGCGGCTACCTGTCTGTCTGTCAGTTCACGGCTTAGGTAAAAACTACTTGCTAGATTGACCTTAAATTTTATGGGGAGGACCTGGTAATATTTTAATATAATTAAATAAATTAAAATGCCGGAACAAGATGGCGGCCTAGTGAAACTAAAAAAACTAATTATCAAATTTCCTTAAATTTTGCACAAAAATCAAGTGTTACATAGGAACGAACTGGTAACATTATGGTATGAATCCAAGATAGCAAAACAAAATGGCGGTCTAATAAAAAATCAGCTTGAAAATTGTATTAATTTCAAATTTTGTGCAAGCTTTAAGTATGATATAGAGAATAAGTGGTAAAGTTGTGGTATGAATTCAAGATGACAAAATGCCGACCCAATAAAATTTAAAAAAATAACATAAAAAAATCTTATCCAATCGACTGTGTGATATAGCGATAAATTGGTAGGAATTCAACATGACGTAACAAAATGGCGGTATGTGTCAATGTAAAAACTACCATTTATTTTGCCCAAAAATCAAATGTGGTAAACTATTGTTAAGAATCCAATATTGTGGAACAAAATGGCACACCCTTATAACTTTTTCGTTTTCAAGATAATAAAATTAAATTTTGGTGGTTTAAATAGGACAAAATTTGGCATTTGTTGACGGTTATAGCGTTGCCATATCTTGCTTAGTTTCGTAGTTTCGAGGATGACTAGATAATGGATGTCAGTAATATTAATATATTTAGTTACACATTTTAACGTTATTGACTTAATTATTTTGAGACAACATATTAAAGTGGGATATCAAATTCTTCGTAAGGGAATGTTTTTTTTTCGAGTTTAACGAGCCACCCCCTTACCATTAAAAAAAATTGAGTAATCTAGGAAAATATTTTTATTTCATATTTAAATCGATGTAAAACAATTAATTAAAATTTCTTAGATTACATGGGCCTGAATTAATCGATTTTGATAATTCACAGCCCTCTAAATAAAAAAAAATCAAAATTAAAATAGTTTAATATGTTAAAATGTGACAAATGACACATGTCTGTTAGTAGAATGTTATATAAAATGTAAATAATCAAAAATATATAGGGTGTACAATTTAAAAATTAAAAGTTAGTAGCAAAAACTACGAAACTAAGCAAGATATGGCAACATTGTAACCGTTATAAAATGCAAAATTTTGTCCTATTTGAACTACCAAAATTTCATTTCATTATCTTAAAATCGAAAAAAGTTATAAGGGTGAGCCAGTTTTTTGTGGCACCTGGTATATGTGGTACTAAATGAGTATGTGCCGAATTAAATTGGATAAAAGAAATTTATCGATACAATAATGGCGACCTTTTTTTTAGCTATCAGTTCGTTTGTGCTTCTATCTGCATTTTATTCTGGTAGCGTCCATGTCCCCCGATATTTTTAACGTAATATATTATTGAAAATCAAATAATCGAATCAAATTTTTAGTCTCAGTTACGATTGTTTTTTGTTTACATTGCCACATGTTTCGCTCTTTTGAGCATTAGCACAAAAAAACTAAATATTAACATTGTCCTAAGACAAACAGCAATAAACAATGACAGATTTACTGATTAAGGACAAGGAAACCTCTTATATTTAACTGTATTCAGTATGTTTTTGGATGTTTATGTAGTATGTGTAAAACGGTCTGTATATGTCATTATTTTGCTGTTGTTGACATTACACATGCTAGAATAAAAATGTATATATTCCTCACTTGAGTTGTAAGATTGCCTATTGCATGTATAAACATTTGAGTGTGAATTATCTTCTAATTAATTAATTTTATAATAAATAACCTAATTAGACCCAACTTCTTTTCCTCTTTTTTACTGTTGTCTGTTATTTTAAATAAGTGTTCGTCTTATTCATCTTAAATCTGTATGTTTGTTTGCCTTATGGTAATTTTTTTTAATATTTTGTTTGTTTTCTGTGCTATTGCTTTTATTTTTCCTAGGTCTGAAGATGCTCAGAAGAGCGAGACATGTAACCATTTAAGTAAAAAAATTATAATTGAGACTAAATTGAATTTGATTCAACTTGGTTCTAATACATACCTCACAAATATAAAATATTTGTTGATAATATTAATAACTATGCATGTGGTGAATTTGGGTTAGAGGTATATGACAGTATTTAACACCAACAAGAAGGTTAATAAATATTTACGATACAAGTTATATAAAAGCGTTATAGTTGTGTAACCACACAAGATGAATGAAATGAAAATATTACCTATCAAATATTTAAAAACAAATTACCAGTGTTACCTGTACTTACTATACAATAGCAACGAAGTAACTAAGTTTTTGTTAGAAAACATTAGAAAATAATGCTGTCAAACAATATGTAATTTGAAGAAGAACATAAAAAAAACTATCTTCAGTGAGAAGGCATTATTAACCTATTTTAAAGATCCAAAATTCAAAAACCATACTCTCTTTGGGCATACTATTCAATGTTGCTGAGTATGATGTCTATCAGAAAAAATGTTGATATTAATAAATACTCGCATTTAATGGCGTTTTTAAAAAGAAAGTCGGAAGGATATAGATCCACAAAATCGAAGATATTAAAGAAATTTAGCACTTATTGTTGGACTAGCAGGAGTATGTAGAGAAGAAGAGCTGACAAACTTACTCTTGAAAAATGTGAAAGATGAAGGCGTGTGTTTTTGATTTGTAATACCATTCAGGAAGATAAAAATATTACTTCGTGTGTTATAAGAACGGTAAATGTACAAAACAGCCAGTGGCAATAAACACTTTTGGAGGTATGCCTCAGACTATTGCTTTGTTTTGAAAATTATCCAAACTAGAACAATATACCCGCCACTGCTTTAGAAGGTATTCTACAACACTATTAGCCATCACCGGAGTGGATATTTTGACCGTAAAGGGGCATGGGGGATGGCGGTCAAGTACAGTTGCAGAAAGATACATTAGGGCTTCGGAGGAAAACAAAAAGAAGACTGCTTTGAGTATACTCAGAAATAAGGAAAATGAAGCAACTACAGTGACTCACAGCTTAAATGAAGCAGTCGATATAAAAAAAAACTAATTTCTCTCAGTGGTTCAACATTTATTTTTTAAAAGCGACATACTGAAATTAAGTTAATATGAGTCGCATTAATTAATTTCTTGCATTAATTATATTATATTTAGAAAACAATAGATATTTAATTAAATTATATGAGATTTTAATGTCACAGCTTAAATGATGCAAATTAAAAATAACACAATCAACAAGAAAAAAAAAATGTATTTAAATTAATTAAAACATTTAATTTAAACTAATTAAAAGAACCGGCTTGCAAATACTTTGTTGATCCTCCTTGATTATCAATTACAACCTGCAGACGCTTAGACATTAATTCAACTAATTTTCTGGTGTACTCAGGTGAAATTGTATTCCAAGCCTCGATAATTTTTACTTTTAATTCGTTTTTGTTAGATATTGGTGCACTATTAACTTTATTTTTTAATGTCAACCTCAAATTTTCGATGACGTTTAAATCTGGTGAGTGGCCTGGTGTTTTGATGATATTTGGGCAATTATAAAGCAACCAACTTCGAACCCGATATGACGTGTGCTTTGGATCGTTGTCGTGATAAAACCGATAATTGTCAACAATGTCCAATTTTTGGGCACTCGCAACAAGATGCTGTCTTAATATATCCAAATACATGTACTAGTTCACATATCAATAATAAATGCATATTACCTACTCCTGCAGACGACATATACCCCCATAACATGACTCCACCTCCACCGTGCTTTACCGTAGCCTTAATATTCTGCAGTTTTAGTTCTTCATTGGGTTTTCTCCTGACTGATATTTTACCATCCGACCCAAATTGGTTAATTTTTGTTAAAACTGTAAACAGTTTCATTTCACTGGGCCAAAAACTGTTTCTAAGCGTCAAACTAAACAAAAAACAATTGCAATAAAATGTTAAAGCAAAGCCTACTCGGTAACTTTCGAAATGATAAATTTTGACCTGTTTTGTTCACTGTGCATCATTTAAGCTGTAACATTAAAATCGCATATACTTTAATTAAATATTTGTTGTTATCTAAATATAATATAATTAGTGCAAGCAATTAATTTATATGATTTTAAAAGACTCATATTAACTTAATTTCAGTATGTCGTTATTAAATGCTGAGCCACTGATAGAAATTCGTTTTTTTTTTAATATCGACTACATCATTTAAGCTGTGAGTCACTGTAGCATCCAAAAACTGAACATATTTAATATTTAAAAGTTCTTCACAAGTTTTGTCAAGTTCAGTTGTGTAATTAATATTTACAATAAATAGTTTGTAACAAAAATAAACGTATTTTTTTAAATTCTGTTTTAATTTTATTAGTACTATTAAGTACCTCATAGGTCTTGCTTCCTTATCAGCAGGCATAAATACAATCAAACAGGTTAATTAAACACATCAAATTTTTCTAGGTACTGCCCTGGTAATAGGTTTTGGTTGACTACTGTCTGTGATTCCTAAACATTATGAGGGAAATGCAATTTTGCACGACCATGCAATAAAATAATAAAGTTTTACTGATTCGTTGAACTACATTTTATTTTTATTATTTTATTATACTGTTAAACGTTATGACTTCTAAATAGCCAGCGATAATATTTGGGGTTTGCTTTAAAAATGCCCTTTTTGCCGAACAATAATAGGATATCGGTATGAACCTTTGGGTTTCTCTTACATACTGGTCCTATGCAGTTATTAAATAGTGTTTTTTTGTCACTTTATGATAACGTACCCAAATTGTAATCACATATGCAGCAGATAAAAGTATTCATATTTTTACCTCACTCGTAGTCGTAAGAGGGAAGTTTTGTAATCGTGATAAAATCACTCTTCGATATTTTCGCAGATCTTTAGGTTTTCGGGTCCCTAGACCCCGAAAAACATGTTATCACATTTCCGTCAGTCTGTCAGTCTATCTGCTTGTTCACGGCATAGCTCAAAAACAGTTTGTCCGAATGACTTTAAATTTTGGTCAAAAATTAAGGATTCTTAGGGGATGAAATGGTTACATTTTGTTGAAAATCCATGGCGGTGCACAGTGGTGAGGTCTTATGAAACCATCCGGCCATAACTGTTGAGCATCTGTATAATTATATTTTTCTCAATTTTTTGCAATTTTTAGAACATAGATTAAGGGGGAACTGCACGCAGTATTATGGATTATTTGCAAGCCTTTCGCCGCTGCAATATTATGTAAAAGCTGTAAGAGATATTTATTAGCTTCAATGTGATTTAATTAGGGAAATACGTATTGTTGGGCGCTAAATTCGATTTTTTATGAAAAAATCAAAACTAGAATTATAAAACAGAAGTAGATTTGTCCATTTTCGACCATTTTTTGACGCAAATGCCGTCGCCCGCCTTGCATTGATCCTTTGTCTACGTAACTGCAAAATTTGAAATGGTAAATCGTACTGGTGTCTTTGTATTTTTGCAGCGCGTGAACCCTTTTGAATCCATTTTTAACCGAAATGTAATTTAAATTGCCCATACATAAGACATTTTTTTGAAGTCGGACGTGCAGGAAGTTTTTTCTAATGCGTAGGTACCTTTTCGACTTACTTTGAACTCGATTAGACCTTGTCACTGGTTTTTCACTTTTTGCGTGCATTTCTCCCTTAATGGAATACCATCGTCGGACCATCGTAGGATCTTTCTTTATTCAAATCTTGTGATATACAGGGTAAAAAACTTGTATTTTGAGTTAATGGTGTTCATTAAGAAAGCGTCTGACAGCGAAAAATTTAACTCCCAACTTTTAGGTCAAATATCAGTATTTTAGTCCTTAATAAATAAAAAAAAATGTGTTTGTCCGTCTGAGAATGAAGGTGTGGGTGAGTGCGTGTATGGGTGTGTGCAATGTGCATGTATATGGGTAAACTTGTTTTATGAATATAATAGCTCGAAAGCTATTAATCTGATTATGATAAAATTTGTCGGGAAGATTACCTTAAATGACGAAACAAAATGGTGATTATACATATAGACCATAAAAACGGCCATAACCCTAAAACTTTTATTTTCACCTTAACAAAAATTGGTAGAGGCACTATCCGACCAAAGTGAAAATTTAATAACAATTTTTAAAAGATTTTAAAAGAAGCGGAACAAAATTGCGGTCATTTATATTTAAACATTGTGAACGAACATACTTCTGTATTACATTTGTAAAATTATCACGTCAGGAGAAATATTAGTTGTAGAACCTATTTTGAAAAGCAATAATTTTTAAAATTTTGTTTAGCGAAAATAGTAATCAAGTCGATTTACTTATTATTAGATAAGACACTAAATATCGGAATCTAAGAAGGATTCCCTCGAGTAGTATTAACATAGGTAACAGATGTGATTAAAATAAAATAAAATGTTAGTTAATAAACGACATATTTTTCATACAGGGAAAATCCAAAATAAAAAGTGTACTCTCATTGACTTAAAAAGAGGTGAAAAATAAGTTTATTGATTCAGCAGAATTTCATCACGGCTGCCTCCTCTTTTTCCCTTTTGACCTTAACTTTCGAACCAAAAGGCCTAGTAACTCTGAGAGTGTCATATCACATGTTTTTTCCAATTTAGGTAACTTCTCTCTTTTACTTCTTTCCGAACTTCCTTTAAAATCTTTTATAGGTCTTCCGCCAGCAGGATGTGGTACTTTTAAGACTCACAATATCATCGCGCCTGTAAACCAATTTTCAATTTTTTGTATAAAAAACTTTATTAGCCTGTTTCCATTTTTGCCTTAATTGACACAAAAATGTTTACTGTATGGTACGTTCCACAATTGTAGTCTTCTTTTAAACGAAAAAAAAAAAAAAACTCCTACTCACTAGTAGTAATAAAACAATCCGAAAGACACTTCCGACTTTTCGCAAACATATTTTTAACGCTAAATTACGCACAACAATACTACTTTGACAATAATCACAACAATATGGAGCGCCTTGTAACGATTTTCTTCGACGTCAGCCACAGCCTACTTAAAAAATTGCTATTGAGAGAAAACAGGCAACTTTGGGCAACCAGATTTTTTTTCTTTCGAATAAGCAAAACATAGCCTTACCTTTTGGCCTTAGCGCAAAACTTCGCCTCCCTTCGCTAATGATTTTTTTCGTTAGTGAACTTGAAGCACTGAAGATCAGTGTAGAAACCAGGGTCGAGCAGTGCCGGGGGTGCAAGGGTTGCATGGCACCCGGGCGGTACTAACACAGGGTGGCAAAATAACAAACAAATTTTTATATTATCAAGAATAAAAAATTGCACCTCGCAAAATGCAAAAAACTTTCTAAAATCACTTGCGTTTTATTGATGTTGGCGTTTCAAGGAATCATCGTTTTTATTCTACATATAAAAACAATGCCGACATTGTGCGTGCGGTCGGTCGGCAAAGATAAAAAAGACATAATCCGAACTCGCGAGCACCACAAAAAATGAGTAGGTAGGTACAATTTTCTTGGTATAATAATTTTTTCCCAATTGTCGCTGCGTATTTGAACGTCAGCAAATCAGCCATTTTTTGTTTTTCTATTTACGTAAGACAAATAGTATGCAAACATTATTTGGGTCGGCAAGTTAGTTTCTTTAATTTTTTTAATGCATTTAAATTAAAAACTAAAAACAAATAAACTATAATCAAGTCACCTCAGTTGCCTGTTGAATATTAGTATTTATTTGATTTATTTCTATTATTCTATGATATAGTGTTGAGTATTGTGATTAAAGTGATTAATAATAGTGAATGGTAAGTTTTAAAATTATTATTATTATAAAGCGTCTTTTGTCTTGCATCTCGTCTGTGTATTTTATTCACTTAACTATTTTTATCTAAGTATAATTATTAAAATCCTAACTCAACTTTAGTAATAGAAAGACGAGGTGAGATGCTGGAGAATATGATTCAGTTCTACCCGATAGTAAAAAAAAACGATGTTTTAAATTTTGACTTGAATTTTGAAATTTAATTGTATGATTTAGATGGCTGATGGTCGAAAGAGACTGGTTCACAATACCGAAAAAGAAAGTTAGAGAAAGAGGAAGATAAAAAACGATTAGCTGGGTCATTGAAAAAGTTTTTTACGTCTACGACCAGCAAAGAACTACAACCTTCAAGTAGTAAACACCTAGATGCTGCACATTTTGATTCAAGTGAGGATTGTTATCGTCATCGATATCCTCAAATTTCGGAAAATAAGATGTTTGCTGGGAAATGCGTCATTTCCGCTGACTAGGCGGTCGAGAGAGGAGAGAAACCTGAAATCAGTTACATGAAAACTTTGCGTTTGCATTTATCCCAAGAACTTTGTTTTCTTTTGTTTATAAATTGTTAATTTGCCTGTTGTTTAATCTTTTTGTAATAAACTTTTATTTATTTTCTGCGTTTCGTTTTTAAGTTTAAGTTGACAAAATCAGTTACACAAAAAAAAAATTTTGTGTGTGTTTATTCTAAATTCTTCTACATTTTTTAAACGTAACGAAAACGAAGGCATGATTGCGGATGAAAAATAATCGTAGAGGCATTATTGCGGAATGCTCGTATATATTTGTTCGATTGCCTGACTCAAGAAAGGATCATCCTTCTTTGTTTATATTCCTACGAAGTTCGGTAAGATATGCAGACGGTAGTACTTATTAAACTTCGTTAAGACAAACTTTACTTGATGGAATTAATAAAAAAAAATTCTCAACAAATCAGGGGTAATTGATAATG
This sequence comes from Kuschelorhynchus macadamiae, assembly GCA_030620095.1. Classification (NCBI taxonomy): domain Eukaryota; kingdom Metazoa; phylum Arthropoda; class Insecta; order Coleoptera; family Curculionidae; genus Kuschelorhynchus; species Kuschelorhynchus macadamiae. The sequence goes on along the minus strand of JAUTXW010004166.1, from coordinate 269,758 downwards.
CTATAATAAAATGTAATCCTCTTAACAAAGATGTTAAGGACTGGATCAATGCTGTAGATTCCGCGGCCCTCATTAATAACTGTCAGATCAACTGATAATATGTTTAGCGCTAAGTACATTGCGCGGACCTGGAAAAGCGCTCAAAATGCTGATCGCGGGTTGCCCATTTTTTATATAACTTTTCGTGGCCTGAGTGGAAAAGTCTGCTAATTGATCATTTCATACCAAAAAGGGATTTACATTTTGATGAGACTAAAATGTTGAGTTGCGTCCCAAAACCCAACAAAGGTCTATATGAGTATGTTTTTGAAAAAGTATCATTAATAAACCGAATGAAAATTCTTTTAACTGACTCTGATAAGGTTAACTTAATAATGGGCGGTATTAAAAACGACCAAATTCGTTTCTCAGTAGAAACATCTGAAATAATGAACCCTGCCAAACTTCCACGATATATAAAAATATTTCCGTGAAAAAAACAATTTTCGAATTTTTATTCTCAATCAAAAATCTTTCGCAATCGTAAATCATAAGTTTTTTTAATTTCAACAATAGAAGAAAACTTCAACAACAAAAAAATCAACACAAGAAATTCAAAACGATGTTATAAATGTAATCAAAAAGGACATTTTAAGGAACATTGTCCTAAAAACCATACAAAAAATACTGGTAAAGAGCTTGTATCGTATCATAATAATTTATGATTAACTAAAGAACAACAGTATTATTACTTTATTTAATTTCCAACTTCAAAAACTAATCAAAGATATTTATATTAAAACGGTATCAGACACCCACTTAAAACTCTCTTACTACGTGACTGCTAACGTAAACATTGACTCTATTGAAAAGCATATTCGACTTTATGTTATAGATAAACGAATCATGGACGTTGATATTCTTATAGGGCAAAATTTTACAGAATTAAGTGATTTCGCCTACTTTAAAATAGGGTCAACGTTACAATGTAATTTTTTTTAGTTTTAGATGAAACTAATTTAAAATAGGTATAGGTAACCCAGCAGCGGTGCGTACTCTTTTACAACTTTTAAATCGATTTTCAAAATCTTTTTCGGTAAATTCGTTTGATGTAGGTATTTGTACGGAAGAAATGCAAATAGATTTAATCAATAATGCACCAATCACCCACAGACACCGAAGGTTTCCCGAAAAAGAAAGAAATATAATTCGAAATATTGTTGACGAGCTGTTAAAATATGGTATAAATAGGGAATCGGATTCTCCTTATGCTAGCCAAGTCTTGCTCGTTTCAAAGAAAAATGGCGAGCCAGGGTTTTGTGTAGATTTTAGATCTTTAAATAAAATAATAACCCCTAATAAAAATCCCTTGAATTTAATCGAAGATCAAATTCATAGATTGTCAGGTTATAAATATTTCTGTGGCCTTGATTTAACGTCGGGTTATTATCAGATAAATTAGCGGAAAATTCGATTGCTAAAACCGCATTTATTACACAAGATGGACTTTATAAGTTTTTAAAAGACCATTCGGTCTATCTAATGCACCTTTAGTAATTCAAAAAATTATTAATAAAATTTTAGGGAATTTAAGATTTATTAAAGTGCTCGTTTATCTAGATTAGGTACATTAGAAGAAGTTTTGGAACTTTTTAAAAAAACATGGATTAACTTTCAACTTAAAAAAATGTTATTTTTTATACACAAAAATAGAGTTTTTAGGCTATGAGATATCAGATTCAACTATAAGACCCACTGACAATAAAATTATTGCAGTGCAGAATTTTCCGATTCCAAGGATAATCCATAATGTTCGACAATGTTTAGGTCTAACTGGATATTTTCGCAAATTCATTCCTAAATACGCTGAAAAGTCCAAACCTTTAAGCCAATTGTTGCATAAAGACACGCTGTGGACGTGGGGACAGACACAACAAGAAGCTTTTGATAGGTTAAAATTTGCATTAATTGAAAAACCGACTTTACAGATTACAGACAACAGGATGCAGAAGAACCATTGGATAAGCTGCACGAAGAAGGTAAATCGGATTCGGTCACCGAAGTAAAGGAGAAGAACACGCCGAATAAAGCTACGACGAACACGCCAGCAAATATACAAACCGAAACTGTTGGTAAGGTGAATGAGGAACTTTTAAAAGACCCAGCCTATTGGCCTCAAGTATTAACAGATAATATTAGGATAACAATTCTTGAAATAGGATCAGTACAGTTAAAAAATATGACATATCCTGTAAATAATTCAAATAGATCTTTTAGCGCTACCTACTTTGAAAAAACATTAAGTAATAATGAAAAAGTTCCTAGAACTTGGCTTGTTGATTCAAAATCCAAGAACTCAGTGTACTGTTTTTGTTGTAAATTATTTGGGATATCTGTTAATAGTTTTAATGATGATAACGGATATAGTGACTAGCGGCATTTGTCTCGAACCTTAGAAAGACTCGAAACAAGTAAAAGTTAGAAAATGGGTTGAGTTAAAAAAATCAATTGAAAAAGGTATCTTTGACTCTGTCAATCAAAATTTAATTCAGATGGAAAAAAGAAGGTTGACAACTATTTTAGAAAGAATTGTATCTGTAATTCAGTTCTTAGCTCAGCAAAATTTATTTTAGGGGCAGCAATCAAAAACTTTTTGACAAAGGTAACGGTAATAATGGCCGAACACATAGATAAGGTTCAAAAAAATACCAAACAAATGACCAATTATTTGGGTGATAAAATACAAAATGAATTAATCTTTCTCAGAAGAAAAAATAAAGAGAAATATTATTGACAGCTTAAAATTATGTAAATATTTTTCTATAATTCTCGATTGTACACCTGATATTAGTCAACAATTATTGTTAGGGTTGTGTTTATTGATGAGCATTCAAAAAGTGTTGAAATCAGGGAGCAATTTTTGGGATTTTGTCCAGTTACTAATACAACTGGTCAGGGTTTAAATGACTTTTTATTAAAATATTTAGAAGAAGCTGATACCAATATTGCTGATATGAGAGGTCAGGGCTATGATAACGGTGCCAATATGAAAGGCAAACATAATGGTCTGCAAAAAAAGATCTTGGATATTAATCCTAGAACCTTTTTTGTACCTTGTGCGGCACATAGCCTTAATTTAGTCGTAAATGACGCTGCAAAATGCTCTCTTAAACTAACAATCTTTTTTAACATTATTCAGGAAATATATGTGTTTTTTTCGGCCTCAACCTACCGATGGGGTATTCTTATGAAAGAACTTCCCAACTTAACAGTAAAGCCGCTATCTGATACCCGTTGGGAGAGTCGAATTGATGCTATCAAAATCCTCAAATTTGAACTAGAAAAAATTTATGATGCTCTCTTTGCTCTTTATAGAGATGAATCTAGAGATAATGACACAAAAAATATTGCAATATTCCTAATTAAAAAAATAAAGTCTTTTAAATTTATATGTTCATTAGTTATCTGGTACAATATTTTATCAAAAATAAATGTTGTAAGCAAAATAATGGAAAAATCTACCATTGTTTTGCCAGAAGCTGTGCCAATTAAAACATTTTTAACCAACCTTAGATCTGAAAATGGTTTTACCGAAATGCGTAATGGCGCCACAAAAATTGCGGAAGAAATAGACTGCGAAATTTGTTTTCCGGCTGTTGAGTTAATTAGACCAAGAAAACAAAAGGTTTTTTTTTGATTATGAACACAAACATGAGCCTATCCAATCTTCAGAGCGAAATTTCAAAGTTAATTCTTATTTTTACATTCTCCACATTGCAATTTCAAAACTAGACGAAAGGTTCCAAGATTTCAACAAATATAACAAAACGTTTGGTTTTTTAAATAATTTAGGAGCGTTTAATAAAGATGAAATAACGCAATATTGTAAAAAATTGGAAACTGAATTAACTGACCTGGCAATAAAAAATATGGACATAAATGCAATTGACCTTTACAATGAGATTGATACTTTGTCAATTTATATTCTTACTACAGATAATATGTCGGCTACAGAGGTATTAACTTATTTAGTAGTTAATGATTTAAAAGGCATCTTCCCGAATTTATTTGTAGCTCTAAGAATATTTTTAATAATGCCGGTTACTGTTGCCCATGGAGAACGGTCTATTTCGAAATTAAAACTAATCAAAACCTACTTAAGATTCAACATGAGTCAATTCAGGCTTTCGAATTTAGCAATTAGAAGTATTGAAGAAGATATTTCTAACAACTTGGTTGTAGGCGACTTGATTAGGAAATTTGCTACTAAAAAAGCGAGAAAAGAAATATATTTTTTTTAAAAAAATTTTTACCTATAAAACTTTAATGGAATTGACTAATATCCTAAACATACATTACTAAGGGTTCAATTCAACGAGTTTCCATGCTGGTCTTACCAATTAATATACAGGGTGTTAAAAATGGAGAGCAAAACAAACAGAACTTTAAATGTAAAAATCTCCTGTTTTTCAAATGGAACACCCTGTATATTTTTATTTTATTTGATTCAGCGTTCAATTACCTATCATTACTCATATATATGTCCTATACCTAAAATGAACAGTTTCGATTTTATTAGCCGTTTTCTGATTTATCCCGGAATTTTGCCAGTAAATGAGATCAGAAACTACAAAAATCAAGATAGGCTTAGGAAATAACCTAATGCAATTGTTGACTTAAGTTGACATTTGTCGTTTTTGTTAAATTTTTGCTGCGAAATTTGTTAAAAAATGGCTTTATATAGTTTAGACGAACGTTTGAAATTATACAACCGTTTCATAAAAAATATTAAAAATCCAGGGTTAGCCCTTAAAGAATATTCGAGGGAATATCCTAATAATCGAGTTCCCTCCAGGACTATATTTTAATCGAATTGTGCGTGATTTGGAAAATGGTGTCCTTAAAAACTCTAAGAAGAATCGTCCCAATTTTGTCCTCACTGAGGAAAAACAACTGGAGAATTTACTTTATTTCGAGGAAGATGATGAAAGATCCCAAAGAGATGCTGACAGAGACATTGCAGGTGTCAGTAGAGGAAGTATTCAAAAAACACTGCAGGTGAATGGTTATCATCCTTATAAATTTCTCCCAACTCAATTATTATCACAATTAGACTTTAATGAAAGATTGATTTTTTGTTGTGATATTATGGACCGGCAGTTCGAAAATGTGTTTTTTTCAAAAGTGCTTTGGACTGATGAGGCCTCATTTAATACGGCGGGTATTTTTCATCGGAAAAACTCATTACTGGTCTCAAACTAATAAACATCTAATAAAAGCAATTAAAAAACAAGGCCGTCAAACCGTAAATGTGTGGTGCGGAATTATTTGTGACCGTATTATCGGACCAATATTTTTTGACAGATCGTTAAATGGCGAAAGATACTTGGAGCTGCTTAGGAATGAAATCATGCCCCTTATCAACGACTTGCCAGCAAATATTCGAGAAAATATCATTTTTCAGCAGGATAGCGCCCCTTACCACACGATTGCACCGATAGTAAATTTTCTTAATCAACATTTTCCATTGTGGATAGGAAGATATGGTTTAATATCCTGGCCACCACGAAGCCCTGATTTAAGCCCTTTAGACTTCTTTTTGTGGGGTGCACTAAAAAATAAAGTTTATAAAAATAGATATAATAATAGAAATGAGTTAAAAATAAAAATCAGAGAAGAGATCAATAATTTTAATGCATCTAATTCGGTAAGGAACGCTATTCGAAAATTGGAGGCTATTTACTGTTCATGTATCGCAATGGATGGTGGCCATATTGAAAATTTTTTATAATCTGTTTTAATCATGTTTAATACTCAGTTAGTTATTAGTTATATAGTGTGGCACAAAATATTTTTTTTGTCTTTCCCTTATTTTCGTAAACATTAAATAATAAGAACATAAATTACATAATATTTCACTTTTATTTGTATTTTCTAACATTATTTATAGTCGCTATCTGTGTTAAGGAAATGAGAATAAGGCTTAGTTTACGACATTTTTATTTTAGCCCACTTCATCTGTTTACTTATATTTAAAAAAATAGTCAAATCAGAAAACAGCTAATAAAATCGAAACTGTTCATTTTAGGTATAGGACATATATATATGAGTAATGATAGGTAATCGAACGCTGAATCAGATGAAATAAAAATATACAGGGTGTTCTATTTGAAAGACAGGAGATTTTTACATTTAAATTTCTGTTTGTTTTGCTCTCCATTTTTAACACCCTGTATATTAATTGGTAAGACCAGCATGGAAACTCGTTGATTTGAACCCTTAGTAATGTATGTTTAGGATATTAGAAATATAAAAACTCAATTTACTCAAAACCGATAAAGAATTCGAATATAGATGTTATTATAAAAACTTTCGCAAATTAACAGTAGAATCGAAATATGTTATAATATATAGGGTATCCCATTTAAATTAAAAAAGTTGACATGTGTCACGTCAAAACTAAACACCCTGTATAAGCAAAAGTGAAATAAAACAAAAATTTAATTGAATCCAAACAACTTTTGTATTTAACTTTTTGTCGTAACTATTAACGTTTTCTAAATAAGGTACTGTATCACCATAAAATGGCCACCCTGTACTTCTACAAGTAGTGTTATTGAACGTACTGTTTACGAAACAAATCGATAATTTATTATTGTAAATTATACTAATGTTCTTAAGATACATTTTAGTCTCTTAAGACTAAATGAACCTTTTTAGTCTCGAAAGCACAAAAAATATATTTTTATTACAAATTTCATATGCATCTGGGACGATGATAGCTGCCACCCGCTCGTTGAATAGTGCAAATTATTTTGGGACACACTGTATATAAAGTGCATGCACAATAATCCGAGATACAACCATACGATCTCGTTCCCCATTATTTTGACACATCGATACTAAACATAAAGAAACCATATATGTTTTCACATTTTGCAGGAAAACCAATTTATTTTTCATAATTGGAAAGTGTGACAGTTTTAACAAACATGTATCATTTATTCAAGACTACACGCAAAAAGTATTATTTAGCTTCACGTTTTCAGCTGGCTGCTGGGTAAGCTCTTTTATATAACTATTTGTGAACTGCGAAGCGCTGGGTCGAATTGGGGAGGCAGTTCCCTGCAACGTTTATATGCATGTAATCTAGTCCGGAAAATAAATAGGGGTAATAAATTGTAAGCTTCACTGGTATCGCATTTGGGAAATGTTCGTTCGCTTTTCGTTGCTCATTCGGCCTAATAAACACACACTTTCACAGCATATTCCATTCCCTAAACAGTATGGAAGATAATTGCAGGAAAGAAAAACAATGTTTCAGTCTCAGTCAAGTGATTTAATACTGTACAAAAATGCTGTTATTACACTCCAAACAAACAGGCATCATCAGATCTTAAAACAACATAAACATGTAAAATATATAAACTGGCACCACATAACACTCACAATATAATGGAAACTGCCGTGCTTCGAGTTGTTGTAAAGTTTGCAGAGCCATACCTCGGGTCGTTGCAAAAGTTACGAGATGCCTAACAAACCGAAGGCAGCGATGGCGCCATCTATCGCAAGTTTGTTAAAACTAAATTAGCGCGCCCTATTCAAATAATTTTTAGAATTGATGGACCTAAAGAAAAAACGTCCTTCATTTATGTATCACCCTCTTACTTTGTAGTGTTCTAATTTATTAGCACTTTTTTGACAATACATGGCAAATAAAAAGGTCCAAGCCTGGGAAATATATACAGATATTTTTTTTAAATTAAAAGTTTTCTGTTTTCAAATGCGATCTATAAAATGAAATCTATTTTGTAAAAATGGGATAATTCTTTAAAAATATGGTTGAAACACCGGTTTTTTAATTTTCGAGATAAGGCACAAAATTCCTAAGGAAATAGTCATATACAATATTTTCGTCTCAACTTGATGCTGTATCCTGACTTATCCCTAAATTCAAAAAACTAATTTAGGTTTAAACCATATAATCAAAAAATTATGGGATACTTTTCAAAATTTATTTTTATTTTAAAATGCGCATCTGTAAACAGAAAACATTCGAATTAAAAAAAATATATTTATATCTTAATAATATTATCATTTGGTAATAAGATAATACACTACAAAAATACAGGGTGATACATAAATGAAGGCCGTTTTTTCTTTAGGTCCACCAAATGTCTCACTGCAAATAAAAAAAATCACTTACTCCCTAAGAAAATAAATACTCATTTTCCTTGAAATCTTGACTGTTTTATTTCAAAATTATAATTTGATCTCACAATAAAAAATTAGAAGTCTTAAAATGTATATAAGTAGTGGTCATGTACTTCATTAATAAAAATGTTATCTGATGCTGATAATAAATGCTCTAGGGATTATCAATTTTTAACTTTAAATATAAGTCAATACATTATAAAAAAATACCTTGTTGTTCACCATATGTTTGTGTTTTAGTTACCATTGTATATTAAGATATCTATCACTATTATTATTATTTCTACACCTAGATCTTGTAAAATTTTCATTACAGATAGATAAAACTGTTGAACAAAACTAAAATTTATTTATTTGCAAATACGTACTTACAGAATAAACAAGTGCACAAATGGTACAAGATACAAATTATAAAATCCAATAAAAGCACAAAAAAAGAACAAAAGAAAGAAATGTTATAAATAAATGACATTAACATATCTCAGCTTTGTTTTGTTTTAACTAGAAAATTAATTATAATGCGCAAATACATAATGGTTAATGTTGAGAAATGTAAAGTAATTAAGAACAAAATTGCGTAACTTTTCCCTGAATTAATCCTTGCTAATATATATCTCGGACATATAATATATAAACATATAAAACATAACACATAAACATATAATAAGATATATATGCTAATACATTATTTTTAATATTTTCAGGAAATGTTCTACATTTTTCACGTAAATGTATCTGACATACATAAAAGTTGATTGTTTAAAAGAAATTCTGTTGCATTAAATATAGTATTTTGTTCTAGAAAAGACCAGGACAGACTTATTGTTAGCCGAACCAACTCAACACGCAGTCAAAAAATTCTTAAGTTACATTTTATAGCATCCGCATGATATATGTAATTTTAATTAATGATTTAGTTGTATACAGTTTTATGCACATCACTCAGATGTATCTATTTTTTGTTATTAACTATTAGGTAATACCTACCTCCTACAACAACTCTTATTTCCTCGGGTAACACTACATTCAAGTTGTGGTTCTTTCCTTTTCTACTTGATGCTTGTTGGACTAGGCACATCAGTTTCTGAAAATAATTTACATGTATTGTTATTGTTTGATTTGATATGTTCCCTACGGCAAGCCTATAAACATGACTTCATATTGAAAACCTCAAACCCTCTAAATCAGTATAATTCAATAAAAGCAATAAATGACAAAACTAATTCATGAAAAGTTTCTATCTTCTGTATGAAAAACAAGACTAGAACCATGAAAATTCTATTCTTGCCTTCTTTAATCTTTTTGTTTTAATACGGCGTTTAATCAAATTGTATTAGTTTTTAGGCATTTCTGCTTTGTATAAATAAATAGATATTTTATATAAACGAATGAACTTACCAGTACAAAAAAAATGAGGTAAACTTTCTGTAGGAAGAGGTTGTTCTTAAACCTCTTTTCATTCCTGGCATTCGATTATTTTTAGAAAAATGTAGATCACATACCCTGTGAGATTTACAGATTTCTTTCACATTACCAAAATGTGTGTCGACAACATAACAATCGCATACACCCAATTTAAATTCAAAAAGCCCTGTTGGCACTGTTTACGTTTACGATCAAAACTGGCCGTTTGGCCCCAAACGTCAACTCGCACAATAGCGGAACTAGCGGCGACTGTGGATCGTTGCAGAACTAACAAAAATACGATAAACTGGTTGCATACACAAAACCTTTTCAAGGTAATATGATGTAAAATGTAAAAATCCAACACTATTTTTTACAAACACTTCCACTATATTTAATTTAACAACGTGACATGTTTCACTACACAGTAGCTTCTTCGGACGTTACATTTCGAATGCTTTTCAAGGGTTCTATATATATATTTTTATTTATATATATATGACTGGCACAGCAATTTGGGAACGAAATAATACACGTATTTTTTTGTCGGGGTCTGATAATATTGTTTATTTTTTGAATGCAAAAATGCAATATTAATGCTGGTTTGTTTCAACAGATACACTGTTCTGTAAAAATAACCTTTGCAAGAACAATTTTAACTCATTTATATTTTTTTTTGAATTTGTGTTTCATAATTTAGAATTATTTAATTGATTATTTAATCTTACCGCCAAAATCATTAAATATTTATTAGATAAATTTCATTTTATTTTCATCACGCCTGATTATGAGATATGTAGGGTATTGTATAATCTTGTTTGCAGCCATTGCATTTTGCAAATATAATTTAGAATGTATTTGTTTATAAGGGAATATCCGTTTTTTTCTTTCTTTTTATAGTTTTGTAAATTAAAGGTTTTCAACATTTAAGGGAGTGAGGCAGAAAATGTGTTCGTTAGTTGATTTTCTGTTGTATTTCTATCTTCGTAGTTAATTAGTGTTTTGGTATTGGGTGATTGCATAGACCCTTTATTTTGATACACATACACAAATTTTATTAAAGTAATTTTAAATAATGAAGTTGGGACATCCGAATGTTCTAGTTTCAATGATTTTAAATACATTTTGGAGAGTCACAATTTTGATATAATGCTACTTTCTGAAACATGGCTGCGTAATGGTGTCGATTCCGATGCATACTGGGTTTTATCGGGATTGACAAAGCCGAGGAGGAGGCGTGGCGGCACCTGAGTTTTTCCAGTTTGATTTTCCTGTTAATGAATCACTGGAGTACTTGATTTTAAAATTAAAGTTAAAAATAAATCAACAGCATTTGGTGTATTTTACCGTCCACCTAAAACAAACATTAATAATTGTATTGAAGATTTTGTCCAGTGTTGCCGCTTCTGTTGATGAGGTCGTTATAATAATCGCAAATTATTAATTAGCCTTCTAGAACATCCGGAAGGGCGGCTACGCTACTTGACCCAATTTTTGTTTCGGATAAAGAACTGGTTTCAAGCCATGGTACGATCTCTGCGGATAATATATCCGACAACCGAATGGTTTATTCCAGTTTAACTATAAATAAAGTCCGCGTTGTACCTAAAATTATTAATTTTCAGTCTTATAAATCTTTTAACTATCACAATTTTTGTCAAGACTAGAACCATATGGAATGGAATAATATTTTTGATGTAAATAGTATAGATGACAAAATTAATTTATTTAATAACCTTATTTTAGATTTGTTTAACCGTCATGCCTCATTTAGAGAAGTTCGAATAACAAAGCGTAAATCACCGTGGCTTACTGAAAACCTTAAATTATACATGAAACAGAGGGATCGGGCTTTACAGACTTTAAAAAGAACGAGTGATCCAGATGATTGGGTAGCTTAAGAAATTTCACACTAACGGTAGTGAGACGTGAAAAAAAAAGGTATCTTGATTCACTGTCTGCTGATCAAAACCACTGTAAAATTTAGAGGGCATTAAAGGATTTAAATATCTGCAATAAAAACAATAAAATCATCCCCGAAAATTTGCAGAATCTCAATTTAATTAATGATTATTTTGGATTTTTTTTTGCAGCGTGTATTAAATTGTGATAATAATTTTGCGTTCTATAGTCATAATCTTTTTAAAAATAATATTAGTTTTTCTTTTAAGTTGACAACAGTGGAAGAGGTACATTTAGTGTTAAAAAAATATTAAAAATGATGCTGTGGGTGTAGATAGCATTAAGGCATCTATGCCGTAGTATTGCAGCCCTTTTATTGATATATATCTTGTTCATATTATTAATCTCTGCATCGAAAATGGCTATACTTTCCTCACCAATGGAAGGTCGCAATAGCGAAACAATATTATTAACATTTCATCAACCCTCTCCAAAATTTTTGAAGAAAATTTATACAACCAACTGTATACTTTTGTCTTATTTTATAAAATTTTACCAGATTTTAGTGTCTTTATCTAGGGTAATAGATGACGTTTTAAGAGCTTGAGATCGGCAGAAATGTACCGTGCTAGTACTTCTCGATTTTTCTAAAGCTTTTATTACCTTTTGATATCATACTATAAAATTTGTCTTTTTTCACCTTTCAAAAATATACAATTTCTCAGAAAAACGCAAATAAATGACAATTTTCTGAAATTAAATGCATAATTTAATTGAAGGTTACATATTGCTAACGAAGAATTGAATACCTTGCATATAGGTATCTTCTTTAAAGTTTTTGATAACAACAAATTTGTAACAACACTTTTATAGCATAAACTAACAATATAACAAACACAAAAAAATAACATTATTAAAAAAAAAGATAAAACAAATTTTTAAAGGTGATGTTTAAATTGACGAGCATTTATAAACTATATGTCTGCCCAAAATAAAACATGACACCCCAACTCCAAAGCGCCCTTGTTGTGCCCTTTTAATATTAATATAATTAATGCTGATTTTCACTATGCTAGTTCCTGGTATTGTGACGATTAAAAATTCCCGCACTTGAAAAAAAGTATTCGTCTGATCAGATAACAAGTCCGTCAGTTTTGGGCACACCAATTTCCTTCTCAATTTTTCTACATGAGGATGAAGGTGTTGCTTCTATATATATCCCAAAACATCTATCTATTTTCTTTCTCTGTTCCTTTTTTTTTTTTTGGCCGGGGTGGACAAATGATCCGTGCTGGACTAAATTTGCGAGCAAATATCTCAAAAAACGGTTACCTTCTTTCTGGATATCTAACAAGCAAAACCTTATAATGATAATACAGATTTTCATAGCCATAATAGCTTACTTACCTTTAGAAATATAATTCCGAGGCTTCTTCAGAATTCTCATTACTTTGTGTAAAACATACCACCATATTATATTTTTCATAATTTTCATACGCTGCCACTATTCGAAGAAATTGATACATATAAATTAAACAAAAATACCAAAAGAACATTTATAAACTGCTTTATAAACCAAAAGTCGATCCAAAAACCGATGAGATAAATATTTGTCATTTATTTTTGTTTGTTGTCATAAACAATAGCCATAGCCTACTATTAAATTGACGGCATCTTTAGTTTTACGAAAAAGTAGCACACTGTCGCGAAACCATGAACTTTCTATCTATAAAAATAACGGACATACCCCGCGAAAGTACCCAAAATGGGACACCCTGTAGTTTTCAACCCTCTCCCTATAGGGTTGTGTGCGAAAATGGGGCAATCTGTCACTATCTGACGGTCTAAAAGGAAAACCCTAGTGTGAGTACTCAAAAATTTCGCGACAAGTTAAATTTCACATTTCAGCATTTATTTTCAGTTTTTCAAATACTTTTTTAGTGTGTTTATTTTTTTATTAATTCTTAGATAGTATTAAACTTAATTATAACTGTTCAGTTAAAATATACAAATAAATAATCCCAGAAGCCATTATTGTTTAGTTTCAATAGTAAACCGCTATTCTTTTCATTAAATAATTTATTTATACCTCCCAAAAAGGTAAACAAAGTAAATTAATTGAATCTGTCTCAATCCTACGAGTTTTGTTGGAAAGAATGATATTGATAGCGTATTTTACAAGGGAAGAGCAACGTTGCCATGTTATCAAGAACATAATTTAAACCTTCGATTTGGGTAAAACTGTGATGACACATTTAAATCTCGTTTCTTTTTGTTTTTATCCACAGTTCTCGTAATCCAAATCGAAAAAAATTGTGGAAAACTTTTATCAGCATTTAAAAACAACTTTAAAATGTGATTATTATACAAATTAAAAATAATTTTGATTTCAAACTTCTTTCCGACTGTTCCCATCCCTAAGCTTGCTCTTAATTCGATTTGCGAAGTTGCCATAATTAAAGAAATAGCTATACATGATGATACATGTAAAACTAATTTTTGTAGTGTTAACATTTTTGATTTTTGATATAATGATGGAATTCCGGGCGGCATATTTACAGACGCTTCCATCAACGGCACTAAGGCGCTGAAGTCTGTTAGTTTTTCTAGCATGTAATTATGCTAAAAAATGCTTTTTACATTTAATTTATTTTGTATGATACATTTGCTTCGAATACACGGTTATTGTGGAAACAAGCGAACATTTTATGCATTCAAATCTGATGGGCATGGGTATGTTTCTATTGTAATTTGACAAGGTTTTTAAAAGACTTATAGTTTAAATTAAAAATAACTTAAAATACCATCCACTGAAAATTCGGGACGGGCAAGTTATTCCGAACGCGTTGTTCTCCAAAGTTTCCCCATCCCGCGTTACGTTTTCTGGACCAATTTTCGTGAACCAATGGCCGGGCGCCAGGCCTTGTGCCGCAACCAATAAGCAACTGGGAGAGAACGATAAAAATACTCCGGCTCCATTATCAGCCATGATAGTGAGGCAGCCCCGCTTAGACTGATTCGTTTCATAAATTCTGCTGAAACGTTTCCGGAAACTTCGCAGTCAGTTATTAATAAGTACGTTCATCGCTCTAGCTAGAGAACCGCTGGGAAATAATTGACTTTATAATTGCGTTGCCCCAGAAAATTTAGTATTCTTGTTAAAGTGCTGCCAATCTTTTTTTAATTATTAAATCTTAAAACCTATCTGAACCTGAATTTAGTCATTAATCTACAGGTAACACAGAAAATTTGGCTCGTATTGTTCTGATAATTATTAAAATTAGGTTTTTTACCTAACTAATGTGGAGAGTGATACTTTTCCGTACGAGACTGCAGCTGAGTGCGGAAAACTCACTTTTCGCATGAGTTAGGCACATAATTTTTCCTATGAGGGTGCATACATTACGTACCTATGTATTAGGAAATGCAGTTTAGTGAGGAGGGTGAAATAAAGTGCGTTAAATTTTAATTTAACAGCATATTACCATTATTACCTAAGATTTTTGAAAAAGTTTTATTTAATCAAATAACGAAATATTTTAAGGAAAATCATTTAATTCCTGATATGCAATGTGGTTTTAGAAGGGGATATAGTACGGCATCTACTTTAGCTACGAGTGATATCATCGAGGCTTATGACTGTGGATTAGTCAGTGTACTGGTATTGCTTGATTATTCTAAGGCCTTCGATACTATTATGTGTCAAATTGAAATATTTTGGTTTTGATGGTTTTGCAGTTCAAATCATTAAATCTTATTTAACAAACAGAAAGCAAAAAATATCCCTCAATAATACTTTATCAAATTGTGTAGATATATTATCTGGGGTCCCACAGGGGTCAATTTTAGGCTTTTTGTTTTTTATTATCTATACTTCAGATATATTGAAATTTTTAAAGAGTAAGAAGAGTGTATGTGAATGTGTGGTGTGTGTCTTAATAATAAAGGGATTTTCAACATAAAACTTCGCTGATAAGGTTCAAATAATTTCCAAAGGAAGGGCAAAACCGCCTATAAAAAATTTAAGTACAAAAATGAAGAAATATAAGTTAATTGTTTTGTTGGCCATGTTTACTTTTTGAAAATGAAAAAGATCTCTGGAATAAAACCGGTTTTTCCGATTTAAACAATTTCCATAAAGTTGTAAAAAGACACATTATGTCCAAAGTGCATTTGCAGGCCCTCATAAAGGAAAAATATAAATTAATTAATAAACAGTTGGAAATTAGTCACCGCCAACATAATGAACTAGTCGATAAAAATAGGCAAATATTAAAAAGACTTATCGATGTTGTTTGTTTTCTCGGTCAGCACATATTGGGATTTAAAGGTCATGAGGAAACAAAGGTTTCTTCAAATAGAGGAAATTTTCAAGATTTACTTAGTTTTATGGCTAAATATGATGACTGCTTAAAAAATCATTTAGAGCAGTCTAGCGCTTTTCGCGGAACGTCGAATCGAATCCAGAATGATTTAGTTTCCACTGTTGCAACCATTATTCTAAAAAGAATTAAGCATAAAATTGGCGAGGCGCGGTTCACTGCTATTGTTCTGGACGAAACAACTGATATCACTAATTTTAGCCAATTATCTATAGTAATACGCTACGTTAAAACAGACGGAAGTATTCAAGAGCGATTTTTAGTTTTAAGAATGTGTCCGAAAATCGTACAGCAGATGCATTATATACCGTAGTTTATAACGTTACTAAGGAAATTAATGGAGAGAAAAAATTAGTTGCTCAAAGCTATGATGGAACTGCAGTGATGGCAGGAAAATTAGGGGGTCTGCAAGCTAAAGTTCGAGAAACTTTCCCAAGTGCTGTGTTTGTCCATTGTTTTGCTCATAAATTAAATTTAGTTTTATCCCAGTCCATCAATCACATTAAAGAGAGTAAAGTATTTTTCGTTACTTTAAGTGGCATAGCTGCTTTTTTTTCCAAGTCTTTTAATTCCTGATATGCAATGTGGTTTTAGAAGGGGATATAGTACGGCATCTGCTTTAGCTACGAGTGATATCATCGAGGCTTATGACTGTGGATTAGTCATTGTACTGGTATTGCTTGATTATTCTAAGGCCTTCGATACTATTGTGTCAAATTGAAATATTTTGGTTTTGATTGTTTTGCAGTTCAAATCATTAAATCTTATTTAACAAACAGAAAGCAAAAAATATCCCTCAATAATACTTTATCAAATTGTGTAGATATATTATCTGGGGTCCCACAGGGGTCAATTTTAGGCCCTTTGTTTTTTATTATCTATTATCTTCAGATATATTGAAATTTTTAAATTATTGTAAAATTGTAGCATATGCTGATGACACACAAATTTATTTTCATTTTCCTAAAGGTTTATATCAACAAGCAAACCATAAAATTAATAGTGACCTTGATACACTTAATCGTCTTTCTTTTGAACATAATTTATTTTTAAACCCCGAAAAATCCAAAGTTATGTCCTTTGGTAATAAAAATAATAAGGATTTTGTGAAAAACAACCTTCTTATTACAATAAATAATAAAAATGTATTCTTTACAGAACGTAATAAGAACTTGGGTTTAGCTCTTGACACTGACTTGCGTTTCTCGGATCATCTTAAATCAGTTTTGAAAAGGGCTTACTCTAATTTAAGAATCTCTGGTGTTGTCCCATTTTAATTTTTGTTTTTTTTTCTACGCACCTTGCCGAACTCGTAATGATAGAAATAGAATACAAAAAATTCAAAAATCTTGTTATCGTCCAATACACGGAACAAGAAAATATGAACCTATAAAATCAAGGAAGATAAGAGTCTGTTGATGGAGTTTAGAAGATTATTGTATTTAGGTTCTTTTACTCATAAAATTATTCTTGACCCTTGCGCTCCATTACATCTAAAAAACAGGTTCTTGCGTCATTCGAGCGTTCATTTTAGAATCTCAAAGTTTTCTAGAAGTTTCGTTTTTCAACCCTTTTCTTTTTATAATTCACTGCCTCAAACTTTTAAGTAGTTGAATATAAACAAATCTAAATATAAATTAAAAAAATATTTTTTGGACAAGCAATAAGAAACTACTTTTTAATCTGGCCTCTGGGTACCACATTATTTTTTCTTCATCACAAAACAGCTATGCTTTTTCTTTTTCTTTTTGTTACTACTAATTTTAAAATATCATGCAATTTTTAAACTGCTAAATGAATGAAAGTTTCAGGGGCGTGCGGTGAAATATTAAGAAAGGCAAGCAATTTTTAGAAACTTACCTATTTGTAATGTAATTCGATCCTTCGATCATTTTTTGCAAATTCGTCAATGAACTCATCATAAAAACGTCGATGCTCCGACATATTTTGGAGAAGTTTATTTTCAATGGACAGCGATGTATGCGAAAGTCTCTCCTGCCCCGTTGAATTTCTCACGAGATTTTTTAAATTTTTTATACGTTTAAGTGTTGAAAAATTGCTTTCTACTGATGAACTTGTGGCAGGTACTGTCAATAATAATTCACACAATTTCGGAGTAGGTATCTTCCAGCACCTTGTCTTTTAAAAATTGCATTTGTTCCTTAGCGTTATTTTTTGCGCTAATGTCATCAGTTTCGTAAATCACTTTTAGTTCAGATCGCAGTAACACTCGGTCGAAGAACTGGCCATAATGAAGAAGAAGAAGAGATTTAAATGCATCTTCTGGAAAAGTTTTTCCTTTAAATGCATCAAAATTGCAGAGCTCGAGGAATTTAAAATCATTTAAACCGTTAAATCTATAGTTTATTTGTTGCTGAATTTGATCGATTATTTCATAAAAGAGGCGTCTGTATGATGCTTGAACATCTCCGACCTTGTCTATTCGAAGACGCTTGGCTTGTGGCTCTACATTTAACGTCGTCGTTTTCTCCCAAAATAGGTCAAAGTCATCTCTTTTTTGGCTTAACATGGACTTATAATCATCCACTTTTTTTAAAGGCAAAAAGCAATATCATTTATTTTAGTTTGTAATATATTAAAAACATCGTCCGAGAATGGAAATATTTCTGAAAATATGTTCAACAAATAATTAAAATTAAAATCTCGTTTCAAACAGTCCAAAAACCCCCTCGAACTATTTATTGCTTCTGAGTCCCACGTTTCATTATTTTCTATTATATTCTCAAATAGTTCAATCAGTGATTCACGATTTTCAGATACTGTTAAAACAAGTCTTCCATTATAGTTCCACCTAGTAGGAGCTACTTTGAGCAGTCGTTTGTGGACAATGGAGTCCACAAACGTTGTTGACTGGGAAAAAAAAGCAGCCATGCCACTTAAAGTAACGAAAAATACTTTACACTCGTTAATGTGATCGATGGACTGGGATAAAACTAAATTTAATTTATGAGCAAAACACCGGACAAACACAGAACTTGAGAAAGTTCCTCGAACTTTAGCTTGCAGACCTTCTAATTGTCCTGCCATCACGGCAGCTCCATCATAGCTTTGAGCAACTAATTTTTTCTCTCCATTAATTTCCTTAGTAACGTTATAAACTACGGTATATAATGCATCTGCTGTACGATTTTCGGACACATTCTTAAAACCTAAAAATCGCTCTTGAACACTTTCGTCTATTTTAACGTAGCGTATTACTGTAGATAATTGGCTAAAATTAGTGATATCAGTTGTTTCGTCCAGAACAATAGCAATGAACAGCGCGTCGCCAATCTCCTGCTTAATTCTTTTTAGAATAATGCTTGCAACAGCGGAAATTAAATCATTCTGGATTCGATTTGACGTTCCGCGAAAAACGCAAGACTGTTCTAAATGATTTTTTAAGCAATCATCATATTTAGTCATTAAACTAAGTAAATCTTGAAAATTTCCTCTATTTGAAGAAACCCTTGTTTCGTCATGACCTCTAAATCCCAATTCGTGCTGTTCGAGAAAACAAACAACATCGATAAGTCTTCTTAATATTTGCCTATTTTTATCGACTAGTTCATTGTGTTGGCGGTGACTAATTTCCAACTGTTTATTAAGGTTGTGTTCCATTCTGGTTTTGCCGAAGACTTTTTCTTTTATGACGGCCCGCAAATACGCTTTGGACATAATGTATCTTTTTACACCTTTATGGATATTGTTTAAATCGGAAAAACCAGTTTTATTCCAGAGACCTTTTAAGTAAAAAGTAAACATGGCCAACAAAATAATTTACTTATATTTTCACACTCTGTTAGCTATTTAAATTGTTCGTATTGTTTTTCCGGATAAAAATGTCTAATACAGTTTTTCATTTTTGTGGTTAAATTTTTTATAGGCAGTTTTGCCCTTCCTTTGGAAATTATTTGAAGCTTATCAGCGAAGTTTAATGTTGAAAATTTCTTTATTATTAAGACACACACCACACATTTACACACACTCTTCTTACTAAATTCTCTAACATTTTCAACGTTATTACCGACAGCCAAAGTTGACGGTATTTGCATATCCACGTCCGTATTATTGCATATCCACGTCCGTATTATTCCATATCGGACCATGCACGACGCGACGTACGTATCACACAACACACGGATAGCCGTTCAAACAAAGAACCTACTCCAACGATAGCTTCCGCCCCCACTTAAAGCACGCGACTGAAATGCAAAAATTGCAAACAGCCGGTGGAAAATTCAATAACCTCTGGCTCGATTCACAGGAAATCAAGCATACAGACCGCATAGGTTCTATTAGATTTCTATCGTGGCTCGGTCGGAGTCAAGGCCGCATTTATTATGGGCTTGATAATTAAGATAATATTTTAGCATTTTTAATATAAACTAAATTAATGGTTTCCTATTTCAAAAATTACATTTTAGAAGATGTTTTGTAATTTTTTTTGGTGAAGCACTGCTTCCCTTGTTTCCATGGACTGCACTACTGTCCAAGTAAAATAAGTTTACTGTTAATTTTGGCTCTGATGATGCTGTGTGCTTGGGAGAGTGTACGAGTGCTTTGTAGTAGTGGAATTAGGTATAGCGCAGGGCTATCTGCATTCTTATTCCTTGTAAGTATTTTCTTTTGCTTTAATCTTAATATTTATCAAATCGCTTGAAGGTTGTGTTTGAATAGCTATGCTAGATTTCGCCTATATTCGATTCATCAAAAAAAAATGTGAATTATATCTAGTGTTTGCAAAAAAAATCCGTAATATAAGGCGTTATTTATTTATTTATTTATTACTTCAGATTAGATTTGATCAGCAATTAGACGTTTAAAATATTTCGAATGTGATTTTCAGAATTTCTCAGCTGATTTACCTTTACCGACTTTCAAAAATAGTTACAAAACGCTCATAAATGTTAAATTTATTCAAAATAATTTCAAATAAAAATAACAATATATTTTTAAATTATTATTTTATTAAACGATTATGTATTGTTGGTTATAACGTTTGTATTGAATGTACAGTTTGTCGGATTGTTTACATTTAGAGGAGATACCAATTCTAAACGCTGTTTATTATAAGTTGTACAACTCGTTAATGGAAATGAAACAGCTTCACCTTCGACTATCTTTTCGATAAATATTTTTTTTTGCAATTTGTTTTTTGATTTCTATTGAGTCTTTCAAACAGCCTTCTGCCACGGTAGTGAATTTCCATCCGCCATGCCTCTTGATATTAATTATATTTTCTCCTGAATCAGCTAATATTGTGGTGGAATTTTAGGAATTTTTTTTGTTTGAAAAAAGGGTATTTTGGGGCACTTATATCTCAAAGTGGGTGAGTCCTATCAAAATTTTCCAAAAGACGTTTCTCATGGGAAATATCTATGTCAACAAAAACTTAAATACATCTCTGTCGGAAAAAATGGCGAGAAAATAGAAATTCTTCGACAAAATCGTAAAAAATTAATTTTTAAGCTTTTTCTTTTTTATAAAAAAAGTAGGCATCCTCACTAGAAAGTGTCTAAAAAGCTACACAAAATGAATTATTTAGGAAGGGTCTTTGATTATATACAGGTGGTGCACTAACGAGTTCAAATTTGCACCAAGGTTCCCAAAAATGGGTACATTTTTTAACATTATCCTGTATTACAAGGAAACTAATATACTCGTATCTAAGCCTGTGGGGTATTTGTTTTACGAAACAAGATATTTTTAGGTAGACCGTGACCAAAATTCCAGTTTATAACTTTAATGGTTGAATTACTGCAATTTTTTAAAGTTGTTATTTTAAATTCCAACTTTAACTTCGTTTTGCTGCTTACTGCGAATAGTAATCGAAATTATTCCCAGACCCGAGGACGGAGCTTTTATTTGGCTACAAAAAAGCTCTAACAACATTTTCATCCAACTACTTAGCAATGTTTTAAATAATAATAGAACAAAATTGGGTTAATTTTAAGTATTTTTATTGAAAAATATTTAGTATAAAAGTCATAACTAATGTAACTACTGTTTTTCAGATAATAAGAAAAACCTAAATTATTTTTGTTTTTTTTTTTTGAAATTTTAAACCATAGGTTAAAAAACTAGAACTAAATCTAAGACTGGTTATTTCTACACTCATTTATTAAAGCTTTCATATATTGCTTTATTGCATTACTCAACCACTGAAAATTCAATTTATTTTAATTTGTCTTCTGGGAATGAAGGTTTACTCTGAATTTCTCTTAAGTTTTCCAAAACTAGAATAGCATCAGAAAACGGCATATTTTAGATAATAGAACACGTACAATTTTTTGAGTAATTACTGTAAAAATAAACTGTTAATTCTGTCTTAAAAATTTTAGTTGCTTAACTTTAGTGTACGGTACTTTTTTTGTAATTGTAACTTTGAGATGAGTTGTGAAAATCGAAAAATTATATATTTACCTTCTTTTCTGGTAAATACTCAGAACCTGAACTTTAAAAATCACACCACTCCTCAATGTGTGATAGGTTTCTTTGGTAATATGGCCAAAAAAATATGGCAATCCTTTTGCTAAACGTTTTGCAAACAACTTCTGTTCTTAGAACCATGTAGCACTAAATTTTATTACACTCTACCGTTATTTCGAACTGACTGAAATTGTCATTATTAGCGCCATCCCTTGATCGATTGTAATTTTTCCAAAATTGATAAATGAGAATTCTTTTAGAAACTTTACTCAGAACCCTGTGGAACTCGTGCGACGATGTATCGATCCATACACGACGCGAAATGAAAGGTGGCCTAGGATGATAATAAAATTTACAGAGAAATTTGACATGTCAGTTTGTGCATTCACTCCTTAAAACGATAATGGAAACAATTTTTTTTTTCAAATAAAAAAGTAAGCGTTTGGTCGGAAAACCGGTTACGGCGCCAGAAAGTACTCAAAATATAAACAAAATGGACGGTTTATGAGGGTCTTGGAATATATACAGGGAATGCAATGATGAGGTGAAGTTTGCACAAAAAAATCTGTTTTTTTCCTTAAATATTAAACTGCTTAAATTTTTTAAATAGGGTCTTCAAAATCGATGTAACTTTTAGGGGAGTAATTTATTTTGAAAAAATATTGTGACAGCTTTAAAAAAAATGTTTTTTTCCTGTAACTTCTAAACTAAGTGTTACTAGACAATGTCAATTTAACTCATCTTAACAGGATATATTTTCGACAGGATGAGCCCGCCCACAATGCCCGAATTGATTTTTTAGAAAATTATTTTACGCAGAAATGTATGGGTACTAATGCACCAACTAGAAGATCTCCACGTTCGCCCCACCTATCCGTTCTAGATTTTTTTCTATGGAGCTATTTTCAGAATAAGGTTTATAGTACCCCTCATCGTACAATAGATGAACATAATGTCACCAATGTGTCATTTCAAGAACGTTCCATAATCATTTTAAATGCTTTGAAAAGAATAACCACCGTATGTCTACTTTGCGTTCGAGAAAATGACAACCATTTTCCTTAGTATATAAAATTGTTTATAGCTTACTTAGATTTAGCTTTTTTAAACTAAGTCATTACTACAATCCTGTACAAATTTGCAACACATCCAATAACTTCTTCCACGATGCTCCATTAAAAGTGGTAAATAACATAGCAAATCATGGTGGCATCAGGCCATCGAATAGTCACATAAACCCTATTAGCAATTCTTTTTATCTAGAGCCAATAACAGAAACAGAGCTTTTAAACATAAGTCTAAAAAAACTTAAACCCAAAATTTTCGGCTGGGTACGATGATATATCAGCGTTTTTTTTTAAAAAGTCTATACACTTGCTGCTAGCTCCTTTATATATTTAATTAATATGTCGTTTGAAACTGGATGTTTTCCTTCTAAATTAAAAGTCAATAAAATCAAACCCTTGTATAAATCCAATGACGAAGAAAATATTAACAATTATAGACCAATAACTTCATTTTCCAAAATTTTCGAATATTGTTTTATTGATCGTCTTGAACGCTACCTGGCTAGTAAGAACATTGCGTCAAGAAATCAATTTGGTTTTCGCTCTTGGGTTTCCACTCCAGATGCACTACACAATTTGATTGTTTCTGAACATCTAGAGAGTAGTCAGTATCCTGCTGGGGTTTTCTGCGACCTCAATAGGGCATTCGACTGTGTTAATCACATATTGTTGTTAGAAAAACTGGCAGCTTATGGTGTAAGGGGTCAACCATTGGAATGGCTCAGAAGGTGCCTTATTGATAGAAGTCAATATGTCATCATTGACAGGCATAAGCATAATCAGGTTCATACCTACAACTCCCAATCTCTGAATGTTCCAATGGGTGTACCACAAGGGTCAATCTTGGGCCCACTTTCATTTGTCTTATATGTTAACGAAGTTGATTTGGTTCTGGGGGACTGTAGCTTGTCTCTGCATGCCGGTGATGCATCTATAGTTTTTGGTGGGAGTAGCAGGGAATTACTTGAACAGAACTGTAACAATAATTTGGAGAATCTAGGGGAATGGTTCTCCCAAAACTCACTTTACCTTAACATTCAGAAGACAAACTCTATAAGGTTTCATCCATACCAAAATTTGAATGACATGGATCTTAATATTGAGATATATAGCAAACCCTTGTAAATGTAAATTGGAAGGAGCACTGTCGGGGAGTTACAAACATATTGAGTAGGGTTATGTATATGTTTTACAATCTGAGAGTGGTTTAAACTGTGGATCAGTTAAAGTGCGTTACACGAAAGAAAACCGGGCGGTCCTTAAAATAAAGGTTCATAGTCTTAAGCAAGCGGAAAAATAAATAACTCAAATAAATTTTATGTTATTTTATTTGCTGTAATAGTTTGCCGCTTTACCTATAAAGTGCGCCAGCTAAGCGTTACGGAAATTTAATCGAGGATTTAGTAAATTTCGCACTGATCCACTTGTAATTTAGATGTGCCTAGAGTCTCCATGCACTTGCCGCTGGAAGCGAATTGCGCACGAAGCGGTTCACGTGAAGTTATTCCGAGCGTTATAGAGGCCTGTACTAGAGAAGCTGAAAATAATAGTTTGACTATTCCATTTCAAAATCGAACAGAACGCGCTGCATTTTACACTGGTGTTTCGCAAAGTAGAGTGAGAAAAATTCAGAGAACATAATTATCGCTCATGTTCTACTTCACCTTTAAAATCTCCTGGTAAAAAAAGACCCTGATTATCATACAAAGATAAAATTGACGATGGTGATTTTTAAGTAATTCGACGAACAATAAAGGATTTTTATATAAATTTGAAGAAGGTTCCGACCTGCAAACCCCTACTTCGTGCTGTAAAGAACAAAACTAATTTTCCGTACGGGTATAAAACCTTAAATCGGCTTTTACGATCAAATGGTTTTGTTTGGCGCAAGTGCCAAAATAAACGAAAATTGCTCATAGAGAGACCAAATTTTTTTCACTGGCGGGCGAAATATCTATCAACTGTAAGGCAATATAGGCAAGAAGGGCGCAATATTGTGTATCTAGACGAAACCTGGCTAGATAATGATATGACAGTGAACAAATGCTGGCAAAGTGAAAGTGTTACAAGTGTTGTTCAGGGAATCCGCTCTAATAGTCGCTTTATTATTGTTCATGCTGGTTCAGAAGCCGGATTTGTTCCAGGCGCTGCTTTAGTTTTTCGCTCGGGACTAACAAGTGGAGACTATCATGGACAGATGAATAGAGATAATTTTGAAAAATTTGGTTGCTCGAGAAGCTTCTACCTAACATTACTCCCAAATCCGTTAATGACAGAACTCAAGAAAAAATATATTTATAGGTAAATCGATCAAGAAAAATTAAAATTAAATAATTTTAAAATTTGAAAGTTTGCCGTTTTTGCGACAAAAAGAGATATAGAAGTGCGGTAGACGAAAGAAAACAGACAAATATAGATAAAGGTTCATTAAGCATAGTTAAATTTTTTAATTATCTGAAGTGCGTATAGTCAAAAACGAGTGCCATATTATTTAAAGAACGACGGGACACTACTGGTTTAAAGAGATTTTTTGGACGACCTTCCTAAACCGATTGACTCCGCCCGGTTTTCTTTCGTGTCCCGCACTTTATTGACAGTGTATTACGCACATGAATCCAGAATCAGATACGGAATCTGTTTCTGGGGTGCCTCAGTGGCGGCCTGTGATGTTTTTGTATGCCAGAAAAAGATTATCAGAACTATTTTCGGTGCTTCCATATGTTGCATCTTGTCGAAATTTGTTTATTAAACTGAAAGCTTTGACACTTGTTAATGTTTTTATTCTCGAGTTGGTTACCTATATATTTAAACACAAAGACAAATTTTCAATTAACAGAGATTACCATCCTTTTAACACTAGAAATAAAAATCATTTCAGAGTTCCACTGAACAAACTTAATATTTGTGGAAATATGCCAAATTCTTTGGGATTTAAGCTGTACAATAAGCTTACCGAACATTTTAAGGCCCTTCAGTCGTTCACGCAATTCACAAATGAAGTAAAAACTTTTCTTTTGAAAAATCCCTTCTACACACTGGGTGAGTTTTATACAGGGTGGTCCATTCCAGCTCCCTTCTTCTGTAGCTCACTTATCATTTGACTCATGAATTTTAAATTTTGCACAACTCATATGTATATTAGGGCGCATTTTCTAAAAATATTTTTGATTATACAGGGTGACCCAAAAAAGTGTGACGTCACAATGACATATTTTTTTTAAATTAGATGACCTATATTTTTTTGCATATTTAGATGGCTTCCATACCTGTTTACATCATCCTAAAATTTTTTTGGATTCGATCTGTAAATAACCACTTAAAAAAATTAAATATGAAAAAAAGTGAACTTACACCACCGGTTAAAAAAATTTATAAAAATTCGAATATTGCCTCGACATAAGAATCAAACTGGGCTTCATTAAATAAGGTTTGACAATCTCGCTGACCAAATTTAAACGATCTAAATTATACAGGGTCTACAAAATTAAGTGTCAAAATTACCAAACTTCAAAGTCTATTTTCTTTCTTATTTTAAACGTCAATCCTATACTTTTTTCATTGCAATCGATGCGTAATTGAAAAATAAAACTTTTTTGTAAATACATCTTTATTAAAATTTCGAACGTATTAAAAGATATTCGCCAAAAACTGGTAAAGAGTCCTATTTTAGCAGCCATTTTAATGAAAAGTAATCCAAGGTGGCTTAGATTATTAAAATGAATGACGTAGAATTCAATAAAAATGACAGGAGAGTCTTTTTGACCAATTTAAAAAATTATTTAGTTTACAAACGTGTTAATATTGTTCTTGGTCATAATTATTTCAAAGTATTGCGTTATTGTGTTCCAGTAGTATCGTTTGTTTATTGTGGTTATAGTTGTTTGCAGTTTATTTCAAGAAGTTATTTTTTTAAGTAGTTTGTTAAGTTGTTCACGTTTTGCATAAGTATTTTTACAATAAATTATACCAAAGTATTTTTACAATAAATTATACCAAAGAAGAGCTAGTAGATATGATTTTTTTGTTGGGAGAGTCTCAAAAAAATAGTTTTTTGGTTAGTCGGATATACGCAGAGCGATATCCGGAACGAAGACATTCCGATAAGAGAAGCCTGCAAAACTTATTAGATAGATTTATTCAGAAGGGAGATGTCGAATACTCAAAACCTAGTAGAAATAGGCCAGTTCAAACTGATGTAAAGGATGTGCTACTTCATATCACAGAAACCCCTTCGATTAACCAAAGGGTAGTCGCCGATATAGCGAATGTTAGCAAAACTACCGTTCAACGTGTTTAAAAAAAAATCATTTTCATGCCTATCATATTCAGCTTTACCAAGAGCTTTATGAAGAAGATTATGAACATCGGATAACGTTTTGCAACTGGCTGCTTTTCTCAGACGAGGCTACCTTCCATAAAAATGGATTTGTGAATCGCCACAATTTTCATTACTACTCCGATCATAATCCAAGACATTTTCGGCAGATCGATCGACAGCACAGATGGTCTGTTAATGTGTGGGGGGGAATCATAGGAGATTTTATTATCGGTCCTTATTTTTTCGATGGGCATTTAAATGGGGACATTTATTTAAATTTCTGACAACATGAGGTGCTCCGTTTATGTCAACATCTACCCAGACCCGTAAAGCAGGGCATATGGCTACAACACGACGCCGACGGCGCGCTCCAGCACATTATTCTTTACCGCTCAGGCACCATCTTGAGGTAGCCTTTCCGGATCGGTGGATCGGAAGAGAAGGGCCAATTAGATGACAACCCCGTTCACCCGACCTCACTAAGCTTGATTTCTTCTTATAAGGCTATATTAAAGAAATCGTTTACCAGTAGCCCCCAATAACACCTGAGAACATAAAGCTGCGAATTCAAGACGCATTTGGACAGGTAACACCCGATATTTTAAGGAGAGTGGCAGCATCTTTTCATACTCGTCTTCGTTTGTGTTTGGAAGAAAACGGAAGACACATTGAACATAAGTTCTAGTGAAAAAATTAGATTAAATATAGTTGAATTTAGTATAGTGTAAGTCTCAAATGTGATACTTAAATAGTTAATTTTTAATTTTAATGTCAAGATAAAAGATAAATTATAATAAAATTCAATATAAAAAGAAATAAATAAAGAAATAATTTAAATATAAAAATTTGCGATATGTCAAAATTGTCTCTTGTCATACTGATTGAATTCTACGTCATTCATTTTAATAATCTAAGCCACCTTGGATTACTTTTCATTAAAATGGTTGCTAAAATGGGACGCTTTACCAGTTTTTGGCGAATATCTTTTAATACGTTAGAAATTTTGCAATGAAAAAAGAATAGGGTTGACATTTAAAATAAGAAAGAAAATGCACTTTGAAGTTTGGTAATTTTGACACTTAATTTTGTAGGCCCTGTATAACTTAGATCGTTTAAATTTGGTCAGCGAAATTGTCAAACCTTATTTAATGAACTCCCAGTTTGATTCTTATGTCGAGGCAATATTTGAATTTTTATAATTTTTTAACCAGTGGTGTAAATTCACTTTTTTTCACATTTAATTTTTTTAAGCCGTTATTTACCGATCGAATCCAATAAAATTTTAGGATGAACTATGGAAGCCATCTAAATATGCAAGGTCATCTAATTTAAAAAAATATGTTATTGTGACGTCACACTTTTTTGGGTCACTCTGTATAATCAAAAATATTTTTAGAAAATGCGCCCTAATATACATATGAGTTGTGCAAAATTTCAAATTCATGAGTCAAATGATCAGTGAGCTACAGAAGAAGGGAGCTGAGATGGACCACCCTGTATGTATGATTTTGTATGATTTTGTATGACTTAATTTTTTATTGTTTTCATGTTTGTAGAAGATTTTTTATGTTAGTTAAATTTTAGTTTTTTATGACTTTTGTGACAATTTTATATTGTCTTTGTGGAAATTAAAGTTTAAATAAATAATACTATAAAAAAACACACACTACGTTATTACGTTGATATATAAATTTTAGGTTTATTATTTAAAATACATATCACGTGTTAAATATTTTTGTAAAGCTTAAAAAATTTTCAATTAATCGAAAGAAAAACATACAGGGTGTCCCATTACCACAAAAACATAAGTTTGATTTATATATAGCTAAAAATTGGCAGCTCACAGCAAACATCTGGATTAATACGAACGGGGTCCCAAAATGCACCCTGTACGTTATTTAAGGGGACAGGTTCACACAATTTTTTCTTAGTCTAAAAGAACATCATGTTTAAATTGCACCTTTGTAACCGTACATCCTACCAAATATTTAATGTTTTACAGAAAGGCGGCATATTTCAGCCTTGGCCTCGTTTCAAAATGTGCTATCTTACAATGATGAAAGTAAAGATAATTTGTCAATCAGTGCTGCTATTAGCACTCTTGATTTATTATAGCTTCTGTCAAAATATTTTACAACATTGTTTCTTGAAGCAAACAAATAAGACAAGCGTGCCAGAGGGTGGGTTGCTATTCTTAAGAACGCCCTGGGTGACTTATCCCCTTATATCCCGCTGAGGCCTTTAGTGTGCTAACTAAAGCGTTGACAGTTACGCCTGAATATATGTGTATTTAACGATATCTAGGTTAAGGTTACATTAAGTTGTTCCGTTTTGGAAAATATTGTGCTATTGGGCTGTTTAGAAAGTAATATGCATAAATAAAAAAAGTTTACATTTATACGGGATATACTATTAAATGCTATATTTTAAAAATATTAGGTAATCCGTGTAAGCGCCAGTAGCGTGCGAATAAGAAGGTGGTTGGTTATTTTTTATCATAATTGATTTCACTGAGCGTATTTTTGCATTTTTATTTATTATTATTATTTATTTATACTTAATAATTTTTGTCTGAACAGTTTTGTTGGTAAAAAGTTTTAGGACTTGCTATTTTAAAGAAAAATGGTCTTGTGCTTCCAGTTCTATGAAGATTCTTTGACAAATATAAAATTATTTCTAGTCTCCAATCCTGGTTACCATCTGCGTAAATTTAAGAAAAGACACTAAATAAAAATAATTTGTACGATTCCAGCCATTTTTGCAAAGTTCGCCATATCGCGTATATATATATATATATATATATATATATATATATATATATATATATATATATATATATATATATATATATATATATATATATATATATATATATATATATATATATATATATATATATATATATATATATATATATATATATATATATATATATATATATATTAGAGATTTTTTTTGTTTAGTTCCGAACCTTTTATACATATATATTCTAATTTTGTTTTCTTGGTATTTTGGTTCGATAGTAGGAATAAAATTAAAACAAATTTAATTTAATTTTTCTTATATTTTTATAGACGTTTCGACCATTTATGGTTGGTCTTCATCAGTATTTTTTTTGTGTGTCTGTAACAATAGAAAACCGAGATAAGATATTTTTCTTAAAAGACTATTATAAATTGTATGGACAAATTATTAATAATATTATTTTAACATTTTAGATGACTTACCATAAGAAGGATCTTTTAGAATTCATCTTTATGCAACATTTAAAAACAGCACGTTTTCCATACAACACTCAGAAACAGGACATTTAAAAACATTGAAAAAAACGTCATACAGATTAAAATTACTATAATATTAATTGCTACGAGTATGTCTATCTTCGAGCGACACTGCTTTAACTGGTAGAATGCATTCATGTGAAACGTCGGTTAAGGAATTCTATGGGTTTTTTTATATATATATTAGTTTAAAAAAGCAAAGATAATTAGATTTGTTTTGAACTGTTTTATTATTTAAAAGGTATTATATTGTTTATTTACTTTTGAATTTAGAAGAAAGGGGGCTAATTTAGTTTGTTTTTTTTTATATTAATTTAATGTATATATGAAGTCAGTTTTAGAGTTATTTGATAACGTTATAATATATTTGGCTCAAATTATTTATGTCTGTTTTGTCATTTATAGCATTGATCTCCCGTTTTATGTATAACATTTCCAGAAACTCTCTCTTTTTTTGATTAATTTCCGTATTTAGAATAGTAGTATCTTGAAAGTTAAAAGTATGTTTATATTCTGTTTCGTGATTTGTAAGCGCTGTTTTATTTTTTTTATCATACTTGTGTCCATTCAAACGATTTTTAAGATACTGTGTGGTATACCCCATATAGACCTTTGGGCAGTCGTTGCATTTTATTTTGTATATAGTGTGTGTTTTTTGAAACTTAGATGTTTTTGATTTTAAAGAGGAAAAAAATTGTTTTTGTAGGGTATTGTAACTTTTGTGAGATACGGTTAGATCTTGTTTTTTAAGGGATTTTTGTAAATTTTCCGACAGTCCTTGCACAACTAGTGATGGAAGAATTAGAAAACAACGTTATTAAAAACTTAAATTTTAAACTTCCATTCTTCTACAGATACGTTGATGATTGTTTAACAATCATACCACAAGGAAAAAGCGAATATATCCTTAACGCGTTTAACAATTTTCACCAAAAACTTAATTTCACCATCGGAACTGAAAAAGATAAAAAAATAAATTTTCTAGACATGATCTTATATAACAAAGAAACTTGCATAAAAACAAAGTGGTATACAAAAAATACTTGGTCTGGTAGATACATAAACTATCTTTCGCAACACCCACACTCCCAAAAAAAATCTGTCATTATAGGGCTCGCAGATAGGGCAATCAAATTAAGCGATCTAGAATTTCGACAAGAAGCTATCCAAAAAGCAAAAAATACTTTATTAAAAAACAGCTACCCAATGAAATTAATAAACTCAATTTTTAAGTCCCGATTAAATAACATTAATAAAAATAATTCTAACCCCAGCAACAATCAAAACAATAAAAATAAATATATTTCAATAGCCTATATTCAAGGACTGGACACCTTGAGATATGTCAAAAACTATACAAGTTGGGTAAAAAAGTTTCATATAAAAGTTGTATAGTTCCTTACGATGTCTTGAAATATACAGGGTGTTTTAAAATCAAGTTACACGCCAAAACTTCAGAATCTCTAATGGAACACCCTGTATATTATTTCATTTTAAGAATCTACATGAAATTCTGATCATATTTTATTAAGCATACCCTATCCCTAAAGTCAACTGTTTTTGAGATAAAAAAATGAGAAAACTGTTTTACAAAATTTTTTTAATAACGATTAACAACGATAGTCTAAAATTCTAAATGATGCGTTTTAACGTAATAAATGCTGGAACTGTTGTCCGTTCACTTCCTGACAATATCCTAATCGATTGATGGACTCTTGTTGTAGAGTTCGAATGAAAGTAGGTGGGATTTGTCGGATTTCATCTCCTATACGATTTTTCAGCGCATCGACATTAGGAGGTCTGTTCAAATAAACTTTGCTCTTTAAATATCCCCACAGAAAATAATCTAGGGGAGTTAAGACCGGGGACCTGGCCGGCCATTCGTAGGGAACACGACGTCCTATCCACCTGTTAGGAAATATTTCACTGAGATACTGCCGAACAGGTAGCGCGTAGTGAGGTGGTGCTACATCTTGTTGGAACCACATTGCTGCAGTAGGCATATCGGGCTCATTACCTGGATACAATTGAGCTAAGGCAGGAATCAACTAGAGTTGTAAAAAATCAAGATAAATTTCGCCGGTTAAATTTACGTCAAAAAAGTAGGGACCTATAATTCTATCTTGAAATATTCCAGCCCAAACATTGATTTTCTCGGGATATTGCGTATGAGCCACTTGAGCCCAATGGGGATTCTCTGTAGACCAATATCTACAGTTTTGTCGGTTGACAGTACCATTAAGAAAAAAGGTGGCTTCATCGGAAAATAAAACATTTCTACAAAAGAATAAATCCAGGTTGCACGGCTCTTGCATACTTTCGCAAAACTCAAGTCGGCGGTCAAAGTCGTCTTCATTTAATTCATGGATTAATCTTATTTTGTAGGGATGATACTTTGCCGTGTGCAGAATATTTTTTACCGATGATTGACTAAGGTTTAAATCTAATGCTACTTGACTTGTAGGTAAATGTGGATTTTCGTTATAACTGAGTAAAACATTCAATTTCATATCATCTTCTAGTTTTGGCCTACCTGTCCTGGGAAGATCTTTTACACAACCATGATCACGACATTTTTTGATAATTTTGCTAACTGTGGATTTTGCAATTGCTTGTCCTCGCTCGGGATGCGTATTATTAAAAAGTTCACATACTTCGTCAAGATTTCTTTGGCGATCTCCCCATCCAAACATCATAAGAATCTCTATTCTTTCTCTTTCTGAAAGCATTTTTATCAGGAAAAAAGTAACTCTCCAACAATATGTTAAAAATTGACACAGTTTATTATCAGTACATGACAGTTTCTATGGGAGTTCTAAAATAATCCACCAGGTTCACTATGCATAGGGAAATGAGTTAATTTTGTTTTAAGCCAAATTTCCGTTTTCTCATTTTTTTATCTCAAAAACAGTTAACTTTAGGGATAGGGTATGCTTAATAAAATATGATCAGATTGTCATGTAGATTCTTAAAATGAAATAATATACAGGGTGTTCCATTAGAGATTCTTAAGTTTTGGGGTATAACTTGATTTTAAAACACCCTGTATATTTCAAGACATTTTTGAATCATTAATCGTAAGGAACTATACAACTTTTGTATGAAACTTTTTTACCCAACTTGTATAGTTTTTGATATATCTCAAGGTTTCCAGACTTTATGCCCTCATTGTATATATACAGGGTGATTCACGGTGGATGGAACCTTAAACGTTAAATGGGTGGATGCATCTTTTTACAATTTCGGTTACACCCATAAGTGACTTTCGTCTACCATTTTAAAATATTTTAGGCTTACAGTGTTGCCGCTTATACCCAAAACCGGTGGCAATATTGCTATTTTAAATGAAATACCCTTTATTTTTCTACGTTTTCTGAAACTACACGTATTTCTGAGCAACTTTTCTAAATACTTCCTTATACCAATCTGTAGCCGTTTTCCAGGAATTCATGTATTTGAAATTTTTTTAGCGAAAACGAGACTTCAAATAAATCTGAATTTCTTCAAACTCTAAAGCAATTTTAATCTGAAATTTAGTCTGGGGTTAAATAATACCTTTAGGTATTCGATTTTTTTTATATCTTAGTTGAGGCGTACAGGGTGATCCAGAAATTAATGTATGTTGGTATCTTATAAAAGCGCGAGAAAATCGATTTTTTTTTTAAATATGACACCCATACGTGGCGTTGAAGAAGATTTGAGCATTGCATTTTCATTTATACAAAGAATTTTAGAAAAACATAATTCCCCGAACACCAGTTTACCAAAGTTCAAGCACCTAAACCTCAAGATTTTCTGCAAAGAGTAGAATTTTGTTGAAATGTTACTGAGGCGTAGACAAGAAGATCCTATTTTTTAAGAAAAATTATATGAACCGATGAGTCAACAAGGGAAGGTATTTTGGGCCAATAAAAATCCGCACGCTACAAGTGAGAGAGGCTTTCAGGATAAAATTAGTTTTAATATCTTCTGTTTGCTAATAGTATATCAAATTAGGTATTTGATATACGATGAACAACTCACTTCTAGTAAATACTTAAATATTTTAACATCAGTGATCGAGGAGTTCACAAATGGTATTGCACTTGAGGATTACCGAAGCTGTTGTTTGACGGGGCCCCAGCACATTGTATTGTGGTGATTGCAGAGCTAGATTTTCAGACACTAACGACAAAGTTTATCACACTCCAGTAAATACCAAAGAAGAACTTCTACGGATGGTGTCAATACTCGTTTATTAAAGTGTTTAGAGGTTAATGGCTAACATTTTCAAGATTTGCTCAAAAAATCAGTGTAGTGACAATTTTTAAAATTCCTATTTAATTTTTGCATATCTTATTTATCATTTTAAAATACTTGGTGGTTTTAAAGCTGAACCAAAATTGTTCTAGATTTAAATGAATTTTCAGATATTCACTTGTGGTAAATCTCGATACATTCCATTAAATTTTCTATACGTTTTCTTGATAATTTTATAACACTGGCCATGCACAATAAAAAAATTCATTATAACTCTATTCGTATTATTTACCCTCTTACTTCCTTTTTAATTTTGACTTAAAAAATCAGAAGCTCAAGAATTAAACTTCTGTCAAACAAACTATCACGACCTCTCACAACAAATGTTTTCATGGCATACTACTACTAGAATAATTAAAAAAGACCCGTTATTATGATAATTTATAACGAAATGCTTATAAAAGAAAAAAGCGACAAGTTAGGTATAGCCAAAGTATACATTATTAGAAAGCTACTTTTATCAGCTTCCCAAATTAGTATTGATATACAGGGTGTCCTATCTAAAAAAATCGGTTTTCTCGCGCTTTTATAGGCTACCAACATTTTTGGAGCACCCTGTATGCTTCAACTAAGATATAAAAACAATCAAATACCCAAAAGTAGTATTTATCCATAGCCCAAATTTCAAATTAAAATTTCTTTAGAGTTGGAAGAAATTCAGATTTATTTGAAGTCTTGTTTTCGTTCTCAGAAACACGTGTAGTTTCAGAAAAAGTGAAAAATAAAAGGCAATTATTTAAAATAGCCATGTTGCCACCTATTTTGGATAGAAACGGCAACACTGTAAGCCTGAAAATATTTTAAAACGGTAGATCAAACGGATTTATGGCAGTAAGTGAAGTTTTTAAAACATCCGTCCACTCATTCTCCAGAAATGTCTAAAGTTCCATCCACCGTGAATCACCCTATATATATATATATATATATATATATATATATATATATATATATATATATATATTAATTGGACTTCTTTCTTGGGTATAGGTTTATTTGTAAAATCAAACAATGGGATTAATTTGACGTTTCGCCTATCATAGTAGGCTTTCTCAAAAATTGCTCATTCCTTTATTTTTTTTTGTGGTATATAATGCTTTCCTTTCCTATCTACAATTAATTTAAAAAACATTTAGTGGTCTAATTATAAAAATACATTTACAATTTTTCTAAAACTAATTTAAAATTTCATACTATTTACAAATAATTATTATAAAATTAATAAAATAAGGTTACATACCTCAAAAAATGCATGTTGATTATTTATTTATATTTGAATGGTAGGTAGCAAGTTAGTGGTTTGCCAGCCAACTCATAGCACAGTTTTAGGTAAAAAGGTGTTCCTATCGTAGTACGTTTTTTAGGATAATTTTTTGCTATTTTTTAATTTAAACCTTAGAGAAGAATCAGACATTCACAATGATATTCTACATTTTAAAAATAACGGCTTAGACGAAGTTAAAATTATACTAAAATATTAAATTGTGGTATATTTGACTTAAATTTTTTATGTCTTGTTTGTCATTTACTGCATTTTTTTTCTTTTTTTTATGTGAATCATTTCTTTGATAATTAATTTCTGATACAGGTTATCTTCATTAATGATTTTGGTTTCAGAAAAATTAAATTCGTGTTTTGTGCTTTTTTCATGTTTATGTAATGCAGTGGATGCATTCTTTGTATACTTATGCCCTTCTATTCTATTTTCTAAAACTTGAGTTGTCGTACCAATATATTTCATAGGGCAGTTTAAACAAGGAATTTCATATACGAGATTGGATTTTTTATTTTTAGGAATTTTAGTTTTTAATTTTGTAAATAGGGACTCTATCAGGTTCTGGGCTTTATTATTAAAACACGATTTTTTACATTAAATTGTCTTGGCTTCGTAGTAAAATATTACAGGTTGAGTCCTATGTAGAAAATGATGTTTGTGCAAAATTTGAAGTAAATTGGATAATTTGTTTTTAGTAATATTTTTTTAAAAATTTTATTAGGCTGCCATTTTGTTCCGCCAAATTGGATTTTTACCAAAATATTACCAGGTCGTTCCCACGTAACCCTTAATTTATTACCACAATTTGAAATCAATTGGGTAAGTAGTTTTTAGCAACGCCGTAAATTGACAGACCGACAGACGGACCGACGGAATTGATAAAACATATTTTTTGGCATCTAGAGACGATAAAACCTAAAGATATATAGAATTTGGATTTTTTTTTGCGCGATTACAAGCATTTCATTTGGCCGCCATTTTGTTCCGCCATCTTGAGTTCATACCTCAGTTTTACCAATTATCTTGAATTCATACCTCAGTTTTGCCAGTTCGTCTCTCTACCACAATTAACACAAAATCACTTACACAAAATGTATAAAATGTTTTCGTTTTAGTGATATATTGGTGTTTACAATGTGCAATTCTATTTTAAATTTACTTTTTTGGGTTTTAAGGAAAACCAGACCCGACTCTGATAATTTTTCAATTCGGATATGTTTCCCAGTTTGTACTTAATTTTATTTCAATACGAATTTACACTCATTTGGTTGATATATTTTTTCCTTTTTTTGAACAGTAATCTATTTTATTACAAAATGTTTTTAATTTTATCTGTTTTGTTTATATTTTCTTATTTTTTAAAAAACAAAATGTTTGTGTCTAGTTTTGTATGTTTCGTTTATTTCAAATTTGTATTTCTTGTATCCCTGAGGACGGTAGAAAACTTAACTACCGAAACGTCGGCATTAATTGAAAAAACAATTAACAATAAAAAGTAGTCCAAAGTAGTCCCGGCATCTGAAAAGAAAACAATACTTGGAAGTGAAAATATCGATAAAACACCTCTACATCGTTAACGATAATATATCCAAAAATTGGACAATCTTAAGTTGTCAATGCTAAAACCTTAACCAGGTTTAGAATTCAAGTATGTTTTTATAAATGTGAGCAATAAAATAAAATCCCGAAATATCCTCAAATCGGATATGATCAAGAAATTGCGAATTCAAAAGGCCCTTTCTAGCATATTGCCGTTTTATTGCCTGGTATCAATATAATAAAGGGAGATAAGCCCTGTCAAATTCAGTAGATCCCTCGCGCCAGGGGGATAAATATGACTATTACCATATTATACAGTTGGAACTATGCATTGTCACAACAAAGGGGAGAACATAACAGAATTCGTTCCACATATGAATGGGATTATGATTTTATATTGGATTAGATTTTAATGGTGTACTTACACATGTTGCAGTCAAGAAAAAGGGTTTGTTTTGTTTATTGTTTTCAAAGGGGCGGTTATGTACCGTAAAATTAATTTTGAAAAGAGTTGCAAGTGTTTTTTTTTAATATATAATATTCAGGTGTTGATAAATAGTAATAAATTAATATATTATATTACAGAAGCGATTTTAGTTAGATTATGTTATTGATTATTGTCGATAATAGAGATTATATCCGTGAGTAATGATTTCATTACTCAAGGGCTGCAACCAATCACAAAACACTTCCGTTGTTTAACTGTATGTATTTTCTAATACCGCAGTTAAAACAATTCATCGCGAATGCCATGAAAAAACAAAAGAGCTTAATCGGCACGTCAGGCCTCGCTATAATTTCATATGCTGTCATATTTATATTGAAAATAAATTGATTTTTTCAATTTCTTTCTTAGAGGTTAGTTAATTTCCCTTAAAATAAGTTTAAACGATCAGAGTAAAGCAGCCAAAACCACTTCGGTCGAATTATTATCAGAAATTTCAAAGAAACAGTATGAAATTGTGTATAAACTATTTATAAAGCGGCGAAGTCAAAAGAATGTTAATTCATTTTCGGAAAATGTCCTTCTTGCCTAGTTTGAAGAGTGGCTAGAATAGTAAAAATCTTCCTCATTATTGCATACTCGATGTTAAAGAGTACCCTTGCTAATAAAGAAACCTGGATTTAAAAATTTAAAAATGTTTTCCTAGTTATTTGAAATTTAACACGTAAATTCTTTACATTTCATTCTAAAGGGGTGCGTTGCATCACTGATTATTAATGTTAATTTCAAATACATATATTTTTGTTATTAATCAACCGATTTTAACAAAGTTTTTTCCTAATAGGACATTCTTTCTACTTTCTGAAGCCCTAGGCAGAGTGGAAAATTTTGTTGTATTGTAGCGGGAAAACTAAAAGTTACGAGAGCTTGTAATCTTTTGAGAGGCTTTAATGTTGTCAGGTTGGCACTTCCCCAGATTGAAGTTAAATATTGTAATTTTGAATATACTAGTGCAAAATATATATTTTTTAGGTATTTTAGTGGTCTATGGTCTCTAACTTTATACATTATTCCTATTATCGGTCGTACATTTCATCTTAAAGGTTGAATATGCTTATTTTAATTAAGATTATCATCTATATATAATCCTAAAAATTTAGTGCATTTTGAATATTTGATAATATTTCCATTAAAAAATAAATTTGGTAT
This sequence comes from Kuschelorhynchus macadamiae, assembly GCA_030620095.1. Lineage (NCBI taxonomy): Eukaryota > Metazoa > Arthropoda > Insecta > Coleoptera > Curculionidae > Kuschelorhynchus > Kuschelorhynchus macadamiae. The sequence goes on along the minus strand of JAUTXW010004166.1, from coordinate 230,014 downwards.
AATGTATTTGATTTTAACTTTATCTATAAACATAAATGGAGACTTGTTAAAATTGAGCGATAATTTATAACAATTTATATTATGTTAATTATTTAAATTTGGGCAGGGTTTTCAGCAAACTTAAGGTTGCCTTTTAAATTTAAATTTGATGTAGATATTATATATAACAAACAAAATTGATCCCAGTTTTTTTAATAAAATGTTTTCTTCTTCAAGTTTATTACCAATTCTTTGTTTTCATATTTCTTTCGAATTCCTATTATTTGTATGTTTTCCTCTTTTAGTTTATTATTTTCATCTTTTAAGTTGTAATCATACTGGATATCTTTTGATTCTAAACAATTTTGATATTGAGGAGCAAGCTCAGGAGCAGGTTAAACAAAACCAACTTTTGCATTTTGAACAATCAATTCAATAAAACAAGTTCCTTTATTGAATTTTAAAGAGCAAGAAGCACATTTATCTTCAATTTTTACTTTATTCGAAGTGCTTGCTTTCTTTTCATCTTGAGAACAAATATTAAATTTGGCTCTTGTAAAGATTAGGTATTTTTAATATTCTCACTTTTTTTGGATTCCCTGTAGAGCTTACCGCGAAGTAAGCACATTTCAGCAAAGAAAATTGCGGATGAACCACGCATAACAAATAGTTGTAACTTTGTAAAACAATATATAGTTATAAACGTCTACTTTTACTTTAATGTTAAAATTGCACGCAGAATAGATAATTAGAGTATATTATTATATAATATACTTATTTTTAATTTAAATTCTCAACTAATGTTAAAAGTGTATCAACAAAACAGTGGAGGCTATTCAGGTGAAGTAGGTGAAGTGCTACTTCACCAGGAAAAATAAACAAGCAAACATCTAACTATTTTATTATATATCTCTTAAAATTGAAGTTTTTACATTCATTTATTCACCTAGTTGGCAAAAAATAAACTGTACATCTCGAATATCTTTTTAAAACTTTCAATCAAACTTTATTATAACAACTATAACAGGGGCGCAAATCGCTTCGACTTTGCTGGAGGCGCTATGTTTAGTTTACGTTTTTCCTACTACGTTGCCATGACAACGCGATGACGTCGAGCACATGGAAGAATAATACTAACCAGCGCCATACAACGCTCTCGGTGAATTGCTAACGCAGTACACTACACCCACGTGTTTTTCAGGTTAGGGTGGTTGTTTACTTTCATTTTCGCGGATTTTGCTGCAACCGGTGGATTCCTTTGGAGTTTGTTTGACTGTTTTGTGTTATATTTATTTATGGTGTTGTTACAACTTATTTGGTGTCGGGTTTATTAATTTACATTATTGATGAATCCGATCACAGACGTGGTTTGCATTTTGTTGGAAACTTCATTTAATCGATGGAAGGAACAAGATCAGAGTTTTAATCGTCATCCTGGTTTTCGGCGTACAAATAGTTATGTAGTAGTCAAATATTACAAAAATTGTTTTACTGGCCTTGTTTACTAGTTTACAATAAATATTCAGTGTGGAATAAGGAAGGATTTGCAGGTATGTTAAATATATGAAGGTCTTTACATAAACGTGAAGACTCGGCGAAGCATTTAAAATGCGAATTAATGCTAAAAACATTTGTAAAAAATCAAAGCGCTATAGCTGACACTTTAAAAGAAAATGCTAAATTATATAAAATACATTCTAACGAAAACGTCCGACTAAATAGACTATTTATGTGCTTGGTAATTGACGCATTTTTGTACCTTGCAAAACAAGAGTTAGTCTTTCGCGGCCATGATAAGAGCAGCGAGTCAATAAATAGGCGGAATTTTAAAAAGCTTTTAGGCTTATTAATATCGAGAAGTTCCCAAGAACTAAAAGATCATCATGAAAAAATTAAAAATATTTTTATTGGTGACTCGAAAACTATTCAAAACGAAATAATTGAATGCATTTCTGATTATTTAAATGATCGTGTAAAAAATGAAATAATGAGCACACAGTTTTTTTCTATGCAAGTGGATGACACCACTGATATTACGCAAAACTCCCAGTGCTTCATAATTTTAAGATACGTTAATTCAGAAAGTTCAGTAGTCGAGAGATACGTCGGAGAATTTATATTTTAGATTGGATCAAATTTTGGACCAATTTGACTATAAACATAAATTAATAGGGCAATGTTACCATGGCGCAAGTGTGATGTCTGGCCATCTAAATGGCCTTCAAAAAAAAAAAGAAAAAGCGCCGCAGGCTGTATTTGTCCATTCTCGTGCGCATCGTCTTAACCTTATGATGCAGCAAGTTTAAAAATATTTCTAAATGTCGAATTTTTTTTGCAAGCCTTAGTGGTGTTCCCTCATTTTTTTCATCACTCAGACAAATGAACGTATGCTCTTACATCTGCATCTACGAGGCGTATATCAACAATTACAGAAACTCGTTGGTCTTCAAATTCGAAGATAGTTAATGTGATTGTTCAAGGCTGGAATAAATTAAAAGACGTCTTTGAATTTATTACAAACTGTGACAAATTTGATCAAAAATCAATCCGGCTTGCGAGAGGATTTTTAGGTGAGATGAACGATTTTGAATTCACGTTTCTGGCATTAGTGTTTAATGACATTTTTTCAATCACGGACATACTATTTGCGTTCTTCAAAAAAAATCGCTTAACATTCATTTTTGCATATCAAATATAAAACGCTATCGTGAGGCGCTCTGTAAAAAAAGAAATGAACATTTTTTTAATACCATGTTTGATAAAGCAAATTCTATTACAGAAATAAATCATTACAAACGTGAGCTCGCTAAGCTTTCACCTGAAGAAATTAGGGCTAAGTATAGAACTCTTTTTTATGAAATATTGGAATATTTTAATGGAAATGACACTAAGCTTTCAAGACTGTGAAAAACTCACATTTTTATGTTTGGCAGATTCTGCTAAATTTTCGAAATATAGTTTAAATTTTCCGACTGGCCCGTTGAAAAATTTGTTACAGTTATATGGGGAAATATTTTCAAAAAGTCAACGACCTAAAAATGAGCTCGGTCTTAGTTTTGCCAATGATAGTAATTGGAATATATCGCTGCAAGAGCAAGTGAAAAAAATTAATGAAAATAAAGATATTTTAACCAAAGCATATAAAGTGTTTTCCCTTATTTTGACAATACCGTTGACAAATGCTTCAGTGGAAAGACGTTTTTCTTGCCTCAAACGTGTAAAATCTTATTTAAGAAATACAATATCTCAATTCAAAGGGAATTTCTGGAGGAGATTAGGGCAACTCATCTATTTTATGAGGATGTTATAAATAGATTTGCTGTTATGAAGGATAGGAGAATTGATTTAGTATACAAAATTTAGGTAAATCGTAAAAAAATATTCTACCTCTTCCACATATACAAAATTCTGGAAAAAAAATTATTGCGATATTTTCTTGCTTCATTTACACTTCAGTTATTTTTTTACCCGCGAGCTGCCACTGCAACAAAATATGTAAATACTCAATGTTATTCAAGTAAAAAATTCTTAGACATTTGCCATTTCATGATTAATTAATCGGCCATTTCCTGTATTCAAGAAGCAATGTTGCCAAATTTAAATTCATTTTATCAGCGAATAATTCATTACTGTTTATTAGGGTTGTTAATAATATTTTATTGCATAGTCGAAACGTTGTCATTAGGAGCACAAGTCCAAACAGTAAAAGGTTAGCACCAGGTTAGGCGCTGAAGACGCCACCATTAAAGCCATAATATAAAAACCCGTTTAGAACAAAAGCTGCCAGCATAGCATCGGTAAACCGGTACGGGTTAGCACCAGGTTAGGCGCCGAAGGCATCATCATTAAAGCCATAACATAAAAAACGGTACAGCTCAATCATTGGGAACGTAGAGTTAAGTTTAAGATATTAACATCATAAATCAAGAGCTGTAAGGCAATTTGGCAACACTGTAAGGATCCTTGCATTTCTAAAGGGGAGTTTACATTAGGAGATTGCACAGGCAATGCAATGAAAAATTGCCCGCAGGCACACATAAGTGATTTTGCGATTAGCTGCTGCAATTTTATTTGCATGGCGCCGCATTAGGACTGGCGCTAATTTTATTGCAAATATCAGAATCAAAATTTATTTTTCACGACTTTTTTTAACGCTGCAAAGCATCAAGCTGATCAAGCTCTCAGGCAAAATTAAATTAATCAGCTGTTTAATGTCAAATTCATTTTAGTTGGCACACCTGCTCTTCAAAACGCTGCGTTTAATTGTTTGCACGATATGTAAATGATTGTGCAATGAAATTGTTTGCCTCTGCAATACTTTGCATGACATATTTTTGATTGCATAGCATCAAATGTAAACCTCCTTTAATACCATAGTTTTTGCACTGCAATGTTTTGAAACTTGTAGGAAATTTGGTGAATTTTTATTTTTTTTCTGGGTTAAAAGTTTTTCATCCGCAAATTTTATTTTTTTAATCTGTACTATAAGACATAAGCTTTCGTTTAAAATTTTAAATACTTACTCTCGACAAGACCCTTAAATTTTTTTTACAAATTCATGATATATTATCACTTGGGTAGTTTAGAGGAACATATATAGACTATATCATCTTCAGAATTATTCCTTTTTGAATTTGTTGTCAATTTTGTAATTACTTCATTATCAGGAAAGGTTAATAGTTCGTTTGACATTGAGGTTGACAATATTGACATTTTTTTTTTTTTCGTTTTCTATTTCCCTTTTTTACTACTAGGTTATAGATTTTACCTTTATTTTCACAGCTTCTTTTCAATTTAGTATACCTTTTCTGACTAAATAATTTTTATTTATATGTATATTATATTTCTACAAAAAATCTCGTTTGAAATTAAACAATTTTAAGCCTTCTTTACAACAAAATTTTCGAACTAAACTGAATTAAAATGTTGCCTTGCGGCGCGTTTATACAGCTTTTAGTAAAGGATGGAATGATCTGAGCAATTGAGAATAATCTAAATACTACATGGTGAAAAGACACTACCATAGTCGTTACATGGATGAAAACTAAGGTAAGTCTATTTTATTAAAATAACAAATTATAAATAAATTCAACTACAATTTTACAAATTTTTAATTAAGACTAACTTCGTAACACTGCCCTCCTCCTAGAGGTGATTGTCCCGATCAGACGTCTTCTGTGTCTTGGTAACGCGCTAGTCGATGGAGGTGCATCGCTTTCATTCTTGCATTTGGGCACTTCTAAATCCGGTACACCAGATCATTCAGGCGGGTCGCCACTCGGTAGGACTTCTGCAGCTTTGGCGAGCGACCTTTTGTTCTCTTTGGATTGTATAACCAAACTTCTATTGGTAGTTTTTGCCAGATCTGTTCATGTATTTCTTTGAGGCGCTTACTAATCTGGCTGGCATAATTCGTAGTAGTTATCTTATTGTGCAGAGGACGTCCAGTCAAGAGGTCGACTGGTAGCTGTAAATTGGATCCAAATGTTACTCTGGCAGGTGTTTTTCCAGTAAATTCATGAACTGCAAAGCGAAAGGCCAGTAAAAATTGTTGAATGCATTTATCCCAGTCACTTTGTTGTTCATTAATTTGTATTTTCAGGTAGTTCTCCAAAGTTCTATTAAATCTTACAACCATTCGGAGTTGTCTTTTGTCAGATGACTTAATTAATATATTTTCAGAAAAACTAAAAATTCACGTCTCTCAATCAGACGATTAGACCGATTATTTATTTATATATTTATTTATTTACATAGCGTGCCTTACAGGTTTAGAACCCAACTACAAGGCAACTGCAGATTACAAGACACTAAAACTAAACTATATAAGAAATTAAGATGACTTAAAAAAAACAAAATATATGAATATACCAAAATTAAAAAAGATTTGGTCTTTAAAACGAGTCTACGCGGCACAGTAAACTTTCATTTAGGGAATATTGAAAAATAGTATGGGATTGCTCTGTGGTAAAGGATAAAAGTTTTGAACGTTGAGCCATAGACCGTTTTCCAGATACCAGCTGCTTATTATATCCAGATTATGTTGAAGCCTCACACAGTCCTCATAATATTTAATGCTTGTATACAACTTTACATCATCAGCATATAGCAAAAAGTTAACATTAAGTTGAGACCCAATATCATTAATAAAACAGTTAAAAAGTAGGGGTCCCAAGACAGAACCCTGAGGAATTTAGAGCCGCAAACCTGCACAAATTCCCTACGATTTAACAAATAAGACTGAAATAGTTTAATGAGTGGCTCAGAGAGGCCAAATTGATGTAACTTTTTAAGCAAAATATAATGATCTAGTTGATCAAAGGCTTTTGTAAAGTCCAAGTAAATTACGTCAGTTTGTAGTTCGTTGTCTATTGCTTCCGCGATATCTTGAGTAATAATAGTGAGGTTTGTTAGTGTAGACCTACCCTTAAATAACCCATGTTCTTGCGGTATTATTAAGTTTTTGCATAAAGGAAATATGTAGTCGTGAAGTAGAAATTCAAATATTTTACAAAAATTGCATATTAATGATACTGATTATCGCCTTTCTTAAAGACAGGACATGCTTTGGACGTCTTCCGCAAAGTAGGAATTGTTTTTGTTTGCAGGCACAAGTTAAATAATGTTTGCAAAGGTTTTGCAAGGAAAAACCTGCAATCTTTGATAAGGAATGCAGGAACAGAATCCGGACCTGTCGTAAATGTAGGTTTTAATCTTTTAATTGCACTTATTATTTCGTCTTCCGTAAAACATGGTATATGAATAATTGGTACATTAAATATCTGCTTTCATCTATGTTACCGAGATCGGTACGGTGCGGTGGTAGGAAAAAGATTTTTTGAAATAATCCGCATAACAGTTTAATATGTCATTTGTGTTATTAACTATCAAGTCATTGTAACACATAGATTTCGGTAGCCCTCTAATTTCTCTGCTCTTCAAAAAATTCCAGAATTGCTATGGATCTCTTTTAATACTATTCTCGGTTTTTTGAATATATTGTTTATACGAAATCGATATATCTTTTTTGGTTTTATTTCGAAGTGTTTTAAACGTTTCTAAATCATCAGGATTCCCAAATTTCTTAAAAGCTCGATAACACTTACTTTTCTGCTTTAGGTTAGCTATGATGTTACGTGTAAACCAGGGAGGGTAGGTTCTTTTGGGAGTTTTTTTATACTTAAGTACAAAATTGTCTAACGTCCGAAATAGCGAAATATCCGAATATCATAAAAAGTTTCAGAAGCAGTTTCATCACAGTCTATCGATTCAAGAAAAGACCAATCAATTGAGAGAAGTTGATTGTACAAGACATTAAAGTTTTATTTTCGAAAGTTGTAAATATTTTCAAAGTTTAATTGTAAGTCTCGCTTAAAATGTACTCATTGGCAATATTTTAAAGATACCGCTAGGGCAGGATGATGATTGTCCTCCTCAACCAACACATCGAACGATCTTTCAACAAAACTGTTCGTTATTATGGATAACTAAATCCAAACTTCGTCATTAATATATGTGTTTGAAGACTTGACTCGGACCCGATACGGATATCACAAGAGACACTGAATGGATTAACCCTAATATCTAACGTGAACTAGCAAATAATTTAAATTTTGAAGAAGTAATATCATCTTTCGCCGAAATAAAAGCAAAATGATGTTTTTAGTTTCCCTTTATAATTCCTTCTTGTATTTGTTTATTCAAAATAATTTTTATAACAATGCTATATAAAAATTTGAATTTTTTTATATAAATATAATTTTGTTTTTATCTCCATTTATAAAAAATCTGGATTAAATGTTTTTGTTATAGAAGTGGATATGATATCTGTACCTTAGTACTTGGATGGGGGCGGCAATTGAACAGATCGTGCGGGGCGGCCGAAAGTCTGAAGACGCCCCTGGTGAAGCTACATATTTGCCTCTACAGTTTTTCAACGTCGTTCGATATTTATTCTGAGTGCATTAAAAAGAATCGGGCACCATTCCTTGTTTCGCTGGGCTGATTTAAGTCTGTGTTTACAGCGGCCCAAGAAAGAGAGTTGACTCAACACTTGAAATTAGATTTTATGGACTTAGAAGAAAGGAACTAATGGCCTTGACTTATCAGTATGCAGAATTGAACCTTACAGATTTAACAATTTAGCCGAGATGACAGAAAGGCACTGGGTAAGCAATTTTGCAGCCCGTCAAAATGTCTCCTCTAAGAGTGCCCGAAAAATGTAGCATGGCTAGAGCAGCTGGGTTTAACCGAAGGCAAGTTGGTCTTTTCTTCGAAAATTTGAACAAGTGTTACAATAAGCATAAGGTATTCTCCCATCGTATAGGCAACCAAAAAGAAACATGGGACGGAAGGAGGCAAAGTCTTGCCTGGGATTGATCAACCAAGAAAAAGATCCATATTAAATAATCTTTTATTGGTATTTGGGTGGAATACTAACAATAGAATTAATTTGGAATATGTTTTGAAATTTTTTTTTCTTTTTTCATACAGCTATTTATTGTACAATACTGTGTTATATTGTACAATTTTAGATTGCAATTTTGACTTGATTCTGGAATATTGGTAGGTCTATCGATATATTAACTTTGATAAATTATGTTTTTTTTGAGATTGCTTATTTTTTTATAATTTTGCTTTTTTTACATCCATCTGCATGGAGTAAGATATATTTTTTGTTCGTAAAAGAAAGACTGACATATTTATTATATTAGTATTTTAGGTGAGCATGAATAATGAATGCGATTGATTTTGATACAGAATTGCATTCCTTCGCTAACATTGAAACCTTAAATATTTATCCAGTTGCGTTCCAATCAAAATATTTAATAAATATTGTACATATTAACATACGAAGAGCTAGAAAAAACTTCGAAGAATTTGTATTGTTTGTTGAGAGTTTAGACTGCACTTTTGATGTCATAATTTTGAGTGAAACTTGGCAGGTTAACTGTTTGGACATATTTAAGCCTAGAAATTATAACACTTTTTATTCAAACGGGAAACCAAAATGATGGTGTACTAGTTTTGGTCAGGAAGGTTATACATGTTGACGGTTTTGAGAATATAAGATATAACTATGTGACTTTTTCAATTTTAAACTGAAGGAAATACGAAATTTCATTGCTAAGCCTCTAATACATATTTTTAACTGTTCCATTTCGATGGGTATAATTCCTTGTGAATTTAAGAAGTCGGTTGTCATACCTATTCATAAAGGTAAAGAGATTTATTTACCGGGCAATTACCGGCCGATATCTCTAATTAATAATATTGCAAAAGTATTGGAAGTTTGTATAAGGGACAGAATCATAAGTCACATAGAAAAACATAAACTTTCTCCGAGTCAATTTGGATTTCGTCAAGGAAGATCAACGGAAGACGCACTTTATGAGGTATCAAACTTTATTTGTAATGCTATTAATATAAGTAAATACGATATTCTTTTAAACAAGCTAAGCATCTACGGAGTAAGAGGATTATGCCATAACTTAATAAGGAGTTATCTTGAAGATCGGAAACAATGTGTAAGGGTACAAAATGATTACAGTAGTTTTGAAATAGTACAGGGTGTCCGGATTTGGTTGCAAAAGCAGGGTATCTCGCTTATTTTTAAAGATAGAACCTTGTGGTTTTCACGAACCTGAGCTAATTTTTTGTGAAACTCATAAAGCCGTAAACAAAATTTTCATAGCCTTCTTGGTTTATGAGATACAGGGCGAAATAGAAAATTTTGCATTTTGGGACCCCCCTCGTATCTCGGTTATCCTTTAACTTAACGAAAAGGGAAAAATTGCTGCTTATGCAGTTTTTTACGCTGGATCCAGTGGCGTAGTAATATTTTTCTTTTGAGTTGTTATTTTTTAGATATGACCCAAAGTTGTGTTTTTTTAAATGCGACACCCTGTATATTTGTCCAGAAATTGATTTGTCCTGTTAAAAGCTTCTCAAAAATATATAATAGTATGGGTCTACTTTAATAAACAACAACAAAAATCCTAATTTTTATAATGATCGTCCCAAATTTTGCAGTAGGCCATGCAAAACGATGCCGTTTTCTTTTGTTTTCTTGGAAGCAAATGACATTTCCCAATTTTGTACGCGTATATAAAATATAGCGCTAGTTTTTTGTATTTATTTATTGTGTAAAAACATATTTGTATTATTATGGAAGAAAACCAAACTTTCGAACATTATGAAAAGTACGATATGTTAGCTTGTTTTATATTAAGTAATGAAAATGTTGAAGCGGCTTCTGAGACGTATTTAAACAGGTAAATAGTTAATTTTTAGGTATGTTGAAATACTATTGCTTAATTTTTATTTAGATATCCAGAAAGGAGGCAACCTAATATATCCACTTTTTATCGGATAAAAAAGAATTTACTTAATCACGGATCATTTATCAAACCTCGTACGAAAACATATAATAAAGAAAATCGGGAAGGTGAGGAAATTACGGTTTTGGCTAATGCAGAAGCTTACCCTACAAACTCTTGTAGGGCCAGTGAAAAGAGCATAGGGATTCCAAAAACTAGAGTTCAAGAAATTCTAAAAAAGCACAATTACCACCCATACAAATTTAGGCTCGTACAGCACTTACAGCCAGGGGATGCAGAGCGTCGGGTAGTCTTATGCAAATGGTTTCGAGAAAAATGCAATATGGTTAGAGATTTTGAAAGGAAGGTTATATGGTCAGACGAAGCACATTTCAGTAATTCTGGTATACTCAATAGGCACAATAGTAGATTCTGGTCCCAGGAAAATCAACACCAAATATTTCCCAGAAGACAGCAGAGCAGGTTTGGTCGAAATGTGTCCTGCTTCATATTAGGAACACATATAAAATTTTATATATTTGAGGGAAATCTAACAGCCAATCGCTAGATAGAAATTTTAGAGGCAGCTATACCTGAATTACTTGACCATGTTCCTCTAGCGCAAATTAACGAAATTTATTTTCAACAGGACGGTGCTCCTGCACACAATTCTGGAATGACGAGATTATTTCTGGACAATAATTTTACCGATCAATGGATCGGAACAAATGGACCTATAAGATGGCCCCCTAGGTCCCCAGATTTGTCGATTTTAGATTTCTTTCTATGGGGATATTTGGAAAATAGAATTTACAAAGACCACTATGATAATGTCCAAGATTTAGGAAATGCAATAAGAGAAAATTTTCGCTAATTACAAAATCATCCCGTTATTTTGCTTAATTCCCTAAAACGAATACGAAAATTGTGTGAAGCATGCATAGAACAAAATGGAAATCAGTTTGAACAGTTCTTTTGATTTCCTTGGCTACTGTAGTTCTTATACGACAGTTGATTTTTGCTGAAAGGCTTGTTACATAATAATTTATTACTGTTTTGTTCCTGTGTTACATAAATCTAGGTAGGTAGTACTTTTTTGGTGCGAAATTATCAATACATATTTTGATAAATAGATTTAATTACATATTTATTTTGATTTATTGTTAGGATGTAGATATTGTTAAGGACTTTAAATAAAAGGCATCATTGTTTTGCATGGCCTACTGCAAAATTTGGGATGGTAATTATAAAAATTAGGATTTTTGTTGTTGTTTATTAAAATAGACCTATACTATTATATATTTTTGAGAAGCTTTTAAAAGGACTGGACAAAAACAATTTCTGGACAAATATACAGGCAGTCCCTTTTAAAATAACACAACTTTGGGTCATATCTAAAAAATAACAACTCAAATGAAAAATATGACTACGCCACTGGATCCAGCGTAAAAAACTGCATAAGCAGCAATTCATGAGTTTCACAAAAAATTAGCTCAGGTTCGTGAAAACCGCAAGGTTCTATCTTTAAAAATAAGCGAGATACCCTGCTTTTGCAACTAAATCAGGACACCCTGTACAGTATGGTGTTCCGCAAGGAACCGTAATTGGACCACTCCTATTTTCTTTATATATTAATGACCTCCTTTGCCTCACTACATCCAACAAGCTAGTCTCGTATGCAGATGGTACTGTTCTTCTTGTACAGGGGTATACCCGGAATGCTACAGTGGAGCACACCATATCTGAATTTGCAAAGGTACGTCAATGGTTGGGTGAAAACCGATTGATAATTAACACGGAAAAAACCAAATTTATGTGTTTCAGTATACTTGACTCCCACCAATTTGATGCTAATCGGATAAAAATGCATACGCTCCAGTGTTTATCAAATGAGACACCATGTCACTGCACTGATTTTCTGAATAAAACTGAATGTATCAGATATCTCGACGTTGTAATTGATCAGAATATTAAGTGGGATAAACATATAGAAAGTACAAATTCAAAACTTAATTAATAAATTCTATCAAATCAGAAATATCATGCCAATCAATATCCTCAAATTATTATATATCACACTAGCTGAATCAGTCATTAGATACGGTGTGTCAATATTGGGAGGGGCATTTAATACAACACTAAATATCTTAAATGTAACTCAAAGATATCTCCTTAAAGTAATTTACAAAAAAAAGCCAGATTTTCTACTGAACTTCTGTATCAAGAAGCCCAAGTTTTAACCTTGCAACAGTTGTATGTAAAATCAGTACTTTTGATAGTTTACAAACATCCCGAACTAAGGCAGCAACCTATTCTAAATAATTATCATACCAGAAGCAGATCGGTGGAGTCTGTATGTGTTCCTTTCCTGTCCAGAACAAGAAACCAAAGATATCTGACATACTTTGGTCCTACACTTTATAACTTGCTTCTGCTTAATATCCGACGTATACAGAACAGAAACCTTTTTAGTAAAAAAATCTCAATTTTCTTGAAACAGAACTTCGAGGTATTTACTGGCACCTTAAGTAGATAGCAAATTTTTACTTCAAATAAGTCTTATTATTTAAATTCTATATTTTTTAAAATTATTCTATATCTTATGTTAGTGTGAAATTATATGATTTTAGGTTAGGCACATACTTAGTTTACGCAGTATCATTTATTTAGTATAGGTTATAATTTAAGAATTTAGCAATAGGTAATTACAACAAAATTTCTTTTCTTTTGTACACTGTGTCCCAGATTGCTTGTAATCACAGGGTTTCTCGGTAACCAGCAGAGATAGAACTTAGCGGTTTTCGCGACTCTGTGTCAATTTTTCGAGAAACTTTGAATGCCGCAAACAGAATTGTGCCAGATTGTTTCGTTCCCGAGATACAGAGTGAAATAGAAATTTTGCGCTTTTGGGGGTGGTATCATATTTCGGACACCCTGTCAGATAAAGAAAAGGTAAAAACTGCTATGTATAGATATTTTTACGTAGAGTCCAGTGCTGTAGTCGAATTTTTTTTTAGACAAACCGTTTTTGAGATATAGCCCAAACTTAGTATTTTTTAAATGGGACACCCTGAATTTTTTGGTTCCAAAAAATTTGCCTTTTTTTTCTCTTTAAAATGATTTATCACACTATGCACTTTTGATGTAAACTAAGCCTTATAAACGCAATATTAAAAGAAAAACGTAAGTTAGCCATGGAAATATGGCATGGAAACAAAAATCAAAACTATTTGTTTCTTAAATATATCAAATATTGCCGTGTTTATCCTCTTATCATACGAGTTACCAATAATTCTAACAGGTAAATTAATAGATATTAAGAAGAAATGAATAATTTTGAAAATAGTCATAAGTATGATATGATGGTTTGTTTTATTGAATGTCATGAAAACAGTGATCAAGCATCTGATTTATATTTTAACAGGTAAGCACCAAGCGCTTAAATTATTATGAACCTCCTTTCAAAATTTTTTTTCAATTCCACTTTGAGTTATGGACTATTTCCAAAAGCTTTTTTTTATATCGTAGATATCCAGAAAGGCCTCAGCCACACAAGGCAATTTTTCGCCGAATTAAATTAAATTTAATTCAATTAAATTTAATTGATGATGGATCATTTTCAAAGCACAGGGCTAAAACATATAATAAACGAAATCACGAGAACAATGTGATTGTTGTATTAGCAAGTATTCAGGCCAATCACGCGAATTCATGTAGACATATTCAGGAAACAGTGGGGGTGTCAAAATCACAAACGCAAAGGATATTAAGAAAACATAAATATAAGCCTTATAAAGTAAATGTAGTACAACAATTGCATCCTGGAGATGCAGAAAGGCGTCTAAATTTTTGTAACTGGTATCTTCAAAAAACCCAAAATGACCCTGACTTCGGTAGCAAGGTTATATGGTCCGACGAAGCCTATATAAGTTGTAGTGGTATTTTTAACAGACATAATAATAGGCACTGGTATACGGAAAACCAATTTTTATCAAGAGAACGTCAGCAGCAAGGAAGGTTTGGGTTTAGCGTCGCTTGCTTTATATTGGGAACAAAGATTACATTCCATATTTACAATAATAATTTAACAGCAGATAGATATCTAGCAATTTTAAATCAAATACTACCGGATTTATTGGATAACTTGACGCCAGCAAATCTGCACAATATTTACTTTCAGCAGGACGGTGCTCCTGCCCACAATGCGCAAATTATAAGGCCATTTCTATTTGAAAATTTTCACGATCGCTGGATTGGTACAAATGGACCAGTAAGGTGGCCTGCTAGGTCGCCAGACCTCTCAATATTAGATTTTTTCGTTTGGTCTTACTTAAAAAACAAAATTTACCTGAATCCAGTCAATACGATGGAGCAGCTGCAAAATGCAACCATTCAGGCATTTAGATCATTGGAAGATAGACCTATAATAATGATGAATGCTCTAAGAAAAATTCGCACTGTGTGCCAATTATGTGTTCGTGAGGGGGGCGGCCATTTTGAACAGTTTTTCTAGTTATGTAGAATTTGTTTAGTATTGTGATTAAGTTTATCAAGATTATTAAGTTTATTTATTTCATAGTAGAAAAATGGTTATTAATTTTTTATGTTGTTTAATTTTGCTTCTGGACACTTTTAATATCTACCCATATTTCCATGGCCAACTTACGTTTTTCTTTTAATATAGCGTTTATAAGGTTTAGTTTACGTCAAAAGTGCATAGTGTGATACATCATTTTAAAGAGAAAAAAAGGCGAATTTTTTGGAATAAAAAAATACAGAGTGTCCCATTTAAAAAATACTAAGTTTGGGCTATATCGCAAAAACAGATTGTCTAAAGATTTGTGCGACTACAACACTGGATTCTACGTAAAAATATCTATCCATAGCAGTTTTTACCTTTTCTGTATCTGATAGGGTGTCCGAAATATGATACCACCCCCAAAAGCGCAAAATCTCTATTTCACCCTGTATCTCGAGAACGAAACGATGTGGCACAATTCTGTTTACGGCATTCAAACTTTCTCGAAAAAGTGACACAGGGTCGCGAAAACCGCAAAGTTATATCTCTGCTGGTTTCCGAGAAACCCTGTGATTACAAGCAATCTGGGACACAGTGTACACACACAGATGATACGTCTAGGTGTGCAATCATCTTTCAAGTAATATTGTAAACATTTTCTACGTAATATATTTGATTTGATTTCGTCTAACTGCGGATGAAGAAGTGTTCTTGTCTAATGAATCCCCGATATAGTGCAGAGGCTTTGAATACATCAGATTCAAAGTTCCTGCCTTGGTCCGACTGTATTTGAATTGTAATGAAATAGTACGTCTGGGCATTTGTTGAAGTAATCCATCGCTACTAGCAGAAAGCGATTCCCGGTCTTACTAACTGGAAATGGTCCTACTACATCTATGACAATTCGTTCAAAGGGTGCTCTCACGTTGTACTGCTTCATTTTGCCGTTCGGCACCAATCTTTCACATCTGTACGATTTCCCAACGAATAAAACCTTTCTCGAACTATTTCAAGAGTGTTCATAACACCAAAATATCCTCTGACGTAATAATGATGTCTGTGTTTAATTAAGCCCGTAATTTTGCAGCTATGATCACTGAATGTTGATATCTCACAGCATAGTTTATAAAAAACTGCCTACAAAGTTTTAAGAAATATGAGTACACAAAATATTAAAAATATTGTATATACGTGAAACTGCAAAAATCACACTTAATTGCATGTAATAAATATCAACTTGTATAAAATGTAGATGTCACTTTAAGCTATATATCTATATATAAAAGAACAGGGTAAGAGTTATTTACTGCTTAATAAGAGAACACCTCCAAACTAGCGGCTAAATTAACTGATCGTCCCAATTTATCGGGGGTAAATAACGGGCCATAAGTCTATCACGGCAAGCTATTAACCATAGCACCTCGGCACGCAATAAACTACCTGAATTAAATCGCGAATAAACTTTATTAAAAACGTTGGCCCGCAATTGGCCCGTAAATTACCGAGAATTTTCATTGGCAGTTTGCAGGGATAGAATAAATAAACGACAGTAAAAATTGGTTTAGTGCAATATAGAATCCCATTATTTTTAATTAAAAAAGCCTACAACATATTTTTTGTCTTTATAAAAAAAATAGAGAAACTGGGCGTTTTTATGCTTAAACTACGCAAACTCTTTTAATATTGGTTCTATGTTGTATGTTGGTGTTGTCGAATTACGAAGAAACTTTATTACGTAAACTACCTCCGTTTCAATATTTTTATTGTCGACTAAAACTGTTACTGAAGAACAAACAGTAAAATTCCTTGATCCGGAACTTCCTTACATTAGGAATAGTAAACTGTCTTTTCAAACATTTTTTTGCGGCCATTTTGTTCCACCATATGAGAATAGTATCAGTATTTTACCAGTTTCTACTCATTCCAGACTTATTTTTTGGGCATGTTTTAAAATAAATTGATTTTTACACTGATTTTTTAAGTCCGCCATTTTGTATCCTTATTTTGAATTCGTACTACAATTTTACCAGTTAAGCTTTATATCAGACTTAATATATGTGCAAAATTTAAAATATATCAAATAAGTAATTTTTTAGACTGATATTTTAAAATATTTTATTAGGCCGCCATTTCGTTCTGCTGTCTTGCATACATACCAAAATATTACAGGTGTTTGTGCAAAATTTGAGATAAATTGGATAGGCATTTTCTTAGTAATAATTTTTTTAACATTTCACTAGGCTGCCATTTTGTTCCGTCCAGTGGCGCAACTAGGGGGAGCTAGGAGGAGCTTAGCCCCCCGATCCCAAAATTAACCCCCCCGCCAGACCATTGGCGAGGGCCAACCAAAACACTTAAACTCCATTTTGTTTGTAAAAATGGGTAAAAAGGTATTCTTGCGTAGCATAGTTTATTTTTCTAATTTAGCATCTTGTATACTTTTAACCAACTTAATTGGACACTATCTGGGCTTACGAAAACGTGAGGGCGCGCTTATTTTGAAGTTATGGATCATAAATGAGAAATAGTGAAAATTGTAAGCGATATTTTTTAAAGGGTTTAAAAGAGTAGAAAAAATCATATTTTGTTAACGCAAAACTGATAATAGTCAAACTGAAAACAGAAATAGGTGGGGAAAGTGCTCTAACATTGAAAAATCATGGAAGTCATTGATGCAGATCCTTAATTTTTCTCGACTATATATATCTAAAATAAAATTTAGGTGATATTCCAAAAAACGGCGAAACTTCTGTTATTTAATCAAAACCATGTTCGTCTGCCAAGTAGCACAAATTAGCTGATAAGCTTTTTTGCCTAACAGTTATCCATAAAAAACACATAAAAACCAGAGA
Source organism: Kuschelorhynchus macadamiae (assembly GCA_030620095.1). Taxonomy (NCBI): domain Eukaryota; kingdom Metazoa; phylum Arthropoda; class Insecta; order Coleoptera; family Curculionidae; genus Kuschelorhynchus; species Kuschelorhynchus macadamiae. Next base: position 212,345 of record JAUTXW010004166.1, on the reverse strand, counting down.
CTTGTCAAATTTTGGCAAATGATCCTTAGTTTATTTTCTAGCCATGAAAGCTCGCTTCAAATTAGATTTTTTGGCTCCAAAGGTAGCAGTTTTTAAGGTAGATAAGCTATAGCATAATTACTTGGCGAAAAAATATCTTTTACAGGATATTAAACCTCCAACTTTTTTTTTTGTAATATTGGATGATCAAAAAGTAGAAATATCTGTCAATTTTGTTGCCACAATACAACCACATATATTCTAGTAAGTATTGAAATTAAATTATAGAAAGCACAGCTGTTTAAAATGCCAGATTATGGCATTTTTAATCAATAGAAATCGAGGTTAGAATATAATCAATAACTAGGCATTTTTCCCGAATGCCAACCAAACATATTTTAGCAAGTATGTAAGTTTAATTATAGTAATAATAGGTATATAAGAATGTCAGATTATGACATTTTAAGACAACAAAAATTGAGAGGAAAAAATTTGGCTTTTATTATCATATTTTTGTTTTAAAATTAAACTAAAATTGGGTAGTTTTATTTCGCCTATTTTTGCTTTAATAGTGCCAAAAACTGCCAAATTTTCAAATTTACGTTTATAACCTATAAAACTATACTTAACCAAACTGAAGATTTATTTAGAAAAACGAAATATAAATTATTTACCATACAACATGTCTAATAAAAAGATTAAATATTTCACTATGTATTATAGAAAAACGCCGACTTGGGGTAACCGTCGGTTAATTTTGTTACGCTGACTCCTGTATCTTAAATTAGCCATTTTTTAGCGAGTACTAAAGGCAAACTAAGTAGGCATTTTAATTGGCAAAATTTTAGTAAATATTGCTACATTTGAAAATTATTGCCATTTGATAAATATTTGCTTACAAGGTGGCCAATTTCAAGGAATATTTGCTTAAAAAATAACCCAAAGCTTTTTATGATTCGCCACGATTGAAATTAAAATTAACCTAATTTCCTAGCATCCATTACTTGACCACTTTAAACGAACATATTCTTTCTACCTATAAAAACGTATGTTACGTTAGGGACTCTTTAATGAATTTTCTTAGTAAAAAGCTAAAAAAACTCGATTTTAAAGTCAAAAATAAACCCGACTATAAAATCGAAAGAGTGGGTCGTCCAATTGGCCATTTTTACCCCATTATGGTCAAATTATTATTCCCCACTTTAGCCATATTTCCGTCTTTATACTGTAATAGAACTGTTATTTTGGCTAGCAATTTTAGCTGATTAGCCAAAGATATTAGCAAATATCACAACATTTTGGCCCATATATGATTATATGTGTTTCTTGGGCTGGTATACAGGGTAGACCAAAAAGGAGGAGGCACTTTGGCAGGTTTCCTGTTAACAGGTCCTGTAAAACATATATTATGTTATACAGGAGAAGTGATAACTTTGAACTCCTTAATTTCGTCGTAATTTATTAAAAAAAGCCGAAACATAAAAACTTAGACAATATCGGGAGTTTATAATTAAATCATAGCCGTACGAAAAAATGGTTAAAATTGGTTTTATCCTATAATCAATATTATCTTATAAGTGCCGGGCTTGGCCCCCCCCCCAAAAGTCGATGTCTAGTTGCGCCACTGGTTCCGTCAATTTTTATCAAAATAATACGGTGACAGACAGACAATTGAAATTAAGAAAGCATATTTTTTGGCATCTAGGGACGGTAAAACGTAAATATATGTAAAACCTGCAATTATTTTCACGACTACAAACATTTCATTTGGTCGCCATTTTCTTCCGCCATCTTGAATTCGTACTACAATTTTACCAGTTCATCTCTATACCACAGTCAATTCTTGCAAAGAATTTGAAATTAATCAATTAATGAGTTTTTCAAGCTGAATTTTTAAATATTTAAAATTTGGCTGGTTTATTACTAACTAGCACTTGAATTTCTTACAAAATTTGAGAAAGTAGATAAGTAGATTTTTAGCAATCATAACATTTCGCTTGGCCGTATTTTTTATTCGCCATATTGCATTTTTATCGAAATGTGATCAGGTCAAATGAATAATATGCTCGGGTAAGAAGAATATAGAGGGTGTCCCAAAATTAAATGCACAAAATAGAACTGCAAAGTCCTTGGATAAAAATATTGAGAATGGGCCTAACTTAGCTTAGTTCAAAAGTTAATAATTTATAACCGAGAAACAGGGTTTCCAAGTAATTTTTTCATTTTCGATTTTCTTAATTCATTTATTTTCTAAGCAATATTTTTGCATGCAATTTAGAGATTGAGAGTTTTTTGACGAGAGGAATTTGAATTTGTTGATAATTTTGATGTAAATTGTCGAGCGCGTTCTCTGCAACTTTTTTGTGCCTTACTGTATTTATTTTTTTATTAAAACATAACTTTTCTCGTGTTTCATAAGCAAAAAGTTATGACTTTTAAATGTCGTTCCGCGCAACTGTTTTCGAAATTTTTGCATTTAAAGTGCCCAGTGTGCTTTTCAAAATATTTAAGGGGGATCTATCGCTGGGCCATTAAAAAAAAACAGTTCGACAGTGTCACAATTAACCACCGCAAAAAATCACAATTGAAACTATACAATATTTCCGCTGTGCAATTGTGACACCTACCACAACATAGGTCTAATAAGATTTAGAGGTTGGGTAGTATAAAATATTAACAATATCATCCTTATACTCCATAATAATGAAAGTAACTATCCCCCAATCACTATTGTTTTATACATAGACAACTTAACACACATCTAACTTAAATTATTGAAAATATGATATTTACCTTATTTGCAAATGACCTTCGACAATGCACCCGCCATCGAGAAACGTTTAACAGGAAATACGTACCCGACAGGATTCAAAGGCGGCGTTGCCGGATCCTCAATATTTAACTTATCTATAGAGAAATGGCGACGCACACTGATTTCATTTTGCAAAAACACGGAAAAAATTATTTTATGTACTATTATTAAAAATCTGTTTTTAAAAAAATTAAAAATGTTTATTTATGACTTAATAATATTCGTATATTCTAATTATATGGTCATTACATGTACAGGGTGTCCAAAATAAGAAGGACCATTCCCTTATCTAGAAAACCATAAGAGATGGAGAAGAAAGTTAAATACGAAAGTTGCTTGAAATTAATTAAACTTTTAAAATATTATATTTGTATATGTACCGGGTGTGTCACAAAAGTGCTCCAACTGTCAACTTTGTTATTTTAAATATAATACCCTATTTTTTTATAATTTTCGGATTCTACGTAAAATTCTAAGCATATTTGATGTAGCATACCCTTTACCGAACTTCAACTGTTTTTCAACTACAAACAATTGAAAATCATCAGTTTTAGCACTTTGACTTATTTTGGTGGCAAAACGGTTGAAGGTAGAGGAAAATAAATATCACATTCTCCTATGGTTTACTAGATTAGAGGGTGGTCCTTCTTATCTCGGACACCCTGTAAAATTATTACATTCTGGTCACTATAAAAAATATATTTTTTTCTTTAAAAATATTTAATCTTTTATGTATTATATCAAATCCTGTTCTATTCCATTGGAAAAGCAACTTATTACAGTAGAATTAAATAATTAAATACTTACATTTTAATATTCTGCTAAAATAACGCTAGATATAGGCTCTTATAAATTACCCACATAAGAAAAACAGTTATATTTATTGTGTAAGAGGGCTGTACTTATTATACTAGAAAAACATAAATAAATATTGAAATTTTGTTATAGTTACTATGTTACCTATAGGCTCTTACCCACATAAGAAAAACCAATACTAAAACCTAACTAATTATATTAGAATAACAAAACTAAATATAGTCAAAATCACAAAAGATGACGATTTCGTCACAATGACACCAGTGGTAAATTCCATAAGAAAGCGCTTGGTGTCACCGTAATCGTGATCTCTTGTGATTTTGCATATATTTACATTTTAAAAGCTGTCAAAATTATCCTATAAAATTAGAATTCCTTAACTAATAGGTTTTGAATTACCCACACAAGAAACCAAATACTAGACTAGCTACTTGAGAATTTTTGTACCTTTAAATGTATGACGATCGCATTTGAGAAACCAACAAATATAATAGGTACGTGCCCTAACAACGATATATTTGACTGATTCGAAATTTATGTGTAAATAATGTTCACCATAGCTATGATTTAAAAAATCAAAGAATCGTTGATCATTTATAAAAATATAAAAACCATGTACAGGGTCATCCAACGAGGACTAGACAGGCCGACTTTTTGACTTTACCTGTACATTTTTAAAAAATCCAAAATAGCCATTTTATGTATTTGGCTTCGTAGAACCAGAAAATGACACAATTTTTTTTTTAAAAACATAAACAAAGACTTACGGCATAGATGAAGTCTTTTTAAATAGAACACCCTGTATATTACTAGATATTTTAAAAAAACTTTTTATCCTGAATATAAATATATGGTTTGTATATCTATCTTGAAAAATAGACGAATAAATGAGCAAAAACCATTCCACAAGAAATGTGTAAGAGAGAGAATTGATTTTACGTGGATACCTTTGATACGGGAATTAATAAAATATTCTCTTTCTAACACACTGCTTCCTATGGAAAGGTTTTTGCTCATTTATTCGGCTGTTTTTCAAGATAGATGTGCAAACCTTAGTATATCACGATGAAAAGATCTTATCAAATATATAATAATATACAGGGTGTTCCATTACAAAAAAACTTAATCCAAAAACAAAAGACTTACGTCTTTTGTTTTTGGTTCAAAAAAATTTACGGGGCCATTTTTGGATTCTACGGAGGCAAATACATAAGATGGCTATTTTCGATTTTTTTATGCGTACAGGTAAAGTCAAAAAATCGGTCTGTCTAGTCCTCGTTGGATAACCCTGTACCTATGTTATGTTGACATTACTAACTTTAATCATCGATGGAAATTTTCATTTCTGTCTCGAATTAAAGTTTATCTCGACACTAACGCGTCTCGAAAAACTTTATCTCTTGGCAGAAATGACACATTTCCCATGCCGAAGTCGAATATATTATTACTTGTATTCCAAAATGGTCAATGTAGTTGTTAGGGCTCGTAGAAATATAAGATTTAGAAAGAATGGTTTTATAAATAAAAAAATAAATAAATACGATTTTATTAAAAATTTATTCTGAATCTGAACTGTCAGATATATCTTCCTTATTAATTTTAGGTGAAGTAAATAATTCCACAGCTTCAGCAGAAAAAATTTTGTTACCTTTGCAGGGCAATTTTCGCAAACTAGAAATATAAGGATCTGAAGAAGCAAGGAGACGATTAAAGATGTCATTTAAACTATCTTTCCTTGAAGTTTCTCTTGAAAATTGTTGTCGGAACTTCTTTATATCCTTGTTTCTTGCCTCCTGTGCTTCTTCAGATAGTTGACCTATAGGAACTAGGAAATGCTGGATTATTTTTGACCCATGAATTAGTACCTTATGCAAGGTGGTAGGCATTGGGTACCATGGATACAAGCGTACAAATAGGTGGGCAGTTTCAAGACAATAGCTGTTAAATTTTTCAGCATGTACGTCATAACCTGATGATAAGACTTGTAATATAACATGAAATTTTTTTAATAAACCTAAGTCAACTTTAGTAATTTTCGAAACAATTTCCGAGTTTTCAAAAAACCTTCGCGCAGTGTTGCCATCATTTGAACTGCCAAAGCCTGGCTTAGGCTTATCAACAATGAGACCTAAATTTAAATGCAACGATTCCTGGATTCCTTTTTTTGCATCAGCCACTAGTTGCTTGTCTTCTGGACTTCTTGCCTGCCACTTTTGAATACTAATTTTGTAAGCTACATGCAATAGGCACTCAAAGAACCGAATCCAGGCATGTAAAGTAGATAGCCCATATGCTAAATGACTGACAACAAGAGGTCTAGTAATAACTTGACTTATATTATTAAAATCTTTGGAAGATGCCCCGCAAAGATAACATGTTTGAGAAGATTTATTTGCTGTTAAAGAATTTGCTACTTTTAGATCGATCATGGTAAAATGCATTTCAAAATTTACTATATAAGTTTTATTGTTTAAATGATAGTGAAATGGAGAAAGAGTTTGAATTTGTAAATCAATGTAATTTTTTTCTTGTATCGTTAATTCAGTGGTTTCTTTTTTAAATAGCAATTTTATTGGGCGACAAAATCGAGGTGATGATGTTCTTAAATTTTGCAAAATTATAATTTCTTTTTGGTTATATTTTGTGAAAAGCCTTATAGGAACTAAAGAAATTAGAAACACACTAGCATCTGAAAAGTTTGTAGATTCAAATTTTTGCTTGTATTCCGATTGTCCGGATGAACCATCACACCCCCACTTACACACTAAATATAACTGTATTTCGATGCTCTTAATATCTAACGAACGAAGAACTTCTTGTTGGAGAGTTAATAACCGTTTACTGGTGTGATCTAATAATGCCTGCAATGACACCTCTGCCTCGATATCCGATTTCACAACAACTTCTGCTGGGTAGCATTCTTGTTTGGCTTGAAGAACCCTTTTATAAGAGGGATATATATCACAATTTTTTTCTTTTGCTTGTTCTCTAATTAAATGATATTGCTTTTTGCTTAATTTAGCTTCTATTATAAGCGAAACAGCTTCATCGCTACTTAATTTCAACGCTGATTTTTTTGAGTTCTCTAGTGCTTTTCTATATTCCTTTGCTTTTGTGTCAATATTTGTGATCTCTTTAATTATTTTTGAAGCGTCTACATTTCCCTCTTCTCTAAATTTCATTTGAGTGGCGTATGTCAGTTCCTCTACGGTTTTACTACACCGCAAATCGGAAGTTTTTAGTCTCTTTGACCTCTCACCACTGCTATTAAAGTTAGATTTCGGTCGTCCAACACACTGTTTTTTTGCCTGTTTTTTTGTAAAAGTTAAGGTTTGATTGAGCCAATTGGAATATTTTTTGAGAAATACCGTTTTATTTCGACTAACTTGAAGCCATTTACATTTTAAACTGGAGGCGAACCGAGACAAGTTTTTCATTTCACTTACAGGAAATATGTCAGATTCTTTTTCTATTAAAATGTGTGACTGTAACTTTTTTAGTTTTGCGTCCAAATTTTTTTCTGGAAAGCTTTGGAATATTTGAAATAACTCACCGTACGAAAAACGAATGCGGTTTTCTTGCAAATCTAGAAATAAAATCCCTGTCTTTAAAACATATGCCTTACTATGAAGTATAAAGCAAAAGCCTAACAATTAGGTTTTTTAGTTTAATCTCAATTTCTTTACATGATTTTTTTTTATAAAATTATTTAAAAAAAAGAGTGTATAACTATTTTAGCATTTCTTTTATCTGTTATCATAACATTTATGAACTATCTAACTACAGATTATTATGATTCATGCTAAAATAAAAAGCATTTAAGAATTATTGTAAATATAATTTGAAAATATATTCTAATTTTAAAAAATAATACTTACATTTATATTTAATCAATATTAAACTTTAAGTTTTTTAAAAATATTATTTTTTAATTATTTTTTCAAAAATATAAATAAAATGCATCCTTAGATTCTTTTAATTTTTCTATACCTAAAATTATTTCTGTAGTTAGATCGGCGTATTGTTCTGAGATACAATACAATAAATATTAAAGTATTCGTTTAAAATAATAACTTAAAACCTCTCAAGAAATTTCAGTAAATGAAACTAAAACCTAAACTCAGTTCATGTTAAATAATTAATTTTTAATTATTTTGCATTACACAAAGATCCGCGTCGAAAAATACACCTTATTTAAAAATACGCAAAAAGTTGCAACATCTATATACATTTACGTCTTTTTATAGCCCTAATTATACCAAAGATCAGTAACATAAAGATGGGAAACAGGCGGAACATAAACAAAAACATATTTAAACTTTGATAAAAAAATAATAAGTGGCACAAAAATGCAGCCAGTTTTTATTTGCGGTCAAAAATATAAAAGGAAAACAGAGTAATGATTTTTTCCTATGCTAAGTGAAAATACATACCTTCATTATGTGTTTCCATAACTGAGAATTATAGGTTCTCGCACAAGATTCTCAAATAAATAATAATAATTTTTATAAAAATTCAGTTGATTAAAAAAGCTAGGAAATAACACGCAACGAACTGTCTGTTTGACGTATTGCTGTGACAACAACAATTGAAAAATGTGAATATGTCCATGGCCAACTTATCAACCATGATGTTTACTTTAAAAATTTCCATGTCATCCCTTTAAATTCGCTGATCTATTTTTTCGAATATTTTCCAAGTTTTTATCAAAAGAAACCAGTGTGCGACGTGTCACATTTAGCCGGCAGTCACATTTAGCCGAGTGAGTATATCCCTTTTACGAGTGAAGTAAAAACAGTAAATTTCCTTTACAAGGAATTGCTCTCGTTATGCATTTTTCCTTTTATTAGGAATATTGAAGTGTGGCCCAAATTAGTCCCGCACATAGTCATTTAGAAACATATATGTACCGTCTTTTGAAACATTTTTATTGAGCGCCATTTTGTTCCACCATTTATTTTTAGATAAATATGCTCCATGTTTATTTAAAATGACATTTGTCTTATTTTGTCCTGACTTCCCTGAGAATATACTTCATACATGAAATATTAAAATTTCAGTAAATTATACAAGTCAGTTCAACAGAGGTAGATCGCTGGGTACCCCGTTAAGGCAGCACTTTGGGATTTTTTTCTATAATAAACTTTTTTTGACTTGATTATTTTGACCACCCCTATACTCTTCCAATAGTATGGCATTATAATATCAATATAATAATATAGTGGTTGTTTTTGGCAATATCTATTTATTCTTCTACTCTCTATAATTCATATACTCAAAGAAAAAACTTTATTGTTTCTTCATACCATGAAAAACATTTATTACTATCAAAAATTATCTCGGTCATTGAATTGCCAATTATACAATTTCTCAAACATTATAATTTTATTATTAGATAAAGTATTTTCAAATGTAGTTAATCCAATAAAATGACAGTATTTTTCAATCCTTTCGGTTGATCGAAGAACCCAATTTTTAAAACATTTGAAATTTCTAGACTAGCAAGTACCCGCGGCGACTTCGCTCGCGTACGGGTATAACGAAAGGGATATAAAGAGGTACTTAAAACGCCTTATTTAAATACCTCTTTATAACACACCTGTTTTGTTGTATTTTCTGTCAATTTTTGTCAACAAGAGCTTGGGAGATTTTTTTTATAAAATATTTCCGATTTTTTAGAACACCCTAAATACATTTTTAAAAAATATGTAAAAAAATAAAATAAAATATACCTGTTCAAGAGTTTTTTTTAAGGAACAAAAATGTAATATTTCAGAGGTGGCTTCATCCCCTTGAAATTTGATTTTTGAAAAATCCCATCTTATCGAACCTTCACATCCTACAATCAACCTGTCTGCCAAAATGCAGCTCTTTACATCAAGCGGTTTGAGTAGAATCGTGATTAATCAGTGGCCCAATTTTTTGAAATACGCTGTATAAATGTTCAAGAAATTTTAAAATATGTAAAATAATCCAATAAAATACACGAGTTTAAGCGTTTTTCCGAAAAACCAACCGTTTTTTAATAAAAAATATTGTAATATTTAAGGGGCGGTTTCACCCCCTTGAAATTTGAGTTTTGAAAAATCCCTTCTCATCGAACCTCTACATCCAACAATCAACCTGTATGCTAAAATTCAGCTTTTTACGTCAAGCTGTTTGAGCAGAATCGTGATTAATTTAATTAATTAAACAATTTTTTTTTGAAACACCATGTATAACTGTTTAAGGAATTTTAAAATATGTAAAATAATCAAATAAAATATATGAGTTTAAATATTTTCTTTCAAAAAAAACAACCGTTTTTTAAATAAAAAATGTTGAAATTTGAAAAATCCCTTCTTGTCTAACCCCTACATCCTAGTATCAACCCGTGTGGCAAAATGCAGCTTTTTACGTCAAGCGGTTTTTTGAAACACCCTGTATAGATTTACAATACAGAAACTAGTGTTGAAAGGTTTATTATAACTTTGAATTCTACACAGAATTCTAAATTCATTTCATATGACATAATTTGTATAAATTTTTAACTGTTTTTGAAATACACACATTAAAAATTGACAATTCAGAATTTAGGATTCAGGAAGGCTGTAATTCTGAAATATTTGACTTAAGACAAAATTAATAGCAGGTCCATATCTTATTTTGGTAGGGTCTGTCTTCCAGGAAAAATGCTGCTTGCTGCTCAATATGCGTTGATGCGTCGCGTCATCTTGGTGTGGCGATTAACAAATCTCTGCATGAGGTTCCTAGTCTTTTGATCACTTTTATTTTGAAAATATACGTATATGTTCTAATCTATATCATAAACTGTTTCTGCGATATAGTTTGAGTCCTCTTGTAACTTCTAGAGGGACCAATTTTATTTAAAGTTCCCAGAAAATATCATTTAAATAAAATACCATTATATAAAGCAGTGTAAAATCACAGCCATCAACCACTTTATGACGCCGAACCAGTTAAAAAATTAGTTCTACTAGACCTCGGTGGAAAGTTGAAACACAGTTTATATTTTTACAATATCCGTTTACAACTTAATAGCTTAAATGCTACTGATTGGTGTCGTAAAATTAAGATATTTTATGGAGTCTTAGTCAAAAAGGGACCTTAAATATTATAACACTGTTAGTTGCAATAATGTCCTAAATTGACCCAAGAATCTTTTTGAACTTGGTTTCAGACAATGTAGAATTTCTGTTTTGTGAATTTCACAAGGTTTAAGAAATTCTGTTATAAAAGGCAATTATTTTTTTAATGGAACACCTCATATCATATCATTTTTTTAAAATCTGTGTAAAATTGTCAATACTTTTTATTAAGGCACTTTTTATGAAAGTCAACAGTTTTTGCGAAAACAAGGGTCTAATATCCATAATTTAATGTATTACCGTTTATTGAAATACCTGCACACAAAAGATTACCTGATAGGTTTGAGTGTCAGTTAGGTGATATTTGCCTTCAAAAAATAAAATGTTCAGAACCCCAGGATGAAGATCGTTTAATTAATTTATTAAATAAAGGATTTTTGATGCAACTCTCTCCGCACTTGAATATCTATATTGGAGACTACTATATTCATTCATCAACATTATGAATCAAAATCAGAAAACACAGTGAATACCAAAATGTTGCGATTCTTTTATCGAGCTATTAAATCTCGATGGGCTATTTACAAATATACAGAGAGAAAGAAAATTGTTTTTTTTCTTATGTTACGCAATATTATTAGGATAGCCACTTAATATTATATTCTGTCTGTCTGTTCGCGGCATAGCTAAAAAACTATTTATCCGGTTATGTATATATATATATATATATATATATGTATATATATATATATATATATATATATATATATATACAGGGTGAGTCGGGAGGATCGCCCCAAACTCCAGGAGTGTGTTCTATGAAAGATACTGATTTAAAAAAACTCATATGTTCTTATTCGATTCTCATTTGTTTTCAACTTACAGCATAAATTAGAATATAAACAAGATCTAACAAATTAACGTTTCAATCATTAGATTTCATCATATTAAATGTTCAAAAATGCCCCCATTGAGCTCTAAACATTTTCGGCTTCGTCTACGTAGGGCACCTGTTGCTCTTCTAATTGCCTCATGCCTTTCTTTAATTTCATCTGCAATATTTCTGATACGCTGAATAAGTGCTTCTCGAGTGTCCACTCCCACTTTGTACACTTCATTTTTTAACCAGCCCCATAAACAGAAATCGAGTGGAGTGAGGTCAGGAGATCTTGGAGGCCAAATAATAGGGCCACCGCGACCAATCCAACGCCTTGGAAAGCTCCCGTCTAAGTGTTGCCTGACTTGATGTGCGAAATGTGCTGGAGCTCCATCATGCTGGAAGTACATTTGCCTTCTGATGTTTAGGGGAACATCCTCCAGTAGTCCTTGTAATTCATTTTCGAGAAATTCACAATAGTAGTCCCCTGTGAGGCGATTTTCAAAAATAAAAGGGCCAATGACATAACTATCTATCATACCACACCATACGTTTACCGAGAACCTATGTTGAAAGTTGCTCTCGACTGTTGCATGCGGATTTTCCTCTGACCACACATGGCAATTGCGACTATTATTAATACCGTCACGAGTAAATGTTGCTTCGTCCGTGAAAAGTATGCGCGATATAAGATGACGATTATTGTCTATCCACCGACAAAACTCCATACGTTTGGCAAAATCTTCTGGCTGTAGGTGTTGGATTTTTTGTAAGTGGTAAGGATACAAACCTTGCTCGTGGAGCGTATTTATCACTCTTTTTTGTGGAATGTCCAACTGAGCAGCCATTCTGCGTGAACTGATGGTTGCATCTTCTTCTACAAGGTCCAGAATATTTTCTACTTCTTCTAAAGTTTGTTGAGTAGCTCTTTCAAAAAATGTGTTGGCACTGGGAAGTGTTCCGCTTTCGCATAGTTTGTTGAAAACTCTCATAAATACTTTCTTATCAGGATGACGTTGAAATGGGAATCGTTGACGGTATTCTTCAGCAGCAGCTGTAGCATTCCCATTGCAAAAACCATAAACAAATATCATATTCGCATACTCTAAGTGTGAGTAAAAATTCGGCATTTTGGAATATGTTCAACAGCTCGAATTCAAAAATGACACTGACAGGTACGAATTCAAAAATGACACTGACAGGTATAGTACCAGTAAATGGAACATTAACTTATTTTGATTTCTAAGCACCCTATATTTATTATGTTGTATGTATGGAATTATGCTTGAAATCTTATTTTTGTTGTAAGTTGAAAACAAATGAAAATCGAATAAGAACATATGAGTTTTTTTAAATAAGTATCTTTCATAGAACACACTCCTGGAGTTTGGGGCGATCCTCCCGACTCACCCTGTATATATATATATATAGATATATATAGGATTATATTAGTCTTTGACGTGTATAAATCATAAATTGCATTATGAATATCCATTTTTGCAGTAAACTTAAATCTTTTGCCTTTGGATTTTTTCATGTTTTTGCTTACTTTTTTAGTATATTTGTAATTTTGTAGGCAATAAATAAATAATTATAGAATACTTGTTATATATATAACATGTATATATATATATATATATATATATATATATATATATATATATATATATACATATACATACATGTTAGCCTGTATTTTTCGTTAGCCCCGAGTTTCTGGTAAGGCGAGTTTACAGATTTTTATATATCAAATTTTGTCTTATAATTAATAAAAAAATTTATTTATTTTAAACACGCTTTAAAAATGGAACAAGTATTCTATAATTATTTATTTATTGCCTACAAAATTACAAATGTACTAAAAAAGTAAGCAAAAACATGAAAAAATCGAAAGGCAAAAGACTTAAGTTATACTGCAAAATGGATATTCATAATGCAATTTATGATTTATACACGTCAAAGACTAATATAATCCTTCAGAAACTTTTTAATATTATAGACTAAAAAATATCATCATCACTTAAAAAGTCCTCATTTTCTGAGTCGTCCTCAACCGGCGCAATGATCATTGGTGCTATTTCGACATCTAGAACTCGTTCTCGATTCCAACAATCCCATATTAATTTCTCCGTATGTTCCACAGATTTCTTTCAGTACTCCGGCGTAATATAATTTTAATGAATCTTGCCAAACAATTTGCACTTCATCTGATGTAATACCATCGTTCACGTGTTTTTCGTGATATGATTTTGCCCCAGCCCATATTAATTCTATTGAGTTAAACTGGCAATGGTATGGCGGCAGTCGTAAAACGTCACGACCATTTACCCGTAATATTTCATCTACGCCATATATTGTGGGGTTTTTAATAGATTTTGCCATTAAAAGAAATTCCAGTTTCAACATATTGGGTAAAGGATTTTGTTTTTGTTTTATTAGCCAGTCATAAATATCACTTTTCTTCCAGGATGAAGTAAGTTGTTTATTTAAGATTCTTGAATGATAAGATGCATTGTCCAGAATTAAAAAATGAAGCATCTAAATTTGGTATCAGTTGTTCTTTTAACCACTTTTCAAACAATTCACAGTTCATATTATCATGGTAGTCCATACTGTTGGATGTTAAAGAAAACAGTAAACTTGCACCTGGGAGAAATCCTGTTGAAGAACCTGCATGCAAAATGGTGAACGGTTTTCTTGTCCCGCATCCCTTTTTTCTCTTGACACTTTTTACAGACTCGTCCTGCTAAAATTTCGAACCACTTCTATTAGAAAATATCCAAGTCTCGTCTAAAAATACCGCTTTTCTAAATTTTAACTTAACATTTTCCGTGTATTTCTTTAATAACTGGATACGCTGACTTGCTATATGTGGCAACTCGCATAAAAATCTTCGATTACAGTGCTTTTTATATCGAAAACCCAACATTTTTATTAATTTTGACAACGATTTTAGTCCAATTTGCAATATGCCTCGATTTTTTAAAGCTTCTTTTAAAACTTGAAGGGTTATATTAGTTTTTGATGTGTATAAATCGTAAATTGCATTACGAACATCCATTTTTACATTGTCACTTAAGTCTTCTGTCTTTGGCTTTTTTAGTGTACATTTCTTAATCTTTTTCGGTAGTAAATTATGCTTTTTCTCATGCACAATTTTCAGTCCTTATACCGATTCCCAGAGCTTTTGCTACTCTCTCCTGGATATTGGCCGGTGAATTTTCGTTTTCGTAATATTTTATTAGATTTAATACCATTTTTTTCGCTTGTGGATGCAAAAAACCTCAAAAATTGTTTTCTATTACTCGTTTTGTCACTGACTTGTCAATCTGACTTTGAAGTGACATCGCTCAAAGATTTTTGCAACTGCTAGTATTTATATGTTTATCCTCTTTTTTCATATGAATATCATAAGTCTATCTAATTCATCTTCCGGATTTTATGCGGAGGATATGATTACACGTAATAAAACAAAAACAAACTTAAAAAGTTTGTCGTTGATAAATCGTATGACCTGCACGATAACACTGCTTTTGACTATAGATGTTTTGTTAGCAAATCATCTAGATCAAGAAACACTTTTTGAAATTTTGGGCAAATTAGAAGAAATACTTATTCCTTTTGTTGGGTGTGATGAACACAAAGAAACTTTTACAACTGCTATCATTCGGTTCCACTTTATTAGTAGAATGTACTTTGTTTGTAAACAGGTTAACCGAATAGATGAAGCAAAGAGAGAGAAAACAAGGTGATTGAGAAAACAATCAAAATTATAATGATTTTTCAACTTCCCTTAGTGCAAAATTTGGGCAGTATGAAGGTCTTTAAGATACTGATAAAACCTTTTTAAGTTTAAAGATTCTTCAGGAGGTTGTTAAGTACATTTTAAAGGTAAAAAGGCCCTATTTTAAGAGACATGTTCTCTGAATATCCCTCAGTAATAACAATTGTGTAAAAGATCATTTGTATAGTTTTTTTTGCAAATTGAAATGTATTGTAAAAACACACGTGCCGTCAAAATTATTGCTAAATTGGAATACAACAGATACACAATAAATTTAATATTAATTTCTATATAATATGACATCGAGAATACCAATATATAATAGAATGATTGAATTTCTTCCAACAGAACTACTGTATAAAATTGAATTAACAGTAACATTTTTTTTATTTGTCGATTGAAGCTTGTAATTGTAGTTTTTTTATACCATGTTTCTACAAAATAGTGTTTGTACGTATGACTTCTTTCTGTAGGTCTTTTTTATCACTAAGCGTAAATATTTAATTAGAGTTTTGAAAAGATGGCAACTAATTTGGTAGGTAGGTAGTCCGAATAATTTCTTTGATGTCGATTAACCTTTTGTGGCAGTTTTTTATGTTCCATGAAATAAATATCCTTAAAAATCGTTTTTTGTTTTATTTCTTTTGTATTTTCCATTCCAGATGCATTTTTATATGAATTTCAAATAAAAGAAATCGTGCACTTTTTTTTTTATTTGAAAGGTTTCTATGTTTCCTGTTCTTATTAGCGACTAGGTGAAGTAGGTTTTTTCATGTATAACGAATATAGAAAAAAAATTGAAACAAAAATAGACCTATAATAGTGCAGTAAAAAACGAGGCAAAAGTCGCTTCCTTCTCGATTTTTTTTTTGCGTTAGAACACACCGATGTATACCTCTTTTTATTAAATGGATCATTGTACATACGAAATCACAAAATATTGCGGTCGTGACTTTTTTTATTTACACACAACTGGACAAATTATAATTTTTTTAAAATCGTGTTTTTTTATGTTTCCCCTCGTATAACTTCTTACCTAATTAAGCTATCGAGACGATTTTTTTTTTCACTTAAAGCAGATATTTTGGCTCTTCTTCCCCTGTAAAACGTGATAGCTATGATTTATTTTAAATATGGCTAAAACATGGATGAACCTGAAACTTTAGAAATTATGTAAACAAGTTTTCACTAATCGAAAAAAATTTTTGTTTTTGGAAATTTTATATAACATGCAGGAATAAAATGTAGACAAAATATCAAAAAAGTTTTTAGTAGCAAAATCGTTAGTGTAGCTTTCAGACTTTAGGTGCTACGATTTTTTAAAGTGCGCGAAATTTAAAATTTCGGTTATAGTGGAGTAAATAATGGGTAATTCTGTGTCGTTTTTTTTTAATGTGCTTAGAACACGATCAAATCTAGTGGGTATTGTTAGCCACATCATTCTACATTTGAAACCTAAAAATATGTCCTTTCTTCCCCGTTTCGACTTTTTTTTATTTACAATAAACTGTGAAAATTAAAATTTTTTTAAAATCGTGTTTTTTTATTTTTCCCCTGTAATATATTCTTACCTAATTAAGCTATCGAGACGATTTTTTTTACTCAAAGCAGACACTTTAGCGCTTTTTTTAATATTAAACATGATAGCTGTTTTTTATTTTGAATACGGCTAAAACGTCAATAACTTTGGAAGTTCAAAAATTATGCAGGCAGGTTTTCGCTAAAGGATTTTTTTTTTTGTTTTTGGAAAGTTCTTATAACATGCAGTGAAAAAAATGTAGACAAAATATCAAAAAAAAGTTTTTGGAAGCAGAATCGTTAGTGTCACCTGTATAGTTTAGGCGCTACGATTTTTGAATGGCGCGAAATTTAAAAATTTGCTCATTAGTCGGCTAATCTAGAGCGACAAATATAATTGGATAATTATCACGATTGTAATATACGTGCAAACACTGTTTAGTCCTGCATTTTATAACGCGTCGCTCTGGTACAAAACACCGGCCGCTTCATATTCGCCGTTGAGAATGACTAAAATTTTAAATTTCGTGCACTTTAAAAAATCGTAGCACCTAAAGTATGAAAGCTACACTAACGATTTTGCTACTAAAAACTTTTTTGATATTTTGTCTATATTTAATTCGTTGCATGTTATAACAAATTTATAAAAACAAAAATTTTTTTTCGATTAGTGAAAACTTGTTTATATAATTTCTAAAGTGCACCGATGTTTTAGCTATATTTAAAATAAATAATAGCTATCATGTTTTACATGGGAAGAAGCGCCAAAATGTCTGCTTTAAGTAAAAAAAAATCGCCTTGATAGCTTATTTAGGTAAGAATTTATACAAGGGGAAACATAAAAAAACACGATTTTAAAAAAATAACAATTTTTCCAGTTTTTTTGTAAATAAAAAAAGCCGATACCGCAAAAAAAGTAATATTTTGTGATTTCGTATGTACAATGATCCATTTAATAAAATGAGGTATATATTGGTGTGTTCTAACGCAAAAAAAAATCGAGAAGGAAGCGACTTTTTGCCAGGTTTTTTACTCCACTACAAAAACATACTGTTTTATCCGTTTATGTTACACGACAAATGAAATTACACTTCACCTATTTACTCAAAAATAAACGATATTTTTTAAAACAACGATATATCCTTCCCACCGAAATATAAATAATACTAACTACATTTAAACCTTGTATACAATATTTGGTCCTTATGCGCTGTTAAAAAAATTTTTTCAGTCACATTCTATTACCTACAGTTAAGAGCAATTTAATTTAAAATTAAGGCCTAACAAGCTAATTCGACGTTAAAATTGACAAAAAAAAGGGATTTCGCTCATAAGGGAACGTGTATTTTATGGGACACATTGGCAAAAGTCAGACCACAATCGACGTATTTCGTTTCCTCTCCTCCTTAAAGCCCTCTATAACTGTGACTAGGTACTGAACCAAATTGGGTCACACTTCACTTTTCCTAACAAATGAAAAAACAATCGTAACGAGGGAAGTTCCGGGTAAAGGAAATTTACCGATTTTTTTAAAATGTAATTCAATACTAAAGAGTATTTGAGAGCGATTTTTCAGTTAGTGTAATTCAATTACGGACAGCTGTGCTTCTTAAGCATAATTTAAAAATTTTAATTCACTCCATTATGTATTCCAAATTCCAAAGAATGGTTACACAGTGTAACTTACACTTGCTTCATTACATGAAAAGGCCGCTTCTGTATCGCTGTTTACAATTCAATCAGCATGTGGCCCTTCCGAAAAGAAGCACTAATGCATTGTAAGTGTAGTTTTTAGTATAGATCAAAAGCTTCTGTAACAAATTTGGACAAAATATTTGAGTTTTATTGACCAGTATTTGCCAACTGAAACGAAATGATTTTGTTTCACTGAAAAGTTGCCGACATAAAAATACCCACAGTAATAAAACTGTCGACGGGGTTTTAAAACACAATTTTAGGTCAGTTTAAGATTGGTGGTCTGTAAATATGGTACCAGTAAGGGTTAGTTTCGTTCAGATATGCCCCTTATATAGTTGGCGCATTACCTTTCTGGAATGACGTCACGCTGGTTTCAAATAACGTATTTCTTATATTATTTATATTTCAGCGATGATTCCTAACCTAAACGTATGCAGTGATGTAGATAGGAGGGGTGCGTTCAGCACTGGCTAAAGCGAATTTAAAATTGGCATTTTCTGTACAGAAAGCGCTGCAACTTGTCGAAAATGGCTGGCAAAAAATTAACACTCTCTTTGCCATAAAAAAAACCCTCATTTTGCACACTTAATACAAAAATAACTATTATAACTTCAAAAACTAAAATTATTTTGCAAATAAGACTTTACTAATATAAATTCTTTCATCTTAGTCTTATTCTTTGTTTGCAATGTAATAAATTGACGCCAGTTACCCATTTTCATCAAAATTATTTTAATTCTCAATTACAGACAATACTGAAAAAATATTAAGAAAAGGGGAATAACGAACGATGAATCCTTTACCTCCAGAATGTTTCAAAAACAAAAAGAGGTAAAAACAAAAATCACAGATTACTTAAAGAACAAAATAAGAGATATGATCTATTGCGTGTATGCTAAAAATGAATATGTTACAATGCAGACTTTGCTTTAAAAACTAAAAGAGAGAAATTAATGTATAACTAACTAACTTTAAAAATAAAAACTACTCCCCTTCACTGTCTTCAGAATCAGAACTAAATTCTTCATCGTCACTGCTGTCTTCGTCGGTACTAATTACAAGTGGCGCAATGTCTGAAGCATCACATATCTGTATTGTCTTCCAAGCTTCTTGGATTACCCTTTCTGTGTGGCTGACATAATTTTTCCAATGCTCTGAAGATACTTCATTTATCGCTTTTTCCCACATGGCCAAAACTTCCGATGGTGTCCCCTTCAGACTAGCAATGTATTGGTCGTATTTCCTCTTACACTCAGACCATACCATTTCAATAGCATTAAATTGACAATGGTATGGAGGAAGTCTTAGTATTTTGTGGCCCAAAGGTTTCACATATTCGTCAAGGTAGAATGTTTTTTCAATGTTACAATTTTTTTCTACAATGCTCCATATTTCATCCTTCATGGCCCTCTCTGGGAAGTCAATGTTCTTTTCTTTTAACCATCCAATCAATCTCTGCTTTGTACATGATTATTCTTGGAATATCCTCTAAAAGGCCGGAATGATAGCTTGCGTTGTCCATCACTATCAAACTTTTTGGAGGAAGATTTGGTACCAGCTGATTTTTAAACCAATTTTCAAAATTTTGCTTGTTCATATTGTCATGATAATCTCCGCTTTTTAGTCCACTTTTAAATATTAAACTGTCCCCCTTAATAAATCCTTCCTTTGATCCAGCGTGAACTACAATATATCGATGACCTTCACTAGCTTTTTTAGAACTTGTAGACATAGTGTTATCCTGCCAGCTGTTTCTAAACGAACCTTTACTAAAAATCCAAGTCTCATCAATAAATACGGTGGTATAAGCATCTTGTCCTAGATTTTGATTTTTGACATATTCCCTCAAGAAATTGATTCTCTTGTGGACGATGTGGGGCAAATCCATCAGGTATTTTCTATTATTTGATTTCTTCCACTTAAAACCAATACTTTTTACGTATTTTCTTAGCGAGGTGATGGAAAAATTAAAATATTCATTTATCTCTTTTAGTTTTTTAAGCAAAGTCTGCATTGTAACATATTCATTTTTCGCATACATGCAGTAGATCGTATCTCTTATTTTGTTCTTTAAGTAATCTGTAATTTTTGTTTTTACCTCTTTTTGCTTTTGAGACATGCTGGAGGTAAAGGATTCATCGCTCGTTATTCCTCTTTTCTTAATATTTATGATTGTTGTATGGCTAAGTTTTGTTGCATTTGAAGCTCGTTCAATTATATTATCAGTTTGCGGAAGGATTCCATTTTTAGCTTGCTCTTTTTCCAATTGAAAAAAAGCCAAGATATTCAAAACTATTAGCTGTGATTGCTGATTATATCTTCGCGGCATCTTGCAAAAGTTTAAAAAGAATCACAACAAATCAATGTCAATTTAGACGAATATATTCTGAAAGACACATAACCAAAACCGGCATTGACTGTTGTAAAGAAACGACAATGAGTTTTTTCAAAATGTTTTTGTCACTGTCAGTTAACATAAATCAAACAAAAATAACCAAAAATGACGTCATTCCAGAAAGGTAATGCGCCAACTTTACTTTTGTGTTCTAGTTATAGAAAATGATGGAATGTAATAAAGTGTAAAGTCAGTAAAATTAATTTTTTGGCCGAGAGGTTGCTACCGTTCTAGAGTAAACGTTGTTTTAAAGTTTTTATATATTTCAGGTGTAAAGGGGGATAAGCAAAGAAAATATATTAATTCAATGCAATACTCTCCATATATACATATATACATTGCCCTGGATGCTTCCTGTTCAATATCCGAAAGATTGCCTCTTTCTGAATCACTCATTTTGACTAAAGAAATTAAAACTGTCAATAAAATGTTATTTAAATTGACATTGCCCGGGGTAACGCAGAGTGGCAGGATTAAAGTGCAAACAGGTAACAGCTAATAAAAAGGTGTTTTAAGCTTGCTTTAAACTTTTTAACAACGTATTTTAACAGTCGTGCGTCAGACGTAGATAAAATGTTGTACAATACATGTGAGTTAACCTCATTAAGATACTTGTGTAGTTACAACGTAATTAATGATGCTATTAACTCACTTGTATCGTAAATAGCTATTATCTACGATCGTTAGATAAGAAGCAATTACCTCACTAATATCAAAATTAAAACAAAATTTAAAAAAATACGTTTATTTTTATTTAAAATACAGCAATACAAATTATTTATTCTAAATATTAATTACACAACTATTGCAGTTATTTAAATTAATACCAGATGTAGTTGATGAACTTGACTTAACTTGCGATGAACTTGCATTAAATATGTGCAGTTTTTGGAGACTAGTTGCTTCATTTTCCTTATTTCTGAGTGTACTCAAAACAGTCTTCTTTTTATGAAAGGGGAAGGGCTGTGTGCACGTAGAGGTAAATAAATTGTGAAAATCTTTTCTTTGTATTTCGTGCAAATCAATTTATTAAAAACGTAGCAAAGCGCTTTCGGCTTTCGCCATCATCAGTGCCACCTGAAAGGAAGGAAATCACTTTCTTTAGTTTTCGATAAGTATTTTATGAAGAGAGTTACTAATGTAGAAGTGAAATTGAATAAGGACAAAGAAACTATGTAAAAGAGAGTAATTATGAAGATAATTTGTATTAAGAAGCAATCTGTAATAATAATTCAATAGGTGATCTACTTACTTAGTCAAGTGTGCACAGGAAGTAAATCCATATAGTACCACAAACAGTTAAAAACAGTAAACATTTATATTGTAAGTTACACGTCAAATATATAACAAATCACATTTAAAACTTTTATAAAACAAGGGATCACCCCCCTTTTAGCGATCTAAATTATCATTTCGTTCCAGTTAAGGCTTAAATGCGGTGGTCTCAAATAACAGAGTTTGAAGGTTAAACCTACAAGGAAAATTAGCCCTGTGAGGTTGGCAACTTATCAATATATTTAAAATTTAAACCTGTAGGAAAAGAAGTGTCAATGAAGAAGCAAATTTTAACCAAAATAATTAGAAAATTAATCAAATTGAATGTGGAAGGCCGTGGAAATATTTTATATTATTTGTATATATTGTAAATAAATTGCAAGAGATTCAAATCTAGTAAGGAACTATTAGGGGAAAAATTTTTCTCAAGTATTTTAAGTTGGTCATATTGATGAAGCAGGGTTGGCTTCAGCGGAGTTGAAACCAACTTGTTTATAGAATTATGACTTAAACAATTTTTAAATTTAATTTTGATTTAATAAAAGTATTATTATTCCATTAAAATTGTTTAAATAAAGAGGAGAAATGTCAAACAGGAATTAGAACAATCAATGTTTTATGGAGGTTCTGTACAAATTAGTGAACAAATTAAAACATATATACATATTTCAATCTTATTCACAACTAAAGATGTTTTTAGATAAATGTGTGTTATGTAAACAAAGTGGCGAGAAAAGAGAATTTGTATCTTGAATTGAAAATTAAATTTATTTATTTTCAAAATTATGAATTTTGAAACCGGTATAAGTGAGTAAGGAGATGTAGATCGGAAAGTTATATAAGTTTAATTAATAATACATTATTTTCTAATGCTTTCTAATAGAAACTTAGTTACTTGGTTGCTATGGTACAGTAAGTACAGATAACAGAGGTTATTTGTTTTTCCCCCTCCCTGTATTGTAAGCAACCTATTTTGACTTTGCTTTGACAGATTCAAATAAGGTAAAACTATATATTTGTTAGAATTGTTTGCTATGGGGTAAATCGGAAGTCAAAGTTACTCAACAAGGTATTGGTTACCCTTAAGGACAGGATGTAAGTCAACTTACATCCCTGGGGAAATAATAATCTAAAATTATTATAAGTAGCTTTAATTTTTGATTTCATCAACATATTACAAAAATCGGACAAAAACCCGGTGATATTAATTGAAATGAATATTAATGGTACAGTTATTCACATTATTAACAAAATTTGGAAACACGTTTTCTCGTTTCTTCTCGATGTGTATTATATTTTCTGACTCCATAGTTCCTTCATTTTTAACCAATGTTTCTGTCACTGTTGAAGCACTGCAAGAGACTTCTGAGAGTCTTATTGTATAAAATTTTATTCGCTACTTCCTTTTTATTATTGAGGCTCTCAGCTACGTAACTTTCAGCAATAGTAGCGGATTTCCATCCAGCATGTCGCATGATAGCTAATACATCAACTCCAGTATTTGCTAATAAAGTTACCGACTTTCTTCTAACAGAGTGTCCAGTATACACTTTGAAGTTCTCAAACTTGGAATTGACGAAAACATATTTTTCCCGACAGGCTGGTTTAAGCACTCTCCATTTTGATACCGCATAAAGAAGTGCGGATTAATGGTCGTCATGTGGGATCTTGTATCAATGCACTTTTGAATTATTTTGAAATGACGAACCTGAGTGTCGTCACTTTTTGTCACTGTAAATGTACGTGACATTCCATTTTTGGAGTCAGGAATGGCCACAATTATGACTTCTTGACTTATTTTAACACTGTCCATTTTCATTTTACAGAGTTCATTAGAACGGCACGCTTCAGCAACTCCCATTACCATTACGACCTTCATCAATAAGTATCTATCATCGGGGGCTTCAAGCATGAACTGATTCACATCTTCCCTGTTAAACACATTCGATTTTTTGGGTCTATAACCATCATTTTTTCTTTTCAAAAATGCTCGAAGTTTTGGATACTTAGAAATATCTATATTTTCCTCTATAAAAAGGGTGGACTTCAACATCGAATACTCACACCATAAGCTTGATGGGGTTCCATAGCATCTAAACTTACTTCAACACTTACCCCTGCAACAGATCCTCTCGAATGTCTGAATAATGTACATATTTTAGACTCCTTTTACTTAACTCCTACCAACATATATGAACTTAAGACAGTGTTCAGCGAAATTAGAAATCAAAGGGCTTCTGGTTGGGATGAAATCTCAATCCGAGTTTTTCATCATATGCCAGATTCGGCATTGTTGGCATTGTCAGAGGTGATAAACTATTCATTTACCACTGGCCACTTTCCAGAATGTTTAAAACTCTCTGTTGTAATTCCAGTACACAAAAGTGGAGACAGAGCTTCAACCAATAACTTTAGACCCACAGCAATGATCCCTACTCTCGCCAAAATAATAGAAACTTTAGTCAAAAAGATAAAGATCCCATATTTAAAAAATAATAATATATTGAATGCAAGTCAATTCGGATTTCAGAAAAACAAAAACACAACTGACGAGGTCTTCGAGTTCCTTTCCAACCTGTATCTGAACTTGAATAAGAATGAATCAGCAGCAGCAGTGTTCTGTGATATTTCTAAGGCGTTTGACTGCGTGAATCACGGAATACTGCTGTCTTAATTGGTTCACCTCTTATTTGAGAGGTCGTAAGCAGAGGGCGAGAGTGGGAGATAGGGAGACGAGCGTTAAGGATGTGACCTCGGGAGTGCCCCAGTATTGGGTCCCATTCTCTTTCTACTATATATTAATGATATAAGTAACACCAATATCAGGGGGGCCTTCACTTTGTTTGCGGATGTGTGTGTGTGTGTGTGGTGTGAATGTAAGGGAGTCATGTAATCCTCTATTTCTTAAACACAAAATACTTACATTGCATTCACTATATATATGGAAGCTGTCTGTCTCATTTATAAAAGGTACCAATATTTGTTGCTGAATCAAGTCAACTCTTATAATACCCGACAACAGGGTACACTGCCACTGCCACTCCCCCATACATCATTAATCCGGAATTCGGTAATTTACATTGCTAAGAAGATTTTTAACCATTTGCCAAGTTGTATACGATCCAAAGAAAATATCATCACTTTTAAGAAAGCAGTCAAAGCTTTATTGCTGGGGAAAGCCTATTATTCAGTAAATGAGTTCATGCAAGATCGTATCCAAATTGTACATTTATTGACTTAGTACATTTATTGACTTGAATATAACAATAACCTCGGCCTTGTCAGCGAGAACAATTTTTTTTAGAGAAACCTTGTGTATTTTGACTTGACTGAGCCAGGAACGTTTTGTATATTTTCATTTTAAGGGGGAACTACACGCAGTAATATAGATCATTTGCAAGCCTTCCGCCGCTGCAATATTATGTTAAAACTATAAGAGATATGTATTAGCTTCAATGTGATTTTAACAGGGAAATATGTATAGTTGGGCGCTAAAGGCGGATTTTTATGAAAAAATCAAATCTAGAGTTATAAAATAAAAGTAGATTTGTCCATTTTCGACCATTTTATGACCACTTTTTAACGCACATGCCTTCGCATATAATTTTTTTTCCACAAAATGGCTCTTTACCGCCTTACATTGATCCTTTGTCTACGTAACTGCAAAATTTGAAATTGGAAATCGTACTCATGTCTTTGTATTTCTGCAGCGCGTGAACCCTTTTGATCCCATTTTTAACCGAAATGTAATTTAAATTACCTATACATAACACATTTTTTTGAGGTCGAATGTGCAGGAAGTTTTTTTTAATGCATAGGTACCTTTTCATCTTACTTTCAACTCGACTAGACTGTCGCTGGTTTTTCACTTTTTGCGTGCAAAAAATGCCTTAAAGATTAATATTATTTAGTTTTACTTCGTCTTTGTTCATATTTCTTATATGTTTGTGCTGCTTGTTACTTTAAATTTTTTTTTTGTATAACGTCTTGTTGGTTTTACCATGAACTTAATTTTTTTTATTGTTGCTTTAGCTTGTATATTGATTTACTTTAGTAGCTTAACAAGTTTATTTTGAATTATATTTGTAATTATTTAACTTTATTTTTAGCTTTGTCAATAAGATAATTTTCTTTCGACAATAAAGCATTTTTTGAATTTGGATTTGAATATAGAACTTTTTTCGTGGAAATACATCAAAAACAAGGTTTCTGAGAATGCAGTAGCCGTCTTGCTTTAGCACCAATTCTTAAAGGATTATATGCTGCTTCATACCTTTTTTTCGACTTTTCGGGTAGTAGAGATAAACAAGCAATATTCGCTGATTCTTTTATGTCTGAAACATCCATTTTATCCACACAAAATTAGGGGTTCGCGAGACCGAGACTGAACCAGTCTCGGTCTCGGTCTCAGTATCGGTCTCGATGCTTCGAGACTGAGACCGTGACCTACTTAGTCTCGGTATCGGTCTCGAAAGTCTCGGTGGTCTCGAAAACAAAATTTTTAAAACAATAATTGTTCGCCGAGATGTTATTTAGACAAAAGTACATGGAAGCCTACGTTCGAAACCCAGAGTTTTTCCAATCTTAAAAATTTAATGTAAAAAAACCCAATGTTTGAACATTTCAGTAAAGTAGAAAACATGTAGGTATATTTATATAAAAAATTATTCCAAAAATCTGTAATTCGAAATGATGTTGCCAACAAATGGAATAAGTAAATTAAGATATACGGACAATAGTAGGTGTACCAAAATAAATATCACATATCCCTTGTTCTTTGCACATCAACAGAAAGGTCACACATCACTAGAGTTACTTAAACAACCATCCATAGAACAATAATTATTTGATATTTCGAAAGATATACAAATGGAATAAGATATATTAAACACAAAATAAGGACACACTGTATAATGCTGCCGAACTCATGCAACACGTTGGGGGCATTCTAGGGACAGACGTTATAATTCAATAGGTAGAAAACGATCGATGGCCAAGTACAGCACCCTTAGATATTCTGTAAACTTTGCTATTTTGAACCAAACTTGTATCACGTTGATGCGTATTTACTTTCTTAACCAGGACCTTAGGGGTCTGCACGTTGTATATCAGTAGAGTGTTTATTTTCACAAGCAGGGTTAATTAATACAAAACTAGAAGCATGTTAAATGAAACTTCAAACAATTGCTTATTATGTATTCATTCATGGTGTAAAATTAACTTGAAAAATGAAATTATAAAATATTAGTTTAAATTTTCTGTAATATTTTTAGGTATATTATAAAGGTTGAAATAAAATCTAAAAATATGCTTATAATGTATGTTTAGAAAATTAAATTTTTACTTTCTTATTAGAACAGTTCGTTATTTTTTAAGAGTAATAGTTGAATTAGCTTTATTGATCATCTATTTAAAATCCTAAGCCAAATTCTACTTTGTGTTTTGTTTGTTGAAAGTCTTGTCCGTATGTATATGTATTATTTTTATTATACTACACATATTGTTAAAAATTGTATATCGTCCATTATTTTCAAATACAAACAAAATCAATACAAAAATATTGTTCTATAAAACACGTACCTTCTTTAATTAGCAAGCCATCGAAGCGATTAAAGAAGAAAATGTTAAGAAAAATTTTCAATGATTTTTTTTAATAATTTTTTGTTTATTTTAAGTCGGAAAATTTTTAAACAAAAATCACCACAATTACTTCCTCCGTTGGAGACTTTGCCGTATCTATACTATATAAGAATATGATATTGCGATGTTTTTAGTTGTTACAGTCTATTAGTTATCAATTATTGAACCAAAAAACTAAACATTTTTGGATTTTAGTTACTTTCAATAATTAAACATAAAAACCGATTATAAATTTATAAAGATCACAATATCAAAATCCTATATAGCATAGTTGTGATAAAGTGTCTCTTTTTGAGAACAGGGTAGCAATTTACGGTTTTCGGCATGTGAAGTGGAATTTCGCTACTAGAATTTCTAAATTTGGGAAATTCTCTTTTTATGGTTGTTTATATCGTTTTTTAAATGACTATTTCACTAGTATCATTGTTATAAGAACATATACAACGCTAGTATAATATAATTGATTATAGAAAAATCATTTTTTGCATCAATTAATTTGCTCCCCCCCAAACATATATTTTTTGAATTATTTTGTCAAAATAAATAATTTACGAACATTAGTTATTTTGCTACTTCACTTTGAGATCGAGATCGAGAGTCCCGATAGGTAAGTCTCAGACCGAGACCGACACCGAGACTAGTCTCGTGGTCTCGCTAATCCCTACACAAAATCAAACAATTCGACAATTCTTCAAACTTTTCGCTATGAATTGCCAACTTGACGTTGTTGATAAAATAAAAACTGCTTTTGTTGCTCTGGCAACGGATCACGACTGCCTTCATAATTTAATGAGAATGCTATCGAATGTAATGATAATGAAAATTCAAAAATATATCCAGCATTTTCTTGTAAACATACAATACGGGGAGGGAGAAAAATGTTATATACTATATGGGATGTAAGTACAGGGTGTTCCAGCGAGGACTGAACAGGGACCTATTTTCGACCTTCCTTGTATTTTGGAAAAATTCAAAATAGCCAATCGATGTATTTTTTCTTGTAGAATCCAAAAATATCATCGAAGAAACAAAAGAGTTACGCTATGCATCAGGTGTTTTTTAAATGGAATGTATCGTTTTTTTATACGATTTTTGGAAAGAGTGATTTTTTTATGTCCGTTCTGATTAAAAGATTTGATTTTGCGATAACTGTTTATATTACATTTTAATGTTTTACAAACTAAAATTTTAGCTTCACCTGTTTAAAATATACGATAGGTTGGTATAGGTGATCAAGGTAAAATGACGTTTGAATGCTTTGTCAATAAAAATTGACATTATTTTAATTATTGTCGAAGTCTTCACCTAAAAAATATATATTTGCCTCTGATCGAAATGAAATACTCTTTGGACGAGAGACTACAAATTGTTATGCTATTTTACAAGTGCCAAGAAAATGCAAGAGAAGCAAGAAGAAGATTTATTGCAAATTTTCATAGAAATATATCCATCAATACAATTCTAAGGATAAAAAACCTATTTGAGGAAAATAAAACTTTACATGATAGAAAAAGAAATATACAAAGAAGAAGAAATCGAGACCAGGCCATTATAAATTATTTTCAAGTTAATCCAACCAAATCTATTTCGGATGCAGTTCGGGAAGTTCAGTACGGTGGCGGTGTAAGGCGCAGAAGAGTTACCCGAGGGACTGTTCACAGGACTCTGAAAATTCATAAATTTAGGCCTTTTCGTATCCTTCCACTTCAGCACCTAACACCGACACAAAAAGAACTTCGCTTCCAATTTGTTTCTCAAATGGTAATTCGGCAAGAAAACGAAGACCCTGATTTATTCAAAAATATTGTGTGGACCGACGAAGCTACTTTCACAACATCGGGAGTATTCAACAGACATAATAGTCACCACTGGGCCGTTGAAAATCCAAAAAAGTTCCAGACTATTAAATTTCAAGGGAGGAATTCTATTCATGTTTGGTGTGGGATAAAAAACAATAAAATTTTGGGACCAATATTTTTTAACGGGACTTTAAATGGGCACAGATATTATGAGTTTTTAGAAAACGAAATTGAAAATTTTTTGGAAGACTTACCATTGGCAGAATATCAGAATTTAATTTGGCAACATGATGGGGCGCCTCCTCATGCCGTGCATGATGTGGTTCAATTTTTAAATCGACGCCATAACGAATGGATAGGGCGAAATGGAACATATGCTTGGCCGCCCAATAGCCCCGACCTCTCAGTTTTGGATACATTTCTTTGGGGCCATTTGAAGAACGTCGTATACAGACAACGAAACAAAAATATTCAAGAGATCATGGGAAAAATTGTCGATGAAATAAACCGCCTTAACCAGGAAAATCATATTGTAACAGCAAGTTTAGAAAGGCTACAAAGGGGTTATCGATGTTGTTTCGAGAAAAACGGCGGTCACATTGAAAACTTATGTTATTAGTAGTTTTATTTTATTATTTAATAATTATTTTTTATTGAATTTCTTTTTCTATCATGTAAAGTTTTATTTTCCTCAAATAGGTTTTTTATCCTTAGAATTGTATTGATGGATATATTTCTATGAAAATTTGCAATAAATCTTCTTCTTGCTTCTCTTGCATTTTCTTGGCACTTGTAAAATAGCATAACAATCTGTAGTCTCTCGTCCAAAGAGTATTTCATTTCGATCAGAGTCAAATATATATTTTTTAGGTGAAGACTTCGACAATAATTAAAATAATGTCAATTTTTATTGACAAAGCATTCAAACGTCATTTTGCCTTGATCACCTATACCAACCTACCGTATATTTTAAACAGGTGAAGCTAAAATTTTAGTTTGTAAAACATTAAAATGTAATATAAACAGCTATCGCAAAATCAAATCTTTTAATCAGAACGGACATAAAAAAAATCACTCTTTCCAAAAATCGTATAAAAAACGATACATTCCATTTAAAAAACACCTGATGCATAGCGTAACTCTTTTGTTTCTGGTTCAAATATTTTTTCGATGACATTTTTGGATTCTACAAGAAAAAATACATCGATTGGCTATTTTGAATTTTTCCAAAATACAAGGAAGGTCGAAAATAGGTCCCTGTTCAGTCCTCGCTGGAACACCCTGTACATTAACCAGTCTCGAACTTTTTTGCCAGCTACTCGTCCTCGACTGGTAAATGTTATTTACATCCCTTATGGTATAAATAACTATTTAAATATTTAAAAGGGCTTCTTTTCTCAGAAATGTAAATTATATTATAACTCTAATAAGATTTTAAACGATTGTAGATAAAATTTTTTTACGATACACGTGTGATACATCGTTATTAACATACGCGTGTGGATTATATATACCTATGAGGTAAAAGAGAGAAATTTTTGAAGTTGCCTTTTACAATAAAACTCCCGATAGATACAATTAAAACCGAAATGAAATATCACTCCGTCCGCTCTGGCTACTGCGCAAGATAATTTTTGGATTCGGAACAATTCTTGTTTGTTATCCCATAAAAAAATCTAAATATTAAGGTTCACAATAACATCTAATCGACTTTCTTGAAAACGGTAGCAATAACTCGGTCAAAAAATTTCTTTTACTGACTTCACGCTTGATTAGCAAAGGCTAATTTTATTATATTCCATAATTTTCTATTGCCTAAACACAAAGGTATAAGGGACACGTTTGAACGATTCTATCCCTTACTAGTACCATATATAAAGGCAATCAGTCTGAATTTAACCGAAAATTAGGTTTTAAAACGCCGTGGACAGTTTTATTGCTACGGGTATTTTTATATCGGTGACCCGAATGATACAAAATCATTTCGTTTCAGCTGACAAGTACTGGTCAATAAAACACAAATATTTTGTCCAAATTTGTTACAGAAGCTTTTGATTGGTACTAAAAACGATATTTTCAATACAATAGAGCTTCTTTCCGGAAGGACATGCTGATTCAGTTGTTAACACAGTAGTCTTTGGACCATGTTAATGTTTAGTAAATATAATGTTTCATTAAAAAAAAGAGTATATTTTCTATAAAAAGCCAGATATACAGGGTCCTGCAGCTCACCTCCCGTCTTTTATTATACCTAAACCATTTATTTTAGAAAAAATATTTAAAAGCCACTATATGCTGTTGATTTGAGAGCACATTTTAAAAATATTCTTGATTATACAGGGTGTTACAAAAAATAGTGGCGCATAAAAGTTGAATTTTTTAAAATGGAAAACCCTATATTTTTTTACATTTTTGGAACACTCTTTGCCTAGTCTACAGACTCCTAGAATATTATCTCTCTTTTTTTAATAGTTTCGGAGAAAAAAGGTAAAGTCGAAAAAAAAAAAAAATTATAGTCTACATTTAAAATATTTATAAAAATTAGATAAAAACATCTTAAAAGCTAAGGTAACCTAGTAGCTTACTGCAAAAGGTTTATAGTTATTCTGCTACGAGTATTATAAGTCTTACTTATACAGGGTGACCCAAATTCCATGTCAAACGTTGCAAAATAAAAAATTATTTTTCTCCATTTTTTCAAATGGAACACCCTATATATTTTTTTTCTGTCAGGTACAGAATTAACAGATCAACATTTTTTATTATTACACTTATCTCAAAATTCCTGAAGGTTTTTGAAATATTCTTAAAAAACTAATGTAGTACTTTGTTTTTCAGTACGATAATTGAATAAACTCACTAGTAATGTGGAAAAATGGAACACCCTATATATATTTTTTTTCTGTCCGATACAGAATTAACAGATCAACATTTATTATTATTACTTATCTCAAAATTCCTGAAGGTTTTTGAAATATTCTTAAAAAACTAATGTTGTACTTTGTTTTTCAGTACGATAATTGAATAACCTCACTAGTAATGTTCATACCTTCGCGATTTTAAATATTAGATAGGTCAGCGTAGTTCTAGCTATGGGGAAAAACCTAAAATCCTGACATTTTTTCTAATTCTAATTACGTTTGCTGCATAAAATTTAAATTACTGCCAAGAGTTAAGGCTCGACTTAAGGTGTAACAGCTTTATTTAACATTATTAACAAATATCTACTTATTGCTAAAATTAATTTTTACTTAGAACATATGTTCGATATGTCTTCCATTCTCTTCGAGGCATAAAGGAAGACGGGTATGAAAAGATCTTCCTACTATTCTTAATACTTCGGGCGTAATACTTTGAAATGCGGTTCTAATCCGTTGCTGCATATTTTCGGGAGTTGTTGGAGGTTTGTTGTAAACAATTTCCTTAACGTAGCCCCATAGAAAAAAATCTAATTTCGTTAGATCAGGCGACCGGGGCGGCCACGCACTTGCTCCCTGTCTTCCAATCCATCGATCTGGAAAATTATTATTTAAATGATCCCTAACTGGCAACGAAAAATGTGCTGGAGCACCATCTTGTTGCAACCACATTGTATTTCTCAGATTAACCGGCAAATTTTCGCACAAATTTGGCAAGTGATTTTCTAGGAAGTGGAGATCCATGGCTCCAGTTAAATGTCCATTAAAAAAATGGGGACCAATAACATGTTCACCAATAATTCCCCCCACACATTAACTGACCATCTGTGTTGTAGATCAAGCTGCCTAAAAATTCTTGGATTATGGTCGGCGTATGGTAGTTATGACGATTTATAAATCCATTCTTATGAAATGTGGCCTCATCAGAGAATAAAACTTTATCAAAAAAATCAAAGCTTAACCTAATTTTAGCTTGTGCCCAATTACAAAAGTCAACACGTTTCTCAATATCTGCTGGAAGGAGTTCTTGATGCAACTGAATATGATATGCATGAAATTTATGCTCTTTAAAATTCGCTGAACAGTTCTTTCGCTTACTCCTACGGCATCCCCGACTGCTTTTTGGCTAACAGAAGGATTTTCCGTGACAGCTAATAGCACAGCTAATTCATTTTCTTCCGTTCGAACGGGCCTATTTCTAACTGGTCTTGTATAATTTACATTTCCCGTTGCCATAAATCTCTCTAATAAGTTCGTCATGCTCCTTCTGTCTGGGTGCCTTCGTTCTGGATAATTTTGCGCATAAATCCTACTGGCCAAAAAGGCATTTCTATGCGATTCTCCTAACACAAAAACCATATCAACCAGTTCTTCGCGGGTGTACTCCATGACGATAGAACGTTCAAATAAAACTTCTAAACAGTGACGCAAACAAACGAAAAATGAACTACGTAGAAGGTAAAGACCACTATATGAAAAATCCGATAATTATTTCAATTTGTAAAACTTAAAAAACGAATAAGTAAATTTCCGATATGTTTTAGTTGTTTGACAGTTTCTAGACAATTTGTTTTTCATGGCCTACTTAAATTCTAGTTAATAATTTGGGCAACACTTGTCAATAATATTAAATAAAGGTTAAGGCCGTTTTACATGCTGCAAGTTTCTTGCAGCAAGGGGTTGCACCTGCAAGATATTGCGCGCAATTTGTCTTGCAGACTGTAAAGCAGCAGTTGTATTTCAATTGCAAGTGTCAGCGTATGCCTTTGTGCAAGTCTCTTGCAACTTGTAGGAAGACCTGCAGCATGTAAAACGTCTTTACGGCTTAACTCTTGGCAGTAATTCAAATTTTATGCGGTAAACGTAATTACAAAAAATGTTGGGATTTTAGGTTTTTTCCCATAGCTATAACTACGCTGACCTATTTATTACTCAAAATCGCGAAGGTGCTTACTTATGAACATTACTAGTGAGGTTATTCAATTACCGTACTGAAAAACAAAGTACAACATTAGTTTTTTAAGAATATTTCAAAAACTTTCAGGAATTTTGAGATAAGTGTAATAATAAAAAATGTTGATCTGTTAATTCTGTATCGGACAGAAAAAAAATATATATAGGGTGTTCCATTTTCCACATTACTATTGAGTTTATTCAATTATCGTACTGAAAAACAAAGTACAACATTAGTTTTTTAAGAATATTTCAAAAACCTTCAGGAATTTTGAGATAAGTGTAATAATGAAAAATGTTGATCTGTTAATTCTGTACCGGACAGAAAAAAAATATATAGGGTGTTCCATTTGAAAAAAATGGAGAAAAATTATTTTTTATTTTGGAACGTTTGACATGGAATTTGGGTCACCCTGTATAAGTAAGACTTATAATACTCATAGCAGAATAACTATAAACCTTTTGCAGTAAGCTACTAGGTTACCTTAGCTTTTAAGATGTTTTATCTAATTTTTATAAATATTTTAAATGTAGACTATAATTTTTTTTTTCTTCGATTTTACCTTTTTTCTCCGAAACTATTAAAAAAAGAGAGATACTATTCTAGGAGTCTGTAGACTAGGTAAAGAGTGTTTCAAAAATGTAAAAAAATATAGGGTGTTCCATTTAAAAAAATACAACTCTTATGCGCCACTATTTTTTGTAACACCCTGTATAATCAAGAATATTTTTAAAATGTGCTCTCTAATCAACAGCATATAGTGGCTTTTAAATATTTTTTCTAAAATAAATGGTTAAGGTATAATAAAAGACGGGAGGTGAGCTGCAGGACCCTGTATAAGTGATTAAAAAAAAGGAAAAGTTAAGAAAGGACGAGGCTTTAGTCTGATTTCAGTAGATTGCTGCTATTCTTGAAGATACTGTCTACTGGGTGTTTCTACTACATGTTTCTATTGAATCTTTATATATTATACAATATTTTTGAAAAAGTGTACACACCCAAGTAGCACTAATTAGCTGATGAGCTTTTTTGCATAACAGTTAGCCATAAAAGTCACATAAACACCAGAGATATGTCAGATTTTGGCAAATGATTATTGGTTTGTTTTTTAGCGATAAAAGCTCGCTTCAAATTAGATTTTTTGGCTCCAAAAGTAGCAGTTTTTAATGAAGATTGGCTATAGCATATTTATTTGGCCAAAAAATATCTTTTATGGGGTAATTAAACCTCCAACATTTTATTGTATTATTGGATGGTCAAAAAGTAGAAATATCTGTCGATTTTGTTGCTAGAACCAGGGACGTAGACATTTTATCATGTGGCCCCCCCACTGGCCCCCATAAGCATGTCTAAATATATTATAGAATACGCTCATACAAGCACAATATGTTTAACGAAATAAAATACTCAAACCACAAAACAAAATATCTCTACTAGTAAGAATCCCAAATACAAGCTGACTTACCTAATTAAAACAAAGAAAATATAAATAGTACTAATCGCTGTAACAATCCTCTAGTGCTTCATGTGAGCGAACTTTCTCTTGTTTAAGAATAAAAAAATTATTTTTGAGAAATAGTATTGGAAATGACAGACTATCAAACTTGGCTATTTGCGAGGCAATTGAGAAGTCATTGATAAAAAAACATAGATCTTCAAAAAGTAATAGATATTTTCGCGGAAAATAAGAGAAGAATAAATTTAATTTTATGAATTGTTCTTTTGCATTTTTTAGTTAACGGTTTATATTATTCATGTTTATTTTTTATTACTTTAAGTTATACTTCTACAACTGTACAGGGTGTTCCAGCGAGGACTGAACAGGGAGCTATTTTCGACCTTCCTTGTATTTTGGAAAAATTCAAAATAGCCAATCGATGTATTTTTTCTTGTAGAATCCAAAAATATCATCGAAAAAATATTTGAACCAGAAACAAAAGAGTTACGCTATGCATCAGGTGTTTTTTAAATGGAATGTATCGTTTTTTATACGATTTTTGGAAAGAGTGATTTTTTTTATGTCCGTTCTGATTAAAAGATTTGATTTTGCGATAGCTGTTTATATTACATTTTAATGTTCTACAAACTAAAATTTTAGCTTCACCTGTTTAAAATATACGATAGGTTGGTATAGGTGATCAAGGTAAAATGACGTTTGAATGCTTTGTCAATAAAAATTGACATTATTTTAATTATTGTCGAAGTCTTCACCTAAAAAATATATATTTGACTCTGATCGAAATGAAATACTCTTTGGACGAGAGACTACAGATTGTTATGCTATTTTACAAGTGCCAAGAAAATGCAAGAGAAGCAAGAAGAAGATTTATTGCAAATTTTCATAGAAATATATCCATCAATACAATTCTAAGGATAAAAAACCTATTTGAGGAAAATAAAACTTTACATGATAGAAAAAGAAATATACAAAGAAGAAGAAATCGAGACCAGGCCATTATAAATTATTTTCAAGTTAATCCAACCAAATCTATTTCGGATGCAGTTCGGGAAGTTCAGTACGGTGGCGGCAGTAGAGTTACCCGAGGAACTGTTCACAGGACTCTGAAAATTCATAAATTTAGGCCTTTTCGTATCCTTCCACTTCAGCACCTAACACCGGCACAAAAAGAACTTCGCTTCCAATTTGTTTCTCAAATGGTAATTCGGCAAGAAAACGAAGACCCTGATTTATTCAAAAATATTGTGTGGACCGACGAAGCTACTTTCACAACATCGGGAGTATTCAACAGACATAATAGTCACCACTGGGCCGTTGAAAATCCAAAAAAGTTCCAGACTATTAAATTTCAAGGGAGGAATTCTATTCATGTTTGGTGTGGGATAAAAAACAATAAAATTTTGGGACCAATATTTTTTAACGGGACTTTAAATGGGCACAGATATTATGAGTTTTTAGAAAACGAAATTGAAAATTTTTTGGAAGGCTTACCATTGGCAGAATATCAGAATTTAATTTGGCTGGAACATATGCTTGGCCGCCCAATAGCCCCGACCTCTCAGTTTTGGATACATTTCTTTGGGGCCATTTGAAGAACGTCGTATACAGACAACGAAACGAAAATATTCAAGAGATCATGGAAAAAATTGTCGATGAAATAAACCGCCTTAACCAGGAAAATCATATTGTAACAGCAAGTTTAGAAAGGCTACAAAGGGGTTATCGATGTTGTTTCGAGAAAAACGGCGGTCACATTGAAAACTTATGTTATTAGTAGTTTTATTTTATTATTTAATAATTATTTTTTATTGAATTTCTTTTTCTATCATGTAAAGTTTTATTTTCCTCAAATAGGTTTTTTATCCTTAGAATTGTATTGATGGATATATTTCTATGAAAATTTGCAATAAATCTTATTCTTGCTTCTCTTGCATTTTCTTGGCACTTGTAAAATAGCATAACAATCTGTAGTCTCTGGTCCAAAGAGTATTTCATTTCGATCAGAGTCAAATATATATTTTTTAAGTGAAGACTTCGACAATAATTAAAATAATGTCAATTTTTATTGACAAAGCATTCAAACGTCATTTTACCTTGATCACCTATACCAACCTATCGTATATTTTAAACAGGTGAAGCTAAAATTTTAGTTTGTAAAACATTAAAATGTAATATAAACAGCTATCGCAAAATCAAATCTTTTAATCAGAACGGACATAAAAAAATCACTCTTTCCAAAAATCGTATAAAAAACGATACATTCCATTTAAAAAACACCTGATGCATAGCGTAACTCTTTTGTTTCTGGTTCAAATATTTTTTCGATGACATTTTTGGATTCTACAAGAAAAAATACATCGATTGGCTATTTTGAATTTTTCCAAAATACAAGGAAGGTCGAAAATAGGTCCCTGTTCAGTCCTCGCTGGAACACCCTGTACATTAAATAAATGTGAAAAAAACATGTCGCCTCTGATGTGTTTAATTAAGTTACTTTTGTATAAAACTGGTTAATTAATTCAAAAACCTAAAATAAATGTAGAGAATTCATTTTAATTTTTTTTCTGTCACTTATTTGTTACAGAATCCATCATTAATGTAAAAAAATTTATAGCAGGAAAGTATGCTACTTTGACACACTAATGACAGACCCTGTATATAGGCCCCTCTAGAACTATTTGTGCCCCCAACTGACCCCCTCTAAAATAAATTTTCTGTCTACGTCCCTGGCCACAACATAACCACATATATTCTAGTAAGTATTGAAGTTAAATTATAGTAAGCATAGCTGTTTAAAATGCCAGAATATGGCATTTTTAATCAATAGAAATGGAGGTCAAAATATAATCAATAAATAGGCATTTTTCCCAAATCGCAACCAAACATATTTTAGCAAGTATTTAAGTTTAATTATAGTAATTAATAGCTCTATAAGA
Organism: Kuschelorhynchus macadamiae; assembly: GCA_030620095.1. NCBI lineage: Eukaryota > Metazoa > Arthropoda > Insecta > Coleoptera > Curculionidae > Kuschelorhynchus > Kuschelorhynchus macadamiae. The sequence continues at coordinate 173,397 of JAUTXW010004166.1, read as the reverse complement.
ATGCCAGATTATGACATTTTAAGACAACAAAAATTGAGAGGAAAAAAGATGGCTTTTATTATCATATTTTTGTTTCAAAATTAAACTAAAATTGGGTAGTTTTATTTCGCTTATTTTTTCTATAATACTGCCCGAAAGGCCACTTTTTCAAATTTACATTTATAACCTATAAAACTTGAAGATTTATTTAGAAAAACGAAATATAAATTATTTACCATACAAATTGTCTAATAAAAAGTCTAAATATTCCACCATTGAAAAAGATACTTGCCTATTTGGGGTAACAACACAGGCTCCTGGGTCTTAAATTAGCCTTTTTTTAGCGAGTACTAAAGGCAAACCAAGTAGCTGTTTTTATTAGCAAAATTTTAGCAAATGTTGCTGCATTTTGGCTACATCTGAAAATTATTGCCATTTGATAAATATTTGCTTGCAAAGTGGCCAATTTCAAGGAATATTTTATTAAAAAATAGCCCAAAACTTTTTATGATTTATTGATTTTATTGAAATTAAAATTAAACTAATTTCCTAGCAGCCATTACTTAACCACTTTAAAAAAAAACATATTCTCTCAAAAAGGCAAAAAGTGAGGAATTATTTAGCTAAATTTCGGAAAAATATTATTCAAATTTCGGCTAAGAAACAAGTCAGAATTCAGTTAAAAAAGCTCGATTTTAAAGTTAAAAATTAGCTAATAAACCCAACTATAAAATCAAAAGAGAGGATCGTATTATTGCCAATGGCCAAATTATTATTCCCCACTTTAGCCATATTTCCGTCTTTATACTGTAATAGAACTGATATTTTCTCTAGCAATTTTAGCTAATTAGCCAGGGATATTAGCCAATATGACAGCATTTTAGAGCATATATTTGGGCAGTATGTTGCCGGATGGCCTTTAAGATTCGCGTAAAAGTAAAAATGCCTCATTTTGCAAGATACCAAAGAAAGTCACTCTTGATAAAAGGGTTTACTTTAAAAATGAATAAGGTTCGCGTTATCAAAATTAAAAAGTACAAAAATGTTGTTTTGCGGAAAAAGCATTCCTCGTTCAACTCAAATTTACTATATTTAAGCAAAAAAAAAGAGTGTATGCATTACAATTTCTCACAAAATAATACAAATTAGAATTGATTGTCAAGTGGTATTAGTGCACTATTAACACATTTTATTTGAAATTGTATTACACGTTAGACATGTGATTGTCGTTGTATTATAATATATGTGTATTTTGAAAAATTTGTTTATTTCTAGTATATATATTATTAAACTAGGAATATTTTTTGTATACATGAAATTGAATAATTCTCTAACATAATATCTAATTTTTAAATGTATTCAGATTATTTGTTGCGTTTAGATTGACAAACAAAAATCTTTTTTGGCTTTTTTGCAACTGAGTAAAAATATTTAACTTTAAATTAATTGAAGCAAATATTTAATACAATTACATACCTCAACATGTAGACTAGTCTGTCTACGGAATGTTTCTATACATAATATAAACAATCTTATTTAAGCAAGCATAAGAAATTATATCATTTACCTTATTTACTATATTCAGTTGCTAAAAAGCCAAAACAAATTTTTGTTTGTTTTCTAAATGCAACAAATAATCTGAACACATTTAAAAATAAGATTATAGATGGCTGCAAACTATCATTTTTTTCATATCTAGGTTGTTACATGTCAAACAAATTGACAAATTTTAAAATTTTGAAATTAATTCTTTTCTATTATTTAATGTTTCTCTCTTACGATCGGCGCACTGATGAGTCCCGATAGGATGAAAGTATTTGTACAACTGCTATGTGTCTATAAAAACTTAAGGTAAATGATATAATTTCTTTTGCTTGCTTAAATAATATTGTTTATATTATGTATCGAAACATTCCGGCATTAGGCAGACTAGTCTACATGTTGAGGTATGTAATTATATTAAATATATGCTTCAATTAATTTAAAGTTAAATTTTTTTATTCAGTTGCGAAAAAGCCAAAAAAGATTTTTGATAATATCTAGTAATATGAGGTTTTTTTTAAATCTAAACTGAATGTCATTTACTCAGCCAGAAAGCGCTTTTGCCAAAGTGAATTTGGCTCTTCTAAAGAATTTTACCCATGGAATTCAACAAATTTAAAATATACATTTGAAAGATTACCTTTTTTAAATAATTCCTATACACAAAAATTTATGGATGAGGCACTTTTTCAAATTATATCCAAAAAAACTAAGATTTCGGAAGGTTGCACTGAACTTGCTTTTGGCGTTTCGCTAAAAACATATTTTTCACAAACTTAATTTATGAACTACGTAAAAGACTGATTATATTATAACGCTTTATAACACAAAAATGGTTATTTCTGACTAAAAGTTAGAAGTAATTATTATATTATACATTATTAAACATTTTTAAACATAATTACAGCTGTTAAATAAAGAGAGAGCCAGAGTGTCGTCTGTTGGACGGAAATCCAGTGTGCTGGGGATGCTACGTTGCCAAGTTTATTTTATATATGATCTATATAAATTATATAAAAAAAAACAAAATGCATTTGTGGGTTGTGGATCGCTACCAGCAGGAGTGCGAAGGCACTAGGTGGATTGGTACCGGGTTAGCACCAGGTTAGGCGCCGTAGGCGTCATCGTTAAGCCCTAAAAGACGAACAACAGCGCAGGGCATCACTGGCGAAAGTCTAACATTCCGAATGTTAGGCTTCTGCCAGTGATGCACCCGCCTGTTGATTAGTGTTGACCGCACTAGGTAGATTGGTACCGGGTTAGCACCAGGTTAGGCGCCGTAGGTATCATCATTAGAGCCCTAATATAAAAGGCGAACGACAGCGAAGTGCATCACTGGCGAACGTCTAACATTTGGGATCGGCATAGGGGTCCAAATGCGTTACTGTCGGGAGACAAACATGAAAAATTTAAGCTCCATACAATAATGTAAGTTTGGCAACAACGCAAGATAGCCTTTCTTCAGATTGTCATATTAAGGAATATGGCGCAATGGAGTACAGTGAAAATATCGAATTTCTTTTTGGTTTTTTTAATAGAAAAAGTGGTTCATCCATTTCTTTTATTTCCTTAAAACAGTTAAATGAAGGTAAACTTTCTATTTTATATTAAAAAATTATCAAATTCCGTGGGTTTAATTGTTTACAAGACCCGTGAATTTTGTTATTTACTATAATGCGTGAGTAATATTTTTTTTTCATGAAGATAGGTTGGTTCAAGTCAGACTGGAAAAGAATTAAGTCGATTTCTACCGGCTTAGGCGCGCAATAGCGCGAAGGCTTCATCTTTAAAGCCAAAATATTTAGGATCAGTTTCAGATTAAGTAGGCAACCAGCTTTACGCACGTTTTGTGATAAGGGAATTGATAGGTTAGGTTAGAATTGGTTCCGGCGCGCTAACAAAGTTCCGGGTCTCTATTAAATTTGCCTGGTCGTCGTAAAAATGTAGGTCATTACAATTAAAATAGGAGCAATTTTGATAGTTTTGTGATGTAAAGGGTTTTTCTGATAATCTGGTTTTAAAAGACATTATTTGAAGGAATACAAAAAAAAAGAATTATAGGTTTAAAAGTTTTTGATTATGAATATTTTAGATATGATGTTTAGAAAAAAATAGCTGACGATACAAAACAATTTTAAATAGAAAACCCTGCATTAGGAATATAAAATCTCCTTGTTGTCATCTTTTCAAAAATATACAGTTTGCCTATGTTTGGGAAAGCAGTTTTTGAACAATTCGACTTTAGTCTAGCAAGCCATGAAAGCCAAACAGAATTTAATGAATGTTCGTTCCAGCTTAGCCATGAATGACGACAGATAAGAAAACAAATGAATTTACATTGAAGTCAATTGAGCAAAATTTAAGTTTTTAAAAATTTTGTTTGGCCGCCATTTTTACCAGTTTATCTTTACATCACACTTAGTTCTTGCACAAAAATTTGAATTAATATAACAAGTAGTGTTTTCAGGCTGATTTTTTTAATGTTTTATTAGGCTGCTATTTTGTTTTGCTATCTTGGATTCATACCAAAATATTACAAGTTCATTCCTGTAACACTTGATTTTTGTGCAAAACTTGGATAATTAGATTTTTTTTGTAATAAGTTTTTTGACATTTTTCATATGACCCTAAATTTCTGACTAAAACTTGAAATCAATCTGTTAAGCACTTTTTAAGGTAAGACAGACTGACAGAAGGACAGACGGAATTGATAAAACATATTTTTTGCGATCTAGGTACGCTAAAACGTGATAAAACCCGAGAAGGTGATTTTTTTAACGATTACAAACCATTTATTTGGCCGCCATTTTGTTCGGCCATCTTGAATAAGTACCTCAGTTTTACTAGTTGATCCATATACCACAATTAGTTATGGCACACAATTTGAAATCCATCCATTAAGTAGTTTTTTCAGGCTGAATTTTTAAATATTTTATTAAGCCGCCATTTTGTTCCGCCATCTTGGATTAGTATCAAAATTTTACCAGTTGATTGCAACATAATACTTTGATGTTTGTGACAATTTGGCATAAAATCGATAAGTAGTTTTTAAATAATAATTTTTTTAACATTTTACTAGGCCGTCATTTTGTTCCACCATATTGGATTTTAACCAACATTTTACCAGGTTATCCCCATATGATCATTAATTTTTGATTAAAATTGGAAGTCTATCGGGTAAGTAGTTTTTTAGCTATGCCATGAACGGACAGACAGACAAACCGACGGAACTGCAACATCCCTAGTAACCCTGAAACCTAAAAATCGATTACAATACTTCCCTTTGACGAGGGAAGTAAAAAAGTTAAATACAGTACAAGTAATTAACTTGATGCATATAATAAAAATGTATTAAAAAGACGAATTATTGAAACCTGGGACTTTTAAAGTTCTTGCAGTTATTTTCTTTGTTTACTTTTACTAAATTTTGATATCTGCGTTAATTCTCGAGAAAACTTTTTTTCCTGTAGCAAATCAGTTAATTATATTATTTATGTTGAAATCAACATTTCTATGGATATGCAAGAAACCCAGCCCAACAAGTCAATCTTGTATCATAATATATTTTTTATTTTAAACGTTAAAATATGTTTAAACCATACTTGACATTTAACCAGGGGCGTGCGGTGCAATTTTAAAAAAGGGAAGCAATTTTTAGAAACTCGCCTATTTGTAATGTAATTCGATTCTTCCATCATTTTTTTGCAAATTCGTCAATGACGTCATCATAAAAACGTCGATGCTCCGACATATTTTGGAGAAGTTTATTTTCAATGGACAACAGCGATGTATGCGAAAGTCTCTTCTGCACCGTTGAATTTCACACGAAAGTTTTTATACGTTTAAGTGTTGAAAAATTGCGTTCTACTGATGAACTTGTGGCAGGTATTGTCAATACTAATTCACACAATTTCGACACTTCGGTCTAGGCATCTTCCAGCTCCTTGTCTTTTAAAAATTGCATTAGTTCCTTAGCGTTATTTTTGCGCTAATGTCACTTTTAAATCACTTTTAGTTCAGATCGCAGTAACACTCGGTCGAAGAACTGGCCATAATAAAGAAGAAGAGATTTAAACACATCTTCTGGAAAAGTTTTTCCTTTAAATGCATCAAAATTGCAGAGCTCGAGGAATTTAAAATCATTTAAACCGTTAAATCCATAGTTTATTTGTTGCTGAATTTGATCGATTATTTCATAAAAGAGGCGTCTGTATGATGTTTGAACATCTTCCACCCTGTCTGTTCGAAGACGCTTGGCTTGTGGCTCTACATTTAACGTCATCGTTTTCTCCAAAAATAGGTCAAAGTCATCTCTTTTTTGGCTTAACATGGACTTAAAGTCATCCACTTTTTTACTGCTTCTCACGTTTCAATATTTTGTATTATATTCTCATATAGTTCAATCATTGATTCACGATATTCAGATACTCTTAACACAAGTCTTCCATTATAGTTCCACTTAGTAGGAGCTATGCTTTGGGCAATCGTTTGTGGCCAATGGAGTCCAAAGCTTGTGTACGTTTTGTTGACTTGGAAAAAAAAGCAGCCATGCCACCTAAAGTAACGAAAAATACTTTACACTCTTTAATGTGATTGATGGACTGGGATAAAACTAAATTTAATTTATAAGCAGCACAATGGACAAACACAGCACTTGGGAAAGTTTCTCGGGCTTTAGCTTGCAGACCCCCTTATTGTCCTGCCATCACTGCAGCTCCATCATAGCTTTGAGCAACTAATTTTTTCTCTCGATTAATTTCTTTAGTAACGTTATAAACTACGGTATATAATGCATCTGCTGTACGATTTTCAGATACATTCTTAAAACCTAAAAATCGCTCTTGAATACTTCCGTCTGTTTTAACGTAGCGTATTACTATAGACAATTGGCTAAAATTAGTGATATCAGGTGTTTCGTCCAGAACAATAGCAATGAACCGCGCCTCTTTTAGAATAATGGTTGCAACAGCGGAAATTAAATCATTCTGGATTCGACGATCCGCGAAAAACGCTAGACTGCTCTAAATGATTTTTTAAGCAATCATCATATTTAGCCATTAAACTAAGCAAATCTTGAAAATTTCCTCTATTTGAAGAAACCCTTGTTTCGTTATGACCTCTAAATCCCAATTCGTGTTGTCCGAGGAAACAAACAACGTCGATACGTCTTCTTAACATTTGCCTATTTTTATTGACTAGTTCCTTGTGTTGGCGGTGACTAATTTCCAACTGTTTATTAAGGGCGTGTTCAATTCTGGTTTCGCCGAAGACTTTTTTTTTATGACTGCCTGTAAATGCGCTTTGGACATAATGTGTCTTTTTACAGCTTCGTGGAAATTGTTTAAATCGGAAAAACCAGTTTTATCCCAGAGACCGTTTTCATTTTCAAAAAGTAAACATGGCCAACAAAATAATTTACTTATATTTTCACACCCTGTTAGCCATTTAAGTTGTTCGTATTGTTTTTCCGGATAAAAATGTCTAATACAGTTTTTCATTTTGGTGGTTAAATTTTTCATAGGCGGTTTTACCCTTCCTTTAGAAATTATTTGAAGCTTATCAGCGAAGTTTAATGTTGAAAATCCCTTTATTATTAAGACACACACCACACATTCACATACACTCTTCTTACTAAACTCTCCAACATTTTCAACGTTATTACCGACAGCCGAAGTTGACAGGATTTGCATATCCACGTCCGTATTATTGTCTTCCATATCGCAACATGCACGACGGGACGTACGTATCACACAACACACGGATAGCCGTTCAAACAAAGAACCTACTCCAACGATAGCTTCCGCCACCACTTAAAGTACGCGATTGAAATGCAAAAATTGTAAACAGTCGGTGGAAAGTTCAATAGCCTCTGGCTCGAATCACAGGATATCAAGCATACAGGACTTGGCTGCAGAGAAGCTAGCGGCCCGCGTAGGTTCTATTCGATATTCTATTGTGGCTGAGTCGGAGTCAAGGCCGAATTTATTATAGGCTTGATAATTAAGATAATATTTTAGCATTTTTGATATAAACTAAATTAATGGTTTCCTATTTCAAAAATTACATTTTAGAAGATATTTTGTAATTTTGTTTGGGGAAGCACTGCTTCCCTTGCTTCCATGGACTGCACGCCCCTGCATTTAACCTATCCGGAAGGGGGCAAAACCACCCTTGGGTACCTGATACCTAGTCTTATTGGTCTGCCCAAATATGGAAAAAAAGTAAATGGTATGGGAAGCTTTTTATCTATTTTTTTGTTTTTAGGGGGTTGGCTCCTCTTTAGACCTACCCTGTATAGTGGAGAAAAATTATTTTCATAATAACAATAAGATAAATTTGACTTATTTCGCGGGAGATGCAAAAGTAATAACTATAATATCAGATCAATATTATATACAAACTGTGTAAGTAATAAGTAGGATAGGATAATTATGGGAAAATATGCACTTAAAAATGAATTTATTATCGGATCAAAAAAAAAACAGAAATAAAGCAAAAGTATAGCAATTAAAATATTATAATATTTACACTTCAAGGTATCCTTAAGATGCTATTTTCACCATTTTTTAATAAATAATAATGTTTTTTTTAAATAAAATGTTGATATATAACTAACTAAACAAACTAACTAAAGAATAAACCTGTTTAAAATGTATTGTTTACGCTATTCAACAGGATGCGGTTACATTTTATAACTATATGATGTAACAAATTATCAAATTCAAATTTTCTTCTATTATCTGACAATACTACTTTATACTCAGAAAATATTCGGTCAACATCACAAGATACAATTGGAACATATTCAAACAAATTTAAATCACTGTTTATTAAAAATTGTTCATTATCTGGATTCAATGTCTCTTTATTGTCCAAAACTGCACTAATATTTTTCAAATTTTTGTAACAAATATTATTTTGTAAAACCGTAACTTTTGAAAAATTACTGTATTTTTAGTGTTAGTTATAGCTTCACTCACTTTTTCTATTATTTCTACGCTTTTTGACAAAGAAAGTCCTTTCATCTCCACATTTTTTATAGTATCAGACAAGCAAGAAAAATTGTTTTTAATGTAAATTAAATCCTTACGTACGTCTTCTTTGCGCAAAACATTTTGTGCTTCTTATATACAATGTGAGTATTCCGCATTAAATTGGTTGACTATGTTTTTTTTTTGCCTCGAAATGTCCTGCGTAATAAATGGCAGCGTTTATTCAAGTTCCCCATCTAGTTACAATTGGTGATGGGGGCAGTTTCCCTAAATTTTTCTACCCGAGTCGAATACTTTCTTCACCGATGAAATATGATCGTTCACTCGCAGATAAACAGCACGAACTTGTTATGCAACTCGAGGAAGTCCAAGAAGGTAAGACATGTGGCATGTATCATTTTAGGGTACGATATTTGTAGACCACTCATTGCTTTACACATGTATGGAGCAGCATCTGTAATTGCCACTAACACTCTATCATATTTAATACCACAGGGCCATAAAAGAGTGAGAGAGTCGTTGAAAAATCCAGCAACAGTTGAATGATTTACTTTGTCTAAGGTCTTCATTGTAAATAAATATGATTTATCCCTTTCTGTTTCTACACCCAACACACCAAAAACAAAATTAGCAACACATCTCTTTATCTTCTACTTTTTCCCGCAATTCTGTAACTGTCTTATTGTACAAATCTGGAACATAGTTTTTCCTTAACGTGGATTCATGTGGAATTGATGTCTTTGTGTACTGCTCTAAAAATGACTTCAGGGCAGGATTACTTAATTTATTCAGTCGAATATCAGCACTAATAAACGCCTTTCACAAATCCTCATTGAACTTTGATCTTTTGGGTCCCACACTTTTTACTTTTTTGGATCTGATGCTTTGTAGTTCCTATGTGTTGTGTCACTTGGAATTTCTTGTTCGCAGTTACAGGAACATCACAATATTTACAAAACAGCACAAACCCGTAAGTTGTAAAATCAGGAAAATCTTTCTCGAATTGATTTAATACCGCACTTAACAAACGCTTTTCTTTCGGCATATTGGACAATGTTCACGCCAGAATGTGTAAACTAAACTGAATTGAAAAATTATTTCTAACATTCTCAAAACGTGCGTATTTGTGATTGTAAATCCCTGGTCAATCCATAGTTTTTAAAGCAAAGATGTTTTATTGGGTACGTATAACAATTTTAAGAAAAGATGGGTAAAACCCTTGGCCTGCCAGCAACTAGACATTTTTTATTTTATTATTATGGATTATATTTGAAATACAACAAATTTGTTTTGGGAAATAAAAATATATTCAGAAAAATTAGAATATATCCATTTTTCCTGTAATAACTGCAAAATATGCATTTAAATACAAAAATTGCCAAAATATGCATTTGCATATGCTTTCATGCAAATGCATATATTTCCTAAGCCTAGTAATAAGAAAGTAATTTTTTTCTTTCGTTAAACCCCCTCTAGCCCCTCGTTACCTACAGCACTGAGAAGAAGATAAAAATGCTTCAGGAATGAAATCTGGGGTTGAAAACAGGAAAACCGGCTAAAATTGTATTATTAAAATTGAATAAAACTGAAAACAGAATAAGGTAAAAGGCGACCCGATTCCCGTTCTTTCATAAATATTTTCGTACTAGACATTTTTTATTATTATGGATTATATTTGAAATACAACAAATTTGTCTTGGGAAGTAAAAATATATACAGAAAAAATAGAATATATGCATTTTTCCTGTAATAACTGCAAAATATGCATTTAAATACAAAAATTGCCAAAATATGCATTTGCATATGCTTTCATGCAAATGCATATATTTCCTAAGCATAGCAATAAGTAAGTAATTTTTTTCTTTCCTTAAACCCCGTTTAACCCCTCGTTATCTACAGCACTGAGAAGAAGATAAAAATGCTTCAGGAATGAAATCTGGGGTTGAAAACAGGAAAACCGGCTAAAATTGTATTATTAAAATTGAATAAAACTGAAAACAGAATAAGGTAAAAGCCGACCCGATTCCCGTTCTTTCATAAATATTTTCGTACTAGAAATTTTTTATTATTTTATTATTATGGATTATATTTGAAATACAACAAATTTGTCTTGGGAAGTAAAAATATATTCAGAAAATTTAGAATACATGCATTTTTCCTGTAATAACTGCAAAATATGCATTTAAATACAAAAATTGCCAAAATATGCATTTGCATATGCTTTAATGCAAATGCATATATTTCCTAAGCCTAGTAATAAGTAAGTAATTTTTTTCTTTCCTTAAACCCCCTCTAGTCCCTCGTTATCTACAGCACTGAGAAGAAGATAAAAATGCTTCAAGAATGAAATCTGGGGTTAAAAACAGGAAAACCGGCTAAAATTGTATTATTAAAATTGAATAAAACTGAAAACAGAATAAGGTAAAAGCCGACCCGATTCCCGTTCTTTCATAAATATTTTCGTACTAGACATTTTTTATTATTTTATTATTATGGATCATATTTGAAATACAACAAATTTGTCTTGGGAAGTAAAAATATATTCAGAAAAAATAGAATATATGCATTTTTCTGTAATAACTGCAAAATATGCAGTTAAATACAAAAATTGCCAAAATATGCATTTGCATATGCTTTCATGCAAATGCATATATTTCCTAAGCCTAGTAACAAGTAAGTAATTTTTTTCTTTCCTTAAACCCCCTCTAGCCCCTCGTTACCTACAGCACTGAGAAAAAGATAAAAATACTTTAGGAATGAAATCTGGGGTTGAAAACAGGAAAACCAGCTAAAATTGTATTATTAAAATTGAATAAAACTGAAAACAGAATAATGTAAAAGCCGACCCAATTTCCGTTCTTTCATAAATATTCTCATACTAGACATTTTTTATTATTTTATTATTATGGATTATATTTGAAATACAACAAATTTGTCAAAATATGCTTTCATTCAAATGCATATATTTCCTAAGCCTAGCAATAAGTAAGTAATTTTTTTCTTTCCTTAAACCCCCTCTAGCCCCTCCTTACCTACAGCACTGAGAAGAAGATAAAAATGCTTCAGGAATGAAATCTGGGGTGAAAATAGGAAAACCGGCTAAAATTGTATTATTAAAATTGAATAAAACTGAAAACAGAATAATGTAAAAGCCGACCCGATTCTCGTTCTTTCATAAATATTTTCGTTCGGTCGCGAATAAGAATCAAGGCGGCCTGTGAAATCAAGGGTTGTCGGGGAGCGGTGTCATAGCAGCCTGATTTCCCAGAGGCCGTATAAACTTCGATTTAACAACATATTGAGATCCATGTCACAGGCCAAGCGAGGAGCACCAGCTAAAATTTTCAGGTGTCGTGAATTTATATCCCAGCATTCTGAACGGTAAGAATTATGGTGGAAAATTCGTTGGCTCACCGGGAGTTCCTGAGAATATTTAAAAAGTAGGAAAGAGGTGCATTTTACAAGCTGAAATAACATTTTTTTTGAATTGAAAAAATACCGTAGTCGTACAAAACGAATTTTAGTAATTCGTATTTTTCAGGAAGATAACCAGGAGGAATGAGGGAAAGCAAAAGTGTTAATAATTTTAATCCCTATCCAGAATTAAAATACGAATATTAATATATTATTGTATTTTATAACAGATAATAGATTAAAAAATAATCTCGGGACAATTGTTATTTTTTCAGGATATAATTTTTTCATTAAATTTTTCTTATCATTTAATTTTTTTTTCAGTTTGGCTTATATGAATGCACGCCTTTTAAAATGTCTGTACCTGTAATAGATATTTACGACACAAGTGGGATAAAAGCGTTATTAGTGAGTTGTGTAACCACACAAGTATCTTAATAACGATATATCACTCTTGTATCGTACAACATTTTTATCTACGGTCGCTTAAAATCTTAAACGAATTATAATATAATTTACATTTTCGTGAAAAGATTACCTATCAAATATTAGAAAACAAATTACCTCTGTCACCTGTACTTACTATACCATAGCAACTAAGTAAGTTTTTGTTAGAGAACATTAGAAAATAATGCTGTCAAACAATATGCAATTTGTCACAAAGTTCGGAACGTTTTCAACATGAGCGATTTAGTTCTTCCATCCGACATCGAAAAAGTGGCTATCGGCGTAATTTCCAGTCTTCTGCCCGAAACATCATGGGCCAAAGATGAGTTGGCCTATTCCCAGTATCAGAAATGGTGTGAAGAAAGAACATAAAATCTATCTCCAGTGAGAAAGCATTGTAAGCCTATTTGAATGGTCTACTCAAAATTCAAAAACCATCCTCTCTTTGGGCATACCATTCAATGTTGCGGAGTGTGATGTCTATTAGAAAAAAATGTGGATATTAATAAATACTCGCATTTAATTGCGTTTTTAAAAAGAAAGTCGGAAGGATATAGTCCTACAAAATCGAAGATATTAACGAAAAACGATATCGGTGTTTTTCTGCAGGAGGTTAATGATAACAAGTTTTTTATGGCGAAAGTAGCACTTATTGTTGGACTAGCAGGAGCATGTAGAAGAGAAAAGCTAACAAACTTATTCTTGGAAAATGTGAAAGATGAAGGTGCATGTTTTCGATTTGTAATACCATTTACGAAGACAAAAATAGCTCGAGAATTTTTTGTAAAATCAAGAGACATTGAAGGTTTAGATGTGATAGAAACTGTCCGTGATTACATACAAGTTACGCCCTAAACACGTTGATCATGGTTGTTTCTTCATGTACTATAAGAACAGTAAATGTACAAAACAGCCAGTGGGAATAAACACTTTTGGAGGTATGCCTAAGACTATTGCTTTTGTTTTTAAAATTATCCAATCCAGAACAATATACCAGCCACTGCTTTAGAAGGTCTTCTACAGCACTATTAGCCAACACCGGAGGGTTGAGGAGAGGCACGGAGGATGGCGGCGGTTAAATATAGTAGCAGAAGGATACATTGAGGCTTTGGAAGAAAACTAAAAGAAGACTGCTTTGAGTATAGTAGGAAATAAGGAAAATGAAGCAACTAGTATCCAAAAACTGAACATATTTAATGCAAATTCATCGGAAGTTAAGTTAAGTTCATCTGGTATTAATTGACATCTGGTATTAATTTATATATATATATATATATATATATATATATATATAATAATAATATTTAACATTACCTAAATAAAATGCTGCGGTAATGTCTTCTTATCTCACGATGGTTGAATTGAAATCTACTGCAACGAATTCCTCTATTAATTTGGTTAAAATGGAAGCACGTACCCTTAATATAAGTTTAAAAAATACGGTTTTTAAGAATATCAAAACACTTGGACTAAAATATTAACCTCTACAAATTTTACTCTCAACTGGGTTCAGACGACTGGTGTATTTGAAATAAGATGTTTGCTTCCCTCGTAAAAGGGACATATCGTAATCGTGAAAAATCTCTCCCCCAAAATTTTTCCACGTTTCAGGGTCCCTAGATGCCGGAAAAAATGTTTTCTCAATTCCGTCTGTCTTTAGGTATGTCTGTCCGTCAGTCTGTCTGTTCGCGGCATAGCTACTTATCCGATTTCTTCAAATTTCAATCTAAAATTAAGGGTCATGCTTGCTAAATATATATATATATATATATATATATATATATATATATATATATATATATATATATATATATATATATATATATATATATATATATATATATATATATATATGTTTTTTTGTTAGCGGTAAAGCGATTTCACCGATTATTGTGTACCAAATTTTGTCTAATAATTAATAAAAAAATTTACTTATTTTAAACACGCTTTCAAATTGGAACAAGTATTCTATAATTATTTATTTATTGCCTACAAAATTACAAATGTACTAAAAAAAGTAAGCAAAAAAATGGTGTCAAATCTAATAAAAAAATTTTTAAATTAAAATTCACTGGCTAATATTCAGGAGCCAGTGGCAAAAGCTCTGAGAATCGGTATAAGGAATATAGAGAAACCTGCGCATAAAAAAAAAACATAATTTACATGCATGAAAAAAAAAACATAATTTACTTGCGAAGAAGATTAAGAAAAAATCCAAAGGCAAAAGACTTAAGTTACAATGCAAAAATGGATATTCATGATGCAATTTATGATTTATACACGGCAAAGATTAATATAATCCTTCAGAAACTTTTTAATATTATAGACTAAAATATATCATCATCACTTAAAAACTCCTCATCTTCTGAGTCGTCCTCAAATGGCGCAATGATCATTGGTGCTATACCGACATCTAAAACTCGTTCTCGATTCCACCAATCTCATATTAATTTCTCCGTATGTTTTACAGATTTCTTCCAGTACTCCGGCGTAATATAATTTAATGAATCTTGCCAAACAATTTGCACTTCATGTGATATAAGAGCACCGTTCACGTGTTTTTCGTAATATGATTTTGCCCCAGTCCATATTAATTCTATTGCGTTAAACTGGCAATGGTATGGCGGCAGTCGTAAAACCTCGTGTCCATTTTCCCGTAATATTTCATCTACGGCATATATAGTTGGTTTTTTAATAGATTTTGCCCTTTAAAGAAGTTCTAGTTTCAGCATATTGGGTAAAGGATTTTGTTTTTGTTTTATTAGCCAGTCATAAATATCACTTTCCTTCAGGATGAAGTAGGTTGTTTATTTAAGATTCTTGAGTGATAAGACTTAAGTCTCCTGTCTTTGGCTTTTTTCGTGTACATTTCTTAATCTTCTTCGGTAGTAAATTATGCTTTTTTTCATGCACAATTTTCTGCACAGTTCTTATACCGATTCCTAGAGCTTTTACTACTGTCTCCTGGATATTGGCCGGTGAATTTTCATTTTCGTAATATTTTATTAGATTTAATACCATTTTTTTCGCTTGTGGATGCAAAAACCCGAAAATTGTTTTCTATTACTCATTTTGTCACTGACTTGTCAATCTGCCTTTGAAGTGACATCGCTCAAAGATTTTTGCAACTGCTGGTATTTATATGTTTATCCTCTTTTTTCATATGAAAATATCATAGGTCTATCTAATTCATCTTCCGGATTTTATGCGGAGGATATGATTACACGTAATAAATGAAAAACAAACTTAAAAAGTTTGTCGTTGATAAATCGTATTACCGCACGATAACACTACTTTTGACTATATTAGATAATTCTTGATAATGTATTAAAACAATGAAAAATACGGGACAAGATGTTCTGTGTTTTATTTTTTTGCATAAAAACCGCGCCCCATACTAAAGAATGGCTAGAGACATTTTTAGTAACAAATAGAACGAGGAATTAAAAAATGATTTTTAATTTGAAATGTCTCAGTGGCGTACCATTTTTTTCTTCAAACAAATTGAGATCATTATACGTATGCTGGCCAATGATGAATATAAAATTCTTAATTGCATGTCAAAAAATGCGTATTAACTACCTCTTAAAATCGGTTTTAGAGCAATAAATAAGTCGCAAGATTTTAGCAAAAGCTTTTTTGCGGACATACGTTTATATAGCAAACTGTCATTATTTTTTAATCCAGAATCACCCCTTGAAGTTTGTCGAAATTATTTACTAACACCCTGTATGTGAAATATGTCGTGTTGACAACAAATATTGTGAAAATGCTTAAAGTGTTTTACTGACATTTTATTTAATATTTGTGCTTTTGAAAGAACATTATAAACGAGATATGCTTTTTACGCAAAACAACATTTTTGAATTTTAATACCGACTGTACAAAAAAAATGAACTTTTTGATAACGCGAACCTTATATATTTTTCAAGCAAAAACTTTTATCGAGATTGACTTTTTTTCGTATCTTTCAATTTTCAGTCCATTTATCCTCTTGTAAAGTCCATCCGCAGACATACTGTATACCTTCTTAATGGTTATTGCTATAATTAGTTTCTATAACACGGCAGCTGAACACAATCTCCTATTGCTCTGATCGTCGCATAAAATTCAATAAACGTTCTAATTCTAATTACTCTGCTAACGGAAATAGATCACAGGATAATTAAACGATCACCGTTCAGAATTCCAATTGTTTGACCACTGTCCATTCGACCACAGTAACAATGCACTGTCAGCCGTAATGCCCGATGACAGATGCGTCAAACCAGCAACGATTTATTTGACCACATCCACCCACAACTAAATAGATTAAATGGGCCGTTTTATGTGTTTGAATCGGGGAGAACTTGGTCAATACAAAGCGTTTAGAAGCAATGAAATAATTCACCCACAATTAACAAATTTACACATAAAAATTTTAGCCACCCTCATTGCCGCCTGTTATTATAAGTATTACCTATCAATAAGTTTTTCCTATGAGCGTGTGGAAAATAAACACTTTCCGCACGCAAAATTTGTTTTTTTGCACTAGTGTTTGAAATAGACAATTTTTTATTAGATTTTTTTTCCAAAAATTATTAAAAAGAACCCGCTTAACAGAAAGAAGCAATTTCTCATCTAGATTTAAAAAAAATTCATGCCAATATTTATATTATAATTTTGATTGACATCGTATTATAATCTTATATCATTCCAGTTAGCTTAATGCTAAGTAACCTGAGTTACAATTGTTTCAGCAATAGTATTAATAGACAAGTCTCGGTTGCGATGACACAACATGCAAGACAAGTTTTTACACAATGGTGCGAGAAGAAACAAGTAAAATCTCTTAAAGAAGAAGTATTTTTAGCCTATTTTGGCGAAAAATCGGAAACCTGCAAATCTTCTACGCTATGGTCAATTTGTTCAATGCTCAAATTGATTATTACAACAAAAAGAGATGTGGATATAAAAATTTTTTCCGAGGCACTTGATGTCTATTTGTTGATTAAAGTTGCGACCATTATTGGATTAGCAGGTGCACGTCGTCGCGAAGATCTTAATAAATTAACCATTGAGAACATTGAAGACAAAGAGACCCTACCAATCATCAAAATTCCTGATACAAAAACTCATATTTCCGGAGCATTTGTAATTGGTGGAGATGCAGTTCACCTTCAGCTTTATAGGAAGTATGTAGCTCTACGTCTTTCCAACTAGGGTTGCCAACTATAAATTTCCATAATCCAGGACAGATCAGTCGAAATTTGTAAAAAATTCGGAACACGAAAGAAAACCGGGCGGTCCTCAAAATAAAGGTTCATAGTCTTAAGCAAGCGGAAAAGTAAAATTTGTGTACGCAAATAAATTTTATGTTATTTTATTTGTTGTAATAGTTTGCCGCTTCACCTATAAAGTGCGCCAGCTAAGGGATACGGAAAATTAATCGAGGATTTAGTAAATTTCGCACTGGTCCACTTGTAACTGGGATGTGCCTAGAGTCTCCATGCACTTGCCGCTAAAAGGTACAAGCTATTTCCAGTGGCGCCGATACATTTCGAGCATTTGTTTTCATTTCTATATAAAAGCTTTCGTTATAGTTCATGCTGGTTCAGAAGCCGGATTTGTTCCAGATGCTGCTTTAGTTTTTCGCTCGGGACTAACAACTGGAGACTATCATGGACAGATAATTTTGAAAAGTGGTTGCTCGAGAAGCTTATACCTAACATTCCTTTCAAATCCATCGTGGTAATGGATAATGCGTCTTATCAATCTCATGTAGAAGATAAAGTGCCAACTAAATACTCTACAAAAGCTCATATGATATCGTGGCTTAAATCGAACAATCTTGTATGTGATCCAACATGGAGAAAATATCAATTATATGAAGTAATATCAGCCAACAAGCCTAGAGAAAAAAGTATAAAATTGACGGTCTTTTACGTAACCTCGGTCATACACCTTTAAGGCTGCCTCCATACATGTGCGACCTCAACCCTTTTGAACTTGCATGAGCAGGAGTAAAAAAATATATTCGAGAGCGCAACACCGGTGAACTTTCAATTAAAGATTTAAATAAAATAACATTAGAAGCGATTGATCAACATCAGCTGAAAATTGGAAATCGTTTGTTAAACATGTTTGTTCTATTGAAGATAAATACTGGGAAGTAGATTGCAAAATTGAAACGGTTATTGATGATTTAGTTATCACAATGGGATCTTCAAGTAGTGACGACGAAACCTCATCATTTTCAGAGGAAGACAACGATTTAGAAGGTATCGAACCATAAGAATCACAGCCGTCGACCTCAAAAATGGCTTAGTTTGTTTTATATATTATGTAAAATTGTTCATAAAGTAGTTGTCAAGAAACTGCTTCAAAATAATTAATTTTCAATTCAATACCGGGTGTCAAAAAATATCTAATATTGCAATTAATATTTTTTCAAATAACTCATATTTTTCCAAAATTAACACATCAATGTAGTTATAGTAGGGAAGCCAGCACTGATTCCATTGAACTGGATTTATCAAAATTTTAACTTATACAGTTCGACTTTGGGCTATTCGGGTATGCCAAAAGTGACCGTTTATCTCGGTATGTCATATTACTTTGTACAGGGAGCGTCATTGTGAAGTACTATACAGGGTGTTTCCTAATTGCGTGCTAATGCTCTGGGGATGATTCTTGGACCTTTTTAAGAAAAAAGTTTAATATAAACCTAAAAGTCTTAACTTTGGTAATACAGGGTTTTAAAAAAACATTTTTTTAAAATCCTAATTCTGATGCTATTATAGATAAATAACTGTGTGAAATTTGATACACGTCTTTTATGTATAAAAGGGCATTTTTTATTAACAATCAATTTTTGAAATTTCTACCAGTGGTGTGCATATGTAATTAACCTGGGTAAATCCGTATGCTCCTTAATGCATAGAAGACGTGTATCAAATTTCATGCAGTTATCTACAATAGCATCAAAATTGGGATGAAAAAAAATGTTTTCTTTTTAAACTTTACCATCCTGTATCTCAACAGTTAAGATTTTCAGGACATAAAAACACCCCCTTTAACATCGGCACGGAATTAGGAAACGCCCTGTATAGTACTTCACAATGACTGCCCCTGTATAAAGTAATATGACAAACGGAGACAGACGGCCACTTTTGGCATACCCGAATAGCCCAAAATCGAACTGAATAAATTAAAATTTTGATAAATCTCGTTCACTGGATCTGATGCTGGCTGCCCTTGTAAACTTTGGACTTGTAAATCGTGTATCACTATACTGGGTGGTCCAATAATAGTGGACGTAGGCAGTAGCCCGGGAACCATTAATGACAGAACTCAAGAAAAAGTATATTTATAGGTAAATCGATCAAGAAACATCAAAATTAAATCATTTTAAAATTTGAAAGTTCGCCGTTTTTGCAACACAAAAGAGATATAGAAGTGCGGTACACGAAAGAAAACAGACAAATATAGATAAAAGTTCATTAAGCATAGTTACATTTTTTAATTATCTGAAGTGCGTATAGTCAAATGGAGTGCCATATTACTTAAAGAACGACTGGACGCCACTGGTTTAAAGAGATTTCTTGGCCGACCTTCCTAAACCGATTAACTCCGCCGGTTTTCTTTCGTGTCCCATACTTTATGTAGCTCTACGTCCTTCGAACTAGGGTTGCCAACTATACATTTCCATAATCCAGGACAGATCAGTCAAAATCTGTAAAAAATCCAGGACACAGGGTAACAAAGAAGGATACCTAATGATAAAAGTATTTTTTCAATTTTAAACGTGATAAATAATATTTTAATTGAGTTAAAAAATTGAAAATCATTTATACAACCGCATTTCAACCTGCAACTAAGTTCCTATAAATATAATAAAGTATCTACCTTACCTTTCACCTCCTAGGTATTATAGTCAAAAGCAGTGTTATCGTGTGGGTCATACGATTTATCAAGGACAAACTTTTTAAGTTTGTTTTTCTTTTATTACGTGCAATTATATCCTCCGCATAAAAGCCGGAAGATGAATTAGATAGACCTATGATATTGTCATATAAAAAAAGAGGATAAACATATAAATAGCAGCAGTTGCAAAAATTTTTGAGCGATGTCATTCAAAGTCAGATTAACAAGTCAGTGACAAAATGAGTAATAGAAAACGCGAAAGAAAAGCGAAAAAAATGGTATTAAATCTAATAAAATATTACGAAAATGAAAATTCACCGGCCAATATCCAGGAGACAGTAGCAAAAGCTCTGGGAATCGGTATAAGGACTGTGCAGAAAATTGTTCATAAAAAAAGCATAATTTACTACCGAAGAAGATTAAGAAATGTAGACGAAAAAAGCCAAGGACAGAAGACTTAAGTGACAATGTAAAAATGGATGTTCGTAATGCAATTTACGATTTATACACATCAAAATCTAATATAACCCTTCAAGTTTTAAAAGAAGCTTTAAAAAATCGAGGCATATTGGAAATTGGATTAAAATCGTTGTCATAATTAATAAAAATGTTGGGTTTTCGATATAAAAAGGACTGTAATCAAAGATTTTTATGCCAGTTGCCACATATCGCAAGTCAGCGTATCCAGTTTTTAAAGAAATACACGGAAAATGTTAATTCAAAGTTTAGTGGTATTTTTAGACGTGACTTGGATATTTTCTAATAGAAGTGGTTCGAAATCTTGGCAGGACGAGTCTGTAAAAAGTGTCAAGAGAGAAAAAAAGGATGTGGGATGGGAAAACGGTTCATCATTTTGCATGCAGGTTCTTCAACAGAATTTCTCCCAGGTGCAAGTTTACAGTTTTCTCCAACATCCAAAAGTATGGACTATCATGATAATAAGAACTGTGAACTGTTTGAAAAGTGGTTAAAAGAACAACTGATTCCAAATTTAGATGGACAATGCATCTCATCATTCAAGAATCTTAAATAAACAACCTACTTCATCCTGGAAGGAAAGTGATATTTATGACTGGCTAATAAAACAAAAACAAAATCCTTTACCCAATATGCTGAAACTAGAACTTCTTTTAATGGCAAAATCTATTAAAAAACCAACAATATATGCCGTAGATGAAATATTACAGGAAAATGGACATGAGGTTTTACGACTGCCGCCATACCATTGCCAGTTTAACGTAATAGAATTAATATGGGCTGGGGCAAAATCATATTACGAAAAACACGTGAACGATGGTATTACATCAGATGAAGTGCAAATTGTTTGGCAAGATTCATTAAGTTATATTAAGCCGGGGTACTGGAAGAAATCTGTGGAACATACGGAGAAATTAAGAGTTACGAGTTCTAGATGTCGAAATAGCACCAATGATCATTACACCATTTGAGGACGACTCAGAAGATGAGGATTTTTTAAGTGATGATATTTTTTAGTCTATAATTAAAAAGTTTCTGAAATTATAAATTGCGTTATGATTATCCATTTTTGCATTGTAACTTAAGTCTTTTGCCTTTGGATTTTTTTCGTGTACATTTCTTAATCTTCTTCGGAAGTAAATTATGTTTTCTTTCACGCACAAGTTTATGTACATTCCTTATACCGATTCTCAGAGCTCCAGGATATTAGCGGGTGAATTTTAATTTAAAAATTTTTTTATTAGATTTGACACCATTTTTTTGCTTACTTTTTTAGTACATTTGTAATTTTGTAGGCAATAAATAAATAATCATATAATTTATATTATATTTATTTTAAATAGAATACCTGTTACAATTTTAAAGCGTGTTTAAAATAAGTAAATTTTTTTTATTAATTATAAGACAAAATTTGATATATAAAAATCGGTAAAATCGCTTTAGCAGAAACTCGGGGCTAACGAAAAATACAGGCTATATATATATTTATATATATATATATATATATATATATATATATATATAAGGAAAATATATAACGCGGTTAGAACTAGTATATAGCAGAAAATGGATTCTTTGGAATGACCGCTAAAGCAATGGAATTTGGCTAACCATAGACACGTGTTTCTGACTTAAGGTATTCATCAGTACAGTCAACTAGTTGAAAGACGAGTACAACTAGTGCCAAAATGAATACACAAAACAATACCAGAGTCACCAACAGGAGCAAAGTTTTTGTGATTACCAAGAACATCCGAAATCTTCGCCGGATTTGATATTCTATTTACCACGGAGCAGCATATAGCCACCTGTGGCGAAACTCATAACCCAAGAGTAGTAAATCAAAATAAGGAAAATATATAACGCGGTTAGAACTAGTATATAGCAGAAAATGGATTCTTCGGGATGACCGCTAAAGCAATGGAATTTGGCTAATCATAGACACGTGTTTCTGACTTAAGGTCTTCATCAGTACAGTCAACTAGTTGAAAGACGAGTACAACTAGCGCCAAAATTGGTATATATATCTATATATATATATATATATATATATATATATATATATATATATATATATATACAGGGTCTTGCAGCTCACCTCCCGTCTTTTATTATACCTTAACCATTTATTTTAGAAAAAATATTTAAAAGCCACTATATGCTGTTGATTAGAGAGCACATTTTAAAAATATTCTTGATTATACAGGGTGTTACAAAAAATAGTGGCGCATAAGAGTTGTATTTTTTTAAATGGAACACCCTATATTTTTTTACATTTTTGAAACACTCTTTACCTAGTCTACAGACTCCTAGAATAGTATCTCTCTTTTTTAATAGTTTCGGAGAAAAAAGGTAAAATCGAAGAAAAAAATTATAGTCTACATTTAAAATATTTATAAAAATTAGATAAAACATCTTAAAAGCTAAGGTAACCTAGTAGCTTACTGCAAAAGGTTTATAGTTATTCTGCTATGAGTATTATAAGTCTTACTTATACAGGGTGACCCAAATTCCATGTCAAACGTTGCAAAATAAAAAATTATTTTTCTCCATTTTTTCAAATGGAACACCCTATATATTTTTTTTCTGTCCGGTACAGAATTAACAGATCAACATTTTTCATTATTACACTTATCTCAAAATTCCTGAAGGTTTTTGAAATATTCTTAAAAAACTAATGTTGTACTTTGTTTTTCAGTACGATAATTGAATAAACTCAATAGTAATGTGGAAAAATGAAACACCCTATATATATTTTTTTTCTGTCCGATACAGAATTAACAGATCAACATTTTTTATTATGACACTTATCTCAAAATTCCTGAAGGTTTTTGAAATATTCTTAAAAAACTAATGTTGTACTTTGTTTTTCAGTACGGTAATTGAATAACCTCACTAGTAATGTTCATAAGTAAGCACCTTCGCGATTTTGAATAATAAATAGGTCAGCGTAGTTATAGCTATGGGAAAAAACCTAAAATCCCAACATTTTTTGTAATTACGTTTACCGCATAAAATTTGAATTACTGCCAAGAGTTAAGCCGTAAAGACGTTTTACATGCTGCAGGTCTTCCTACAAGTTGCAAGAGACTTGCACAAAGGCATACGCTGACACTTGCAATTGAAATACAACTGCCGCTTTACAGTCTGCAAGACAAATTGCGCGCAATATCTTGCAGGTGCAACCCCTTGCTGGAAGAAACTTGCAGCATGTAAAACGGCCTTAACCTTTATTTAATATTATTGACAAGTGTTGACCAAATTATTAACTAGAATTTAAGTAGGCCATGAAAAACAAATTGTCTAGAAACTGTCAAATAACTAAAACATATCGGCAATTTACTTATTCGTTTTTTAAGTTTTACAAATTGAAATAATTATCGGATTTTTCATATAGGGGTCTTTACCTTCTACGTAGTTCATTTTTCGTTTGTTTGCGTCACTGTTTAGAAGTTTTATTTGAACGTTCTATCGTCATGGAGTATACCCGCGAAGAACTGGTTGATATGGTTTTTGTGTTAGGAGAATCGCATAGAAATGCCTTTTTGGCCAGTAGGATTTATGCGCAAAATTATCCAGAACGAAGGCACCCAGACAGAAGGAGCATGACGAACTTATTAGAGAGATTTATGGCAACGGGAAATGTAAATTATACAAGACCAGTTAGAAATAGGCCCGTTCGAACGGAAGAAAATGAATTAGCTGTCACGGAAAATCCTTCTGTTAGCCAAAAAGCAGTCGGGGATGCCGTAGGAGTAAGCGAAAGAACTGTTCAGCGAATTTTAAAGAGCCATAAATTTCATGCATATCATATTCAGTTGCATCAAGAACTCCTTCCAGCAGATTTTGAGAAACGTGTTGACTTTTGTAATTGGGCACAAGCTAAAATTAGGTTAAGCTTTGATTTTTTTGATAAAGTTTTATTCTCTGATGAGGCCACATTTCATAAGAATGGATTTGTAAATCGTCATAACTACCATTACTACGCCGACCATAATCCAAGAATTTTTAGGCAGCTTGATCTACAACACAGATGGTCAGTTAATGTGTGGGGGGGAATTATTGGTGAACATGTTATTGGTCCCCATTTTTTTAATGGACATTTAACTGGAGCCTTGTATCTCGACTTCCTAGAAAATCACTTGCCAAATTTGTGCGAAAATTTGCCGGTTAATCTGAGAAATACAATGTGGTTGCAACAAGATGGTGCTCCAGCACATTTTTCGTTGCCAGTTAGGGATCATTTAAATAATAATTTTCCAGATCGATGGATTGGAAGACAGGGAGCAAATGCGTGGCCGCCCCGGTCGCCTGATCTAACGAAATTAGATTTTTTTCTATGGGGCTACGTTAAGGAAATTGTTTACAACAAACCTCCAACAACTCCCGAAAATATGCAGCAACGGATTAGAACCGCATTTCAAAGTATTACGCCCGAAGTATTAAGAATAGTAGGAAGATCTTTTCATACCCGTCTTCGTTTATGCCTCGAAGAGAATGGAAGACATATCGAACATATGTTCTAAGTAAAAATTAATTTTAGCAATAATTAGATATTTGTTAATAATGTTAAATAAAGCTGTTACACCTTAAGTCGAGCCTTAACTCTTGGCAGTAATTTAAATTTTATGCAGCAAACGTAATTAGAAAAAATGTTAGGATTTTAGGTTTTTCCCCATAGCTAGAACTACGCTGACCTATCTAATATTTAAAATCGCGAAGGTATGAACATTACTAGTGAGGTTATTCAATTATCGTACTGAAAAACAAAGTACAACATTAGTTTTTTAAGAATATTTCAAAAACCTTCAGGAATTTTGAGATAAGTAATAATAATAAATGTTGATCTGTTAATTCTGTATCGGACAGAAAAAAAATATATATAGGGTGTTCCATTTTCCACATTACTAGTGAGTTTATTCAATTATCGTACTGAAAAACAAAGTACAACATTAGTTTTTTAAGAATATTTCAAAAACCTTCAGGAATTTTGAGATAAGTGTAATAATAAAAAATGTTGATCTGTTAATTCTGTACCTGATATAAATAAATATATATATATTCCATATAAAAAATATAAAAATAATTTTTTATTTTGCAACGTTTGACATGGAATTTGGGTCACCCTGTATAAGTAAGACTTATAATACTCGTAGCAGAATAACTATAAACCTTTTGCAGTAAGCTACTAGGTTACCTTAGCTTTTAAGATGTTTTATCTAATTTTTATAAATATTTTAAATGTATATATATTTTTTTTTATTCGATTTTATATTTTTTCTCCGAAACTATTAAATATAGAGAGATATATATATATATATATATATAGGCAAAGAGTGTTCCAAAAATGTAAAAAAATATATATATATTAAAAAATTCATTTTATATATTTTTTGTAACACCCTGTATAATCAAGAATATTTTTAAAATGTGCTCTCTAATCAACAGCATATAGTATTTTAAATATTTTTTCTAAAATAAATGGTTTATATATAAAAGATATATATATATATATATATAGCCTGTATTTTTCGCATGCATGGCCCTTAATTTTATACTGAAATTTGAAGAAATCGGATAAGTAGTTTTTTAGCTATGCCGCGAACAGACAGACTGACGGACAGACATATATACAGACAGACGGAATTGAGAAAACATGTTTTCCGGCATCTGGGGACCCTTAAACGCAAAGATCTGAAAAAATCTCACGAGGGAAGTAATAACTAATTATCTTGTGTTTTTAAAAAAAGTGTATAATATTTTTGCAAAATAAATTTTTTTTGTTGTCACAATACAAAAAAAACAAGTTTTCTTTGCACAGGGGTGGTCCGCATTTAAATAAATGATACTGTATAAGTGGTTATATTTTTAGGTCAAGCGGGGCTCATAGTTTTTGGTGATTGATAAAAAAAATGTCACTTTTATTTAGTGGCTGTATAAACAGAACATATCCTGATTGTTCCATTGATTCGAACCGCCTTCCGACATACATATTTAGCGAATTTTCCTATTTAGTCCCTCGGCATTTAATATATATATGAAATATTATTACGTGGCTATCTTAATAATATTGGGTAATATAATAAAAAAAACTATTTTCTTTCTCCCTGTATATTTGTAAATAGCCCATCGAGATTTAATAGCTCGATAAAAAGAATCACACAACATTTTGGCATTCACTGTGTTTTCTGATTTGATTCATAATGTTGGTGACCTTTGGACCCGCACCATAAGACCGCATTCGACTATAGCATCGAGAGGGCCTTTTAAAATTTGCGGAAATTTCATCAATCATCATCGATTAACCATTTTTTTAAATATAGCCATATAAAATTGTAGCCTATCGTTCTTTTTGATGTGTCGTTTATATCATAAAAATTATACTGAAATGTCCCTCGTAATATATCGCTCAAGCTCAGAAAACAGTCTGACCCAAGTTAATCCGATCTAATCTTAAATCTATTACATTGTTGACTGAAACGGATTAATACCATAGGGAATACAAACAATTTGTCATGCTTTCTATTGTTGTGCCCCTACGGATGATAACATAGTTATCTGTATAGTCGGCGCAGAGCCTTGGATATAAATCGGCTGCCCGGATTGCTTGTCGACATGTGTTAAATGAATTAAGTATGAAATCCACGAAGCTGTAATTAAGCCACTTTTGATTAATTTAATGACAACGATTACATTAATTTACAGCCGTTTTGCGACTATGGTGTAAAAGGCAATTTTTTTGTTAATTTTTAGTCGCTAAATGCCAAAATGATGGTAAAAACTTCATAACATGTAAGATTTTTGAGTTATGATTTTTTCAGCAAAGTATTTGAATCACATTATTTTAATAAAAAAATTAAAACGACTCAAAAATGCACTAAAAAGTCAAAAATAATATTTTATTCCACCTTGAAAATTTTAATCCTTGAAATCGGCTCCAAACTAATTAGTCATTAGATATCAAAACCCATAACTTTTGTGATTAAATAATTAAGAAAATTTCATTTATTTGGACAACTCTTATTAAACTATTCTTTGTCCCCCCTTTCACCTTTCCTTTTTAATGTAAAGGTGGCGCGATTTCAACAAAACAGCTTTTTTTATAAATTTCCAATAAACATACATTCTGCTAAAATGCTTTTTTTTTGGACAAAAATCATTGAAACCGTTAAATCTACAGTTTA
This sequence comes from Kuschelorhynchus macadamiae, assembly GCA_030620095.1. Lineage (NCBI taxonomy): Eukaryota > Metazoa > Arthropoda > Insecta > Coleoptera > Curculionidae > Kuschelorhynchus > Kuschelorhynchus macadamiae. The sequence continues at coordinate 145,457 of JAUTXW010004166.1, read as the reverse complement.
TTTGTTGCTGAATTTGATCGATTATTTCATAAAAGAGGAGTCTGTATGATGTTTGAACATCTCCCACCTTGTCTTTTCGAAGACGCTTGGCTTGTGGCCTACATTTAACGTCATCGTTTTCTCCCAAAATAGGTCAAAGCAATTTCTTTTTTGGCTTAACATGGACTTAAAATCATCCACTTTTTTTAGGCAAAAAGCAATAGCATTTGTTTTAGTTTGTAATATATTAAAAACATTGTCCGAGAATGGAAATATTTCTGAAAATATGTTCAGCAAATAATTAAAATTAAAATCTCGTTTCAAACAGTCCAAAAACCCTCTCGAACTATTTATTGCTTCTGAGTCCCACGTTTCATTGATTGTCAGTGATTCACGATTTTCAGATACTGTTAACACAAGTCTTCCATTATAGTTCCACCACCTTCCATTATAGCTACTTTGGGCAATCGTTTGTGGACAATGGAGTCCAAAGCTTGTGTACGTTTTGTTGACTTGGAAAAAAAAGCAGCCATGCCACTTAAAGTAACGAAAAATACTTTACACTCTTTAATGTGATTGATGGACTGGGATAAAACTAAATTTAATTTATGAGCAAAACAATGGACAAACACAGCACTTGGGAAAGTTTCTCGAACTTTAGCTTGCAGACCCCCTAATTGTCCTGCCATCACTGCAGCTCCATCATAGCTTTGAGCAACTAATTTTTTCTCTCCATTAATTTCTTTAGTAACGTTTTAAACTACGGTATATAATGCATCTGTTGTACGATTTTCGGACACGTTCTTAAAACCTAAAAATCGCTCTTGAATACTTCCATCTATTTTAACGTAGCGTATTACTATAGATAATTGGCTAAAATTAGTGATATCAGTTGTTTCGTCCAGAACAATAGCAATGAACCGCGCCTCGCCTATCTCCTGCTTAATTCTTTTTAGAATAATGGTTGCAACAGCGGAAATTAAATCAGTCTCAGTTCGAATCGACGTTCCGCGAAAAACGCTAGACTGTTCTAAATGAATTTTTAAGCAATCATCATATTTAGCCATTAAACTAAGTAAATCTTGAAAATTTTCTTTATTTGAAGAAACCCTTGTTTCGTCATGACCTCTATATCCCAATTCGTGCTGTCCGAGAAAACAAACAACATCTATAAGGCTTCTTAATATTTCCCTATTTTTATCGACTAGTTCATTGTGTTGGCGGTGACTAATTTCCGACTGTTTATTAAGGGCGTGTTCAATTCTAGTTTTGCCGAAGACTTTTTCTTTTATGACGGCCTGCAAATGCGTTTTGGACGTAATGTGTCTTTTTACAGCTTTATGGAAATTGTTTAAATCGGAAAAACCAGTTTTATTCCAGAGACCTTTTTCATTTTCAAAAAGTAAACATGGCCAAGAAAATAATTTACTTATATTTTCACACCCTGTTAGCCATTTAAATTGTTCGTATTGTTTTTCCGGATAAAAATGTCTAATACAGTTTTTCATTTTTGTGGTTAAATTTTTCATAGGCGGTTTTGCTCTTCCTTTGGAAATTATTTGAAGCTTATCAGCGAAGTTTAATGTTGAAAATCCATTTATTATTAAGACTTATTCACACACACTCTTCTTACTAAATTCTCCAATATTTTCAACGTTATTACCGACAGCCGAAGTTGACGGTATTTGCATATCCACGTCCGTATTATTTCTTCCATATCGCACCATGCACGACGCGTCGTACGTATCCCACAACACACGGATAGCCGTTCAAACAAAGAATCTATCTGAAATGCAAAAATTGCAAACATAAGCATGCAAGCATACAGGACTTGCCCTTGCAGAGAAGCTACGGCCCGCATAGATTCTAGTCGATTTTTTATTGTGGCCAGTCGGAGTCAAGGCCGCATTTATTATGGGATTGATAATTAAGATAATATTTTAACATTTTTAATATAAACTAAATTAATTTCCTATTTCAAAAATAACATTTTAGAAGATGTTTTGTAATTTTTTTTGGGGAAGCACTGCTTCCCTTGTTTCCATGGACTGCACGCCTCTGGTATGTACTATTTAATAATAGTCACTTTTGTAGAAAATATTGTCATATTTAATTTAGAAAGAATACCTTCACATTACCGACATAAAAAATAAATTACGTTGTTATAAACACTTAACAATACATTATAATTTCTAAATGGCCAGAATAATAATAAAACCCCATTCCTTGAAAACCGCAACAATTGAGATATTTCTTAGTAGGAGATCTAATAAAACCAAAAATTAGAAGAAAGACACAACCTTGAAAACGATTTGTCAAAACGAATGAAATGTAAAAACGCAACTGGAAACAAACTGTCACAATTGATGTCTGCCAATATAAACCACATTTTGGTCACTCTGGGGCAAATACTTGTCAATCCGTAACTAATTTTATTGATGGCTGAGTGTTGAGTTTACATACTTTACTTGCCGTTGACGTTTTATTTGGTTTCAAGAATTGGGTGGTTTGGTTTAATTTGTTTTGTCAGAAGACAATGATAGAAACCCCCTTAAAATTTTACAGCATAGATAATTGACCTCAGAATAGAAAATATTGATATTTGCGAGTTAAAGCGATAAACCATAAATGTATACCATTCTTAGATTTTTGGTACAATTTAGAATAGTTGCTCTAACCGTTGCAAGTTTTTGTCCGATTGATGTATGTTAAACCCAATGATTATAAACAAGACAAGATGATCTACTTCCTTAAATTCTGCGGGGGAGCTGACATATGCTGGGATGTATTCAGTAGCATTGAAAAATAAAGAAGTAGTTTTTGTTTATATTTCTGAATGTTAAGTGAATGTTACGTTTTCTGCATGTTAGGATATATTATTTTCTAAAAAAAAAATTGAAAAAATATCTATATTTCAGGTATCCGGAACTTCCCTCGTTATTATTCTTCCCTTTTATTAGGAATAGGGAAGTATCACCCAACTTAGTTGTGTATATAGTCAATCATTTAGTATAGTCGAATGCGGTCTTATCGTGCTGGTCCAAAGGTCACCAACATTATGAATCAAATCAGAAAACACAGTGAATACCAAAATGTTGTGTGATTCTTTTATCGAGCTATTAAATCTCGATGGGCTATTTACAAATATACAGGGAGAAAAAAATAGTTTTTTTTATTATATTACGCAATATTATTATTTTATATATTAAATGCCGAGGGACTAAATAAGAAAATTCGCTAAATATGTATTTGGTTAAAATTTTTTGGTTGCCAAAAACAAAAATACATAAAATGGCAAGCGCCTTAATAAAGTCGGAAGGCGGTTCGAATCAGTGGAACAATCGGGATATGTTCTGTTTATACAGCCACTTAATGAAAGTGAGATTTTTATATCAATCAGCAAAAATTATGAGCCCCGCTTGACCTAAAAATCTAACCACTTATACAGTGTCATTTATTTAAATGCGGGCCACCCCTCTGCAAAGAAAACTTGTTTTTTTTTTGTATCGTGATAACAAAAAAAAATTTATTTTGAAAAAATATTATACACTTTTGTTAAAAACACAAGATAATTAGTTATTAATTCCCCCGTCAGATTTTTTCAGATCTTTACGTTTAAGGGTCCCTAGATGCCGGAAAACATGTTTTCTCAGTTTCGTCTGTCTGTAGGTATGTCTGTCCGTCACACAGTGCGTTGATCAATGGACAAAAATCGAAAAATCAAGTCGGCCTTTTATGGTTTTGCTCTTATAAGGATTAGATCACCTAGTTGGCCTTGATTTATCACTTGTTCAAAATATGTCAAATGGTGTCAGTTTTCTGTCAGGTGAATTCGAATATAGCTTTCTTACAAATCAACATTTTTATCAGTTATTTTACATTTTTAAATACCTAATCTTGTCTCATGTTTTTACTTTGAATTTTGGTCAACATATTTTGTGCAAACGATTCTTTAAGGTAAGTAGTTTAAACTATTATTTTAGTTTAGTTTTATTCCTTATTATTAATGAAAACTGTCCTTGTATATTGTCTTTTACGAAAATTTTAAAATAATTTTAAAGACATTATAGAAAGAAAAAGATTTAACCAATACACCTGAAAACACCTTTTAATGATTTATTTTAAACATCAATCTGAGGTATTAAGAGACGATTTGTAAGTAATTTAGCTGCGACTAACTGCGACTTTTTTTTATTTTTAAGTTTGCCCTATGGATCCAATCAGAAATTCTGACCTTTTTGAACAATGGCTTTCTGCCGACGAAAACAAGAAGTTTGAGTGTGTTTTTAATGCAATAAAACTGTTTTTGAGGCTTGGGAGATGTTCCAGATAAAACTACTAGTGATCTGCTGAATATATATGTCTCAAAATCAGAACAAAATTGAGGGAATGTGGTAGAAAAAAGACCATATTTAAAAATAGGCACAAATATTGGCTTGAGCAGGAAATTTCACTTCCAGATTTTGTTTTAAATCTAAGTTGCTTCAAAATCAGCCTAGTCGCGGTAGGCCCATAAAACCCTATGATGAACTTTCGCATAAAACCAAAAAAAGAAGAGTTGAATCATATCATTTGCGGCTCAGTTGTCAGTTTCAAAACGAAAAAATAATTCTAAAAACTTAATGGAAGGTAATTATCTAAGTCCTGTTAAAAGTTTAGCGTTGTATTTGGATTTAGATTTATCTGAAAGAAAATACGAAGTTTTAAAATCTACTATTAACGCTATTCATAGTGAATGTCTCCCAAGCGTGTTTATACTAAGAAAAACTAAAAAACAGTTTTAATAAAAATATCATAACTAAGTTATCAGCTGAAGTAAATTTACAGGAAATTTTGGATAAAACTGCAAATAGTATTTTACAATGTTTTGAAATATCAAAAAATCTAAATACAAAGTTTTAAAATCTACTATTAACGCTATTCATAGTGAATGTCTCCCAAGCGTGTTTATACTAAGAAAAACTAAAAAACAGTTTTAATAAAAATATCATAACTAAGTTATCAGCTGAAGTAAATTTACAGGAAATTTTGGATAAAACTGCAAATAGTATTTTACAATGTTTTGAAATATCAAAAAATCTAAATACAATGTTATGGTGTAAATGGAGGTTTGACGGAAGTTCAGGCCATAGTATTAATAAACAGAAATTTTCAAAGGTTGGCTGTACCGATGAGTTTATGTTTTTGATAGCATTTATTCCTCTATGTTTAATTAATAATGATGATGGGAGTAGCATGTGGATAAATATACATCCCTCTTCAACATTTTACTGTCGTCCAATAAAATAAAAAAATTCAGAGTTAATTAAACATGAAGAAACAAAACTTAATTCATTTATTGAAGAACTTTCACCATATCAGTGTACAATTAATTCATTTGAAATAGAAGCGAAATATAACATGATATTTACAATGGTAGTGTGTGTAATATTTTATCTGGTTGCAATGCTACCATGAAATGTTATATCTGCGGTGCCACCCCTAGAGAGATGAACACCAATAAAGTAATGGAGAAAGTTCCCAATAAGGACCAATATCAGGATATGGATCAAGTAACGATGGAAATACTGCAAGAAGGTTCTTTAGTAATTTCAACATTAGTTCAGAAATTACAGGAATTAATGTCATTTCAATTGACAAACTTTATACTGTACTCTCCGTATTAGCTAGTGGTAGCGAAATTAATGTTAACAAATTAATGAAACTAGAGATCTGTATTTGTGTTTATATAGCTGGTATTATATGCCCATATATTATTAATACGCGGATGCGATATAATTAAGTGTTTTGATATTCCTATAGGAAAATTATCAGAATATGTTTTAGAGGCGAGGCATAAGGAGGTTAAATCACAGTCCCAAATCTTCACGACTAAACACAAATACAGATCTCCTAAATATGTTAATATTAACATCGGATCCTTCACTTGCTAGCCTTAGGAACACCACAACTAAAAAGTCTAGATTTGTTAATAGAAATGTTGATCGTTATTTAGTTAATTCAGATGCAAATGTAATTCCTCATAACTCTGATATTTTAACAGAAAGTTCTGATAATTCTGACATCGATACTGATAATGCCAGTTAGTTAATTTTAAACAATGTATTTCCGAAACATGTTTCAATATTGTCTCTGTTTAAAATTTTGTTAGTCATTTAGTTTTAAACTAGTTTCATCTCATTACGAGTCAGATAAAACAGTTTTTAATTATAATTCAAATATACGCCCCTGTTAAAAGCTCTTTTAAAGGCTGAATATAACCAAAAGCAATTTTTATAACTAAATCTGATTACATTTTATCTTGTTAATATATATTATACCATATAAGTTTATCTGCTAAGGTTTAACGATTTTTGTCCCAACCGACCATATGCTCAACGCACTGTGCGTCAGTCTGACTGTCGCGGCATAGCTAAAAAACTACTTATCCGATTTCTTCAAATTTCAGTCTAAAATTAAAGGCCATGCATGCGCGATATATATATATATATATATATATATATATATATATATATATATATATATATATATATATATATATATATATATATATATATATATATATATATATATATATATATATATATATATATATATATATATATATATATATATATATATATATATATATATATATATATATATATATATATATATATATATATATATATATATATATATATATATATATATATATATATATATATATATATATATATATATATATATATATATATATATATATATATATATATATATATATATATATATATATATATATATATATATATATATATATATATATATATATATATATATATATATATATATATATATATATATATATATATATATATATATATATATATATATATATATATATATATATATATATATATATACGATTTTTATATATCAAATTTTGTCTTATAAAAGTAAGCAAAAAAATGGTGTCAAATTTAATAAAAACGTTTTTAAATTAAAATTCACTGGCTAATATCCAGGAGCCAGTGGCAAAAGCTCTGAGAATCGGTATACGGAATGTACAGAAACTTGTGCATGAAAATAAAAACGTAATTTACTTCCGAAGAAGATTAAGAAATGTACACGAAAAAATCCAAAGGAAAAAGACTTAAGTTACAATGCAAAAATGGATAATCATAATGCAATTTATGCTTTATACACGTCAAAGACCAATATAATCCTTCAGAAACTTTTTAATATTATAGTCTAAAAAATATCATCACTTAAAAAGTCCTCATCTTCTGAGTCGTCCTCAAATGGCGCAATGATCGTTGGTGCTATTTCGACATCTAGAACTCGTTCTCGATTCCACCAATCCCATATTAATTTCTCCGTATGTTAATATTTCCGAAACATGTTTCAATATTGTCTCTGTTTAAAATTTTGTTAGTCATTTAGTTTTAAACTAGTTTCATCTCATTACGAGTCAGATAAAACAGTTTTTAATTATAATTCAAATATACGCCCCTGTTAAAAGCTCTTTTAAAGGCTGAATATAACCAAAAGCAATTTTTATAACTAAATCTGATTACATTTTATCTTGTTAATATATATTATACCATATAAGTTTATCTGCTAAGGTTCAACGATTTTTGTCCCAACCGACCATATGCTCAACGCACTGTGCGTCAGTCTGACTGTCGCGGCATAGCTAAAAAACTACTTATCCGATTTCTTCAAATTTCAGTCTAAAATTAAAGGCCATGCATGCGAAAAATACAGGCTATATATATATATATATATATATATATATATATATATATATATATATATATATATATATATATATATATATATATATATATATATATATATATATATATATATATATATATATATATATACGATTTTTATATATCAAATTTTGTCTTATAAAAGTAAGCAAAAAAATGGTGTCAAATTTAATAAAAACGTTTTTAAATTAAAATTCACTGGCTAATATCCAGGAGCCAGTGGCAAAAGCTCTGGGAATCGGTATACGGAATGTACAGAAACTTGTGCATGAAAATAAAAACGTAATTTACTTCCGAAGAAGATTAAGAAATGTACACGAAAAAATCCAAAGGTAAAAGACTTAAGTTACAATGCAAAAATGGATAATCATAATGCAATTTATGCTTTATACACGTCAAAGACCAATATAATCCTTCAGAAACTTTTTAATATTATAGTCTAAAAAATATCATCACTTAAAAAGTCCTCATCTTCTGAGTCGTCCTCAAATGGCGCAATGATCGTTGGTGCTATTTCGACATCTAGAACTCGTTCTCGATTCCACCAATCCCATATTAATTTCTCCGTATGTTAATGAATCTTGCCAAACAATTTACACTTCATCTGATGTAAGACCATCGTTCACGTGTTTTTCGTAATATGATTTTGCCCCAACCCATATTAATTCTATTGCGTTAAACTGGCAATAGTATGGCGGCAGTCGTAAAACCTCATGTCCATTTTCCCGTAATATTTCATCTACGGCATATATTGTTGGTTTTTTAGTAGATTTTGCCATTAAAAGAAGGGATTTTGTTTTTGTTTTATTAGCCGGTCATAAATATCACTTTTCTTCCAGGTTGAAGTAGGTTGTTTATTTAGGATTCTTGAATGATAAGATGCATTGTCCAGAATGATTAAATATGGAGCATCTAAATTTGGAATCAGTTGTTCTTTTAACCACTTTTCAAACAGTTCACAGTTCATATTATCATGGTAGTCCATACTTTTGGATGTTGAAGAAAACAGTAAACTTGCACCTGGGAGAAATTCTGTTGAACAACCTGCGGCGAAATGATGAACCGTTTTCCCGTCCCATATCCCTTTTTTCTCTTGACACTTTACAGACTCGTCCTGCCAAGATTTCGAACCACTTCAATTAGAAAATATATCAGTGTCGTCTAAAAGTACCACTTTTCTAAATTTTGAATTAACATTTTCCGTATATTTCTTTAAAAACTTAAAATACCTATAAGTTATGATACACGTAAAACTATTTTTTTTATAACAAAACTTATAATTAATAAAAATGCGGATTAGTTTTTTGTAAAGAAAGCTATATTGAAAGGGGATGTTTCTGTAACAAAAACTATATTGTTAGGTGAATCTGTCCCTCTAACGTTAGGTTGGCCCAGGTTCGTCAATAAAACCTTCATTAAAACCATAATAACGATAAATAATTACAATTCTGTTGTCCAAATAATTTTCAATTGGTCATTTCATTTCCTTTAACAAATTGGTAAATCTAAAATTTGGCAACATTGCTAAATTTTTCGTTTTAAGGCTGTCAAATTGTGACCGAGTGTGACTTATAATAAATGTTTTTTAGGAAAACTCTTGCAATTGTTATTTTTGAAATATAATATTGCAAATGGGTACTTTCTGAAAAAAAAAAACAAAATATGCAAAAATCGTCAGGATCGTTTACCGGCCCCGTTTTTGATGTGTATAAATCGTAAATTGCATTACGAACATCCATTTTTACATTGTCACTTAAGTCTTCTGTCTTTGGCTTTTTTTTTGTGTACGTTTCTTAATCTTCTTCGGTAGTAAATTATGCTTTTTTTCATGCACAATTTTCTGCACCGTCCTTATACCGATTCCCAGAGCTTTTACTACTGTCTGCTGGATATTGGCCGGTGAATTTTCATTTTCGTAATATTTTATTAGATTTAATACCATTTTTTTCGCTTGTGGATGCAAAAAACCCGAAAATTGTTTTCTATTACTTATTTTGTCACTGACTTGTCAATCTGACTTTGAAGTGACATCGCTCAAAGATTTTTGCAACTGCTGGTATTTATATGATTATCCTCTTTTTTCATATGAAAATATCAATCGTCTATCTAATTTATCTTCCGGATTTTATGCGGAGGATATGATTATACCTAATAAAAGAAAAATAAACTTAAAAAATTTGTCGTTGATAAATCGTATGACCCGCACGATAACACTGCTTTTGACTGTATCTGTAACGAACCCAAACTTCATGTTGCAGCTTTTTTAAAACAAAATATATTTTAAACTACAATACGGAAAGAAATGGCCTTTGCTTTGTCTTTTATCATAATCGTCTTCACAGGCATTAGATTGGCCAAATCTCAATATACAGGGTGTGTGAAAATGTCTCTACCCATATAAGAAAATTAATTATCTTGTATTTTTGTGAAAATTGGAAAACAATAAACTTTTTTTATTGTTTAGAAGAACTAGACAGCACTTTTACGTAGCTAACAGGAAAACAATTTTTAAATTAAAAAAATTAAATATTTAATTTTTTTTTGAAAGTTTGGATTTTATTACTGAGATCTATTTAATCTTATGTTTACTATGTTGAATGGTACTTTCTTACTTCAATATACAGGGTGTCTGTAGAAATAAATACAATCATTTTTACATTCTTGGCTTAACTGAGGAGTAGAATGGAAATATGTGATATTCTCTGATGAGAGCCGCTTTGGAATAATACTTGAAATTAGATCCGTACGAGTCCGTAGAGGCCTCAGAATACTACGGAGTATACGATAGATATGTATAAAAAGTTCATGGATACCGCAGTGGCTCTGTTTTTAATTTATAGGTTTTTATATTTTGTTTAAATACACCTCATACAATAGAAACAAAATTTGCAAAAAAGTGAAAGAGCAAAACAGACAAAATTTCCTTTTAACTGGATACGCAAAGTTTATACCTACGTCTACCAAATAATTAATAAAAACTTTTGTTTTCTAATTTTTGCAAAATATAAGTCAATTTTATTCTAAATATGTGTAAAGACTTTATCACATACCTTGTATATTATCATTTGCTCAGTCTAAAACCCTTCTAAACGATTACCATAAAAGACAAAGAGCTACAGATTAAGACCAATTGTATTTTAAGAAAGATACAATATACTTAATTTTTGGAGATCAGTTTACAATAGCAATCCGGATTTTTTGTTTTTCAATAGTCTGTTCTATTAAACATACAGCGCCCTATTCACTAAAAGGGTTAGAGTTAGACCAGGTCTAGTTGCCATAGTACTTAAAATTCTTAGTTCGCCAGTTAGTTGCGCTTATATCAATGTCAATTTGCAATTGTGATAAATAGAAAAATTATTTTTTCAATTGTTAAAAATGTCATCTTAAACCTGGACGGAAGGAATATATGCAATTCCTTGTTCCTGTGGCGATGTCTATATTGAAGAAACTGGACGATCCATATCGACTAGACTTAAGGAACATGAACGATGTATCAAAAAGAAACAAATTGTATAATCTGCTTTATCTGAACACCAACATTCTACTGGACATGTCATAAATGTCAGAATAAAATATTATTGTTCACTTTTTAGTGCATTTTTTGAAGTCGGTTTAATTTTTTTATAAAATTTTTATTAGTCAAAGTATTTTTTGGTGCGATCTAACTCTGGTTGTTTATAAAATTAGTAAAAACTTGACTGAATGATACTAGGACAAACGTTTTTTTTTAGTTTTCAGTTGGGTATTTCTTATTACTCCCCCACCCAATATTTTTTCCTCGGTGCGTCTCTGCTGCTGGTATATCTGGATATATATTAGGAAAAGAAGGCAAAAATTTAAACACAAATGAAATTATTTATATTTAACTTTTATTGGAAATTGAAGATGTATAATAACAAATATAAAAAAAGAGCATGGAATAAACACATAGGTTTTGCAATTTTTTTTATATAGAAACATATCACTATAATAAATTAAACAAATGTTATGTACATTTATTACAACATTAATTATATGACCTTTTAAGGATACAAGTACTAAAATATGTACATCTTTGTACCGATATATAATACAATCTATCTATGTACAAATATTGAGGTAATTCACTAAGAATTAGAAATTTCTTTTCAAAGTGAAAAAATTCTTTTTACCTCGAAACGAAGAATTAAACAAAAAATTAAACAATTCAGAATTAGATTTTTTGTTGGAAACCCTTTTTAAAAGTTTCTTACATTTTTTTCCATTTGACGAAAAATGTTCTAAAAAGAAAAACTGAAAATTTTTTCGAAAATAAAATCGGAAACTATATATTCATGTGTCGGGCTTCAATTGTCTTTAATTAAAATGTTTCGAACTATTCGATGAGCGATATAACTCGTTATCGTTATGAAGTTAAACTGTACCTCCACATATACAGGGTGCCTCAAACTTCACATATACAGGGTGCCACAAAAACTGCCAAAAGTTGCGTATTAGAAATATTTGGAGAACCAACAAATAGATTATTTAAAAAATTTGGCTATGGCTATAGATTACTAGACTATAGACTATTAAACTTCATTTTTAAAATATTTTAAATTGTGCGGTGTTGTCACTTCTACCTTCAACCTGCGGCAACATCCATTTTCTAAATAAAATATCCTGTATATTATTGAATTTTTGTATTGTCTTGAACATTATAAACACATTTTGTGTTATGTTTCTTATATCTAAATCCAACTGTTTTCGAGAAAATGGCGCTTGAAAATTGACACTTTTGATCCTTTGAAGCTCTGTAACTCCCAAACGACTTAACTTGCAACAAAATGGTTTTCACTTGCCTATCCCAGTTTTTAATTATCTATTTCCCCTTATCAATTTCTATTAGGATGTGTTAAAATCTGACATTTCCTGTCAAACTAGAAATTGTTGTCAGGTGATAGACAACTAAAAACCGAGACAGGAAAGGAAAGTGCATATCATTGCAAATTAAGCCGTTTGGGAGGGGAAACATAACACAAAAAGCGTTTCGAATGTTACGGACCATACAAAAATAGAACAATATACATGGCATATCCATTCAGAAAACGGTTGTGCAGCTTTGTTAAGGTAGAAGCGGCAACACCGCACAATTAAAATTATTTTAAAGAGTTTATGTTCATCTATGGTGAGAGCCAAATTTTCAAAGTAATTGATTTTCCAGATACTTCTAATAGACCACTGAGTTTGGGACAACTTGTATATATTGCGTGTTTGAAAAAATGTCCAGTTTTATAAGAGGAATTAAAGAAAAATGATCTAAGCTTTTAGTCTCAACTGAAATATAATAATTCATTTACATTTTTTTAATTTCTTCTCTTAGTTTTATACTTTCGAAATATTTTATACATAATCTACAGAAAACATTAAAAGTAATGTTAAAAAAGTATATAAACTATAAACTAAAAATGTTTAAACCCAAATTAAACATTTAATTAGCATACCAATGAAATTACTTCTGTTAACTTTATTTTAATTTAACACAAATGCAGGTTTTAGCTAATAAGAAATGTTTTTAATATTGAATATAAACATCAATACATAAAACATATTTATGTTAAATATGTTTCTTCTATATATAGATTGATCTAAATAAGCAATTTTTAAAAGCAACATGGCACAGCAATTGCCTTAATTTTTATAGATTATGAAGTTTGCAGAAAATTATCATTCATGTATACGGGATGTCTCAAATATGTGTGGTAGACCTAATATATATATTTTAAATGAAACATCCTGTATATGATATGTTCATAAAATCGACCTCTTTTTAGCAAGAAGATTTTCATTTTGTAAACATATAATATACAGGATGGTTCATCTAAAAAAATGCATATTGGATTTGCAACACGTTTTTGAGATACCCTGTAGGTTCATATAAATAATAATTTTGAATAAATTACGTAATAGACCCTGCAATTTTTATATTAAGCATTTCTTTCTTCTCTTAAAATTAAACCAAAAGAAGGGAAGGAAGAATAGAAAGATATTTTAAGGTTAACATGTCATAAATTATTTAAAAACATGGTAAAATTATTGTGAACATTTACAGACTTTGCTATTGGTAAGTGAAGAAGGGTTAGAGCTTAATCATGCAGAAACGTAGCGTAATAAAAAGAAAAATTAGTGAAAAACATTGCAAAGCGTTACTATCGTTAAAAAAAATTGATACAGTTATTTTTATTCACATATATACAAATAAAACTATTTTTCACTCTCACTATAATCTTTGGCATTATTAATATTTGTGTTATAATTTCGGAATTTTTACTATCCAAATGTCGACTTATATTTCCGATTTATAAGGTTTAAACAATTTAGGTTTTTCAACAACGCTGTGCAACTGAGTTTGCACCATAGGCAGTTTTGCTGCTGGCATCAAAAGGCTATCGTGTACCGGAGGGCTTAAACTAATTTCCGAACGATGTGAGTCGGTGGGCGATATTTTTTGATGTACCTGTTGGTAGGATGGCATGTCCCCAAAATTTAAATTGATATTTAAACCTTGAGGTAACTGACTTTGTGGTAGACCTTGAGGTAATCCGGAAGGCAACCCGGTGGGGGCCGGATTGAATCCCACTCCAGATGTGTGGTGCAATAAATTTGGAGTTGACATAGGTACAGCGCCAGAATGCACACCGAAGGTAGAGTACGGAGTGTACCTAGGATAATGAGGTGGGTACATAGCTGCAGGTGGAGGATAATGTACCGTCGATGCAGCAGCCTGTAGTAAGGAAGCAGCAAAAATTGGATCGCTGTACACGGCGGCATAAGGCCATGCAATTGCTAGTCGCTGTCTTTTATCTTTCATTCTTCTGTTTTGAAACCAAACCTGTAAAAAAAACAATTCGGTAAGATAACAGTGAAACAATCTAGTTGTAATTTGACTTAGAAATATTGATTATAAGTAGAAACCAGATTATAAGCATTATGTTGTTATGAATTACGCTTTTTTTCCTTTTTTCCCTCTCGTACTTATTTGAACTTTTTTACTTATATATATAGATATTAATAATATAAAATATTATACGGGAAAAAACGTTTATATAAACTAAATCCGGCAACTGCGCAAGGCGTAGTGTGATTCCCCGAAGAATACGTATACTCGTAGGTAATTCCCCGCCCACAAAGAACTGAAAATTGACAATGAAAAGATTTTTTGTCAAGCATGTTCTAGAACTGTAAATAAAAATTTGCAATAATTGTTTCCTGTTTAAAATATCATTTTATTTTTATGATTCTTAAGAGTTTTTTTTTGGCATTAATTAAATGTCTTTTAAATATCAGTATCACTATACAAATTTTAATAAAATAGGTTTAAATAAAATTTCAGGCTTCAAAAAAGAAGGAGCGTGTCAATTTGTCTGATATATGTTTTTTTTTTATGTATGTTTGCCGGTTTTTCCGAAACGCTTTGACCGATTTTAGTGTCCTTGGGCTCATTTTGTGCGTGAGTTCTCCAAGTTGGTTGCATATTTTTTGTACTACGAAATTCCCTAAGAGTGGGGGTAAAAGGGGAGTTAATTGGTAAAAAATTGTGGTTTTTGGGAAAAAATTGAAAAATATGTCATTTTAAGGACATTTGGTTGAGCAAATTTTGCGTTTTATGATATGATGTCTTAATAAAAAAAATGAAAAGGCGTGAAAAGGTTAAGTGAGGGTAAAAAATTGGAAATGTTTGGAAAATATCGAGCAAATTATTGCAAATAATTATATATAGTTTGCGCTAGATGAAACAACTGCCCCATATGGAAGATATATAGCCAATTTAGTTATAAAAGTCTTGAATGAAGAAGAAACAAGTTCGAAGCAATTAACAAAAACTATTTCTAGATTTCTTCAGGAAGAGTTAAGTTTTTTTTGCGCGAGGTGGTTCCACGTGAAAACATTTTATTAATGCTATAGCATACACAAGATTGCAGTATCAGTTGGTAAATAAATTAATAAAAAAATGGCGAAACTATTAATAAAAGCTCCATTGAAAGTGTAATTTTTTTAAAGAGAGATTGCCTGATATTCCTCTTCCCCCCGAATCTGTTTTAGCAAGATGGGGAACATGGCTAGATGCTGCTATGTACTATGCCGATAATTTTACAGAATTTAAAAGCTTGATACTTGAATTTGAAGGTAAAGAAAGCAAATCCGTTCAAGAATGTCAGGAAGTTTTAAAAATACCCGAACTTGCACACAGTTTGGATTTATTAAAGGCCATTTTAAATTTGAAAGTGTGAGTGTTCAATTTTTGGAAAAATAGCAGCTACCGTTAGAGGAATCTGTACATGTTAGTAAAACTGTTGAAGCTGCAGACTATCTTAAAAAATAAAGGGATTCCAAACATTGCATTTTTTTTAACATTTTGAGCGGTGAGCAAGATACCGATTCTGAAATAAATCCAGCAATTATACCCAAATTTAAGTATGCACCAATAACTAGTGTAGATGTAGAACGTGGTTCTGCATACAAAATCATTCTAGCAGACAGCAGACATAATTTTACCATGGAAAATTTGGAAAAACATTTAGTTATACATCCCTTTAAACATTAATAATAGTACGTATGTGTAAGAAAAATAAAATGTTCTATACTGGCTCAATATAGTGTGTATCAGCTGAATGAAATAAATTCGATAATAAATAAATGTCGCGCATTTTTTTCAACAAAAACTTTTTATACAGGATATGTCACGTAACAGTGGCCAATATCAATTTTCTTATTTTAAACGCAACACCCTGTATATTATTCAATTTTTGGATTCTTCAGCAAATTCTAGACATATTTCATGTACCATGTCCTATACCTATCTTCAACTGTTTCAGAAATATTAAGTGTTTTGAGATTTATTGCAAAAAATTAACATTAAAAAAATAAAATTATTTGATTACAGAGAATCCTCACTGGATGAGAGAAGAACATACGCAATACCCTGAAAAGGTTAATGTTTGAGCAGGAATCGGTGTCAGTATTACTTATAAGTTTTTGAGCGAATTTCGATAATTAAATAATTTTATTTTTTTAATGTTAGTTTTTGCAATATATCTGAAAACACTTAATATTTCCGAAACAGTTGAAAATAGGTATAGGACATTGTACATGAAATATATCTAAAATATTCTGAATAATCCAAAAATTCAATAATATACAGGGTGTTGTATTTAAAATACAAAAATTAGTATTGGCCACTGTTATATGACACACCCTGTACAAAAAGTTTTTGTTGAAAAAATGCGCAAGTAAAAATACCAATCCATGTATCTGAAGATTTTTTCGAAAAGGCCTCCATTTATTTATTATCAAATTATTTATTATATTAAATAACTGTTTTTCGTTTTTTTTTATTGGCTTATACATTTATTTTTTGCTTAATTTACTTATTTGATACCTTTTTGATAAATTTCATGCTTTTAGGCACTTTTTCTTTCATATTTTTACGCGTTTTTGTTTAAAAAAAAACATTTAAAGTAAGTAAACGGTGGAATTACGTGACCACATAAAATTAGATAATCCGTTAATTAAAACGGCTTTTAAAAATATTAATAAGTTAGAATTTCCATTCACAAAAAGGATATTAAAGATAATTATTTACACAAAGAATGAACAATAGCACGCCTTAATAGCTTATACCGGCTTTATTGCCTTGATCTTTCTCAAGCAGTTAGCACATCATAAAACACATGATACCCAACTTATCGTCCATTAGTCTTCCAGGGGGCTTCCATCTCGACATTATAATACGATACGGTCGAAAATAGCGTATGAGCGGTCACTTGTAAGCGCGGCATGTTTTGATGTTCTTAAAAGCTCTATTAACATTTTATTTGACCAACAAATGTGTTAATTGCCAGCCACCGGTTAAAATATTAAATGAAATGTATAGGACTGTATAAATGGGAGGAAATAACCGCTAATTTACTTTTATAAATAGCGCCACCTACTTTTCGAACGCTAAAATCACATCACTAATTAAACGTAATAGTCTTACCTTTATTGTACTCTCTGGTAGGTTTAGCTGGGCGGCCAATTCAACCCTACGTGGTCTGGATACGTAGTTTTCTTTGAAAAACTCTTTTTCCAGTCGGGCCAGCTGTTCACGAGTGAATGCGGTTCTGTACCTTCTGATGTTCGGATCGTTCGAATTGGGACTCGCCGAACTTTTGTTGAGATCGGCAGAACCAACAGAACTTGAGGTATCTGTAAAATAAAGATAGTCAAAATATCTTGATATACCCACATAATTTCCGTATCAATAAAAAAATTACGCTTTTATTTAATGACTCCTTGTTAATGAAAACATTAAACTCAAAACGAAGTGTCTATGAAGTGCTTAGAAAGCAATTAGCGGTTCTTTTGGAAACAGGGATCTCGGAAAAGGAAGAAGGTCTAGACGTTCAAGTGGAAGTAATGGCAAAACAGACATGTTCTTGTTTTAAAACCACTTATGTTTACCGACGGACTAATTCGGAAGACAAGGCGACAAACTTCCGTCTTAATTGACTTATTCTTGAGATTATTTTGAAGAGGGAGCCCTAATCTCAACAGTGTGAAAGTGTTAAAAACTTAGTTTATATATAGCTCTAATTTGTTATAGCTGTTTTCATATTTAATACTATTTTTTAAGCTGAATATTTAATTCTCTCCTGAGACAGTCAGGTTTTCATTTAATGGGATTCAAATCTTATAATGTATTTAATTAAAAATCATAATTGTTAGAATATAATTAACATTAACAGAGCTGAAACTTTGGAGGAAAGTATTTAAGCAATATTTTAAAATTGTATTAGATAAAAACAACAGATTTTTATTAGCATTCAAAAGATAATAGGTTTCATACTTAAAAATCTTTTGAAGTGTATTTTTTTTAAATCTGGTGTAGTCATGTTCCTATATATCTTTATCGATTAGTGTTATACGATTAATATGAATACAGCTATACAAAAATTTATTTTTTTTTAATATATAGGTAAATTATTGTTGTGTCTTTGAGTTATTAACATTATAAATATGACACACCTTTATAAAAATACAAATAATTATTTTTGTTATAACTTGACTGAAGATTGTAATTGTAAGTTAATAAGAGATACTTAAAAATATCAGTGGCAAATTATGAAACACATTTACGAACCAGAGTCGGTGCTAGGCAGGTGTAAGAACATTACTCTACAAAAGATTACTTTTTTTTTGTCATCAGAGATGAAATTGATGAAAATGAGACTTGGTTGTTGTTACCCAAATAAAGAACGGATGAAATTTATTAGTTTTTTTCTCCGAGCCCGCCTATTATCAAGAAGACGTTTCTACTCCAATGCAAAGGATTTGCAAACATCAGTTTTTTTTATTATCATAAGACAAATCTCTATTCGAAATGGACAACTTAAACACCAGTGGCGTATATGGACTTTATTTCTCCGGGGGGGTTTGACACGATAAAATATCAACAACCAAAAAAAATTTTTTTATGTAACTAACACACCCAAACCCTCCCTTAAATACGCCACTGGTAAACATCTTGAATTGCAGACCTAATATTTTTAAAATAGCTCTGTTAATACTAAAGTGGTAATCAGTGGCGTAGCCAGAAAATGCTTCTAATGGGGGGGAGTTAAACTTTCTCTTCAAAAATATATATATGATTTGCGTTAAAATTATAAGATATTTCACTAATCTATTTGGCAAGGCAAGGATAAAGAATTTCAGCAACTAAAAAAAAGGTAAAATGGGCATATAAACGTAAATTGACTAGCTTTTTATTTCATTTTGGTTTCAGTAAAACTGGCTCTGGCACCCCCTTTACCTAAATACGTCACTGGAGTTAATCTTAATAAGAATCACTAAGTGTTTTCGCATTATATTCTTAGGCATAGCATTATTAGATAATATTACTCAAATCATTTAATATATGGTTCAAAATTATGATGAAATATGTGTAATTACCTGTTCCAAAATTACTATTTGCTGGCGTGGGTGATTGTGGTGGACTAGGCTGCCCATGGCTAATGTTTCCGGTCACATAATGAGGTGGAATTATATCTAAAACCACAGGTCCATTGGATTGATCAGCTTGGTGCCCGAACATTTTAAAATTTTCATGTGAATGCATTATTTCTAAGTTCAGTTTTTAACAACGCAAACAAACACTTAACACTTCACTGCCAAATTCACAACATATAACATAAACAAGGCTTTTTTGTGACAATTTCAAGTTACAAATCAAGGATCGCTGCACTTTCGCTTCGACCTTTTGGAATGAAATAAACGTCAAACCGGTTTATGTTCAGTTTTTAAATAAGATGAAACCAGGCGTGTCTGAAAAGCTGGTTGGTTCTCAGCAAAACGAGCGGTGATTGGTGGCTCCGCCTTTAATGTCTTATGTAAACGGGACGTAAAGCGTACAATCGCTTGGGGTGTCTTTATCAACCCTAAGTAGATGTCGGAATGTATTAGGGCGATATGGGGTGCCGGTGCTCTTAAGTCCTAATGAGAAATTCTTTCGTCTCCCTCGGCTGTGCCTTATTTGGCTGTTCGTATTGATTAACTTTATAAAGCTCCTAAATTGCCTTATTTAGCGATGTTACCAGGCTAAAGGAAATAAAGGAAAGTAAACCTTTATTATCTCTTTTAGGGTTTAATAAAGCTGAAATATGATTTCGAAGATTTGTTCTTTAAAAAAGTAATGTTTATAAAAATACCATATAAATAAATTTAAAAGACCAATACTGTAAAAAAAAAACAAATTGATTTTGTTATTGCGAAGTTAATATCGATTGAGCCACTAGCACTCAAGCAGTAGGTAAAACATTTTTAACAGGGGCAACTTTCGTTCACCTGAAATGAGTTATTTAAAAAAATGCACTGCCTTCTAGAAGCCTTCTTTAACAACGGGAAATGAAAGTTTTCCTGCGGAAATACATCATTTCGATTTTCCGTGGACATTTTGTAAACTTTAGCTGAAACGTCTTATATCTACCAAATAATTTTTTAGCTTTTATAAAGCCTCCTGAATGCCGTAAGTTACAGAATTTCTTTCTCAATGTTTATTTTATGTATTTATTTAGTTATTATTAACTATTTGCTTCACTGAAATGTGATACATCCACAATACGTTTTTTTTTTACTTCGATAAAACCTCTTGAATGTGGAATTTAAAACATTAATGTAATTTTATAACTAAACTGATGGTTTATGGCTTTAAAGATGGTTTTATCGAAACTTTACCTAACCTAACACCCAATATATATATATATATATATATATATATATATATATATATATATATATATATATATATATATATATATATATATATATATATATATATATATATATATATATATATATATATACAGTGTCCACCATTAGTAACTTTGTTATTAGTAAAGATACAAAATTGTTTAAATAAGCAAACTATTAGCATTTTCAACGCTCTTTAAGATGGAATCACTAAAAAAACAATTGAGCATCGCGTTTTCGAGTTTAGGCAAGAAATACAATGTTTTTAAATGGAAACCCCTGTATATTATATTTTTTTCTGTTAAACCTTGAAATTTTAAACAAAAAAGGTTATAAGGAAATTTTTCTTAAAACCAAAAATAACATTGATATTACAGTTTCTAAAAATTAACTGCAAAAATAATAAGAAGGCTCGCTATGAAAGCCACGCCATATTTCGAATTAAGATATGTGATGGATTAGAGTATCGAGGAGGCTTTGGAAAACAATGATAACGCTTTCTGTCAAAATTTGTTTACTTTTCGTCGTTGTTCCCTATGTTGTGTCAGTAATTAATCAGTTTTGTTGTGTCAGTTACTAATCTCAAAAAAAGAATGGTTTTTACCCATTTATGTTGGATACTTAAGAAAATCATCTTTGAGGGCAAAAGAATACTATGCTGAATTATATCCACTTCGCATTCAACCGCATGAGAGATATTTTCTGAGATTGTACCGAAAATTTAGAGCCAATGATTTATGGACCGATGAATCCAATTTTTCAAATTCCGGAATGTACAATAGAAAAAATCATCATTACTGGTCAAGGGAAAATCTTTTGTTAGTACATCCAAGAGCTCCACAAGTCCGTTTCAGTTTTAACGTTTGGTGCGGTTTAATTGGGTCAAGAATTGTTGGTCCTTTTTTTTGTGAAGGCAGTCTAACCGGTGAAAGGTATGTGGCATTTATGAAGATGAACTGGATCTCATAAGTAGACAGAATCTGCATTTTCAACAAGATGGCGCACCTGCGCACAACTACAGAGGTACTTATCAACTTCTAAGTACTTTTTTTAATGCTCAGTGGATAGGGACAAATGGCCCCATTCAGTGGCCCCCGCGTTCACCAGACATGACCCCTCCTGATTTCTTTTTATGGGGATATTTAAAGGATCAAATTTACAAGCAAAGGTACGAAGACGTTAACGATTTAAAGGCTAATACACCATAGATGGTAGAACCATACTAAAGGCAGTTCGAGCAGTTCAGAAACGAGCACAAAAATGTATCGGAGAACGGGGCGGTGTATTTTAGCACCTTCTAAGAAAAAATTAGGTGTTTTGTTTTCTTATAATCGATGTTTGTAAAATTAAGATAGTTTGCTATATATATATATAATTTTTATATATATATATATATATATTAAAAAATATATGGTGTATTTCTTGTCTAAACTCGAAAACGCGATGCTCATATATTAAAAATATAGTTTGCTTATTTAAACAATTTCGTATCTTTACTAATAACAAAGTTACTATATATATATATATATATATATATATATATATATATATATATATATATATATATATATATACCCGGTGACAGTGAAACTACTACTCAGGGCGCCATTTGACAACCGCTGGAGATAAAAATATGGAATTTGGTTTGTTGATAGGGTTGAATATTGTGAACATTTGCAACATAAAAACAATTGAATATCGTTTCCAAATTCCCCGGAAATGACTGCGACTTCGTTATTTTAAATGGAACATCCTGTATATTTTATGTTTTTTGAACTCTCTTAACAATTCTAAACAACTTTTGTACAACATAATCTATATCTAAAACGTATAGTTTTCCTAATAAAGCCACTTAAAAATGTGCCACAATTCCTACTAATTTGTATTTTATGGAAAAACGGAGTAGGTCAGGATAAAAACAATCACGGTTATTTACTCTTTGTTCAAGCTTTCATCCAACAAAATGTCAAAAAAGAAAATGTTCTGAGTTTTAAAAAAAATGTGTTTTTCGCAGATCGATTTTTGTTTAGACCCCTGTACCATAACGGGTCAACTGACTGGAACAAAACCTTCACTACCCAATACTACTTTTTTATCCTTTATCCACATATCATAAATTCAACTTCCATATCAAATTTTCAAGTTTGCCGCTGCAAACTTGAAAATTTGATACCCTATCTCCATGTTGTTAATGCCCTACTACTCTACTACTACTACTATGGATTCAAAATAATCTACTGTTCAAAGGAATCCTCTTTTAATACATTTAAATTTAAAAAAAAAACGAATACAATAAGGTGAAAACAAATGACCTTTATTATACCTAGAGATGATTAAATTGACTAAGAATAAAAGAAATAAAAAAAGAACGTACTTAATCATAATACATTTTCTTTTTGAGTTATACTAATAATATTAATAGCACTAATAATTCGATTTCTTAAAATGTCGAGTTAAATAGATTTTGTCTTTGATATGACCCCAGAAGAAAAAATCTAGAAGTTTCAAATCAGGCGAACGTGCTGGCCACCTTACAGGTCCATTCCTTCCTATCCATTGGTCCCAAACCTGTCATTTAAATAATTTACACAAATTCGAGCATTATAGGCCGGTGTACCATCTTGTTGAAAGTAGATGTTGGTATTATGCTGGTGAATGCTGATGTTTTTTCTACTCGGAACTATTATTTATTAATTTGTTACAAACAATTTAGTGCAAAAATGGCGTTTTTTTTCGTTTTTTGCGTATAAAACGAAAACTATTTAAGCAATCGCAATGCTATACAGAGGTGACTTGTACAGAATTGGAATACGAACAAAACGAGCTATTAAGCAAGTTAATAGGATGATTAGTTTCGAAGAAAATTCGGAAAAAAACGGAAAATTCGCCATTCTTTCAAAAATTCATAAGTGGGTCATTTTTTAAGTTGTAGCGTAGATCTTCCGGAAGATCTTACTGCGCTAACTTCCAGCGAGTCTCGCTGCGACACGGATTGGCCTATTTCAATTTTACAGGAAAATTTCGAAAACTCACTTATCCTTCTTCCAAACGTATATTCTCAGTTTGCAATAAAATGTTGCAAAACTAGTAAAAAATGCTTACAAACATCACATTTTTTCTCTGGTAATCACTCACTTTGTCAGATCATACAGTGACCGTCTAAAGTCCGTTCCCCCCCTACTAATTTTTGAGCCAACTCGTATATCGCAACGAAATTTGGAGGGCTTAAATAGGAGATGAAAAGCTATTTTTTTTATGAAAAAATGATAGCTAAAAGTTATAAAATGGCGGCTACGCGCCACCTTGAATTAATATTTTAAATACAACATCCCGCATATTATTCCATTTTCAAAATCTGCTCATTATTCTTAACATTTTTCTCTAATACACTTTATTCCTAAATGTAATTGTTTTCGAAATAATGACGTTTGAAAATTGAAAATCCGGTTTAAAATGAAGTAATGGTTTTAGTCACTTTCGATAAAAAATTCTGCTAACTAAATTTTTTAATTAATTTGTAGTTAAATCTTTTAATGAATTCGACTAATAAGAGGCGTAAAGACAGTATTTTAAGGATAAACAGTACCACTTACCGGAAAATCTTGAAGGTTACGAATTTGTTCTGTAAATTCACAAGGAAAACAAATTAGTTGGTAAAAAAATATTTTATTTATTTTTGAATAACACTTATTTATCCCCAACAACAATTATTTTATCAAGTGTTCGATGTGGCCCCCTCCTAAATCTTGACAATAAAGTGCCCTATTATGAATAGCTTCTCTCACGTTGATGAAAGTCTGTTCATCTATTTCTTCACATGCTTCTCTTATTCTGCGTTCCAACTCTTCTATTGTTTGACATTCAGTGGCGTAGATTTTTAACTTCAGATATCCCCAAAGGAAAAAATCTAGAGGGGTAAGATCCGAAGATCTTGGTGGCCATTCTGTACTTCCCCTACCTATCCATCGCCCAGGAAAGTTTGTATCGAGAAACTCTCTAGCCATGCGATAGAAATGGGGAGGTGCTCCGTCCTGTTGAAATATGATTTCACGATTTTAAAACTCTTCCTGATTGTTTAATACAATTTGTCTTATTCGAGGTTCAATTTCAGTTTCTAAAAGATTTCTGTAAAGATCTCCTGTAAGATTGCCTCTAATGAAAATCGGTCCAACAACGTGGTTGCCCAAAATCCCCGCCCAAACATTAACTTTTTCAGGAAACTGGGTATGCCCTTCTCTAAAAATATGCGGATTAGTATCGCTCCAGTATCGTACGTTCTGTTTGTTGACTTTTCCATTAAGGAAAAACGTGCATTCATCTGAGAAACATACACGTTTTAGGAAGGATCGTTCTCCTTCAATTTTTCTTGTTAACCACTCACAAAATTCAACCCTCCGGTCTGGATCATCCTCCGTGAGAGCATGCAGGATTTTCATTTTATAGGGATGAAATTTTTCATTTTTTAGGACTCTTTGGACACTTTTCGAACTTACTTCGCAGGATTCAGCAACTGCAGACGTCGACTGAGTAGGATTAATTACCATTTCAGCAACAATTTCAATTTTTTTTTCTTCTGAAAGAGGTGGTCTTCCTGATCTTGGAGCATCTTTCATCGTACCAGTTGCTTGGAGCTTATTTAAAAGTTTGCGCAAATATGACCGCGAAATAGGGTTTTCGGGAAATCTATCGTTAAACATACGGACTGCTAGATGAAAATTTCTTCCAGCTTCTCCAAAAATCAAAATTGCTTCAAATTTATCACACTTTTCATAAAATAATTAAGATGCTCAATGGACTATTTGATAGTTAGTTATCAAGATGTTACCGCGACAACGATTTTGTTTCCAACGCAAACTTGATCGTATTTTTGATTGAATTTGAAATGACCAAAATGTCAATTTTCAAACGTCATTATTTCGAAAGCAATTACATTTAGGAATAAAGTGTATTGGAGAAAAATGTTAAGAATAATGAGCAGATTTTGAAAATAGAATAATATGAGGGGTGTTGTATTTAAAATATTAATTCAAGATGGCGCGTAGCCGCCATTTTATAACTTTTAGCTATCATTTTTTCATAAAAAAATAGCTTTTCATCTCTTATTTAAGCCCTCCAAATTTCGTTGCGATATACGAGTTGGCTCAAAAATTAGTAGGGGGGGAACGGACTTTAGACGGTCACTGTATATTATCAAATCAAGGATTTGTGGTATCTATTATTTGACGAGTGAGGATATGTCACGTTTTTAAGAATTTTTTACTAGTTTTGCAACATTTTAACGCAAAATGAGAATATATGTTTTGAAGCAGGATAAGCGAGTTTTCGAAATTTTCTTGTAAAATTGATATGGGACAATCCATGTCACCTCGAGACCCGCTGGAAGTTAAATTTAAATTGCAATAACTTAAAAACTAGTTATCCGACATCGCCTGTCTTGTGCTCGCATAAAGCTCATGTCATTGACTACCATTTCACGGAAAACTTAAGAAATGGCGGACTTATGAAATTTTGAAAAAATGTTGAATTTTCCCTGTTTTATTCTTATTTCAATTCTCTACAAGCTACCTCTTTATAGCATGGCGATTGCTTAAATCGTTTTCATATTGTAAGAAAAAAAACGCCATATTTTGTAGTAAATTGTTTATAACAAATTAATAAATAATAGTTACGAGTAGAGAAAACATCAGCATGAACCAGAAGAATGTGTTATAAGTGATGACACAATTGGTTCTTAGGCAGTATTTTTTTCACAAAATCAATAAATTTCTGCTCTATTAATAAATAATAAAACTCCGAAATGATAGCTCGTATGAAAAAATTTAAAGAGTAATAATTTTTAGTAAAGAAGCCAATAAACGTTTTTAATAAAAATAGGCAAAATACCGGATGGTAAAAAAATATCACTATAAATGTAGGGCATATAGCCCTGCTCTACGCCTCTGAAGTGACCCATATGCTTCTCGTTAGGGTTATTGCGTCTTTATGTAGTAATAATATTTTCCAAAATTGAAATTGATATCTCGCTTTATCACACATGTTTAATGCCCTATATATTCTAAACAGTGAGGCTTAGAGAAAAATTATATAAAATTTCTTTTCATATTTCGTCAAGGTTTACATGCCTGTAAATTGTCGGTACTTATTTCTGAATCACCCTGTATATATATGCATTTTGCGTGTGTTAAGAACTTTATTACCGCACTACTTTTATTATCGCACGTATTTTCACTCATTCATTCTTTTTTAATTTGTATTATAGAAAAAGCGAAGAAGATTTTTATAAAATATTTTACTAAAAACTATAAAACATGAAAAATTATTTATTATAAAAATTAATAGTACAATCTTTCAAATAAATTCCTGACGAAGCAGTCACGTTTGTTGAATTTTTAGTCAATACATTGTTTTCATTATTTAAACTGATCGTCTGATCAGTCATTTTTTTTCGTGTCTCGTCCAAAGTTTCTTCCGTTTCAGAATTTCGAATGCTATTTTTCTTTTATTTTCTGCAGAATTTTCAATGTAGCTTTCCGCAACTGTGTTGGATCGTCAGCCACCATGACGCTTTACTGTTAAAATGTCAGCTCTTGAATCTGCCAATAGGGACGTAGATGATCTTCGGAAGCAATGCACCGTATATTCTTCTGGATGTTCAGGTTTTCGTTGTCGGTAAAAAAAGAAAACATGGCCCTTCATCCTTCACATTTTCCAACAACAAATTTGTTAACTCCTGCCACCTGCAAGCTCCTGCAGGCCCAATAATCAATACTACTTTCATAAATAAGTATTTTTTGTCCTCTGCTTCTAAAAGGAATGTAGTAATATTGGTTTTAGTTAGTACCCAATACTAAAACAATTTATCGCGAATGCCATGAAAAACAAAAGAGCATAATCAGGCGACTCCGTAATTTTATATGCGGTCATATTTATATTAAAAAAAATTGTTTTTCCTATGACTATCAAATAACTTCCTTATTACAAAAGCGATTAGACAAAGTTTATTGGATAATAGACGTCATAACCGTGAGTAATGATTTCATTACTGACGGGCTGCAATCAATCCAAAAACAGGTTATAAGGCGGACTCAACGACTGGTGTACTTGACATTTAATCGTCACTTGTACCAATATTCGGCACTTGTTTATTTGCCATCGGTTATCGGTAAATATGGAGAAAGTCAAATCATCCTTGTCATTGGCAAGTCCAAACCAAAGGGTGACATTCATTGATCATACTTGGATACTTACCAAATGCACAATTATTGTCAAATATGCCCATCGTTTCTGTTTGTATTGCCTAATACAGTATCTAATACCACGGTTAAAAAGATTCATCGCGAATGCCATGAAAAAACAAAAGAGCCTAATCGGCACATCAGGCTACGCCATAATTTTTATGCTGTCACATTTATATTGAAAATAAATTGTTTTGCCTAAATTTATTTCTTGAAAGTTAGTTAATTTCCCTTAACAGGTTGAGTTTAAGCGATCAAAATGAGACATCAGCCAAATCCACTTCGGATGAATTATTACCAGAAATTTCAAGAAAAAAGCATGAAATTATGTATAAACAATGTATAGAATGGCGAAGTCAAAAAAATGTTAATTCATTTTCGGAAAATGTCCTTTTTGCCTATTTTGGAGAGTTGTCGAGAAAGTATAAATCCTCATTAGTCGATGTTAAGGAGTATGCTTGCTTTAAAAAAAATAGTAGTATTGAAACCTATTATAATGCCGGAAAATCGGAAGATTACAGAGAATATTCCACTCATATACAAATTTTCCCGTAAGACTGGTGGTGTTTTCGAAAAATTATAGCGGAAATATCACGTCGTCTAGGAAACATAGTGTTTCCACTTACCTGGTTAGGTGTAGTTACATACCTAACCAAAAAATGAAATCTTGACAATATGAAACCTGCTTTTGAGGGACGCTAGAGTCCCTAGAAACTGATTTTTTTTAAGTATCTTTCAAACATTTTTGAAAAGTTGTCAGTATGAATAATCTCTTTGGGCTAGTTCAAGAAGAGGAAATTGATGAAAATATAACTGGAAGCTAACCAAGAAACACCGTCAAATCCAAGAAGAGCATCTGGAGACAGTTTATGTCATTCTGCGATGAAAAAAACTATACGTTTGACCAAGATACTCCAGTATCCCAACTAGCAATGAGTTTGAAAAGCTGGGCTTACAATATGCGAAAAATGAACGGGGAGGAATATAAAGAAGGCACGGTGAAATTATTTGGAATGTGACGGCGAAATTATTGATGGAAAGGTATTTCAATGAATACAAAATTAAAATAAATCCCTTCGAGCAGATCGAATTCAAATCGGCCCGAGACGCAAAAAATGCCAAAAGGAGACATTTGCAAGGTATTGAAGGCAAACGCAGAGAATCGGCCGTTTTTTTAACATACAATGAATTAAAAAATCTAATCGAAGCTTGTGATGAATCAACTCCAGAGGGTTTACAAAAGAAGTGTTTTTTTCTGTTGTCCTATGAATTAGCCTGGAGAGGAGGAGAAGGTGCAAGAGCCGAAACAACTTTTTTCAAAGAAGAAACTGACAACTTCCGAGAAAAAACAGGTAGAATTTAATACAATCCTGTTTTTTCTAAAACATGTCAAGGTGGTGGCCGAAAACTCGCCGATTCGAAGTGGTTGGTGAGAAACGAGAGAAGTCCCAGCTTTTGTCCGTGTAAGAATTTATAATGAATGACAAGATAAAAGGAAAAGTATCTCCAACACTCGACTATTTTTGACGCCAAACCCCCATCGGAAAATTTCCGGAAAATGGTTCAAAAACAGCCCAGTAGGAGAAAACGAGATTTCAACTTGGACAAAAAAACAAGCACAGAAATCAGGCCTCAATACCACAAAAAAAATTACCAACCATTCCCTCAGAGCTACTGCCGTGTCCAAGCTGGCCAAAAGCGGAGTGTCATGTCGGAGCAAAACTTGATAAAAATTACGGGTCATTCGAATGTGAATTCCCTATCAAGTTATTTGCAAATGGATCCAGATCACCACAAAAAAAATATTGAAAAAATGAGGGAACCTGGAAAAGCCCCTGTAGCAGCATCACCCAGCACAAGTACAAGTAGTGGTCTGACGGCATCTTCTACGTCGTCGCAAAACAACAATGTGGTTAATAATTATCAGAACTGTACCTTTTATTATACAATCAATAATTAATATTGAATATTTAGATTTATATTAAGTACTTTACAATATTTAGACAAATAATTTTATTAGTATATTATTATTCAATTTGTGTTCAATTTGTTACAAAATTTAAATTTCTGAACTTGAAATAGGTATGTATTTAATATTCAGTTAATAAAGCTTAGTTTCCCTGTATTTGATTCGTGGAATATTCTTCCTAAATACCATTCGTGCTTAAAAATTAACCAGATAATTTTTAAGCACTTGTGGTATTATCCCCGAAAAAAGCCCACAACATTCAGCCTAATGGAAATTAGCAGATTTATAAAAGAAGCACCTGATATCGTTTACCTGGCAACAAAGGTAAGAGATTTAGAAATTTTATAAATGAACCTTATTAGTTATTTGAAAATGTAATTAATTAAAGAAAAGTAAAGTATGTGTATGGTATAAGCATTTTATATTAACAAACTACATACATTAAAAAACAATAATTTATTATTGGGTATTGGCGCAAGCTCTACAGCAATGCCCCCCCCCCTTAGGGGGTTGCACTGATTACGGGCATAATGGGAGGTTTTATTAGTAGCTATTCCTAACACGAAAACAGAAATAGTAAGACAATTTTGGATAACCCGCAATTTTAATGATATTTGCAATAAATATATTGACCTTTGAACAACTAATACGGTAAATTATTTTTTTAATTACTAAAAAGTGAATGTACCTCACAAAAAAATTGGAATAAATACATTTGGTGCAATGGGCAAATAAATTGCAAAATATTCAATTTCACCAAATCCGGAAATACAGAATACACAGGGCATAACTTTAGACGGTCATCCGCAATTCTACTTGTAGTGCAGGTGGGGATATCATCGTTCTAAAGCATCATGGTGGTTAGAAGTCAACCTCTGTAGCGGAAGACTACATGAACAGTAACACAATCAATAAATAACAAGTTAAATACCGCCAACAAATCTTTTTCTTCAGTAAATACAAATACAAGCATCTATGGAACGCCGTTTTACTTTTTAGTCTGCTATATGCCTGGTATTAATTTAAATTGAATGGGACTTCATTATGGCAATTTATTTTATAATATTATAATAAAAATGTAATTTTAACTGAATCCTTGGAACATCTAGAGCTAAAGCTATGGAACGCCGTTTTACTTTTTAGTCTGCTATATGCCCGGTATTAATTTAAATTGAATGGGACTTCATTATGGCAATTTATTTTATAATATTATAATAAAAATGTAATTTTAACTGAATCCTTCGAACATCTAGAGCTAAAGCCTTCATATAGGTTTTTAACAATCAATTAATTTGATTTAGCTATTAAAATGTATGTCAGGATATTTGGATGGGTCTTTACAAAATTAATTCAATTTTCATTATATTATTATAATTAAAATGCATTTTTTTTATTATAATATAATTTTATTACTTACAAATTTGTTGATATCAATATTTATCCAATATTTAACGAGTACCTTTGTAGTATTTTGTGGGAAACAATATAGCCGATTATCAATTTTTATGAATGGTATTTTCATTTACAGCAATTTCTATGATTATCTATTTTCATTGAAACCAATTTCCATTGATATCAATTTCGATTGAATACAAGCACCTCGAATGCATTTTTATTATCGGAAGTTTCGCCATCTATAGCCTCCCAAAAGAAATATAATGTGTTTGCGTGAGTGTGTTCGATAATTCAAATTAATTTGCGAATGTGTCGTCATACGAAAGAGAAGTCTTCGCGCTCAAAAAGGTTTGTAAAATTCTGGAGCTTCTCTGGTCTGGTATTCTGTGTTCTGAAGTATGAGCCGACTTCTTTGGTTTGCGTATTGCGCTAACATTGGATTGCATTCTAATAATCTTGCTTGCTGATTTTTTAATATCATTTGTGCAATAAACGACGATGATACGGACCGAATTTAAACTCGTCTTTCTCGCGCAAGTACGTCACATCTATGTACAGCGTTTGGGAGTCAAATAGGCCGTAATGCATTGTCATTTGAAAACGTTTGTAGAATTTACGCTTCAATAAAATGTTTTTAAAATTATTAAACTAATTATTTTGAATCTAAAGATTTTATTTTCAATACAGTTTATTACGTCCTACCTGTGCAGTTGCAGGCAATAGAAATCGAGATTGAAATTATAATCGATAAACAAAAGTGACAGATATAAGATATTTCAAATTTCCAAAATAATACATTTTCAAAAATGTGGATTGGCGCTTACCGTCAAGCTGTTAAGATAAATTTAAAAAATGGTAATTTAGGATATATTTACTATAATAATAGAACAATATGGTTTTAGCTACTTGTATAGGGCACTTTTGAAACTGGTTTGTATTTTTTAATTGCAAGTAAAAACTAAAAATGTCAATAGACGGCACTAGTGCAGCAACTCAAGTAACAAATGTTATAAAATATGAATGGAAGTTTCCCCTGCAATTATTTTACTTGCAGCATTCTTAACTTTTATTTTAAATTAATTAATTATTTTAATCAAAATAAATATCACGAATCCTCACGATGAGCACTTTAGATAATCTGATATTTGTAAACTTCAATTTTATATTCTTGCTGAATGCTGAAGAGACCGGCGTGGGCATACCGTTGTAAGTGTATCATGGTGTTAATCATAATTTTATAAACAATGGGTATTAAAAGGCGACTCGCATGTTGCGTTATAGAGGCTGCTTTTCTAGAAGCAACAAGGCCGAATTAACTACTTACGATGGTTGGGGCTCATCTGGGCGAGGCAAAGTTTTGCGATGACAAAAAACGGTCAATGGGTTTTACGTATTTGGGGGCCCTTCGGCAGCAACTCAAAATTTACATGATGACAAAAAAAAGAAAAGATCCTCAGTTTTGTATTTCGCTCGCTGATGTCTCTCGGGGCCCCCACCACATATTTGAGCCTTACGCGTTGTGGCCTTTTCAATCATTAAATCCCCGCAAAAACAAGACGCGCAAGTTCTGTGCTGGGGCCACTGCCGACGCGACGGCGGCGGCGCGGCGGGGGCCTTAGTCAGTGGCGGGCCGTTAGTATATGAAGTGGGAGGGCGAAGGCAAAAAATAATATTCGCATGACGTGCGACGTCGATGGTTCGGCAAACTACTTTCAACACTTCGAGATTTTAGTTTTAAATAAATTTGTACAAGCTATATTGTCACAGATTACAAAACAATCTGTGAAGTAACACTTATTTTCTCGGTTAGTGATAGTGTCTGATTCTGATGTTAATGAAAGGTTTATAATTTGAATCGGCCATTGAATTCGGATTTATTTTTTAATTTATCAAATAAATATATATATATATATATATATATATATATATATATATATATATATATATATATATATATACAACCATTATTGTTAAGCCCCCGTTTATACAATGATATAACAATTTCAATCAAACAACACAACCTTTATTTTATTGGTAGGTGTAAAATAAAGCAATGAATGTTCTTCCAGCAAATGCTGAATCTGATTTTTTATCCAGAAAGCTATTTTTATGTTTTGAAATCTGAAATGCGTGTTTAAACGTTCTATCTGTAGCACCTCCACTTTGAGTTTTTATCTATTTTGTTTTATGATATATCTTACTGTAACAGTGTTGCCGTATCTTCTTTTAGTTCCGAATTTCTGCTATTAACTTTTGTTTTTTAAATGGGACGCCCTATATTTGTTTGTTATTTTGATTTACTATGATATTGTAACTTCAACCATGACGTGTCAAACCAGAACCTTCGTATATCAGGGTGACTAGAAATTGCTTAGGCTTAAATGCATATTATGCCTTTATTTGCCGATTTTTTAAAATACTGCATATTGTTGTGGGGGGTATCATTATATATTACTCGCAAAGGCTAACCTGAAGAGCGACATTAAAAAAAAGATTTTTTAGAAAAAATCGTTTAATATTTAAATGGGCGTAAAAGATGTTTAGTGAATAGACAGATAATTTTATTTTTCTCAGGGTTCTTGGAGGTAAGTTAATAGTTTTTGCCAAATCACAGCACTCTAGATTGAGAAATAAAAATTAGTTAAAAAATAGCATTCAATGTGAGAATTACATATGGTTGTACTTGGAATATCTCAACCATTGAGGTAGTATACCGGAATGGTCCCAACGAATGAAAACACGCAAACATATACAGGGTGTTACAAATTCGATACAATGTCGGTTAAAATAGAGCAAAGTTGCGCAATTTAACATCGAATAATAAGTAGTTGACAAAGTTAGACAATTATGAGTACCTCCGAGGATATAGGTACGTAAAATACCGAAAAATCAGCTATACATATTTTATTTTTTTCAGGCTGCATTTGAAGAGATATCACAAAATAAATTTTATATCTTTATAGCTACTTTCCATTATCAACAAGATGGTGCACATAGATTTGAAATCCGACGTTTCTTTTTCGCGGTCAGATCAACTAATTTTTTTTTTAGATACACCTGCGTTTTTTAAAAGCCCTTGATTTCATAATATGTGCGTGAGTACCAGAATGTAAAAACTAAATATAGAAAAAAAAATCAGCTTTGTAGGTTAAACTTGTGTAACCTACAAAGCTGTGTGTAAAGAGACCTTGTGAACAAAATTACCAAGATAATAGGGCATGAATGCAATGTTTTTGTTTTGGGGTATTCTTCAATATAACATGTTCTGCATTCCAACATACGACAGTTTCGGTTTGAGTACGTGCAGGAGACAAATGCACCCTGCACCCCCTTTCCCCCCGAGCTAATAACCCAAGCAAAAATTACATTATATAAAGCATTTCGGGACTTTTACCTCACAAACATTCAGAACTTTGTTTTTTTTTAGTCTTCATGCTTATGTTGTTCCAACAAGAACCTAGAACTTTTTTTTAGTTATCAAATGTTTGCCTCCTCCTCTAAGACGGCATTCTAAATACACCACTGATGTGTTCATTTTTGTAAATCCGTATCTTGATCGACACGCAGCTTTGAAAGTGAAGTGCACATACTTATAAATTATAATAATTACTCACATATTAAAAAAGGGAGACAAACATGAAAATAGTGTCCTAATAATCAAATAAATATTGTAAATAAAGATATAGTGATATACCTATACAACCTTACTACAGTTTGCTTTAAATAGGGTGACCACATATACTCTTTTTAAGAGGAATGTTCTCTTTTTCGGGTCCATGTACTCTGGTACTCTTACTATTTCCATAAATACGACAAATATCCTCTATTATGAGAAATCTGGGACAAATGATCTCTAT
The DNA here is from genome assembly GCA_030620095.1 of Kuschelorhynchus macadamiae. NCBI lineage: Eukaryota > Metazoa > Arthropoda > Insecta > Coleoptera > Curculionidae > Kuschelorhynchus > Kuschelorhynchus macadamiae. The sequence goes on along the minus strand of JAUTXW010004166.1, from coordinate 110,017 downwards.
TTTGCGAAATCTGGTGCCATTTTCTAATTATTTTTGTTATTTTTAGTCCATATTATTATGTGTATTATAATTATTATTGAAAGTCATTGAATTCTGCGAAAGTGATAAGACTTTACTTAATTATTATACGCTGGTACCTATTTTTACATTTCGTCGAAATATACTCTTTTCATTTTAAAAAAATCTGGACAGCCTACTTTAAATCACGTTTAAGAAGCCAAAAAAAACTGTAGTAGAGCATGTCGCGGGCACACAGCTTCCAGGAGAAATTGCAATTTGCCATTACAAATTACATTGTGTGGTAATCTGTGAATTATAGCTGGGAAATTCAAAACCTTGTTTTCTTTATTCTGGTATAAATATATAGAATAGCTTGTTTTGGAATAGGATGTTGGGAGCTAGATACGTTCGTTTTAACTTTTTTTCATTATGATCTGTATTTTGTACGTGGTCACATTTTAAATATAGGGGTGTATATCGTATTCCGCAATGATTTAATAACTAAGTATTCCCAATCGAACAATAATTAAACACGTTTTAACTGTCATTGATTACCTACGAATATGTTTTTCATTATTCGCATCCGACTCGTCATAACGTCATGCACAACACAGTCTTAATTTTAGATGCACTTTTAAATCTTCGAACGTATGCCTAGCCAGAAACTCGGGTATTTAAAAAATTATAGATTTCTGCTCTTGTTGTTCTTCGTTTGCACTAGATCGCTCCACGTCCGATAATTAAAATTGAAACAAGGTGGCTGCATTCAATGAAAATTGATATTCAGAAGAATCGACATCAATAAAAATTCGAAATCAAAACAATGCATATTAAATAAAATCAGTTACCTTATACCCGCTAATCATTTAAATTCCACAACTCTTATACAATTAAATCTCGTATTAACTTTTATTTATTTATTCAAATGTATATTCAAGTATTTTAATTTCAATGGTAAAGGGCCCGTGTTATATCCGTTTGATGTAGTATAAATTACATATAAACGAAAATCAAAATCAGAATAATGAGCATTATTCTATTTACATTTTTAGGGTGTTAATGGAATTGACATTAAAAAGAAATGATATCGTAAGAGATGCTTTAATTTTTTTTGATATGCGATAAAAATAAATTAATTTTTTTTATTACATGAGTTCTTAAATCAGATTTGCCTTCATACGGTTGAAATAAATTAATCTCCACAAAGTCGTTATTGCATTCTAATGTTTTCGGTATTAATATTAATTTAATGCGATCCCGTTTGAAGCGATTACATTTTAATAAGAGTCAATTTATTAAATATTTAAAGTGATTTTTGTATATAGCATTTATTTCATACCAATTTTTATTAACATCGATTTGTTGAAATGCAATAACTAAGGAAAGACGCATGTATATAGAAATTTTAAGTAGGCTGTATACGTGTTAAAAAAGGATAAACAACTACTTTTTTGTGGTATCAATTGAAATGGTCTGCAAAGAAATTGCTTATCATAAAAATGTCATTCGGTAAAATCGGTATCCACAAAAATTCGATATCGGAAGAATTAAAAAGAATAAAAATTGTATGCAGGCAGCATCATTTATATGTTTTGCAATTAAATTTGGTATCAAAGACGCGTATGACTAAAAAGTAAAACGGCGTTCCATAAGCATCTCCACATCTTCAACATATTTATAGAAGAAAAATACTAAGAATAAAAATATTAAATTTGATATTAATACCACACCTACATTTTTACTAATTGTTCAAGTATTACTATACATTTTAGTGCCTATAAAAATTAAAAATAAACTGTTATAAATGTTGGCAAAAATAGCAGATATATGTCAATATAAGTAAATATCCTTAATAAATTTAAGTTTCCTGACCGTTTCTTGAAATACCTATTTAGTACTACTTTTTTTTGCGTTAATCGGTCAAATTATTTTAAACTTTGTATATTTAGTAATAATTTATTTAAGAAAATGCGAATTTTTGTTCTGAATATGGTTTTGGTCAATACAAAGAGACGTCAAATAAACAATATATATATATATATATATGGGTGTCAACGATATCGTTTTACACGATGCCATTCATTTGCTTTTTAGGTTAGGATATTTATATTTGGGTTAACGAAATATGGTATTAAAACACATATTTTTCATGAAAAAACAATTGAATATTACTGCCAGTTTTTCCGATATCAGAACCAAGCTAAAAATTTCAAATGGAACCCTGTATATTATTTTACATAGTTTGATAGAGCTAAGAATTACCTTTTCAATGACATATCACAAGTTATATTTTTTTTTCAAAATGGCGGACCAGGAAGCGCTTTTTCAAAATTCAATAAGGCGGTCGTTTCCCGATACCGATGAAATTTTGTTTAACAAATTATTAAAATATTAAACAAAATGGGGTTTTCAATGGATTTTAATCAAATTTAAAATAAAATTTTTAATTTATCACAAAATGGGATAAGTTTAATTTTTTCTTTAAAATGTGAACTTTTTCTTAAATTTTCTCAAAGATTTTAAATAGAAAGTTGTATTTATTAAATATTAGTATTAAAGTATATCTTATTAGCTACACGAAACCGCATAACAAGCCGTATTTTTGCTTTTTGTTTCAGAATAAATTGACAAAACCTTGGCGATACACATTTTTCCTAATACATAACATGAAACAAACACACACATATTATTAATCAGAAAATCCTGGAATATTTTTTATTGTTTATTGATAAGTAATTTTGTATTATTTTGACATTTTGTGACTGTTGTCTTATTTTAGGAAAGCGAGAAAAAATCACAAGTAGTATTAATTTTATTTTACCAGTAGATACGGTGCAGTAACATGAAAGATGACTTAACTAAGATAAGTAGGTCTTGGAAACAATTGCATAGGGATGCCATTATAATTTTCATTAGATTTAACCAGAAACGTCAAAAGTACTGTTTTGTATCGACATTTCTGATAACTTTCGTTACATTTTTACACTGAGAAAAACAAAAAACAAAAACAAAACCGCATAACAATCCGTATTTTTGCTTTTTGTTTGAGAAAAAATTGACGAAACTCTGCCGATATACATTTTTCGTAATACATAACATGAAACACACACACCCACACACACATATTATTAACCAGTAAATTTCGGAATATTTTTTATTGATAAGCAATTTTGTATTATTTTGACATTTTATGATTTTTGCTGTCTTATTTTAGGAAATCGAGAAAAATTCACAAGTAGTATTAATTTTATTTTACCGGTAGGCTTTCGGTTTTTCCGGAAATAGGTACTACTAAATAGGACCTAAGTCAAGAAGTTTAAAAAGAACCCTGTATATTTTTTCACACAGTTTGATAGAACTTAGAATTCCCTTTACATTGACATATCACAAATTGATTTTTTTTTCGAAATGGAGGACCAGGAAGCTTTTGTTCAAAGATATTTTTGAATTATAGGTAGAAATAATAAACAAATATGGGGGTTTTTATTGGGTTTAATGCTAATTTAAAATCAAACTTTCACAATTAATACAAAAGTCACTCAATTAAATGTTCTATGCGCTGTCCGCCTTGTTCTTGGCATAGTGTAACTCTCTCAACATTTTCCGCGAGCAGGTTTCCTAAATGCTGTTCTGAGATACTCTCAACGGCTCGTCTTATTCTATTTTCTAACATTTCCAACGATATTACAGGAGTTGCATACACTTTTTCTTTCAGATGACCCCATATAGAAAAATCAAGCGGGGTTAAGTCAGGCGACCTCGCTGGCCATCGAATTGGTCCATTGGTTCCCAACCAGTTCTCACCAAATCGTTCATTCAAGTAATTTGCAACAATTCTTGAATTATGAGCAGGGGCGCCATCTTGTTGGTAAACTAAATCATCATTTTGCTGCAAATTATTTATAAAATGTTCAATTTCATTTTCGAGAAAGTCCAAATACATCTCGCCAGTTAAAGGCTGATTGAATAATATTGGACCAATAACGCTTAGTCCTACAACGCCTAACCAAACATTAACTCCAAAACGTTCCTGGAAGCCACCTTCTCTTACTAATCTTTGATTTTCCTTTGCCCAATAACGAAAATTATTTCTATTAAACATCCCTAGATTAGTAAACCTTGATTCGTCCGAAAAAATAATCTTATGATGAAACACAAGACTTATTCTATAATTATCTAAAAACCAATTGCAATAAATAAGTCGTCTTTGGAAGTCATTTTCAAATAGGTGGTGGTGAATTTGGGGGATCATGGGACGTATTGCACTGTTTGCCTAATTCACGAAGGGAAGCTGTACGGTCATACTCGATGTACGCTAAAACGTTTGTTTCCACTTCTTCGCTTACTACGAAACCATCATTGCCATTAGCATGGACACCACCATTATTTTCATTTTTTAAATGTTGTACTAGCCAACGATAATATGCATGTGAAGGAGCGTCACGATTCGGAAAGCGTTCCTGGTATAATCTCTCTGTGTCCCTTGAATTTTTGCGACATTCCCCATAAATAAGGAGCATGTCAATTTGATGTTCTCTTGAATAAACCATAATATTTATTTTTAAAACTAACTAGAACCACTTCTCAGTGTAAAAATGTAACGAAAGTTATCAGAAATGTCGATACAAAACAGTACTTTTGACGTTTCTGGTTAAATCTAATGAAAATTATAATGGCATCCCTATGCAATTGTTTCCAAGGCCTACTTATCTTAGTTAAGTCATCTTTCATGTTACTGCACCGTATCTACCGGTAAAATAAAATTAATACTACTTGTGATTTTTTCTCGCTTTCCTAAAATAAGACAACAGTCATAAAATGTCAAAATAATACAAAATTACTTATCAATAAACAATAAAAAATATTCCAGGATTTTCTGATTAATAATATGTGTGTGTTTGTTTCATGTTATGTATTAGGAAAAATGTATATCGGCAAGGTTTTGTCAATTTTTTCTGAAACAAAAAGCAAAAATACGGCTTGTTATGCGGTTTCGTGTAGCTAATAAGATATACTTTAATACTAATATTTAATAAATACAACTTTCTATTTAAAATCTTTGAGAAAATTTAAGAAAAAGTTCACATTTTAGAGAAAAAATTAAACTTATCCCATTTTGTGATAAATTAAAAATTTGATTTTAAATTTGATTAAAATCCATTGAAAACCCGATTTTGTTTAATATTTTAATAATTTGTTAAACAAAAATTTCATCGGTATCGAGAAACGACCGCCATATTGAATTTTGAAAAAGCGCTTCCTGGTCCGCCATTTTGAAAAAAAATATAACGTGTGATATGTCATTGAAAAGGTAATTCTAAGCTCTATTAAACTATGTAAAATAATATACAGGGTTCCATTTGGAATTCTTGACTTGGTTCTGATATCGGAAAAACTGGCAGTAATATTCAATTGTTTTTTCATGAAAAATATGTGTCTTAATACCATATTTCGTTAACCCAAATAAAAAAATCCTAATCTAAAAAGCAATTGAATGGCATCGTGTAAAACGATATCGTTGACACCCGGTATATATATACAGTGTGTCCGAAATTGGTTATGACAGTATTTGGATCTCGGAAACCGTGATAGTTACAAAAACGTTCAAATAGAGAAAGTTTTAGACAATTATGTTTGTAATTTAACGCCGTTTTGCTCGCCATTCTATCTTTTTTAGTTTTTGAGATATTTTGAAAAAACCAAAAAACTGCATTTTCGAAAAAGTCCTATAATTTATTTATTTATGAAAATTTTCAAAATCTGTAACAACATTATTAAGGCAACTTTTTACGTAGAGTGCACCTATTAAGTCAGATTTTACATACAACGTTTCGATTTTCTAGAACCATCATCAATTTTGTTTTTTCTTATGGCCGCTGTATTCGATTTTAACAGTTTTGAAAAGAGTATTTCTTTAACTTTTCAACGGTGTATCACACTTTGTAATTAGGTTATTACTAAAGGTGCAAAAAGTGCGTAGAGGAAATATTTAAACGTTTTTTGGAATTATCAAAGTAAAAAGTTAAAAATTAATAGTGTTTGATAGCAATATATTGTAATTTAACATCCAGTTCTACAAAAAATCAGTAAAAACTACTTAATAACATAATTGATTCGTGCACAATGTTCACACATGATCAAACTACCACCCGCATATAACACTAACATCTTTGCCCAAGTAGGCTTTGCGTTTGAAATAAGACTGTTTAAAAATTTTTTCGAATTATCGATATAAATTAAAATTTAATAGTTTCAAATAGCAATATTTTTAAATTGGACATTAAATTCTGCATAAAATCAGTAAGTTCTACTCAGTAACATTAATACTATGTGCACTGCACATAATGTACCCCGAAGAACGACTGTCGACAGAACTTCTTTTCAAGCGCTGCACTGATTAGAAGCTTGCTAGGGTTAGCCAATTTTAAGAATCGCAACAGAAAGTATGCAAGTATGACAAGGAATGGAATAGGCAAATAGAATATTTTAATGAAAATCTGGTTTTTTCCATAAGAAGAATTGAAACAGAACTTCACATTCTGAAGTCAACCGTTCATGGCGATTTAAAAGTACTAACCTTACAAGAATTAACAGAAAATCAGTATGAACTACCTACTCAATAAAATTAATAAAAAAATGCTACATAATACTAGGATTAAAAATGTTGACCGTTTTTTTCTATGCAGTGTCCACATTTCCTTTCAACTGTTCTGATTACCCGTTGACTGGTATTTCTATTTATATTTTCTAGAATATTTCGGGTTCGCTGCTCAAGAACTTGCCTATTTTCTGGGGGGTCAAATTCGTATATTTCATTTTTCGCACATCCCCATAAATAAAAATCCAACGGCGTGATATCCGGGGATCTAGCTGGCCAGTGGACAGGACCACTGTTGGATATTACGTTTTCACCAAAAGTTGTTGTTTAAAAAGTTTGTACATCCCTGCTGTTATGTGCAGGACAACTTGCTGAAACCACAAGCTATTAAACTGATCATCTGGCACAGCTTCTCGAATGGCAGGAACTATTTGATTCTGTAACATGGCAAGGTATCTTGGGCCTGTCAGTGTCTGATCAAAAATAAAGGGACCAATGAGACGATTTCCTAAAAAGTAATGGATTGGATATTGAATTATAAGCAATTCAATTAGACTATGTTTATCTTACCAAGCATCCCGCACCACACATTAAAACCAAAATCTTGCAGTCTGCGTGGATCGCGTAGTTGCGGATTTTCAATAGCCCAATAATGGTGATTTTTTTTATTAAAAATGCCACAGTTTGTAAAATGAGTCTCATCTGACCAAATGACTTTATTGCAAAAAGCGGGATTTTCTCGACATCTATTGATATACCAATTACAAAAAACAATTCTTCTTTCGAAATCACCTGCTTGAAGTCCTTGCACAATTGTTGGCTTGTAAGGACGACATTTAGTTACTTTTAGGACGCCATGAACGGTAGATTTTGGAATTTGAAGTTCTGTTTCGCTTCTTCTTGTAGATGAAGTCGGATTTTCATTAAAATATTCTAGGATTTGCCTATTGCGTTGCTCGTTGTCTTTTGCATACTTCTTTGTGCGAATCTTATTAAAACTGCCAAACTCAAGCAAGTTTCTAACCAGCGTTTGAAAATAAGTTCTGCCAGGCTGCCGTCTTTCGGGGTACGTGTCAAAATACACATCCATGGCCCTGTTTGCATTTCTTTCATTTTTAATATAACACACTAACATATCAAACATTTCTTCATTAGAAAAGTTTAACGCCATTGTAATCCTTACTAAAACAGCGATGAATGTTAAATAAAACTTAAACGTTGCATTTTTGACAGATTAAAAGCATTCTATTATTTCAAAACCAAAGCCTACTTGAGCAAAGATGTTAGTGTTATCTGCGGCTGGTCATTTGAACATTTGTGAACATTGTGCAATGTTATTGAGTAGTTTTTACTAATTTTTTTGTAGAACTGGATGTTGAATTACATATTGCCTTTTAACACTATTAATTTTTTATTTTTTACTTTGATAATTCCAAAAAACGTTTAAATATTTTCTCTACGCACTTTTTGCACCTTTAGTAATAACCTAATTACAAAGTGTGATACACCGTTGAAAAGCTAAAGAAATACTCTTTTCAAAACTGTTAAAATCGAATATAGCGGCAATAAGAAAAAACAAAATTGATGATGGTTCTAGAAAATCGAAACGTCGTATGTAAAATCTGACTTAATAGGTGCACTCTACGTAAAAAGTTGCCTAAATAATGTTCTTACAGATTTTGAAAATTTTCATAAATAAATAAATTATAGGACTTTTTCGAAAATGCAGATTTTGGTTTTTTCAAAATATCTCAAGAACTAAAAAAGATAGAATCGCGAGCAAAACGGCGTTAAATTACAACCATAATTGTCTAAAACTTTATCCATTTAAACGTTTTTGTAACTATCACGGTTTCCGAGATCCCAATACTGTCATAACCAATTTCGGACACATGTATATATATATATATATATATATATATATATATATATATATATATATATATATATATGATTACTTTTTATTTTCTTGGGTTAGGGTCCTCGTGAATTAAATTAACACATTTCGTTTGACAGAACTCACGTTACAAAGTTTTGACGTTTCGATCAACTTGGTGATCTTCATCAGAATACAATTTTTGGTCTATAAAGAAATTTATAAAAATCAGGAGATAGACCAGAAAAACAATTCGATGTCTTACCTCATTAAAACCAAAATCCGAAGATTATGTCAATATAAGACAATACAACATTTTTTAAAAATTCTACACTAAGTTTGTACATATATAAACTAACAAACACGAAAACAACGAAAACGACTACTGACTTATTTTACCATGTTCTGAAAGACAGAAATTTATATCTATTAAGGGGTTCAACTCAGTTTCTTAATTTATGATTGCTTAATAAGATTATAATATATTTCACTGAGTTGTTTTGTATCGGTTTTTGCATTTATAGAGTGTTTATTTTTTTGTATCTCTATCATTTCGTGGAATTCTCTTCTTTTTTGATGGTGCTCGGATTTTAAAATTTTAACATAGTCAAAATCGAAAGAATGTTTGCTTTCACTAGTATGTCTTGTTAATGCCGTCGTGTTCTTTTTGTCATATTTGTGTCCTTGTATTCTATTTTTTAAGTACTGACTGGTCTGTCCAATGTATACACCATTGCAATCCTTACAAGGGATCTTATATACTATATGTGTTCTTTTTTCTTTTGCAGTTTTTGATTTTAGTTTACTGAAGTTGTTCTTTAGGAGGTTATGACCCTTATAGCTGACTATAATGTGTTTTTTAAATACATGTTGTAAACTTTCCGATATTTTTGGTATATATGGTAACGATATGTAGTTGGTGTTATTTTTATTAGGTCTCATGTTTTTGGTGGTTATTGTTGTAAAATTTATGGATCCTCTTTTTAAAAATGCTGTTAATAATTTTTTTAGGATAATTGTTTATCTCTAAGGCTTGTTTTGCTTTTTTAATGGATTTTTCCCTGTATTCAGGATCCGATAGTTTTATAGCTCTGTCTGCAAGATCTATGACGACTGATTTTTTTTGGCACAGAGGGTGCTGGGAGTCAAAATGTAAATATCGAGAGGACCAAGTGTCTTTAGTGTACCATTCGGTTTTAATGGTGTTTTCTATGTGGTGTAATGTGAGGTCTAAGAAATTAATTTTGTGATCTATTTCTTCTTCTATGGTAAATTGTAGTTTGGGGTGATAACTATTAAAGCTTTTTAAAATATCTTGACATTTATTTTTAGCTACTGCAGCTAAGCAATCGTCAACGTATATATAGAAAAAATGAACGTCAGAATCAGATTTTTTTTATTGTTGTTTCTTCCAAGTCCTCCATTACTAATTGGGCAATCACACTGGAAATAGATGCCCCCATAGCACAACCATCAACCTGTTTGTAGAATCTGTCATATACACGAAATATGTAGAGTTGAGTGTGAGCTCAACAGCATTTAGAAATTCATCAAGTGGAATATCTGTGTATTGTTTTATCAGATTCCATTTTTTAGTTATAATTTCTTTTGCTAAGTTAGTAGGGATATTGGTATATAACGATATAACATCCAAGGATATTAATATATGGTTCTCAGGTATTCGTATATCCTTAATTTTATTTTTTAGATCTACCGAGTCTTTTATGTAATATTTATTTTTGTTAATGATGTTTTGTAAAATATTTTTTAGAAATTTTGACAGATTCTCAAAGGGTGACTGGATGCAAGAAACAATTGGTCTTAATGGAATATTTTGTTTGTGAATTTTTGGTAGGCCATACATTTTTGGAGGTAGAGCATTTAGGATTTTCAGGCTCTTGGCGGTATTTGGTGATATATACATTTTGTTTTCCCACCGGGCTACTAGGTCGTTATTATTTCTTTGAAAAATGTTAGTCGGGTCGTTTTTTAATTCCTTGTAAGTGTTTGTGTCATGTAATAGGTCAGTCATTTTTTTGTCATATTCGGCAGAATACATAATAACACTTTTGTTTGATTTGTCAAGTCTCAAAATTCTTAAGTTTTTTTTCTTTTTAATAAATAGTTTAGTTTGTTTGACTTTGCTCAAAAGTTGTTTTTGTTTCCTTGTTTTTGTTGTTTGGCTTAATTTGTTTTTATAATTAGTTATAATGTTGCAGCATGTCGATCTTAACTGATCTTTAGTTTCTGAAGTCAAGTTTATAATTGATGTTTCAATATTGCTGATTAGATCTGGGATTGGTATGTCCTCAGAAGATTCGATAGGAATAGCATAGTTCGGACCTAAACTAAGAATTTCGGCCACGTTTTCTGGCTCTCAACATTAGTCATATTGTGTATCCATTCTTTCGATTTTTTGTTACCAACATTATTGTTCCCCCTTGTTATTAATTTTTGTTGTTTTCCCAAATTGTTTGAAAAATTTTCTCGGTTTTTTTATCATCTTCTTTCACGAAAATATCGAGTACCTGTCGCGGTACGAGAAGTTCTAGGACTCTTAATATTTTAATCTTTTCGTTTTGCAGATGTAGTATGTTTTTTGTGGTGTCAGTGATAAGGATGTTTAAAGTATTAAAATGGAACTGCTTTAAAACGCAATCCTCAAATTTCTGTTTTAACGTGGTACAATTAAATAAAATATGATTAGTTTTAATGTTTAAAAATGTAGGCTTTAGATCTTCGTCCTTACATCTTAGGACGAAAATTCTTCTGTTTTTCTGTTTACACAGCTTTTGGTTGGTTTTGGAAAAAGATTTAATTTTGGTTGCGGCTGCTTGACCATAGTTTTCACTGATGTTGTTGTACGTGAGCAGATTTTCACCCATGCTAGTATATAAGTTATTCCTATATATATATATATATATATATATATATATATATATATATATATATTTAAATTAAGAGAAACCATTACAAAAAATCTCTATAATAAACGTGTTTTATTTGTATTGTGTTACTGTGGTACTTCGGTCCTTATAAATTCATTAATAACAATCATAATTTAATATATTTTCTGTTATATTGCAAATGCAAGTAGTATAATTCTAAGGATTTATAGTAGGTCACATTTACCAACCCATTATAATGGTAATTTTAGGTCAAGACACTAATTTTACCTACCGTCTATTTTAGTGTAATTTTTAATGACTGCTAAAAACCTCTTGGCCTCTGGATTTTTTATTGTTGCCGGTACATTGTAACCAAAAATAGTAGGTAAATTAAAACTTACTTCAGTTAAAAACGGCTTTTTGCTGCAGGATGTCTTATTCCCTCGAAATGTAAAAGGGAAGAATTGAAATTTTGGAAAATCATCCTATTAGATTTTTCAGATATTTACTCGAATTTTTACGTTACAGGATCCTAGATGCCGCAAAACATGTTTTCTCAATTCCTTCGGTCTGTTTGTCTGTCGATTTTGGTCAAAAATTAAAAGTCATGTGGGGATGACCTGCCCAAGTAACACAAATAGAAATATCTTTAGAAAAACGAAATATAAATTATTTACCATACAAAATGTCTAATAAAAAGATTAAATATTCCACCACATATTATACAAAACGCCATCTTGGGGTAATCGTCGTTTAATTTTGTTACGTTGGCTCCTGGGTCTTAAATTAGCCATTTTTTAGCGAGTACCAAAGGCAAACCAAGTAGGCAATTTTTAGTAAATGTTGCTACATTTTGATTACATTTGAAAATTATTGCCATTTGATAAATATTTGCTTACAAAGTGGCCAATTTCAAGGAATATTTGCTTAAAAATTAGCCCAAAGCTTTTTATGATCCGCTATGATTGAAATTAAAGTCATTTCCTAGCAGCCATCACTTGACCACTTTAAACATACATATTCTTTCTACCTATAAATACGTATTTTCATGCATGTTTTTTTTTTAGTTATGAACCATTCAATCAATTTTCTTAGTAAAATAAATTTTCAAACTAAAAATTAAAAAAAAATATTTTTAGAAATCGAAATTTTTAGTTCCTTGCCTATCTTAGATTCTTTTAATAGTAAAAGTTCCCTCGCAAGTGTTTTTTGTCCGTACCAACCGTCAAACCATGATTTGTTATCTTTGCATTTCCTCTTGGCTCATAAATTCTTACACTGATTGGCTGTTTTAATACTATTATAATATAACAATTGATGATATAAATGAAGAAAAAAATGTTACTCAAATTTCGGCTAAAAACTAAGTCAGAATTCAGCTAAAAAAAGCTCGATTTTAAAGTCAAAAAGTAACTAATAAACCCAACCATAAAATCAAAAGAGAGGGTCCTATAATTGCCAATTGGCCATTTTTACCCCATTATGGCCAAATTATTATTCCCCACTTTAGCCATATTTCCTTTGTACTGTAATAGAACTGTTATTTTGGCTAGCCATTTTAGCTATTTAGCCAGGAATATTAGCCAATATCACAGCATTTTAGCCCATACATGATTATATGTGCTACTTGGGTGGTGACATTTTGGTAAAATCTATTATGGCGTAAAAAAATGGCGGCCTAGTCAAATTATTACTAAAAAACTACTCATTCTGTTTGCCTCAAATTTTGCACCAAAAATCAAGTATACATAATAATCCACTGGTTATATTTGGATGGCGAAACAAAATGGCGGCTTAATAAAACATTTACATTTCTTTACGTTTTAGCGTGACCTATTCTAAAACAATTGTTTTTATTTAAACGAAAATTAATGGATGTTATCTATTTTTAATGATGACTCTTATATATTGGAAGGGTGGGTACTTATTAGATGGAATAAAAAAACTTTAGATTTTTGATTTGCTATAGATCTTGATCATATTTAACGAAAATCCTTTGCTATTTGCCCGAGCTGGCGAACACTGCGCTGTAGTGCGGCATCTACAATTTCTGAATCATCACAGCTAGTACCAGATTAATCATTTTTACATATTTACTGGTCACAAGGTCGTGGGAAAAGGTGACGGACAAAAATAGATCAAAATAATAATATATAAAAAGTACCTAATTTTTCTCTAGTCCAGGACGAATAGAACTAGATATCGATCCAAATAACTTAGATCAGATATTATTTTCTTTAATTAACTCCTTTTCTACTCACGCCATTGAAACGATTATCAATATTTATTTAGTTTCCCCTATGCTGCATGCGTAAATTTTCCTGTACGTCATTTCACGAATCTTCTCTATGTTAGTTTAAACAATTCTGGATTGAATAGCGTTAAGTACCCAAGTAGCACAAATTAGCTGATGAGCTTTTTTGCCTAACGGTTAGCCATAAAAGACATATAAAAACCAAAGATTTGACAAATTTGGGCAAATGATTCTTGGTTTGTTTTGTTGCCACAGCATAACCAGATATATTCTAGTAAGTATTGAAGTTAAACTGATAGCAAGCATAGCTGTTTAAAATGCCAGAATATGGGATTTTTAATCAGTAGATATCGATGTCAGAATATGATCAACAAGTAGGCATTTTTCCCAAATGCCAACCAAACGTATTTTAGCAAATATTTAAGTTTAAATATAGTAATAATAGCTATATAAGAATGCCAGATTATGACATTTTAAGACAACAAAAATTGAGAGGAATAAATATGGCTTTTATTATCACATTTTTGTTTAAAAATTAAACTAAAATTGGGTAGTTTTATTTCGCCTATTTTTGCTATAATATTGCCAAAAAATGCCACATTTTCAAATTTCTAATAAAAAGATCAAATATTCCACCACATATAATAGAAAAACGCCGACTTGGGGTAATCGTCGTTTAATTTTGTTACGCTGGCTCCTGGGTCTTAAATTAGCCATTATTTAGCTAGTACTAAAGGCAAACCAAGTAGGCATTTTTATTGGCAAAATTTTAGTAAGTGTTGCTACATTTTGGCTACATTTGAAAATTATTGCCATTTGATAAATATTTGCTTACAAAGTGGCCAATTTCAAGGAATATTTGCTTAAAAAATAGCTCAAAGCTTTTTATGATCCGCCATGATTGAAATTAAAATTAAACTAGTTTCCTAGCAGCCATTACTTCACCACTTTAAACAAACATATTCTTTCTAGTTATAAAAACGTATTTTTATGCAAGTTTTTTTTTACGTTATGGACTCTTTAATCAATTTTCTTAGTAAAATACATTTCCAAACTAAAAAAAAAAATTGGTAGAAAACGAAATTTTTAGTTTCAAGTAGGGTTTTACATGCCTATCTTAGATTCTTTTAACAGTAAAAGTTCCTGAGCAAGTTTTTTGTGTCCCTACCAATCGTCAAACTTCTCAAAATATTTTACACAATAAGTAATAGTGGAAGTATTTCTACGAAACCATGATTTGTTATCTTCGCATTTCCTCTTGGCTCATAAATTCGTACATTGTTTGGCTCTGTTAATACTATTTCTACTTTCTACATAATTTGAAACAAGTGATGATTATCATATAAATGAAGAAAAGGCAAAAAATGAGAAATTATTTAGGTAAATTTCTGAAAAAAATGTTACTCTAATTTCGGCTAAAAAACAAGTCAGAATTCAGCTAAAAAAAAGCTCGATTTTAAGGTCAAAAAGTAGCTCATAAACCCAACCATAAAATCAAAAGAGAGGGTCGAATAACTGCCAACTGGCCATTTTTACCCCATTATGGCCAGATTAGCCATATTTCCGTCTTTATACTGTAATTGAACTGTTAGTTTGGCTATTAATGTTAGCTAATTAGCCAGGGATATTAGCCAATATTACAGCATTTTAGTCCACATATGATTATATATGCTACTTGGGTTATATATATTATGTACCCCAAGTAGCACAAATTAGCTGATGAGCTTTTTTTTCTAACAGTTAGCCATAAAAGACACATAAAAACCAGAGATTTGTCAAATTTTGGCAAATGATTCTTGGTTTGTTTTCTAGCCATGAAATCTCGCTTTAAATTAGATTTTTTGGCTCCAGAAGTAGCAGTTTTTAATGTAGTTAGGCTATAGCATAATTACTTGGCCAAAAAATATCTTTTATGGGGTAATTAAATCCTCCAACTTTTTTTTGTGTAACATTGGATGGCCAAAATGTAGAAATATCTATCAATTTTGTTGCCACAACATAACCAGATATATTCTAGTAAGTATTGAAGTTAAATTATATATAATCAATAGAAATCGAGGTCAGAATATGATCAATAAGTAGGCATTTTTCCCAAATGCCAACCAAACATATTTTAGCAAGTATTTAAGTTAAATTATAGTAATAATAGCTATATAAGAATGCCAGATTATGACATTTTAAGACAACAAAAATTGAGAGGAATAAATATGGCTTTTATTATCACATTTTTGTTTCAAAATTGAACTAAAATTGGGTAGTTGTATTTCGCTTATTTTTGCTACATTATTGCCAAAAAATGCCAGATTTTCAAATTTCTAACTTTTAATTTTTAATTAAAGTGTTATGTGTTGTGTTTTTTATTTTTTTTTCCCTACGTTTTGGAATTGTTTTAAATGTGACTTATATTTTAATTGCATGTACGTATATATTTTCATTTTTCTTAAAATGTTTTGGTTATTTATAATTGTTTTTCTATCACTGACATAAATCAGAAACATATACCGACCTCATAGTTAGTTGAGTGTTTGTTACGATGCTTTTGAATTTTTAGGTTTTACGATTTTTTTTATATAGTTTTGTCAATAAGATTTAATTCTTTAGACAATAAAGCATATTTGACCTTGACTTCTAAAGTATTTTCGCAACACCGACTCTACTGGAAAGCCTGGAAGCGGGCATCGATGAGTCATCATAAGTAATTTTTCACTCAACAGCTGGAGTTGTGACGTCACGGCGGCAATATTGTTAGGCACTGTCATGTCATGTCAATGTTCAATTTTGGAAGTTTGTTTACATTGATTAATCGTAGAATAGTTCTTTTTTCCCGGTTTTTCAAGTGAATGTTTAGTTTTTGTTACATGTATAATTAATAATTGAAGAGTTTGCAAAGAAGAAAACGCGATAGATTTAAATCGTATGAAAGACCTGGTTTTGATGGTGTACTTCCTATAATCAATAGGGATGCTCTTGCAAGTATAAGAGAGTTCGTGTTTAGAAGGTTGAGGTAAACGCTCTTTATACATTTGAGGCACATATTCATATTGTAAAAAAATATTTAATGTGTTAAAACAGTATTTGTCAATAATATATTTTTGAATTTGTTACTTACAGATTACATTGATAATATTTGCATACCACAATACATCCGCAACAGATGGGGTAAAAACCATAGATGATTGTTTGGTAGAAAACGGTACACGGAAGAAAAAATTTCTGATATATACCAGAAAACAGTAGGCCAATAATTGCCAAATAAAACATGGTTAGTCGCAAGGAAGAACATTTGAATTTTGGTTCTGTCCTGTATGATCAATAAAAGATTCCCACTTTCATTATATAACCTACTCACAGGTAATATACATTTTATTTTTAATAATTATTAATTTATTGGGTACTTTAATTCGTAAGTTTAATGAGCTTTAAAAACTGTATTATGTTTCAGTTACTAATCCTGTTCTTTATATATATATATATATATATATATATATATATATATATATATATATATATATATATATATATATATATATATATATATATATCTAAATATGTATTTACTCAAGTGTTTATAAAAATTGAAACTGGTCTTATTGTATAAAAATGTATGAATATTTTTTCGACGAAAATAAGGCAATTATTAATTACCGCTTATGGCAATATCTGAATATTTCTGAATATGGCTATTTCCGATCAGACATTTGCAGACTAACGAATATTTATCTGCTACCTCTATCTTTTTTTATTCTTTTCAGTAAGAAACACTTTAGACAAGACCATACAATGAGGGCAAGAACACAAAAAACTAATGGGAATATTGGAAAAAAAACTACCTACAGCATTGTGGATTTATTGGAGGGAGTACTGATGGTCTAGGGGAGAAGATTATACATATATATATATATATATTTTTTTATTTAAGTAGATACATATTTTTAAGTGGAAATAAAAAACTGTAAAATAGATATATTTTTTTATGTATTAATTTTTTTATGTATTATATGTAACAAAGTGTTTAAATAAACCTTTATCTTGTCTTTAATTATAAAAAAGTACTTTTAGTCAGTTATTTAAATATAATATAGGCTACAAAAAGTAATTTTATAAATCAGCATTGTTTAAAGTATATTACATAAGTGTTGAAAGTGAAAATTTTCAAACGAGGTAGGTCATAAGAAAAATAGTAAACTATTTTTTAGTAACTTTTATGTCAGTTTCATATATTCAATTCTAATTTGTAGGGAAACATAACGCAAAAAAATCTGCTTGTGTAAAATTAGTTGAAAAGAGAAACAATCTTGTACAATTTGTAAAACCTTTTTTCTTTCCTGTCAAAGGAAGGATTTTCTTAATCTGAAATAATATTCTATTATTTATTATGACAAACCAACATACCAAATATCTTTAACAAAATGAAACAGTATCTACATCTTTATCACAGACTAATTAACAGATACACAAATATATACATACATTCATATGTACAACTTAAACTAAGGAAAATATACTAATATAATATTAAAAAGCTAATAAGTTTTATCAAATTAGCAGAATAATAAATTACATAAATTTAGATTGATTCTATTTTTGCTATCAGAATCTGTAAAAATTGAGAAGAATTGTGACTTTTCAATACTTTTACGACCTGTGCTTTCCACTAAAATTAAATAATAACTGGGGCCACATAAATTTAATATGAATGGTTGGGATACTGAAGAGTTAAGGGCAGTAAAGCAAACAGTTATGTTATGATATGAATGCTTTTGTTGGCAGTTGGAGTAAAACCTTCTCTTTTTTTTTGCATGAAGCCACTTCTTTCGACTTTCTTCGTACTTTGGTATCTCAAAAAATGAACATTAGGTCCTTTGGGATAGTTTTTATTGCAATTAGGTACACAATAAATAAAGGGCATTGTTCTAAATTCACATATTTTTTTGCAAATCCAC
Organism: Kuschelorhynchus macadamiae; assembly: GCA_030620095.1. Classification (NCBI taxonomy): domain Eukaryota; kingdom Metazoa; phylum Arthropoda; class Insecta; order Coleoptera; family Curculionidae; genus Kuschelorhynchus; species Kuschelorhynchus macadamiae. Next base: position 91,458 of record JAUTXW010004166.1, on the reverse strand, counting down.
TTTTTATTAGAATTCAAGTGTTAACCCAACTACCACAAACTTCTATTTTGACGAAAGTTTTATGGCACTAGTCTCAAAACTAATAGCACTAACACAAATATGTACAGAAATATAGTCGAATGCGGTCTTATCGTGCGGGTCCAAAGGTCACCAACATTATGAATCAAATCAGAAAACACAGTGAATACCAAAATGTTGTATGATTCTTTTATCGAGCTATCGAGAAAGAAAATAATTTTTTTTATTATATTACGTATTAAGATAGCCACTTAATATTATTTTATATATTAAATGCCGAGGGATTAAATAAAAAAATTCACTAAATATATATTTGGTTAAAATTTTTTGGTCGGTAAAAACAAAAATACACAAAATGGCAAGCGCCTTAATAAAGTCGGAAAGCGGTTCGAATCAGTGGAACAATCAGGATATGTTCTGTTTATACAGCCACTTAATGAAAGTGAGATTTTTTTATTAATCACCAAAAATTATGAGCCCCGCTTGACCTAAAAATCTAACCACGTATACAGTGTCATTTATTTAAATGCGAGCCACCCCTGTGCAAAGAAAACTTGTTTTTTTTGTATTGTGATAGCAAAAAAAATTTATTTTGCAAAAATATTATATAATTTTGTTAAAAACACAAGATAATTAGTTATTTCTTCTCTCGTGAGATTTTTTCAGATCTTTACGTTTAAGGGTCCCTAGATGCCGGAAAACATGTTTTCTCAATTCCTTCTGTCTGTCAGTATATATATATATATATATATATATATATATATATATATATATATATATATATATATATATATATATATATATATATATATAAGCAAAAAAATGGTGTCAAATCTAATAAATAAATTTTTAAATTAAAATTCACTGACTAATATCTAGGAGCCAGCGGCAAAAGCTCTGAGAATCGGTATAAGAAATGTACAGAAACTTGTGCACGAAAAAATAACATAATTTAATTCAGAAGAAGATTAAGAAATACGATACACGAAAAAATTCAAAGGCAAAAGACTTAAGTTACAATGCAAAAATGGATATTCACTATGCAATTTATGATTTATACACGTCAATGACTAATATAATCCTTCAGAAACTTTTTACTATTATAGACTAAAAAATATCACCATCACTTAAAAAGTCCTCATCTTCTGAGTCGTCCTCAAATGGCGCAATGATCATTGGTGCTATTTCGACATCTAGAACTCGTTCTCGATTCCACCAATCCCATATTAATTTCTCCAGTACAAATTTCTTGCAATACTCCGGCATAATTTAATTTAATGAATCTTGCCAAACAATTTGCACTTCACCTGATGTAAGACCATCGTTCACGTGTTTTTCGTAATATGATTGTGTCCCAGCCCATATTAATTCTATTGCGTTAAACTGGCAATGGTATGGCGGCAGTCGTAAAACCTCATGTCCATTTTCCCGTAATATTTCATCTATGGCATATATTGTTGATTTTTTAATAGATTTTGCCATTAAAAGTTTTTGTTTTATTAGCCAGTCATAAAATCACTTTTCTTCCAGGATGAAGTAGGTTGTTTATTTAAGATTCTTGAATAATAAGATGCATTGTCCAGAATGATTAAAGATGGAGCATCTAAATTTGGAATCAGTTGTTCTTTTAACAACTTTTCAAACAGTTCACAGTTCATATTATCATGGTAGTCCATACGTTTGGATCTTGACGAAAACAGTAAACTTGCACCTGGGAGAAATCCTGTTGAACAACCAGCATGCAAAATGATGAACCGTTTTCCCGTCCCACATCCCTTTTTTCTCTTGACACTTTTTACAGACTCGTCCTGCCAAGATTTCGAACCACTTCCATTAGAAAATATCCATCGTCTATCTCGTCTAAAAATACCACTTTTCTAAATTTTGAATTAACATTTTCGGTCTATTTCTTTAAAAACTGGATACGCTTACTTGCTATATGTGGCAACTCGCATAAAAATCTTCGATTACAGCCCTTTTTATATCGAAAACCCAACATTCTTATTAATTTTGACAACGATTTTAGTCAAATTTCCAATATGCCTCAATTTTTTAAAGCTTCTTTTAAAACTTGAAGGGTTATATCAGTTTCTGATGTGTATAAATCGTAAATTGCATTACGAACATCTATTTTTACATTGTAAAGTCTTCTGTCTTTTGCTTTTTTCGTGTACGTTTCTCAATCTTCTTCGGTAGTAAATAATGCTTTTTTTTCATGCACAATTTTCTGCACAGTCCTTATACCTATTCCCAGAGCTTTTGCTACTGTCTGCTGGATATTGTCCGGTGAATTTTCATTTTCGTAATATTTTATTAGATTTAATACTATTTTTTCGCTTGTGGATGCAAAAATTCTATTACTCATTTTGTCACCGACTTGTCAATCTGACTTTGAAGTGACATCGCTCAAAGATTTTTGCAACTGCTGGTATTTATATATTTATCCTCTTTTTTCATATGAAAATATCATAGGTCTATCTAATTCATCTTCCGGATTTTATGCGGATGATATGATTACACGTAATAACAGAAAAACAAACTTAAAAAGTTTGTCGTTGATATATCGTATGACCCGCACGATAACACTGCTTTTGGCTATAGTTATAAACTACTAATGTTAACTACAAAAATTAACTACTAATAATGACTCATCGCAAGCTGTCAACGACCGTTTCCAGGCTTTCTAGTAGCAAACAATTTCATCGCTATCCAGTAAAAGTGATTTTCGGTTATGCTTTTCCCAGCTAAAATTCATATTTTTTAAAAGTGCCCATAATAGTTTTCTAGTTATCAAAGGAATACTGTCATCTTGGCCAAGCTCCATCAAAATTGTATCTAGAGTAGGTATTTCTTTCTTGCTGGTCTTCCTGAAATTTTCTGGGTTGGTTCTACTTGACCTGCTACCTCTCTCTCCCACAATAATGTGAAAACGGTGGACTTTCCAATTCCAGTCAGTCAGGAACACCGTTTAACAGTTTCTTGTAAAGTAAAACTAGGGTTATCGTAATCGTGTTTTATGCAATGGTGTACATTTAAAATAATAACTTTTTCACTCACTGATAGTGAGAATTATTAGAACATCTTTTCGTTGGAGTAAATGTCGGTATTTTATTAATATTCTTATAATACTGTTAACAATAGGGTATAACCTTACAGTAAGAATAAAAAATAGAGTTCATTATTTACATATTTAGCCACTGCCAAGATTACCTCACAGTATAAGGTCGATCGTACGACTATGCCAAACCTAGCCAGGAACACCAACACAGCAAGATTTCCTTTTCCAGGAGACATGTCTAATGGAAGATACCTTATTCACTTATTTTGGGGTCACATGACGTATTGACCAATCCAGTTCAGTATAATAGAACGTTTATTTCGTCGAGGGTTATGTGAGAATCCTCAGAAGCAAAACGATACAAGAAAGATTCTGAGGTGATTTTTTTGACGATTACAATAGTTTTTCCTATCAGATAATTAAAATAAATATAGAATATATCTATACTATATTAAAATAGTCAAAGGGCGTCTCACGCTCAAAAAAATGTTTTGCGATTTCGAAAATCACTAGGTGTTGGAAGCGGGATTAGGATCTAGTTGAAGCTAAAGAAGTAAGAAATAGTTTCTATTAGTAGCAATAATCATGGCAGCAAATTTGGATTCAGTATAGTTTGAGATTTCAAAGTGTAAACAAGTAGACAGTGACAGTTTTAGGTTACCTTAGTTACGAGTGTTAAGTATAACCAGTCTTTACCTGTACTACCTGTAAGCTGTGTTTTGAATAAAAGTAGTGCATTCAGCAACTACGTGTTTGGTTACCGGCCAATCTGAAAAAAAAACGCACTGACGAGTCCCGATAGGATGAAATTATTTGTACAACTACTATGTGTCTATAATAACTTAAGGTTAAGGTATCGAAACATTCAGTAGACAGACTAACCAAAAAAGATTTTTGTTTGTCAATCTAAACGCAACAAATAATCTGAACACATTTAGAAAGTATTCTAGTTGCAAAAAAAACATGTTTTAACATTTCAGTCGGTTAGTCTGTATGTATGTCCGCGACAAAGCTCAAGAACTGCTTGTCCTATTTACTTCAAGTTTTGGTTAAAAATTAAAGGTCATATGATGATAACCTGGTAACGTTTTGGTAAAAATCCAATATGGCTGAATAAAATGGCGGTCTATTGAAATCTAAATGTTAAAAAAATATTACTAAAAATCTGTTTACCCATTTTATCCAAATTTTGCAGAAACATTAGGACTGACATGACCATCAACTGATAAGTTTTACTACAAATCCAAAATGGCGGCCTAGTAAAATGTTATAAAAGTCAATGCAGAAAATTACTGCATCGATTATGTTCAAATTTTGCTCAAAAATCAAATATTATATAGGGATGAACTAGTAAAAATGTTGAGACAAATTCAAAATAGGGGAACAAAACGGTGGCGTAATTAAATGTTTAAAAATATCCGAAAAAAGTACTTACCAGATTGATTGATTGATGACATCCCCTTTTTGAATATTTATTACTAAAAATTTATAAATTGCACATTTAATATCGATTTTTAATCAAATCTGTGTAAGTGTTAAAATTTGCTCGCAATCTAGGCATTCCTACTTTCATTTTTTTAAATATTTACTAAAAATGTATGATATGTATTCTAAAATCTGTACAAATGTTAAAATTCCGCCCCCATGTTGGCATTACAATCTTGAATTTTTAAAATGTTGACAAAAATTCGTGACGTGCAGTCTTAAATAGCCCTAAATGCCGAATTTTAATCAAATCTGCAAACATTTTGAAATTAGTCTGCCATGTTGGTGCCGCCATTTTTAATTTCCAAATATTGACTAAAATTTCATAACTTTCATCCTTATACAGGGGCGTGCGGTGAAATTTTAAGAAAGGGAAGCAATTTTTAGAAACCTACCTATTTGTAATGTAATTCGATTCTTCGATCATTTTTTGCAAATTCGTCAATGACATCATCATAAAAACGTCGATGCTCCGACATATTTTGGAGAAGTTTATTTTCAATAGACAACAGCGATGTATACGAAAGTCTCTCCTGCCCCGTTGAATTTCTTACACGTTTGTGTTGAAAAATTGCGTTCTACTGATGAACTTTTGGCAGGTATTGTCAATACTAATTCACACAGTTTCGACACTTCAGTGTAGGCATCTTCCAGCTCCTTGTCTTTTAAAAATTGTATTAGTTCCTTAGCGTTATATTTTGCGCTAATGTCATCAGTTTCATAAATCACGTTCAGTTCAGATCGCAGTAACACTCGGTCGAAGAAGAAGAGATTTAAACGCATCTTCTGAAAAAGTTTTTTTTAAATCCATCAAAATTGCAGAGCTCGAGGAATTTAAAATCATTTAAACCGTTAAATTTATAGTTTATTTGTTGCTGAATTTGATCGATTATTTCATAAAAGAGGCGTCTGTATGATGTTTGAACATCTCCCACCTTGTCTGTTCGAAGACGCTTGGCGTCATCGTGTTCTCCCAAAATAGGTCAGTCATCTCTTTTTTGGCTTAACATGGACTTAAAATCATCCACTTTTTTTAGGCAAAAAGCAATATCATTTGTTTCGATTTGTAATATATTAAAAACGTTGTCCGAGAATGGAAATATTTCTGAAAATATGTTGAACAAATAGTTAAAATTAAAATCGCGTTTCAAACAGTCCAGTCCCACCTTTCATTATTTTCTATTATATTCTCAAATAGTTCAGTCAGTGATTCACGATTTTCAGATACTGTTAACACAAGTCTTCCGTTATAGTTCCACCTAGTAGGAGCTACTTTGGGCGATCGTTTGTGGACAATGGAGTCCAAAGCTTGTGCACGTTTTGTTGACTTGGAAAAAAAAGCAGCCATGCCACTTAAACTAACGAAAAATACTTTACACTCTTTAATGTGATTGATGGACTGGAATAAAACTAAATTTAATTTATGAGCAAAACAATGGACAAACACAGCATTTGGGAAAGTTTCTCGAACTTTAGCTTGCAGACCCCCTAATTGTCCTGCCATCACTGCAGCTCCATCGTAGCTTTGAGCAACTAATTTTTTCTCTCCATTAATTTCTTTGGTAACGTTATAAACTATGGTATATAATGCATCTGCTGTACGATTTTCGGACACATTCTCAAAACCTTAAAATCGCTTTTGAATACTTTCGTCTATTTTAACGTAGCATATTACTATAGATAATTGGCTAAAATTAGTGATATCAGTTGTTTCGTCCAGAACAATAGCAATGAACCGCGCCTCGCCAATCTCCTGCTTAATTCTTTTTAGAATAATGGTTGCAACAGCGGAAATTAAATCATTCTGGATTCGATTCGACGTTCCGAGAAAAACGCTAGACTGCTCTAAATGATTTTTTAAGCAATAATCATATTTAGCCATTAAACTAAGTAAATCTTCCGTAAAATTTCCTCTATTTGAAGAAACCCTTGTTTCGTCATGACCTCTAAATCCCAATTCGTACTATCCGAGAAAACAAACAACATCGATAAGTCTTCTTAATATATGCCTATTTTTATCGACTAGTTCATTGTGTTGGCGGTGACTAGTTTCCAACTGTTTATTGAGGGCGTGTTCAATTCTGGTTGCCGAAGACTTTTTCTTTTATGACGGCCTGCAAATGCGCTTTGGACATAATGCGTCTTTTTACAGCTTTATGGATTGTTTAAATCGGAAAAACCAGTTTTATTCCAGAGACCTTTTTCATTTTCAAAAAGTAAACATGCCAACAAAATAATTTACTTATATTTTCACACCCTGTCAGCCATTTCAATTGTTCGTATTGTTTTTCCGGATAAAAATGTCTAATACAGTTTTACATTTTTGTGGTTAAATTTTTCATAGGCGGTTTTGCCCGTTGGAAATTATTTGAAGCTTATCAGCGAAGTTTAATGTTGAAAATCCCTTTATTATTAAGAGATACACCACACATTCATACACACTCTTCTTATTAAATTCTCCAACATTTTTAACGTTATTACCGACAGCCGAAGTTGACGGTATTTGCATATCCACGTCCGTATTATTGTCTTCCATATCGCACCATGCAGGACACGACGTACGTATCACACAACACACGGATAGCCGTTCAAACAAAGAACCTACTTTAACGATAGCTTCCGACCCCACTTAAAGCACTCGACTGGAATAGCCGGTGGACAGTTCAATAACCTCTGGCTCGATTCACAGGAAATCAAGCATACAGGACTTGGCTGCAGAGAAGCTAGCGGCCCGCATAGGTTCTATTCGATTTCTATTATCGCTCGGTCGGAGTCAAGGCCGCATTTATTATGGGCTTGATAATTAAGATAATATTTTAGCATTTTTAATATAAACTAAATTAATGGTTTCCTATTTCAAAAATTACATTTAGAAGATATTTTGTAATTTTGTTGGGGGATGCACTGCTTCCCTTGTTTCCACGGACTGCACGCCCCTGATCCTTAAATACTTCTAGATACTGATATTTCAGCCGAATCTGTACAAATGACAAAATTCGTACGCTATATTGGCGCCACCATTTTGATTTTATTTGTGTATTCTTAAATAATCCCTACAAATGTTAAAATCATCCGTCCGACCTGTTGACATTGTCATTTTGGCACCGTTATTCGGATTTTTTAAATGCTGACACTCTTAAATTTTGCACCAATTTTCAGTTTAATCTACACAAGCAACATAATTCGTCGGCCGTATAGGCGCCGCCATTTTGGATTTGTTAAACGTTGACTAAAAAATTTCGGATTTTTGCATGTCAAATTTGAAAATAATCGGTAACGGAAGTGGTGAAAAATCCATTACAAGATTTGAACCAGACATACAAACATACAATCAGACGAGTAGGAAGCCAGTAAAAGCGCGTTAAAAGCATTGACTATATTAAGAAATCATGGTTCTTGGGATTAGATCGTGTCAAGTTGGAATTATTATCCAACGTTTCGCCTGCAGGAGGCATCTTCAAGGATCTTTACTCCACGAGATCTGAACACTGAATTCGTTTCTTCATTTTTGTACATCAAATATTTTAACACGTCATTTTGTTTCGCCATATTGAATTCATACCAATATTTTTTTGTATCAGACTAAATTCTTGTGGAAAATTAAATTAAATTAAAGCTAATCGAGTAAGTGGATTTTTTAGCTATACCGGAACAGACCATACGACCGACAGTAATGTAAAAACATGAAGATCTGTAAAAACCCGGAAGGATGATTTTTTTACGATTAATGATAATTTCTTATGCGGGAAGTGAAAACTCACGTAGTCACTGGCATTCGTCAACAAATGGCCACGGCTTGGACATGGGCTATCCACACTTCTTGTTTAACCGTAAACATTGGGCGATAGAATGTGAAAAATAGGGGCAACATGTTGCCGCGTACCCCTAACATGATTTATGAATGAATTGTAATCTCTACTTTAATTCTTACTGTTAGGATATAACAGCAAATAATATTTATAAACTAGGTTTTATTACCTGCTTCCATTAAGTAGTAGCCTATTATGTACGCATTTAATAATAACTGTAAACTATGGAGTAATAAAACCTCATTAGGTATGCAAAAGGACAGGGATTTAGAAGGATCTTTATTATTATTTCTATAAACAAAGTTTACCTACACCTAAGGACAACCCCGAAATACAGCCGAAGTGGACGAAATTCCCCATTTTATTACTCTATACATTTCTGTTACAGACTTCTTATTAATAACTGCCTCTTGTAATTCTATGGTATAAATAGACCTTTATGCTTCTTTCAATTTCAAGTCACTTGTCAGAATAAGGTTATATTGTGCTGTCTTTTGCTATGATTATTTATTATTTATTTTTCATAATTTTCCAGCAAAGCGTGTCATTTGATCCCTCGCAAACTAATAGCGATTCAGTTACCCAAAATCTTTACAATGGACTTATTTACACTAATTTTGAAAATATAGCCCCTGGGTCTAGGGATAATATCAGAAATGAGACCCGCCAAAAGGGTGATCCGCAATTAGAAAACCATCAAGTTGAAGCAACCAACTTTGAAATTAAGGCAATACTTAGTAAATGTTCGAAACCAAAACCATGTGACTGTGAGAATACGTTTCAATGCGCATCAAATGAAACTCAAAATTCTAGTTTAAAAAAAGAAGATACTTATAGTAAATGTGACGAGGAGGCTGACGAAAAAATCCTTAGGAACTGCGATAAGAAAATCTCTTTAACCCTAAAAATTAAGAACAGGGGTATAACAAATTGTAAACCACAATACATAATTCTCGACCACGTTTTTGATCCCGCGACTGATAAAAAACAAAAAATACTTAATCCGTATGTCTTAAAAATAATTCAGAGTCCGGTCTTGCAGGCATACGATTTGATTTTTGAAAATGTTGTAAATTCAGGACCCTCGGAAAGAGTGGTCAATAAAAACGATAAAGGATACACTGGATGTAGTACTGACTCATTAAATCCCACGTGTGGTTCTGTGCAGTATGACAATAAAGAAGTGAGTACAATTTCATTAGTTTAATGTTTTTGTTATATATATATATATATATATATATATATATATATATATATATATATATATTTAATTATTTTCTTGGGCATAGGTTAACTCAATGAGAAGTAAAACTATAAATCAATCGACGTTTCGCTCATTATATTAAGCTTTCTCAAGATATTTATTTTCTACAATAAAAACATGTATAGTTAGTATTTAAATTTTTAAATTCGTTAAAACATTATTGAAAAAACATCACTCAAAAAACATTACATTTAAAACAAACTATGATCATGAAAACAAAACTACATTTAAAACAACATTAATATTATACAGAGTACGTACCTTGGAAACATGTCAGTTTTACGAATGTTTTGCGATTGCAATAATTTCGACAAGTCTGGAATTCTGGTAGATAAAAACGAGACAAATTTTTTCTTTTTTTTTATATTTACTTAGATTTTTATTGCTGTACCGAGTTTGGGTTTATGATCTTACTGAAATGTACAGGGTTTTATGTATGGAGTAGTTTATTTATTTAGATTAATTTACTTAGATATCAGATTATAATAAATTTGGCTTAAGTTATTGACGTCTTTTTTATCGTTGACGGCATCTTTCTCTTTTTTAATTTGTATGATTTCTTTTATTGTGAGTTTTCAATAATTAGTTTCTTGCTCTAAAATTTTGATTTGTTTAAAATCGAATTCATGTTTTTCTGTATGTTCGTGTTTGTGGGGTGCAGTAGATGCATTTTTTGTGTATTTGTGGCCGTTTAGTCGACTATCTAAGTATTGTGTTGTCATTCCTATCTACTTTTTTGGGCAATTTAAACCTGGAATTGAGTAAACTAGGTTTGATTTCGTTTTTTTGTTACTTTTCTTTTCAAGGGAGTGAAAAGACCGTTTAGTAAATTCTGTGCTTTATGACAGACAGTTATGTCGTGTTTAGACAAGATATGATTTATTTTTTCTGATAGACTAGTGTAGGGCCTTGCAACGTATTTAGTATTACCATTTTTTTCTTTTGTTGTTTTCTTTAAGTTATTATAAAAAACATGAGTTCGTTGTTTAAAAACTCGTAGTATGTTGTTTTTCCGGATAATGGTTATTTATTAAAGTCTCCTTAACCTTCTTTAAAATCTCAGGACGATATTCTGGGGAAGTAAGTGAGATGGCACGATCGGTTAGACCCATAATAACGCTATTTTTTTTGATTCTTTGGAAGGTTGGAGTTAAAGTTTAAGTACCGCCCTGACCATGTTTTTTTTTGTATACCACTTGGTATTTATATTTTGATCTTTCTGGTTTCTAATCAGGGTTAAGTCTAGAAAATTAATTTTGTTTTTGTCTTCAGTTTCCATGGTAAATTTTAATTTGGGGTGAAAATTATTGAAAGCATTTAATAGGTCATTAATATGGTTTTTTGAAACGGCAGTTAAACAATCGTCCACAAATTTAAAAAAAAAGGAAGGTTAAAATCATGTTCACTTGTCACATTCTCCTGCAGATATTCCGTAACTAATTGTGCGACAATGGAGGAAATAGGAGAACCCATAGCGCAACCTTCTAACTGTTGATAATATTTGTCCTCATACTGGAAATAATTATTATTTAGAGTAATGTTAATAGGTTCTATAAATTATTTTAATGGAAGTGTTATGTGACCCTTTAATTCGTCCCATTTTTGTGTTCTATGTCAGATAAAAGTTCATTCGGAATATTTGTACATAGAAAAACAACATCAAGAGATATTAGTATATGATAGTCTGGAATGTTTACCTTGTCAATAAATTGTTTAAATTCAAATGAATCTTTAACAAAATAATCGTTTTTTCCTGTTATTTTGGACATACAATTAGACAAATATTTCGACAGTTTATAAAAAGGAGATTGGATACATGATACAATGGGCCTTAAAGGTATGTTAGCTTTATGCAATGTTTTTTATAAAAAATTGGTAATACTAAATACGTTGCAATGCCCTACACAAACGGTCTATCAGAAAAATAAATCATATCTTGTCTAAACACGACATAACTGTCTGTCATAAAGCACAGAATTTACTAAACGATCTTTTCACTCCCTTGGAAAGCAAAGTAATAAAAAAAAAGAAATCAAACCTAGTTTACTCAATTCCATGTTTAAATTGCCCAAAAAAGTACAAAGGAATGATAACACAATACTTCGATAGTCGACTAAACAGCCACAAAGACACAAAAAATGCATCTACTGCACTCCACAAACACGAATAAACAGAAAAACATGAACTCGATTTTAAACAAACCAAAATTTTAGAGCAAGAAACTAATTATCGAAAACCCACAATAAAAAAAATGATACAAATTAAAAAAGAGAAAGATGCCGTCGACGATAAAAAATACATCAATAACTTAAGCTAAATTTATTATAATCTGATATCTAAGTAAATTAATCTAAATAAATAAACCCTGTACATTTCAGTAAGATCAAACTCGGTACAGCAATAAAAATCTAAGTAAATATAAAAAAAAAAGAAAAAATTTTTCTCGTTTTTATCTACCAGAATTCCAGACGTGCCGAAATTATTGCAATCGCAAAACATTGTTGTTTTAAATGTATTTTTATTTTCATGATCATAGGTTGTTTTAAATGTAATGTTTTTTTGAGTGATGTTTTTTCAATAATGTTTTAACCAATTTAAAAATTTAAATACTAACTATATTGTAGAAAATAAATATCTTGAGAAAGCTCAATTTAATGAGCGAAACGTCGATTGAATTATAGTTTTACTTCTCAATGAGTTAACCTATGCCCAAGAAAATAATTAACAAAATATTTATATATGGTTAAAGAAAAAAAAACGAATATATATATATATATATATATATATATATATATATATATATATATATATATATATATATACTCGTGGAAAATTAGAACAACTCGCACAAAATTTTAGTAAAATTTGTAACATGATATTCTCTGATTCCTTCAGGCGATTTAAATAAACTTTTTTTTGTTGTAAAAGTACGTTATTAGACTTTATTCTTGAGCAGAATGTTTGACATAAAACACAATTAACGTCAATATACAGGGTGATTCAAACACACGTGTTTTCTAACCAAAATTTAACTAAATTTCTGAGTGAAACAGCAAACCCCAAAATTATGCTTATCATGTCAAATGATAAAACGTGCTTTTAAAAAATCTTGGCTAACTTGTTACGTTTTTAAATTATAGAGATTTTTCTAAAGACCTACATAATTGTATGATTTTTTGTTGTAAATTTTTAAAATAAGTGAATGAGGCTTCAAGGAAACAAAAACGCATCTATTGTCATCTATCACCCACAATGTTCAATAGTTTATTCAAGGTTTTGTTTTGTGGTTTTGTTACTTAAAAACGCTTTAAAATATTGTCAAAATGCCCATGCAAACGAACTTATGCGAGCAACCGATATGCTAGAAAGTGGCTTATCACTAAGTGCTTCATAAGGAGCATGGCGCAGTTCTCAAAATACTGGTTCGGTACAATATAACCATGGAGGAGGTGCTGTGAAAAAACAACCCCTAGGACAGACAGATACACTGTACAGGGTGTCCGGATTTGGTTGCAAAAGCAGGGTATCTCGCTTATTTTTAAAGATAGAACCTTGCGGTTTTCACGAACCTGAGCTAATTTTTTGTGAAACTCATGAAGCCCTAAACAAAATTTTCATAGCCTTCTTCGTTTATGAGATACAGGGCGAAATAGAAAATTTTGCATTTTGAGACCCTCCTCGTATCTCGGTTATCCTTTAACTTAACGCAAAGGGAAAAATTGCTGCTTATGCAGTTTTTTACGCTGGATCCAGTGGCGTAGTCATATTTTTCATTTGAGTTGTTATTTTTTAGATATGACCCAAAGTTGTGTTTTTTTAAATGGGACACCCTGTATATTTGTCCAGAAATTGATTTGTCCTTTTAAAAGCTTCTCAAAAATATATAATAGTATGGGTGTATTTTAATAAACAACAACAAAAATCCTAATTTTTATAATTATCATCCCAAATTTTGCACTAGGCCATGCAAAACAATGCTGCCTTTTATTTAAAGTCGTTAACAATATCTACATCCTAACAATAAATCAAAATAAATATGTAATTAAATCTATTTATCAAAATATGTATTGATAATTTCGCACCAAAAAAGTACCACCTACCTAGATTTATGTAACACAAGAACAAAACAGTAATAAATTATTATGTAACAAGCCTTTCAGCAAAAATCAACTGTCGTATAAGAACTACAGTAACCAAGGAAATCAAAAGAACTGTTCAAACTGATTTCCATTTTGTTCTATGCATGCTTCGCACAATTTTCGTATTCGTTTTAGGGAATTAAACAAAATAACGGGATGATTTTGTAAATAGTGAAAATTTTCTCTTATTGCATTTCCTAAATCTTGGACATTGTCATAGTGGTGTTTGTAAATTCTATTTTCCAGATATCCCCATAGAAAGAAATCTAAAATCGACAAATCTGGGGACCTAGGGGGCCATCTTATAGGTCCATTTGTTCCGATCCATTGATTGGTAAAATTATTGTCCAGAAATAATCTCGTCATTCCAGAATTGTGTGCAGGAGCACCGTCCTGTTGAAAATAAATTTCGTTAATTTGCGCCAGAGGAACATCGTCAAGTAATTCAGGTATAGCTGCCTCTAAAATTTCTATATAGCGATTGGCTGTTAGATTTCCCTCAAATAGATAAAATTTTATATGTGTTCCTAATATGAAGCAGGACACATTTAGACCAAACCTGCCCTCCTGTCTTCTGGGAAATATTTGGTGTTGATTTTCCTGCGACCAGAATCTACTATTGTGCCTATTGAGTTTATCAGAATTACTGAAATGTGCTTCGTCTGACCATATAACCTTCCTTTCAAAATCTCTAACCATATCGCATCTTTCTCGAAAGCAATTGCAGAAGACTACCCGATGCAAAGTGCTGCACGAGCCTAAATTTGTATGGGTGTTATTTGTGCTTTTTTAGAATTTCTTAAACTCTAGTTTTTGGAATCCCTATGCTCTTTTCACTGGCCCTACAAGAGTTTGTAGGTTAAGCTTCTGCATTAGCCAAAACCGTAATTTCCTCAGCCTCCCGATTTTCTTTATTATATGTTTTCGTACGAGGTTTGATAAAGGATCCGTGATTAAGTAATTTTTTTTATCCGATAAAAAGTAGATATATGGGGTTGCCTCCTTTCTAGATATCTAAATAAAAATTAAGCAATAGTATTTCATCATACCCAAAAATTAACTATTTACCTGTTAAAATACATCTCAGAAGCCGCTTCAACATTTTCATTACTTAATATAAAACAAGCTAACATATCGTACTTTTCATAATGTTCGAAAGTTTGGTATTCTTCCATAATAATACAAATATATTTTTACACAATAAATAAATACAAAAAACTAGCGCTATATTTTATATACGCGTACAAAATTGGGAAATGTCATTTGCTTCCAAGAAAACAAAAGAAAACGGCATCGTTTTGCATGGCCTACTGCAAAATTTGGGATTATAATTATAAAAATTAGGATTTTTGTTGTTGTTTATTAAAATAGACCCATACTATTATTTATTTTTGACAAGCTTTTAAAAGGACAAATCAATTTCTGGACAAATATACAGGGTGTCCCATTTAAAAAAACACAACTTTGGGTCATATCTAAAAAATAACAACTCAAATGAAAAATATGACTTCGCCACTGGATCCAGCGTAAAAAACTGCATAAGCAGCAATTTTTCCCTTTGCGTTAAGTTAAAGGATAACCAAGATACGAGGGGGTCCCAAAAAGCAAAATTTTCTATTTCGCCCTGTATCTCATAAACGAAGAAGGCTATGAAAATTTTGTTTACGGCTTCATGAGTTTCAAAAAAAATTAGTTCAGGTTCGTGAAAACCGCAAGGTTCTATCTTTAAAAATAAGCGAGATACCCTGCTTTTGCAACCAAATCCGGACACCTTGTACATCAAGCTCTTTCCGAGAAGACTATCATGTCCACAAGAATTTAAATTCATGTCGAGGTAACACAAAATGTAACCATTTCTACAAAAACCATTCTTATACATGAAGCTCGTTTAAATTCCCGACCGCCCTATAAGCATCCTCAGTTTTTAAGTTATTGCCGAAAAATATGTTAACTGGGATTTACTCGAATAGTCTGGGTTTGTTTATTTGGGGATGAATGATTGAAGGTTGCGCTTCCTCCTGACGACATTCGTATTCGTGTATGGCGTCGAACAGGAGAGAGATGCGAAGAAAACTGTTCGTTAGATCGAATTTCGTTTGGAGGTGTTACCGCAAGTAGCTGACAGATTGGGCATTTATGGTGGACGATAATGCTAGACCACATAGGGCAGGAATAGCAAACGAATTTTTCGAAAATCATCAATATAACAGAATGGTTTGGCCCTCACGCTCCCCGGATTGTAATCCAATTGATCACACATGGGATGCTTTAAAGCGGCGCGGCGTTTGTATGCTCGACCAATACCGGATACTAGTACCTGTAGTACCTAATTATCTATAGTTTTTTTATTTTACTTTCGGTTTTAAAGATAGTGTTTTAGTTAAGGTTAATTTTGCTAATAAATGTGTTTTAATGGTAAATATTGTTGTATCACATTTTCACCAATATGGTAGTATCATAAATCCAGCGGCGTACAAAAACCTTGATAATTTAAAAATGGAATAAGTTGGCAAAGATTAAAGAAAAACAAGTTTTAAAGCATAATTGGGGCTATCATTTGATATGATAAGCAAAATTTTAGGAGTTGCTGTTTAACTCAGATATGTAGTTAAATTTTGGATAAAAAACACGTGTGTTTGAATCACCAGGTATATTGACATTAATTGTATTTTATGTCAGAAATCCTGTTTAGTAATAAAGTCTCATAATGTACCTTTAATACAAAAAAAAGTTTATTTAAATACATTGTAGGAAGCAGAAAATATCATATTACAAATATGTCTAAAATTTTGACGTCGTTACAAATTTTCATATATATATATATATATATATATATATATATATATATATATATACATATATATATATATATATATATATATATATGTATATATATTTATATATATAAATATTAGAATGAATACAGGAGCATAAACTCAGCATCAGAAACAAACAAGCAACCTCGGCCCTATTTCTGCATTATCACGAAACCGGCTACAAAATATACGTCGATCCGTTTAGGAAGATTGCCAATTTAAAACATTATAAGATCAGAATAATCCGAAAATGATCGACAAATCTAAAATCACAAAAAATCAAGTGTAGTTAGTACAACAGATATAACACTCAGCCCCGATTGGGGGTATAAAAGGAAGCTTCGCAGTCACTAACACTTTATTCTCTATTCGGACGCAAGAAAGAAAGCTTCGAAAATGCCAAATGTGATTTTGTAAAATGTTCTTTTCTTGGGCATTTTGGTCCTAATTTCGGAGTCGAATTTTAACTTTTGAATATGTTTTAAAGTATGTGATGTTTCAAATATAAATATCGTATACTGTGCCAGAAAGTTTGTTTATGAATGTTTTGTTTGTCGATATATTATTATGATGCCGGAGATTACCTTCTTAGAAATACTAATGAAGGCAAAAACTTGCCGAAAGGTTTGTAAATAAAAATGCTACATACATACTAAGTATTCATTTTATATATAAAAAATTAGGACCAAAATACCTAAGAAAACTGTTTTACTGAATATATATTAAGGGTCCAGAAACCTATTTATATATATATATATATATATATATATATATATATATATATATATATATATATATATATATATATATATATATGAACATGTGAACTATATTCTTATAAAAAATCTTTCTTGGGAATAGTGTTCACAATAAGCACATCATTGATGTTGGATGATTTTGTTTTTTAAAAACGTTTCGACCATTTTATGGCCTTCATCAGTTGTCTTAATCTATTTAAGACAATTCACAACCATTGTAACACTTATGTTTAAAAATAATTTTTCCTTAACAATTTTTAAATAGTTTAAGACAACTCATGAAGGCCATAAAATGGTCAAAACATATTTAAAAAATAAAATCATCCAACATCAATGATGTGTTTATTATGAACACTATTCCCAAGAAAGATTTTTTATAAGTATGTATAAATATATATATATATATATATATATATATATATATATATATATATATATATATATATATATATATATATATATATATATATATATATATATATATATATATATATATATATATATATATATATATATATATATATATATATATATATATATATATATATATATATATATATATATATATATATATATATATATATATATATATAAAAAAAAATGTTTTGTTTTTAATGAAGATGTGGTTTTTATTCACAAAAATATTATATCTGATACAAATAAATCTGTGTAGACAATCAGGCACCTAGCCAAAAAATTGGAATGCTGAAGATTTTGATTCTCACTTTTAAGCAACTAGAAGACGCTATTTGATCATGTAGCCATGTATCGTTCAGATTATATAACGTTCTCCACAATAGATAATTATTTATACATTTAATAATAATAACATTATATTACATATTGAAATAAATGAAGCAAGTTGGTATTTAAAACCAATTTGATCAAAATACAAGAGTTCTAACCACACACAAGTTAGCATCATCAGCAGATGATATAAACTAAAGTAACTTATCCTAACCGATCCACCACACCTAATCCACATAGGTAAATGTGGCCACACTTGGTTGCACCCGACTGCACCGTTGTCAAGTAAGCAATAGAGGGGACTATAGGGAATAGGCCCACTTTATTTAGTGCTTTCTTACCACATTTAACTATTTCTATACTCTCAAATGCATCCAATAATCTATTATTAGATACATTTTTAATTAACTTAAGATTATTTATTCTTATTTGGTTATTGTTTTCCAAAGCATTTTGGACAACGCTTGACTTTTCTGTTCTTTCGTATCTTAAATGTGCCTTTTGTTCTTTAAAACGAATGTTTATGGAGCTTTTAGTTGGTCCAAGATATTTTAGATCGCAGTCATTACAGCTAATTTCATAGATGCTACTCCTCTCCTTCAAATGGACTTTGTCTTTAGGGTTTCCAAGGAGATTTTTCAAACTGTTCTCCGTTTTTAAATACTTTTTTTAGACCTCTTGTATATCTGGGATAGTATGGGATTGCCATGAACTTATTGGGAGCCTCAGGTGCTTGAAGAGTAGTAGCATCTTTTAACATTTTCTTATGCTTATGTCTATTTACTAATTTTTGTAAAAAATTATCATTATATCCATTACTTTTAGCTATATTTTTAATCCGATTCATTTCATTGTTAAAACGTTCTTTACTTAATAGAAAATTTACTAACCTCTGAGTTAAGAAATAAAATGCTGAAATTTACCTATAAATAGTCTTGGTTAGGATAAGTTACTTTATTTTATATCATCTGCTGATGATGCTAACTTGATTAGCGAAACGCGCGTCTAGAACGTAACAAGTTGTGGTGTAGTGTGGTTTGAACTCTTGTATTTTGATCTATCTTCCCCCACGGGTTCCAGTGTTAGGACTAAAACAAATTAATTTATATTTTTGCCAAATTGTGCATCTAATGTAGAACTAACTCTAATTTTATAAAAAGATAGCACAGTTATGAGTTTTCATGACTTACTCTTTTGAATTTTTATCTGTTGTTTTTATTTCTTTACCAGAGATATTGTTGTCGATATAAAAGATATCAGTGCAATTGGAAGACCAATAATATATTTTTTAATGAGTCCCGATAGGATGAAAGTATTTGAGCAACTACTATGTGCCTATAAAAACTTAGGTAAAAGACATAATTTCTTATGCTTGCTTAAATAATTTTGTTTATATTATGTATCGAAACGTTCCGTAGACCGACTAGTCTACATGTTGAGATATGTAATTTTATTATATATTTGCTTCAATCAATTTAAAGTTAAATATATTTATTCAGTTGCGAAAAAGCAAAAAATTTTTTGTTTGTCAATAATATGCTGTTATGAAAATTAAAAAAAATCTCTCGTAAACATTTAGAAAGCCTATTATATTTTTCTCGGTCTTAGTTGAAAACAAATTTTACTTTCTTGTTACAACTTTTTCTCCTTTATAAAATGATAATAATTGATTTAAGTCCTGACGTTTCATTTTTGGGATCCCACCATCGACTTTTTCGTAAAATGTAATCGAGAAAAAAACATCCTTAGAGATTTTTTCTCAAATGTTCACGTTTCAGTCTACCGTCTGTCTGCTCACGGCATAGCTAAAAACTACTGAACCGATTGACGAAAATGTGGCTCAACAAAATGTCAAAAAAAATCTTTACTAAAAAACTACTTATCTCATTTATCTCAAATTTAGCAGAAAAATCAAATGAATTTGGCTAGTTTGAAATATTGCTTATACGCAAACGTAAAATACAGGTTGAACAAAATTGCTTTTTACATGCCCAGTGACTAAAACAATGCTCCCTATATAAAGTTTGTTTCTAGTTTTTGGGGAGAGTAGTTTATACGTTTAAAAAATAAGTAAAAACTCTAAAATTAAATACCTGGATATTGATTAAAAATATAGCTGAAAGTAATGAATATAATGATAATTTTCTACATAAATTGGTAAATAGACATAAGCATAAGAAAATGTTAAAAGATGTCACTACTCTTCAAACATCTGAGGCTCCCAATAAGTTCATAGTAATCCCATATGATCCCAGATATACGAGAGGTCTAGAAAAACTAATTAAAAACGTAGGTTGTAGAGTAGCCTACAAAATGGAGAACAGTTTAAAAAAATTTCCTTGGAAACCCTAAAGACTGTAATGACTGTGATCTAAAATATGTTGGGCAACCAAGTGTAACCAGATTTACCTATAAATAGTCTCGGTTAGGATAAGTTACTTTAGTTTATATCTTCTGCTGATGATGCTAATTTGGTTAGCGAAACGCGCGTCCAGAACGTAACAAGTTGTGGTGTAGTGTGGTTAGAACCCTTGTATTTTGACCTGAATATTATTCCTTACTTTCTAAAAGGACGCTATGTCTTTTATTTAATCTAATAAATTAAATGTGTATTTTCTATAGATTCCCTATAGCACGGGATTTTGCTGCTCGTGTTTGTCACCACGAAGTTTAAGTGAAGTAGAAGATAGTTTAAATGACATTCCTAATACTTTATCTTCTGCAAAAAATAAAATGGAAGAACCCGTTGGCCAAAATATATATCAGCAATACATGCCCAATATAGATTACCCAAATATAAAAGAGACCTCTATAAAGGTTGATGTTGACTTAAAAGTAACCAGAATGCTTGATGTAAATCTACCTGAATACAATAAAATCAATTATGAACGTTATACATTAACAGATAAAGGCGGCAAAGTAAAAGAGACCGACACCGCTGTAAATGACGAAAATATGATCCCTGATAATTTGGTTTCTGCTCCTAGAATTAGACGGCAATCCTCAAGAAAAGACACTAAAGGTCGTAAGTATCCCTAACAGCCATAATAAAATAAACGTTTTTTTATATGACATCATAAAACATTAGTTTATAAGGTATTTAATTCCTGTTAGTTGTTGTGGGTAGGCGTGTCTGTTGGATGTTTCAATGTAAGTACTATTTTCTTTAAATTGTTTGTAGGCGTATCTCTAATTACATTTTTTTTACAACAGATCGGTAGATTACCTTTATCTGGGACTTCCCTCATTATCAATCTTTCATTTTGTTAGGAATAGTGAACTGTGACCCAATTTAGTTCGATACATAGTTATACAAGGTGATTTACGTTGAGTGCCCTATTAAAATTTCTGGAGAACTATAAAAGGGATTTTTTTCAAATTCGGCATACGGACATAATAAGTAATAATCTATATTTTAAAAATATTTTCGCAAGTGCAGCGTTGCCACATCTCTCCGAAACCAATAGCAACATTGAAATTTCAAATCGAATACCCTATATTTTATTGCAGTTTCTGATTTTACGCACGATTCTAAGTAACTTTTGTTAACATCTTCCTATACTTATCTCCTACCATTTTCTCTAAAAAAATTAATTTATAATTTTTTTTTAGAAAATCACCACGTTAATAAAATTCCATATTTACCTGCGTAAGCGAGATAATTACTAGATTTTTTTTCTGGGTTAGAGAATGCATATATTTAAAATAACTATATGTTAGAATAGCGATATATCATACAGGGTGTCGTATAAAAAGGGCATTTTTATCGAAATTTAGTAATGGTGAAAACTCATTTATTTTAGATACAACACCCTGTATTTTATGGTATCTTCGAATAAACCAATACCTTACCTACAATATTTCTATATATGTTCCTATACCCATCTCCCACCATTTTTTAGATACGAGCCAACTTTGAATATTTTCCTGTTTTCAAAGACCATCCACAACAAAAGCACCCGCCTCGGCACCTGCTTAACGAATCACTTAACTAGTTAGGCCATGTAAGGTTTTATTTACCTCGTACTGACAAATATTTGAAATAAACAGACAGTTTTAAAAACGGTGAATAATCCAAAATGTATTTTTTTAAATACAATTTGTAACCTAAAGGTGTTAGATATTATAAGTGATAATTAAACAAACAAATAATACATAATCGTTAATTTTTAGCAAAAGAAAGATAACTAATTGTTAAATTGCTGAAAATGACCATTCGCATTAAGGCATTCGTGCAAACATGTTAATTGCTTTCTTGTTGTTGCTCTTCGTATTTCCTCAGGATTTAATTCGTCAAAAGCTCGACGTACTCGATTTTCCAGATCCTGGAGATTTTGTATTGGATTTCCTAAATACACTCGCTCTTTGATGGTTTCCCAAAGGTAAAAATCTAGGGGAGTTAGGTCCGGAGACCGAGATGGCCAATCCCATGGTCCCAAACGTCTGAACCACCTATCTTCGAACATTCCATATAATTCTTGACTCACTTCATTGCTGCAATGTGCAGGAGCCCCATCCAATTGGTACCAGCAAGAAATCAATAATTGTAGTAGTAACTCATCCAAAAACTCATTAACTGTAGTTCTTAAAATATCCAGATATTTATTCGAAGTTAAATTTTCATCGTAGATACAATAAGCAAATTTATTGTCTATCAGTAAGCAAAAAACATTAAACCCGAATTGAAACTGAAATCTTCGTTCTATAACCAATTTTGGGTTTTCAGCCGCCCAAAAATGACTATTTCGTCTATTAAATATTCCTTCCCTCGTAAATTTCGACTCGTCAGTCCAGATAATTTTTTTCAAAAATAGTGGGTCTACCTCAGTTTTAGTTAGAACTATTTCGCAAAATTCAGTACGTCTCTGAAAATCTTCTGGTAAAAGGCCTTGCTGGGTGATAAATTTAAATGGTTGAACGTTATGTTTGCTTAGAATACGTTGAATTGTTGAATATGAAAGTCCTAGATCTATTTCAGCACTTCTAATTGATGCTTGAGGGTAAACGTTAAAATATCCAAGTACATTTATTTCATTGCCTTCATTATCAGTTTTTAGTTTTGACTATGATCTATGTTTTATAATTTTGCCGTGATTTTTAAAATTAGCTTCATATCTGAAATATGAAGGCAAAATAAATAGAAAGCCTAAAATGCTGTGTACACCTACGAAAGAATTGTACCAAAAGAGAGGATGTCAGTATTAATGTGTATAATGAGAGTCCAAGGACCATCATCAAAATATTATGTTATGCACGTTAATACTGACAACCTCCTGTTGTTTCAGCAACATAAATTGATATTTAAGGAACTAAAAACTATTATTGCATTTAGTACCTTCTAAATTTTTTCCTGTGCATAGGAGGTAAATGAGGATACATCTCGTTAAATTTTCTGCAGGTTCTTGAAATAACTTTGTTACACTCTCCATGAATGTAAAATAAATTTAAAATATCAATATTGGAATATTCAATTGCGTTTTCCATTTTTACGGAGCATCAATTGAAAACTATCTCTGTTAATGTCAAAAAGATGTCAGGAAGAAATAAACAAAACCTTCCATGGCCTGCCAAGCTAAGTTATTCGTTAAGCGGGTGGTTTTGTTATGGTAGTCTTTGAAAACAGGAAAATATTCAAAGTTGGCTCATATCTAAAAAATGGTGGGAGGTGGGTATAGGGACATACATGGAAATATTGTAGGTAAGGTATTGGTTTATTCGAAGATGCCATAAAATACAGGGTGTTGTATTTAAAATAAATGAGTTTTCACTATTACTAAATTTCGATAAAAATGCCCTTTTTATACGACACCCTGTATGATATATCGCTATTCTAACATATAGTTATTTTAAATATATGCATTCTCTAACCCACAAAAAAAAAGCTAGTAATTATCTCGCTTACCCAGGTAGATATGGAATTTTATTAACGTGGTGATTTTCTAAAAAAAAAACATAAATTAATTTTAAGAAAATGGTAGGAGATAAGTATAGGAAGATGTTAACAAAAGTTACTTAGAATCGTACGTAGAATCAGAAACTGCAATAAAATATAGGGTGTTCTATTTGAAATTTCAATGTTGCTATTGGTTTCCAACGCTGCACTTGCGAAAATATTTTTAAAATATAGATTATTACCTATTATGTCCGTATGCCGAATTGGAAAAAAATCCCTTTTCTAGTTCTCCAGAACTTTTTACAGGACACTCAACGTGAATCACCCTGTATAGTAACACGTATATACTAAATAATTAATATAAAATATTACCAGTTTATTCCCATATAATACTTAATTTTTGTGCAAAATTTAAGAAAAATTGGATAAGTAGTTTTTAAATAATACTTTTTTAACCGTTCACCAGGGGCCTGTAACACAAGCCGTACAAGTCCTACAATTGTGAAAAAATATTTTGCACTTGTAACTTTTTCATAACACAACTCATCTTGTAACTACCCGCATGGCGTCAGTAATTACGGAAGAATTTCCACATATGTAAACCTATTCTGTAACACAAATTTCACACTTGTATAATTGTGTTACAGAAATTTCTACAAGTGTAGATAATGTTTTACCTATCTTCATCCCTGGGTAAATGCACCGAATGCACAGTTTTACGGCAATTCCCGTACGTTCAACACGTAAAATATCGTCCTCAAAATGTGGTCAAGTGATTCCGAGAGTGACTATGAAGATTTGCCTAGACAATATCGTTTTAATATAAGGAAAGACTTCGCTTTTCTTACTGATACCGAATTCAATGAAAGATTCCGTCTAAACCGACACCAATTTGAAAATCTCCTTCGAGATATTGGACCAAGGCTTGCAAATAGAACAGCTCGATGGTATGGGTTGACACCACCGCAGAAAACATTAATTGCCCTGCACTGGCTGGCGAATGGAGGACAGTACCATGGTGTTTGCGATATGCATGGGGTATCAAAAATGACTGTGTGTAGATGCGTACATGACACTGTTAGTGCTGTAAATGAGATAAAATTTGACGAAATAGTGACATGGCCCCATAATATGTTGGATGTTGTACAAAGATTTTATGCAAAAGCCGGTTTTCCTGAAGTATGCGGTGCAGTGGATGAAATACTTGTAAATATAGACGCCCCTACAATTAACGAACCAGCCTATGTGGATCGCCATGGTAAACACTCAATCAATTGTATGGCTGTTTGTGGTCCAGATCTAACATTCTACTATGTTAGTGCCAACTGGCCTGGTAGTGTTCACGACGCACGGGTACTTCGAAATAGTTCCTTATTTCGCAGAATGGAAAATGGTTGGAGACCCTATCCCAATGGTGTAATGCTTGGAGACTCCGCTTATCCACTGAAGCAATGGTTGATTCCACCAACATATGAAGATCCATTAAATCCAGCTCAGAATAATTTTAACAGGGCACATAAACGAACAAGAAGATTAATTGAAAATGCATTTGGTATTGTAAAAGAAAAATTTCCTTGTTTAA
This sequence comes from Kuschelorhynchus macadamiae, assembly GCA_030620095.1. Taxonomy (NCBI): domain Eukaryota; kingdom Metazoa; phylum Arthropoda; class Insecta; order Coleoptera; family Curculionidae; genus Kuschelorhynchus; species Kuschelorhynchus macadamiae. Next base: position 65,889 of record JAUTXW010004166.1, on the reverse strand, counting down.
ATTATCTACGTGTGGATCCTGTATTTGCTGCAAATATTTTTAAATGTTGTACGACTCTGTGTAATATGACAAAAGATGATCACGAAGATTTCGCAGTACAAGATGATGAAGACGCCCTAGACGAAGAAAATAATGAAAATCCCGAAGATAATGCACCTGCTGCCGGGGCCCAAGCTAGATTACAAGAACTCATCAATTTTTTTGGAAGAAATTAACTTTATTTTAGTCCGAACATGAACATAACATAAACATAAACATATTAGATTCTCTTATAAGTAGTTTATCAAATACATAATATTTATAAATCAACACGTTTTATTATTTCCAGAATAAACACTAAAGTAATATAAGTAAATAGTTACTAAAACATTACTGCAAATTTTGATATAACCTGCCATTTTCAATTTCATAGTTATGTTTTGGTAACGTTGCCGTAAACTCGGACATGGGCAGTTTAAGTTCTTTTTCTAATTTTAGAATTTCCAGTTTAGTTCTATAATTCTTCAGTTTTAGATATTCGACTTGCAATGTGAGCTTTTCTTGTTTTATAGCAGATGCATTGTCTGTAGAGACATTGTTTCCGATAACTCGTTTTCTTTTTCCTATAAACAAACATTATTATATTTAAATGGCTTTGCCACCCTGAAAAGAAGCTATAACTCCGTTATCTTTAATTCGATTTTAAAAAATCAAAGAACTAAATTAATGCCTTTAAAAACACTACAATTTGACAAGGAGGTGAAACCACCCCTTAAATATCTTAATACTTATGTTTTATTTAAAATACGGTTAGTTGTTCGGAAAAACGCTTGAATATCTCTTTTTCATATTTTAGTTTTTTACATATTTTAACGTTTTTTTTTTAATCCAGAGGCGGTCTGAGAGGGCGGAACCACCCATTAAATATTACACTATTTTTATTTAAAAAACGGTTAGTTAGGTATTTGAAAAAACACTTGTATACGTGTTTTTTTATTTTATTTTTTTATATATTTTAATATTTTTTAAAAATTCATACAGGATGTCTTAAGAGGTGAAACCACCCTTTAAATATTATAATATATTTTTTTATTTAAAATATAATTATTCGGATATATAAAATATATTGAAATATATATATAGAATCCGAACGAATATACAATAATATACAGGGTCCATTTAAAAATATCCAAGTTGGGTTTGCAACGGCTTTGTCTGCATTATATTAAAATTTTATGTCAAGTTGTAGTGTGGTGGAAGTCATTAATTTAGCTTTTCGATTTTTTTAAATCGAACAAAATATATCGGAGTTATAGCATGGGGCATTTTTTACGAGACAGTGTGTATGTTGTCAACTATAGTAAAATTGAATATGTATTTTTAATTTAGTAGGTTATTTACTTACAACAATCAGGAGTTTCTAAAATGTTTGTAATTTTTATTCATTCTATTTAGTTTTTGTATACAGCCTCTTGTGAAAGAAGTCGGCACTATTGCTAACTCCGGTATTTTTGGAACTACAAGGTTGGTTAAATTAGAAAGTAGTATTAGTATTTTTGCTGCTGATTTGAAAGGTAAAAACAAAACAACACTTGATCATCCAATTTTCGAACGAATGGGAAAAACGTATTTTGGTAAAAGGGAACATCCTGTATATGTTTAGCTAGAAGGATATAGATCTTTTTGTTCTCATTCCAAAAATACCATACATCTTGATATTTGATTCAGTCGCTTTTGCGATATTTGGGTCTAATGCTAACTTAAATAGGGCAAAAACGAAACAAATATCGATTTGTATGATATTTTTGAAATTGAAATAAAAAGGTCTACCATTCGAGTTAAAAATATACAGGGTGTTATATTAAAAAAATGCTTTTTCCCATTTATTCTAAAATGCGATGATCGAATTGTTTTTTGTTTTTACCATCAGTCAGCTGAAAAAGTACTAATAGTTTGCTAACTTTGTCCTAACTTTGTAGCTACAAAAATAACGAAGTTAGCAATAGTTCTGACTTCGTTTGGAATAGGCTGTATACAAAAAATAGATAAAATGAAGCTTCAGCAAAAATTTCAAAAACTTTTTTATTTACCTCTTTTTTATGTTTTTAATGCATACTGACCAAGTTAATGGTGTTGTCAGTTATAATTAGACGCCCTTTAAATCAGCATTTTTTATGGCATTATGTAAAAATAAAAAACTTATGTTATGTTAAAAAAACCGCTGCAAATTGAATCAACACTTCCACATCATCTTTAACTCATAAATCGACATATTACTTGATTTTTATGAAATTTTGGATTTTTATCACCTCCACTCCATAACCTCACTTTTTATTTTTGTAATTTTTGCCAAATGAACTAAAAAATTGACATCTGTATTCATGTCATTTTTATCGAAAGTGCATGGTGTTCGACCTGTAATGAGCTAAAAGAAGTTTAATGAAAATTCATTAACCCTAACCCCTTCTTTTCAGGTTGAAATGAGGTCTCGAGTTCGAATCTCAGCAAACACTTTTTCTTTTTTTTTTAAATAAATTAAATTAAAAGGTTTAAATTGACTAAACACACTAAACAGCTAAATATTTTCTGTTTGTTTAAATTGATGTTCTTAATTTGTTTTTTTTCAAATATTTCATAAATCAAGAACTTAGTAAATAGGGATAATTTGATAAATATCTTTTTGGAAATTTTTAAATAAAAAAGACAATTTTTTTAAAACAACTTTATTCCAGCTATTAACTTTTGAGATTGATCAATACTCAGCTGGGAAAGTGTACGATCCTGTATGGATACATTTATTTCTATTATTTTGCTTTAGAGCTGCTTACCATTGCCTTCTTTTGAAGTAGATGCAGTCACGTGATCACTGATTGGTCGGCTTTCATCAATAATGCCTCCAAAGTCACCCTATCGGGCTGTTTCAAATGACCGTTCCTGAGGATTTTCAAACGACTCAGCTACTCCCAGCCCACAAATTAAAGGAGACTCTTTTCCAATTATTTCTAATACCAGATTATCAACTTCGGTTAACGTCCCCATTCCACCAGTTCCAGTCTTTTTCGCATTATCAATTTTAAGCTAGAAATATGTACCACAAGTTAATAACAATGTTTGCAAGTTACAGTAGTTCTCACCATTGCAGTTTTGTTTAAATTCTGCCAGATTGTATCCCTTACGTAGGTCCAATCTTTATCCGCGGGAAGTAAACAGATACTTTGGGCCAGTACTGCCATTTCTTTTTCATTTCATTCATTCATTTTTCTACCTTATCTTGCTTTTTCAGTCTGTCGGAGAATGCACCGAAAAGAATGTGTTTATTTTCTCTAATCTTATTTAAAAATTGCATTTTACGGTCAAAAACAATTTGTTTTGAAGACATTTTACTTCACACGGTGGACGACGCCGCAGTTCCGGAGTACATGTATTTAATGATTAGTAATGATGCCGCATAACCATTGCCCGAAAGCGTGTTGTGACAAGTCTGCTTAAAGCGACAGAAAGAATTATAGTAAAATACCACATTACATGTGTAGCTACATATATACAAAATTATTTAATTTCTACAATTGTAGCAATATGCATTGTGATACAGAATTAAGTAGGACTTGTAGCTACATGCACATTACTTGTAACTTGTAGACTTGTTACAATTGTATGGTTTGTGTTATAGGCCCCTGGCCGCCAACTTGTACTGCCATGCTAGGTTTTTACCAAAATATCAGGTTATCCCCATGTGGCATTTAATGTTTGACGAAAATTTGAAGTCAAATGGGGGTTTTTAGCTTTTAGTTTTTAAGCTGTTCCGCAAACTGATGGACCGACGGACCGAGGGACTTAATAAAACATATATTTCTTGGCATCTAGAGACGCTAGAGCATGAAGATATATATAACCAGGTAATTTTTTCACAATTAAAAACAGTTTATTTGGCCTCCATCTCGAATTCGTACCACAGTTTTACCAGTTCATATCTATACCATAATTAATTTGAAATCAATCCATTAAATAGTTTTCTCAGGTTAAATTTTTAAATAATTTATTAAGCCGCCATTTTGTTTCTCTATCTTGTATTCATGGTCTGTCTCTCTGCCTGTTCGCGCCATATCTAAAAAATTATTTACCCGATTGACTTCAAATTTTGATTAAAAAGTAAGGGACATATGTGGGTGAACTGGTAAAAATTTGTTAAAAGTCCAATATGGCAGAATAAAATTGCGGCCTAGTGAAATATTAAAAACATTATTATTATAAAGTTACTTATCCAATGTGTCTCAAATTTTGCAGAAACATTAAGTATTATATTGGAATCAATTGGTATCATTTTGGTACGAATCTGAGATGAAACAAAATGGCGGCTTAATAAAAATTCAGCATGAAAAACTATTTAATGGATTGATTTCAAATTGTGTGTTACAACTAATTGTGGTATACGGAAATGTTCGGTTAAAAAATAAGGATCATATGAGGATGAACTGGTAATATGTTGGTAAAAATCCAATATGCCGGTCTAGTGAAACGTTAAAAAACTAATTATCCAGTTTATTTTAAATTTTACACAAAAATGATTGTCTTACATAAGAAACAACTGCTAACATTTGGTATGAATATATGACACCAAAACAAAATGGCGGCCTAATAAAATATTTAAAAAATCAGCCTGAAAAAAACACTTATTAGATTAATTTCAAGATTTGTGCAAGTTGATATAGGTGATTAAGCGTGATATAGGGATAAACTGGTAAAGTTGTGTTACGAATTCAAGATGGCTGAACAAAATGGCATCCAAATAAATTTTTTAAAAAATCAACGTAAAACAGATCTTAATCATTTGGCTGACACGTAGAAAAATTAAACGTGATATAAGGATAAACTGATGCGAATTCAACACGACGTTACAAAATGGCGGTGTGTGTCAGTATAAAAACTACTTATTGATTTTATTTTAAATTAGGTCCAAAAATCAAGTGTGGCATAGATAGCAACTGGTAAAATAATGGTAGGAATCCAATATGATGGAACAAAATGGCGCCCAATAAAATGGGTATATAGTTTGTTTATCAAACCCAATAAAAGGACATTCATAACGAGGGAAGTTCCTGGTAAAATATATATATATATATATATATATATATATATATATATATATATATATGGTGCAACCAAGATGGAGTGGACGATTGTGGGCAAACGGAGAGGAATTTGAAAAAACATTTTTGGGATATGATTGACAGTCAAGAACGCTGTGTTTTAAAATTATACCTATTATACAGGGTGGTCTGAAAAGTTCGTGGTGAACCAAACTTGTGTTTTTTTTAATGGGACACCCGGTATATTATTATTTTAGTTGATTCTCCTATTCGTTACGATCATTTTGATATCAGGTTTGTTGGGTCTAAAATTTATACCAAGGGAATGGGACGAGGTTAAAGTGGAAAAAAGGGTTATACTCCGGCCATTTTTTGAAAACAATTGAAGCAGGTATGGAAAAACCAAATATTCTATAAAATGTATTGTATCTAGGATTACAATAATCGCTTGTAAGTCGTTCAAAATTATTCACTGTTATACGGGGTGGTCAAGTTTTGCAAATTTACCTTGGATTGAATTTTTTTAAATGGAACACTCCATATATTTTACTGTCATATTAAAGATAACATCGCCAGCTTTCAGAAAATACCCTATTTGCTATCTTTCTAACCAACAGTTTTTTAGTAAATTAACTGTGAAACCAAAATTTACTCATTCTAACAGAAACGGTATTATTTACGTTGCTTAAATTGACTACCTATAATATAAGGAGGCCATGATATAATCATAAATGAAAAGAAAGATTGACATTCTTGTCAAAACCGCAAAGTGTCAGAGAATTGGGATCAATTACCATTGTTTTTTGACGATAAGCCGAGAAATTGTTAAGTAACAATGAGTTTGAGTACTCCAGAGTTGATAAACATGACTTTTATGTTGGACGAGTGTCAAAAAAACCCTTTACTAGCAAGCAGGGTTTATGCGGTACGATATCCCGATGCCGAAAAAAACCAAGACCTGAAGCTTTTGCAAGTTTATTAGAGAGGTTTCAAGAACCAGGCAATGTTGCTTTTAAGAAACGTAAAGTAATTAATAAACCAGTTACCAATGAAGATAATGCTTTGACAGTGTTATTAACAGTGCAAGAAAATCCACACACAAGTACCAGGGAAATTGAGAGAGCTACTGATATTAAACGCACTAGTATTAAACGGATTCTGAAACAACATAAATATCATGCCTACCACATTGAATTACACCAAGAACTGTATGATCGCGATTACGTCCAACGACAAGAGTTTTCAATTTGGTTTTTAAATACAATTTGGGATAATCCAGGTTTTGTAGATAGGGTGCTGTTTTCAGATGAAGCAACTTTTAAAAGCAACGGCTTGGTTAACAAACATAATATGCACTATCATTTAACCGAAAATCCACATTGGATTCGTCAGGTGGACCATCAAAATAAATGGTCAATTAATGTTTGGGGAGGTATAATTGGCTCTCATGTTATAGGACCATATTTCTTTGAAGAGCATTTAACGGGAGAAGTCTATTTAAATTTTTTGAGAAATGAGTTGCCCATATTGCTCGAAAACTTACCTTTAATGTTAAGAAATTCCTTATGGTTCCAACATGATGGAGCACCTCCTCATTACTATAGGCATGTAAGACATTTTCTCAATAATTGGAAAGGAGAGCATTGGATTGGGCGAGGTGGACCAATTAAGTGGCCTGCGAGGTCACCCGATTTAACGCCACTAGATTTCTTTTTATCGGGACATGTTAAAGAAAAAGTTTATAAAGAGGTTCCAACCACAGTGAAAGATATGAAGTTGAGAATAATAAGCAGTTTTCGCAACATTTCAGACCTGGCTTTGAGAAAAGTAAAACTTTCATTTATGGATAGACTCGAAATGTGCCTTCAGCAAAACGGTGGTTTAGTTGAACATCTTCAAGTTTTAATTACATTGTTTTTGTTGATTTATATTAAATTTATTTTTTTTTTGTAAAAAAAGATCTGTTATTAATACTGTCAAAGCATTATCTTCATTGGTAACTGGTTTATTAATTACTTTACGTTTTTTTGAAAGCAACATTTCCTGTTTCTTGAAATCTCTATGATAAACTTGCAAAAGCTTCTATCTTGTTTTTATTTCGGCATCGCATCATCAAAGAACAATATTTATTTATTTACTGATGACAATATTCTGACACTTTTCTGTTTTGACAGGACTGTCAATCTTTTGTTCAATTTATGATGATATCATGGCCTCCTAATATTAAATTGTCAATTTTAACAACGTGAATTCAGAGTAATTCGTGTTAAAATGAAGAAATTTTGATTTCACAGCTAATTTACTGAAAAACTGTTGGTCAGAAAGGTATCAAATATGGTATTTTCTGAAAGCTAGTAATGTTATCTTTAACATGAAAGTAAAATATACAGGGTGTTCCATTAAAAAAAATTCAATTCACGGTAAATTTGCAAAACTTGACCACCCTGTATAACAGTGAATAATTTTGAACGACTTACAAGCGATTATTGTAGTCCTAGATACAATATATTTTATAGAATATTTGGTTTTTCCATACCTGCTTCAATTGTTTTCAAAAAATGGCCGGAGTATAACCCTTTTTTCCACTTTAACCTCGTCCCATTCCCTTGGTATAAATTTTAGTCCCAACTAACCTTATATCAAAATGATCTCAACGAATAGGAGAATCAACTAAAATAACAATATACCGGGTATCCCATTTAAAAAAACACAAGTTTGGTTCACCACGAACTTTTATATATATATATATATATATATATATATATATATATATATATATATATGTACCACCCTGTATAATGGGTATAATTTTAAAACACAGCGTTCTTGACTATCAATCATATCCCAATTTTTTTTTTTTTCAAATTCCTCTCCGTTTGCCCACAATCGTCCACCCCATCTTATATTTGACAGTTGCACCACCCAGTATATATATATATATATATATATATATATATATATATATATATATATATATATATATATATATACATGTACAGGGTGTCCGGATTTGGTTGCAAAAGCAGGGTATTTCGCTTATTTTTAAAAATAGAACGTTGCGGTTTTCACGAACCTGAGCTAATTTTTTGTGAAACTCATGAAGCCGTAAACAAAATTTTCATAGCCTTCTTCGTTTATGAGATACAGGGCGAAATATATATATATATATATATATATATATATATATATATATATATATATATATATATATATATATATATATATATGTATATATATATATGTATATATATATATATATATATATATATATATATATATATATATATATATATATATATATATATATATATATATATATATATATATATATATATATATATATATATATATATATATGTATATATGTATATATATATATATATATATATATATATATATATATATATATATATATATATATATACAATTCCAACGGTGCTGCCATTGTTCAAAGACATGGCGGAAGCCCTTCTTTGAGAGCTTCTTCAAAACCGCTTTTAAAGCCTTAACAGCATCCAATTCTTTTTGAGCATCGTCCTTTGAGGTCTTTTTTTACTTGAGGGCACCGATACAAGTCGCATGGGGCTATGTCAGGACTATATGGAGGATGCGGTACAGCCCTGATATTTTTAGTGTTCAAAAACTCTGTCACTATATTCGCTACGTGAGGGTCAGCGTTATCATGATGAAGTTTCCACTTTCTGGAACCAAACTTGTTGATAAAAACTAGCAGTTACTGTACTACCATGTGGGACCATGTGTGTATACACCATGCCTTATTGATGAAAAAATGTTATGACCATAGCTTTAGCGGCAGATTTTTGCGCACGTGCTTTCTTTGGAGGTGGTCTTCCTTTTTCTACCCACTGCGTACTCTTCATCTAAGAATCATAACAATACACCCAAGTTTCATCCGCAGTAATAATGATCTTCCACCATTATTCGCCTTCTTCTTCAACGCATTGTTTCCAGTATTCACAAACCGCTACCCTATTCGCTTTTTGATCTGGTGTCAGTATACGCGGAATCCAGCGAGCACAAACTCTAGACAAGTTTAAATGCTTGTGTAACAGAGTAAAACACTTCCAACAGATATTTTAAGAATATTTGAGAGTTGTGGGATAGTCAGACGTGAATCTGTGTGAATAATTACTGCTTCAGTATTGATGGTTTCCTCAGTTAGTGCCACAATAGGAGCACCTGGACCGCCTTGCAACTCACAACTTTCCATGCCATTACTAAACTCTTTATGTCATCGAAAACAAGCAGATCTTGCCATAGACAATTCCCCAAAAGCCGTATTAATCAACGAAAAAGTTTCCGTTGCTGATTTTCCAAGACGAACACAAACTTTGATGGCATAACTTTGTTCTTTCTATTCATTCATCACGATTCTTAAAGGCGCGGTAACAATATCTCAACTTTAGAGCGGCGTCAAAATCAAATAAATAATTTATAACAACTAACATTTCGCAAAATGAAAGAAGCCTACTTGGATGATATTTTCTGATTTTTGGCGGTATGTAGCTCCTAATGGCGCCTATATATTTCGAGCATTTGTTTTCATTTCTAAATACGTTGCCTTGAATTTGAATTATTATTTCGAAATAACGATGGCGAGCAAAAGAGGAAAAACAATTAAAAGCGGTGCACGTGAAGTTATTGCGAGCGTTATAGAGGCCTGTACTAGAGAAGCTGAAAATAATAGTTTGACTATTCCAATTCAAAATCGAACAGAACACGCTACATTTTACACTGCTGTTTCGGAAAGTAGTGTAAGAAAAATTCAAAGAGAACGTAATGATCGCTCATGTTCTACTTCATTTTTAAAATCTGCTGGTAAAAAAAGACCCCGATTATCATACAAAGATAAAATTGACGATGGTGATTTTCAAGTAATTCGACGAACAATAGAGTATTTTTATATAAACTTGAAGAAGGTTCCGACCTGCAAACCTCTACTTCGTGCTGTAAAGAACAAAATAGATTTTTCGTACGGGTATAAAACCTTAAATCGGCTTTTACGATCAAATAGTTTTGTTTGGCGCAAGTGCCAAAATAAACGAAAATTGCTCATTGAGAGACCAAATATTTTTCACTGGCGGGTGAAATATCTATCAACTGTAAGGCAATAAAGGCAAGAAGGACGCAATATTGTGTATCTAGACGAAACCTGGGTAGATAATGATATGACAGTGAACAAATGCTGGCAAAGTGAAAGTGTTATAGGTGTTGTTCAGGGAATCCGTTCTAGTAGTCGCTTTATTATAGTTCAGGCTGGTTCAGAAGCCGGATTTGTTCCAGGTGCTGCTTTAGTTTTTCGTTCGGGACTAACAACTGGAGACTGTCATGGGCAGATGAATAGAGATAATTTTGAAAAGTGGTTGCTCGAGAAGCTTCTACCTAACATTCCTCCCAAATCAGTCGTGGTAATGGATAATGCGTCTTATCATTCTCACGTAGCAGATAAAGTGCCAACTAAATACTCTACAAAAGCTTATATGATATCGTGGCTTAAATCGAACAAACTTGTATGTCATCCAACATGGAGAAAATATCGATTATATGAAGTAACATCAGCCAACAAGCCTAGAAAAAAAAGTATAAAATTGACGGTATTTTACGTAACCTCGGAACTTTCAATTAAAGATTTAAATAACACAACATTAGAAGCGATTGACTCAATATCGGCTAAAAATTGGAAATCGTATGTTAAACATGTTGGTTCTATTGTAGATAAAAACTGGGAAGTAGATGGCAAAATTGAAACGGTTATTGATGATTTAGTTATCACACTGGGATCTTCAAGTAGTGACGACGAAACCTCATCATTTTCAGAGGAAGACAACGATTTAGAAGGAATTGAACCATTAGAATCACAGCCGTCAACCTCAAAAATGGCTCAGTTTTTTTTCATATATTTTGTAAAAATAAAGTAGCTGTAAAAAAACTGCTTCAAAATAATTAATTTTCTGTTCAATACCGGATGTCAAAAAATATTTAATATTGCAATTAATATTTGAAAAACTAAAGAACTCATATTTTTCCAAAATTTACACATCAATGTAGTTATAGTAGGGGAGCCAGCACTGATTCCAGTGAACAAGATTTATCAAAATTTTAACTTATGCAGTTCGACTTTGGGGTATTCGGGTATGCCAAAAGTGACCGTTTGTCTCCGTCTGTCATATTACTTTGTAGAGGGGCGTCATTGTGAAGTACTATACAGGGCGTTTCCTAATTGCGTGCTAACATTAAAGGGGAATGATTCTTGGACCTTTTTAGAAAAAAGTTTAATATGAACCTAAAAGTCTTAACTTTGGAGATCCAGGGTTTTAAAAAAACATTTTTTTTAAATCCTAATTATACTATTATAGATAAATAACTGTGTGAAATTTGATACACGTCTAGCATAAAATGGCATTTTTTATTAACAATCAATTTTTGAAATTTCTACCAGTGGCGTGCATATGTAATTAACCTGCGTAAATCCGTATGCTCCTTAATGCGTAGAAGACGTGTATGAAATTTCATGCAGTTATCTACAATAGCATCAGAATTGGGATGAAAAAAATGTTTTCTTTTTAAACTTTACCATCCTGTATCTCAAAAGTTAAGACTTTTAGGACATAAAAATACTCCCTTTAACATTAGCACGCAATTAGGAAACGCCATGTATAGTACTTCACAATGACGGCCCCTGTATAAAGTAATATGACAAACGGAGACAGACGGCCACTTCTGGCATACCTGAGTAGCCCAAAGTCGAACTGCATAAATTAAATTTTGATAAATCTCGTTCACTGGATCTGATGCTGGCTGCCCTTGTAAATCGTGTATCACTATACTGGGTGGTCCATTAATAGAAGACGTAGGCAGCAGCCCAGGAACCGTTAATGACAGAACTCAAGAAAAAATAAATTTATAGGTAAATCGATCAAGAAAGTTCGCCGTTTTTGCAACACAAAAGAGATATAGAAGTGCGGTACTCGAAAGAAAACAGACAAATATAGATAAAGGTTCATCAAGCATAGTTACATTTTTTAATTATCTGAAGTTGGTATAGTCAAAAAGGAGTGCCATATTATGTAGAGAACGACGGGGCACCACTGGTTTAAAGAGATTTCTTGGCCGATCTTCCTAAACCAATTGACTCCGCCCGATTTTCTTTCGTGTCCCGCACTCTAATTTTTGAAATACTCTTAAATAATATTACTACAAATAATACTCTATAAAATATATGCTAGTGATTTGTGCCTCTTACCTGGATTTTATATTTTGTTATAAGTAGATTAAGAATCATTTATATAATCCATCCAATTATGTAACTCCTTTTCTGTTTCGATTAGGTAAATAACAAAATTCTCGATTATGTAGTACTAAAAAGGAGATTCTTGTTAATAATAATATTAAGTTGTTTTAACAAGTTTGAGACTCGCTTCAGGTTTAATTTAAAGTAATTTTATTTTAAGATACGTTAAAGAAACGCATTCAAAAGAGAGGAGGCCAGGACTGCGACGATACTTATACCCCTCCCAATGCTGATCCAAAAACCTATCATGACAGTGCACATTGCATGGAATTTTCCGATGTTTGGTATTCGGTTTTTAAAATTGCCCATCCCACTGTGGAACATTCCTTGCAAATACAAGTTTTTGAAAGAATCGGCATAAAAGGCAACAGCATATCCTGGAGAGAAGTAACAAGTACTGGTACAATATTTCTTGGGACAGCCAATCAGCGATATGTCAACGATGATGGTAATCATTTAACAAATTATTATATAATTATATTATACTAGGGTGTTGGGGGTTTGACTGTAAATATTTTAACACGTGATAGTATCGGCCATTTTGATTAAAAAATGCTTAAATAACATAGAGTCAATTCCTTACAATTTTTGAGAAAAACGGCCTTAAAGTCGTGTTTTGTTTGATTAATTTTTAAGCACATCGTTAACACATTTATCAATTTTGTTATGTAAAACAATAATTTTCTAAAATATGCCTAAACTCTTTTTTAGTAAAATATCTGAACGACCTAAATTTAAAAAATAAAAAACGTATAAATTGTTTTATCATAAAGTCTCTCCTGCCTCGAAGAATTTCTCACGAAATTTTTTATACGTTTAAGTGATGAAAAATTGCGTTCTACTGATGAACTTGTGGCAGGTATTGTCAATACTAATTCACACAATTTCGACACTTCGGTGTAGGCATCTTTCAGCTCCTTGTCTTTTAAAAATTGCATTAGTTCCTTAGCGTTATTTTTTGCGCTAATGTCATCAGTTTCGTAAATCACTTTTAGTTCAGATCGCAGTAACACTCGATCGAAGAACTGGCTATAATAAAGAAGAAGAGATTTAAACGCATCTTCTGGAAAAGTTTTTCCTTTAAATGCATCAAAATTGCAGAGCTCGAGGAATTTAAAATCATTTAAACCGTTAAATCTATAATTTATTTGTTGCTGAATTTGATCGATTATTTCATAAAAGAGGCATCTGTATGATATTTGAACATCTCCCACCTTGTCTGTTCGAAGACGCTTGGCTTGTGGCTTTACAATTAACGTCATCGTTTTCTCGCAAAATAGGTCAAAGGCATCTCTTTTTTGGCTTAACATGGACTTAAAACCATCCACTTTTTTTAGGCAAAAAGCAATATCATTTGTTTTAGTTTGTAATATATTAAAAACATTGTCTGAAAATGGAAATATTTCTGAAAATATGTTCAACAAATAATTAAAATTAAAATCTCGTTTCAAACAGTCCAAAAACCCCCTCGAACTATTTATTGCTTCTGACTCCCACGTTTCATTATTTTCTATTATATTCTCAAATAGTTCAATCAGTGATTCACGATTTTCAGATACTGTTAACACAAGTCTTCCATTATAGTTCCACCTAGTAAGAGCTACTTTGGGCAATCGTTTGTGGACAATGGAGTCCAAAGCTTGTGTACGTTTTGTTGACGTTGAGTAACGAAAAATATTTTACACTCTTTAATGTGATTGATGGACTGGGAAAAAACTAAATTTAATTTATGAGCAAAACAATGGACAAACATAGCACTTGGGAAAGTTTCTCGAACTTTAGCTTGCAGACCCCCTAATTGTCTTGCTGCTATCACTGCAGCTCCATTATAGCTTTGAGCAACTAATTTTTTCTCTCTATTTATTTCTTTAGTAACGTTATAAACTACGGTATATAATGCATCTGCTGTACGATTTTCGGACACATTCTTAAAACCTAAAAATCGCTCTTGAATACTTCCGTCTGTTTTAACATAGCGTGTTACTATAGATAATTGGCTAAAATTAGTAATATCAGTTGTTTCGTTCAGAACAATTGCAATGAACTGCGCCTCGCCAATCTCCTGCTTAATTCTTTTTAGAATAATGGTTGCAACAGCAGAAATTAAATCATTCTGGATTCGATTCGACGTTCCGCGAAAAACGCTAGACTGCTCTAAATGATTTTTTAAGCAATCATCATATTTAGCCATTAAACTAAGTAAATCTTCCGTAAAATTTCCTCTATTTGAAGAAACCCTTGTTTCATCATCAATAAGTCTTCTTAATATTTGCCTATTTTTATCGACTAGTTCATTGTGTTGGCGGTGACTAATTTCCAACTGTTTATTAAGGGCGTGTTCAATTCTGGTTTTGCCGAAGACTTTTTCTTTTATGACGGCCTGCAAATGCGCTTTGGACATAATGTGTCTTTTTACAGATTTATGGAAATTGTTTAAATCGAAAAAACCAGTTTTATTCCAGAGACCTTTTTCATTTTCAAAAAGTAAACATGGCCAACAAAATAATTTACTTATATTTTCAAACCCTGTTAGCCACTTAAATTGTTTTTATTGTTTTTCCGGATAAAAATGTCTAATACAGTTTTTCATTTTTGTGGTTAAATTTTTCATAGGCGGTTTTGCCTTTCCTTTGGAAATTATTTGAAGCTTATCAGCGAAGTTTAATGTTGAAAATCCCTTTATTATTAAGACACACGCCACACATTCACACACATTCTTCTTACTAAATTCTCCAACATTTTCAACGTTATTACCGACAGCCGAAATTGACGGTATTTTCATATCCACGTCCGTATTATTATCTTCCATATCGCACCAGGTACGACGCGACGTACCTATCACACAACAGACAGATAGCCGTTCAAACAAAGAACCTACTCCAACGATAGCTTCCGCCCCCACTTAAAGCGCGCGACTGAAATGCAAAAATTGCAAACCGCCGGTGTAAAGTTCAATAACCTCTAGCTTGAATCACAGGAAATCAAGCATACAGGACTTGGCTGCAGAGAAGCTAGCGGCCCGCATAGGTTCTATTCGATTCTATTGCTCGGTCGGAGTCAAGGCCGAATTTATTATGAGCTTGATAATTAAGATAATATTTTAGCATTTTAGCATTCAAAAATTACATTTTAGATCATGTTTTGTAATTTTTTTTGGGGGAAGCAGTGCTTCCCTTGCTTCCATGGACTGCATGGACCCTGATGTATACGAATATTGAATATGCAGACATGTTACTTATTTATGGAGAGTGTAGACAGAATGCTCATTTGGCGTCCCAAACATAACGGGAAAGATATCCTAATAGGAGGTGTCCTAATGACAGAATATTTGTGGGGGTTTTACAAAGAGTTCGCGATACGGAACGTGCGTCAAACTATTCGGAGGCCGGAAAGGCAAATAACACGCGAAAACGAGAAACATATTTTAGGCCTAGTGGAAGCAAACCATGATTTGAGCACTCGGAAAATCTCGCGACAAATTGAATTTTCTAATTGGTCGATTTATCGTACCCTTTGTGAAAACCTTCTGTACCCTTATCATGTGCAGCGAGTACAGGCTTTGAGTTTAGAGGACTTGCCCCTAAGAAGAGAATTTAGCCGGTGGTTTATCCGAAAAAACCAAGAACACGAAAATTTTACTTTAAACATACTGACAACCGATGAATGTTGTTTTACAAGAGATGGAATTTTAAATTATCATAACACTCATACCTGGGTTCAAGAAAATGTACACACGATTCAACAAGACCGATTTCAATTCCGGTTTTCAATAAATATTTGCGATGGAGTAATCCTCAATCGATTAATTGGGCCTTTTGAACCAAGGCGTTTAATAGGAGAGGCATACCTAAAAGTTTTAACTAATGACTTGCCAAATCTTTTAGAAGATATTCCTTTAGCTCAGCGAGCCAGTGCCTGGATTCTCCATGATGGAGTTCCTGCCCACTTTCATAGGAATGTGTTACAACATCTGGATAATAGGTTTGATAATAGGTGGATAGGTCGAAATGCCCCAGAACCTAGAAAATTGCCTCCGAGATTACCAGACCTAAACCCTCTTGATTTTTATTTTTGGGGCCACATGAAAACATTAGTGTATAATAGGGTTGAAATTGAAAATGAACAACAGCATTTTTGCTGCAGCGGAACAAATTAGATAAAGACCTAACGTTCTTAAACCTGTTCAAGAAAATTGGCTTCGCCGTATTCGTGAGTGTTCAAGAAAATTGACTTCGCTGTATTCGTGCGTGTTTAAATAGTGGTGGTAGTCATTTTCAGCATTTACTTTCAGTTTTTAGAATTCTTTTTTAGTGTGTCAATTACCTACCTAGTGCTGTAAATTAATATGCTTGGTAAATTCATATTCTTTGTTAATTTTTGGAAATTAATAAAATTAATTAGGGTTGCGCAGTTAAAAACTATACAAATAAATAATCTAAAAAGTTTTAATAACAGGTTTTTACTATTTTTTTTATACACGCCGTTATTATGCTAACAAACCACAATTTATTAAAAAATTAGTTCATATATTCCAAAGAAGTAATCAAAATAAAATAATTGAATTGTTTTCGAACCTACAGGTCTTTGTTGACAAAACACAGGTAATGAGATTGTCATCACATTGATGTCCAAGGAAATAACAATGTTGCCTTATTTTGTTTAAATCGTTCATACTATTCTATGTTAAAATATTTGTAGTCAAACCCCTAACATCCTGTATTATTTCATTTAAAACTCCAATTGCATAGCTACGCTTTCCCGGCATTTAATAGGATAACAAAATTTGTTAAATAAACATACACAAAATATGGTAAAGTGTAATTATTTAGGGAAAAAATAAAAACGACTGAGGTTCGTTAAAACTCTGAAAAGTACTTGCAATAACTTAATCCTAAACTTTATCAATACGGATCTTGATATAGTTTAGTCTTGCAAAGGTATCTCAGCTGTGGTATTTGTTACTAAAATATCACAACGATAACAATCATTCTTGGTTTTTATAATATTGTCATAAATAGAAAATAACTTCTTTAAACCTTTCTTTGCAACAAGAGCTCTTAAATCAATATTTGAATTACGTATAAACTTATAACTCACAAAAATGCTAATGCCACATCTGCTGAGAATGAATTTTTTTAACAAATCTTGGTTGCATTTCACTTTTTTCAAACTTGTTGCCCTCTTTGATGATTCTCTTGTTTTATCTTCTGCATCAGTTCGTTTTTTGATTTTTTTTCTTGTGCAGTATTTCGTATTCAAATGAAAAAAAGTTTGACATATTAGCGCTGTACTTGCAGTCACTCAGAAACGCCGACATTACCTCAGCAAGGTATTTGGAGATGTACCCCGAACGACGGCAGCCTCATAAAACCCAATTCAGAAAAATCGCAGTTAATTTAATTAACCATGGGGCCTTCCAACGACCTAGAAGCGGATACAATATTGATAATAAAAATCGAAACAGAAACATTTTACAGGCTATCAACGAAAACCCTAATGCATCGGTAAGAACTGTAGAACAGAAAATGTATGTGCCAAAATCAACTGTACAGAGAGTGTTGAACTGTAGAGTTTTTAATAGGCACAACAGTCATCATTGGGTTGTGGAAAATCCTCACGAAGTGGCAGAGACACGTCTACAGACGAGATTTGGAAGTAACGTTTGGTGTGGGGTCATTGGTAATTTAATCTAACTTACCTTTTTTAATTGGGCACTTATTTATAAATTATTAACTACAACCTAAACGGGCACAGACACCTAGAACTTTTACGAAACCAGGTTGTACCAGCTTTACGAGCTACTCTAACGGAAAATGAGTTTAGAAGAACCTGGTTTCAGCTTTCACAACACCATTCAAGTCAAAAACTTCTTAAGTTGTACGAAAAACATTCACCAATTGTCAAAAGTGTCTCGATGCAAATGGACGTCATTTTGTAAATCTGCACATCACTAGACTGGAAATTTTTCGCTCTTTCCAAAAATCGAAAAATCCAATATGGCGGCTATAAGAAAAATAAAAGTTGAGGTGGATTGCGGGTTAACAAAAGACGATGGAGACATGTTGTAGACGCCATCTTATTCGTCTAAAAGGAGTGTCCCAATAATGTCACATTTTGACAGCTCTCGAATTTACCGTTTTGGATTTACAGGCGAAAAACAAAATCCGCCATTTTCGGTTTTTCGCTGATATTTCGAAAACCAGTTGAAGCAAATTCTATACAGTGTGTCCGAACACTGTATAGAATTTGCTCGTTTATATTCCCAAAAATTCTGATCTCCTGAACAAAATGAGCACACTTGATCTCCAGAGCAGTCGTAAGTTTTTTAAAATATTCTTTAATTTTACTTTTATTCCAAGCAAAAGGAATTTCTTTGCCAATTTTGCAATCTACAAAAGAAATATTATTTAAGTTAATATATCGATTGCTTATTAACGGATTTTTTTCATTTTTGGTGCGAGAGTGTAGAAGAATAGTTATCATCCAAAATACTTATGTTCTGATTTTTATAAAGATTGATACAGGGACTCATTAAAAATTCTTAGCCTTCTTTAATTATTTTGAGATTCATAATGAAACATTCTACGACGCGACGCCACTGAACTATCAACTAGATTATAACAACCCTATTAATAATCTATTTGTTACATTTTAGATAACTTCCATGTTAACTAAGATGCGAGGGCTATTAAAAAAATTATTATTTTCAATTATAGGCAAAAAATATTATTTTTCAGTTTGCTTATATTGAATATATATATATATATATATATATATATATATATATATATATATATATATCGATTATATATTTATTACATTAATGAATTACAATAAAAACCGTACACCTAGATAAATATTTGTGTGTGTACAAAACAGAATATTATTCTTAATTTTAAAAATTGCAAAAGCATACAAAAAAATATATCAAACACTTTATCTAACTCTAGTAAACTATACAATTGCAAAATCTGTGACTTGATTGAGAAACACAAATAACTATAAACCAATTAACTTAGCCTTTTCTATATTAATTAATTTACAAAATATAAGATACATGACATAATCATCTTCGCCGAACTGTGGCAAAAACTTCAAAGCCTTCCTTAAGCAACTTGGTTATCTTTTTACTAAAAAGATGTTTGTTTTGTATTTGTCTAATATCAGACGGAAGTAAGTTAAAAAGTTTTGGACCAAGGTAAGTTAAAAACCTTTGAGTTGTTGTTCTTGTCAGAAAAGGTACTTCAACGGAGTTAGCAGCTATGCCTCTGGTATAGTAATTAGGAGTTTTATATACAAACAAAAGGACCGCCTTCGTATATAATTGCTGAAGTGTAAAGACTTGGGCTTCCTGGTAAAGAAGTTCAGTAGAATATCTAGGATGTTTTTTAAAAATTACCCTTAGGAGATATCTTTTAGTAACATTTAATATATTTAAACCAGTAGCAAAAGACCCACCCCATATTGATATACCATATCTAATAACTGATTCCACCAAAGCTGTATACAACATTTTTAAAATATAAATAGGCATACAATTTCTGAGCTGATAAAATTTATAAATAAGTTTACGAATTTTTAAGTTAACACTTTCTATATGTTTTTCCCACTTTATATTTTGTTCAATAAAAATACCTAAATACTTTATACATGTAGTCTTACTTAAGGTTTCTGTGCAATTACATGTATTTTCTTTCAACAAACACTGATATGAATGTACTTTGAGTTCTTGTGCATTTAACTGATTATGATCCAAAATACTAAAACTCATATATTTGGTTTTGTCTAAATTTATTGATAATCGATTTTCCACTAGCCATTGACGAACTTTTGCAAAATCAGTAGCTGCCTTTTCGACCGTGCTTTCCCAGTCATCACCCTTTACAAGTAAGACAGTGTCGTCTGCGTAAGAGATAAGTTTTCCTGATGTATTCAGAAACAGAAGTTCGTTAATGTAAAGAGTAAATAAAAGTGGACCGAGCACAGTTCCTTGCGGAACTCCACACTCCACCGATTTAAAAGTACCCTACTCATCTCCTACCCTTACACACTGCTCCCGTTTAGTAAGATAATCTTTTATTAAGCTATAACCTAACCCTCTAATCTCATATTTTTCCAATACTTCTAATAAAATTTCATGCGATACCGTATCAAAGGCCTTAGCCAGATCTAAAAAAATAGCACATGGTTTTTGATTATTTTCAATAGCACTATAAATGTAGTTTATTACCTCAAATAGCGCTTCTTCAGTTGATTTACCCTCTCTAAATCCAAACTGATTTGGAGATAATATGATGTTTCTTTCGAAGTGCTTTGTGATCCTATCCCTTAAACAAATTTCCAATATTTTTGCAATATTATTGATAAGCGAAATTGGGCGATAGTTCCCGGGTAAGTACATATTATTTCCTTTATATATTGGTATAACAACTGACCTCTTTAATTCCTTCGGTATTATTCCTGTCAAAATTGAACAATTATAGATATGAGTCAAAGGTTTTGAAATATTATGACGTATTTTCTTGAGTAAGCTACCCTTTAGTCCATCTAAACCTGGAGCAGCATACTTTTTTAAAGATACTATATGTTATGAATATATACTACATAATTTTTTAAAGATACTATATGTTATGAATAATACTATCATATACCGCATTTTAAACCTGGATATTCACTAGATGAGTACACTGTTTCGAGACTTTTTTCGTTATGAAGTACTAATTTAAGAAATAATTTCTACGGTTTTGAGCTAATGAAATATTTCATGTCGTATTATTAAGGAATAATTAAAAAATCGAAACAATTATTATTAATAAAAAACACTAGAAAGTTTAAAAACTATAACAAACTAAAAGTCAATATCTTCAACCAAACCACCGTAATTTCTAATGCATTTTTCATAAATGTTTCTTATTCTTAAGCAAACTTTACGAATTTCTTGCTGAGAAATTTGCCTACATGCTTGTCTTATTCAATGTTTCAATTCTTTCATTGTCCCTGGGCGAGTGTTGTACACCCTATTTTTGACGTTTCCCCACAGATAAAAATCCAGCGGCGTCAAGTCTGGAGACCTAGGAGGCCAGAAGGACTATTATGACCAATCCATTTATTTTGATAATTTTCATTAAGCCATCGCCTTACAAATGCCTTATTATGGTTTGGAGCACCATCTATCTGAATATACAAGTGTTCTCTATATTCTAATGGCAAATCATAACCAGCATCCCAAAATTCATTTTGTAAGAAGGCTAAAAATTCCGCACCATTTGAGGTCGTATTAAAGAAGAAAGGTCCAATAATACAGTCTTTTAAAATATCGCACCACATATTTACTTTTCCAGAAAATTTCCTATTGATTACCCAGGGAGCATTCTCGTTACTCCAATATTTAATATTTTGAGATGATACGATCCCATTTGTGTCGCTTCATCAGTAAATAATGTTTTTTCGAATATGCTAGGGTCTTCGTAAAATTCGGCTTGCATGGTTAGGCGGTACTCCATTCTTCTCTCGACATCACCTGGTTGTAAAGCGTGCAAGAATTTTGGTTTAAACGACTTAATACCATTTTTTCTCAAACATCTTGTGGATGATTTCTGGACTGTCTGACTTTTTTTTCACCACCGAATCCCGTTGATTAAACATTTGATTGACTTTAGAAACCGTGGTGTACGATATTAAATGATAGGGGTGTCTTCGATTGAATTCTTCTGTGGCTTCTCGACAAATTCGCGCATTGTCTCCCACGAATATAACTATTTCTACTTTTTGTGGCAGACTCAAACGCATTTTAATTTTGTTGTCTACTACACATATTATTATAAATAATAATAATGTGACTTTGACATGTCAACAATTTTTTCGTTGCTAACAGAATATTTTGTTTCCATGGCCAACTAGTATTAAGTCTTTTTGTAACTATAGGGATTTCTTAAATTAACCAATCCTAACGAAAAAAGTTTTTTAGAATTTTAGAATGCTGTATACAGGGTGTTACAAATTGCAAAGTATGCATGTTATATATATATATATATATATATATATATATATATATATATATATATATATATTCCTTTAACCATATATAAATATTTTCTTAATTATTTTCTTAAACATATGTTAACTTATTGAGAAGTAAAACTATAATTCAATTGACGTTTCGCTCATTATATTGAGCTTTATCAAGATATTTAATTTCTACAATAAAAACATGTATAGTTAGTATTTAAATTTTAAAATGGTTAAAACATTATTGAAAAAACATCACTCAAAAAAACATTACATTTAAAACAAACTATGATCATGAAAACAAAAATACATTTAAAACAAAATTAATATTATACAGAGTACGTACCTTGGAAACGTGTCAGTTTTACGACTGGTTTGCGATTGCAATAATTTCGACACGCCTGGAATTCTGGTAGATAAAAACGAGACAAATTTTTTCTTTTTTTTATATTTACTTAGATTTTTATTGCTGTACCGAGTCTGGGTTTATGATCTTACTGAAATGTACAGGGTTTTATGTATGGAGTGGTTTATTTATTTAGACTAATTTACTTAGATATCAGATTATGATAAATTTGGCTTAAGTTATTGATATTTTTTTATCGTTGACGGCGTCTTTCTCTTTTCCAATTTGTATCATTTCTTTTATTGTGAGTTTTCGATAATTAGTTTCTCGCTCTAAAATTTTGGTTTGTTTAAAATCGAATTCATGTTTTTCTGTATGTATTTTTTGTGTATTTGTGGCCGTTTAATCGACTATCTAAGTATTGTTTTGTCATTCCTATGTACTTTTTTGGGCAATTTAAACATGGAATTGAGTAAACTAGGTTTGATTTCTTTTTTTTTATTACTTTGCTTTTCAAGGAAGTGAAAAGACAGTTTAGTAAATTCTGTGTTTTGTGACATACAGTTATGTCGTGTTTAGACAAGATATGATTTATTTTTTTTGATAGACCGTCTGTGTAGGGCATTGCAACGTATTTAGTATTACCATTTGTTTCTTTAAGTTATTATAAAAAACATGAGTTCGTTGTTTAAAAACTCGTAGTATGTTTTTTCCGGATATTGGTTATTTATTAAAGTCTCCTTAACCTTCTTTAAAATCTCAGGACGATATTCTGGGGAAGTAAGTGAGATGGCACGATCGATTAGACCTATAATAACGCTATTTTTTTGATTGGATTTGGATGGTTGGAGTTAAAGTTTAAGTGCCGCCCTGACCATGTTTTTTTTGTATACCACTTGGTTTTAATATTTTGATCTTTCTTATTTCTAATTAGGGTTAAGTCTAGAAAATTTATTTTTTTTTGTCTTCAGTTTAAAAAAGGGACGGTTAAAATCAAGTTCACTTATCACACTCTCTTCCAGATATTCCATAACTAATTGTGCGACAACGGAGGAAATAGGAGAACCCATAGCGCAACCATCTAACTGTTGATAATATTTGTCCTCATACTGGAAATAATTATTATTTAGAGTAATGTTAATAGCTGCTATAAATTCTTTTAATGGAAGTGTTGTGTGACCCTTTAATTCGTCCCATTTTTGCGTTATTATGTCAGATAAAAGTTCATTCGGAATATTTGTATATAGAGAAACAACATCAAGAGATATTAGTATATGATAGTCTGGAATGTTTACCTTGTCAATAAATTGTTTAAATTCACATGAATCTTTAACAAAATAATCGTTTTTTCTTGTTATTTTGGACATACAATTAGACAAATATTTCGACAGTTGATAAAAAGGAGATTGGATACATGATACAATGGGTCTTAAAGGTATGTTAGCTTTATGTAACTTAGGAAGACCGTATATTTTGGGTGCTACTGCGTTGTGTATCATTAGGTTTTCTTCTTTATCAGAAATAACTTTTTTATTTAACAATTTTTTTATGAACAGGTTGTTTTTTGTTTGATAAGATATAATTCTTTGTAAGTATTTACGTCACTAAGCAATTCTTTAATTTTTGTATCATAGTCGTAAGAGTTCATTATCACAGTTTTATTTGATTTATCAGGTTTAAGGATTTTAATTTGAGGGTTCTCCTTTACGAATTGTTTGGTTTTGTTAATTTTTTTCTGTATGTTTCTTTGAAAGTTTGGATATTTTATTTTTTTATGTTTTATTTTAAGATTATGGTTTGTTACAACGTTTACACCATTGGCGCGAATTGAATCTTCGATTTCATTCGGTTTATCTTGAATTATGCTTTCTACACAGGCGATATATTCAATGGTTGGTAAATGTTTTTCAGTTGTTATTGGAAGTGAAAAATGATCACCCAAAGCAAGAACTTCAGCAATATCCTGTGGAATTTCAGTGTCAGAGATGTTACTTAGCCATTCGGTTGTATTTATTTTTTTGTCGTTATGTGGCATATGAGAAATTAAATTTGTAAATTTTGTTTGATTGCGTGCTTTAGTGTACTTAAAAGTTTTTTCATATTTTAAATTTTCGAAATTCAGAAATTTATTAAGTTGATTTTCAGGTATAAGATTTTTTATAATAACTTAAAGAAAGCAACAAAAGAAAAAAATGGTGATACTAAATACGTTGCAATGCCCTACACAGACGATCTATCAGAAAAAAAAAATCATATCTTATCTAAACACGTCATAACTGTATGTCATAAAGCAAAGTAATAAAAAAAAGAAATCAAACCTAGTTTACACAATACTTAGATGGTCGATTAAACGGCCACAAATACACAAAAAATGCATCTACTGCACTCCACAAACACGAACATACAGAAAAACATGAATTCGATTTTAAACAAACCAAAATTTTAGAGC
The DNA here is from genome assembly GCA_030620095.1 of Kuschelorhynchus macadamiae. Taxonomy (NCBI): domain Eukaryota; kingdom Metazoa; phylum Arthropoda; class Insecta; order Coleoptera; family Curculionidae; genus Kuschelorhynchus; species Kuschelorhynchus macadamiae. The sequence continues at coordinate 40,708 of JAUTXW010004166.1, read as the reverse complement.
AAGAAACTAATTGTCGAAAACTCACAATAAAAGAAATGATACAAATTAAAAAAGAGAAAGATGCCGTCAACGATAAAAATACATCAATAACTTAAGCCAAATTTATCATAATCTGATATCTAAGTAAATTAGTCTAAATAAATAAACCACTCCATACATAAAATCCTGTACATTTCAGTAAGATCATAAACCCAAACTCGGTACAGCAATAAAAATCTAAGTAAATATAAAAAAAACAAAAAATTTGTCTCGTTTTTATCTACCAGAATTCCAGACGTGTCGAAATTATTGCAATCGCAAACCAGTCGTAAAACTGACATGTTTCCAAGATACGTACTCTGTATAATATTAAATTTGTTCTAAATGTATTTTTGTTTTCATGATCATAGTTTGTTTTAAATGTGTTTTTTCAATAACGTTTTAACCATTTTAAAATTTAAATACTAACTATACATGTTTTTATTGTAGAAAATAAATATCTTGTGGAAGCTCATTATAATGAACGAAACTTCGACCGAATTATAGTTTTACTTCTCAATAAGTTAACCTATGCCCAAGAAATAAATTAAGAAAATATATATAAAATATATATATATACATATATATATATATATATATTTTTTTTTTTTTGATTGCCTAAATATCAGGCTGGGTAGCTTTTCGTGACTTCGTTAAAACCTAGTATACGTAGTTTTACCTAAAACACTGAAACTGATTAAAATTTTAGGTACTATTCTAGCTTACTATGCTGTCAATAAAGAAATCGAAAGCGAGTTTTCGATCGAATGTAAAACTCATAAATTGTTAATACCCGAAATCGTTGGAATGGATGTGAAAGAAGATCAATATCCTGAGGTTCGAGGCGGGCCACCGGAGTATCTTGTGGTGCAAGAAAATGAAATAGATCTAAGTGGCAAATCATGTAACAAAGCAGGTATGTAGACTGATTATATTATTTTTTCTACGACTCCTACGACAATGCATATTATAGCGTCCTAGCGTTAAAAATTCCTCATTTCTCACGATGTGACGTCACACTGTTCGAAATAATATTTATCATAGTCTAGCGTGGCGCCACACTGTAGCCAACAGCTCAAGTAGTTACACATCGTGGGGGTTTAACTGCAAGAAACTACCTTGCGAAATGTTCAATTCTCGGTCCGTCAGTTAATCAGCCCTTTCAAGTATATAGGGTTATTTCGAAAGAGTATACAGGGTATTTCCTAACCTCCCTGACAAAATAAAATATGTATGTCGCTTAGTTTTCAAAACACAAGGTGTTAAATTTTTTTTTAAATCGGTTTTTTGTAGTGATAAGGGGCTTATTTAGCCATTAATAGATAAAAATTATTAAGGCCAGTGGCGTCCCGAGGGGCACCTTAACCAATATTATTGAGAAAAAATATACGCTATTGACTTTTTGTGTATTTTTATATTTTTCTCGGATTAAGCAACTAAAGGAACAATTTTTTTATTCTTTGAGTTGTTTTTGTATATCGCTTGGTTTTAAAAACCACTTTATTGCATGTCCATGGACCACATAAAAACTATAAAGAAAAACACGAAAAAAATATTTTTAATCTCTTGCAACAATGACAAAATGAATAGGGATACTCCTTACCTAACTTTCAGATGAAAATGTAGTATAAAAGTTTTTCAAATGTCTCTTCGTTTTCGGAATACAGGGTGTTTAAAATTTTTTTTTGTATTTTTTTTGGTTTTATTAATTAAAACGATATTTTAATGAGGGTTTGAAGCGCTTTATTTTGGGTCAATTCTAAGCTTAAGTTCGCAAAAATCGGTAATAAGAACTTGACAAATAATCCAAATTCTTATGATGTATTTTTCTCGTATCTGTTACGGTTTTAGAGTAGAAAGTAATTTTAATTTTATTGCTCTTGTTGTACTAATTATTACCTAATAGGTACAGCAATAATGTTATTTTGATAAATTTTTAAAAAACTATGAGTCAATGGAAAACAGTTAAAGCAAGTAAGGTTTTTAGGCAAAAATACTACTCACAGATGGAGCGAATTTTTCCAGAGATAACATATGGATTTTCACAACATCCATATTTGGCGGAAGATAATCCTTATGTTATCATCGAAGGACATAACCAGTATACATTTTCGTTTAATATTTGGACAGGAATTATTGGAGGTATCTTAGTTGGACCGTATGGTTTCCAAATCGACTTACTGATGATATCTATTACAACTTCCTTAGAGTTGAATTGCCAGAATTGATGGAAGCAGAACGAGAGCTTTAACGTTATTCGTGCATGACAGCGCTCCCCCTTACTTTGCAGTTCGTGTTAAAAAAACTATTTAGAGGAACAATATCCTGCTCATTGGATAGGTAGAGGAGGACCTCATCCATGGCCACACCGTTCGTCGGATATGAATCCATTGGATTTATCAGGTTTATGAGTTTTCTCCGCTCGAAAAGCGTTAGCAGTTGGAACACAGAGTACGAGACGTTTTTACTACAATAAACTGAAACACATTAAGAAGAGTTACTTATAAAGTGCGAAAAATGTGTGGAAAATAGAGCCGTAGTTTTGTACACATTTCGTTTTTTTAATTTACCAAAGATAATGTTACTGTAGTCAAAATTATTTGTTTTCGAAAGTGTTATAAGCTAACAAGCTCTTAACTAAGAATCTAAAATCTGGTTTTATTGATCTCATTCCGGAAATTGTGCTGAAGCTTTTGTATTTCTGTCAACATTAAAATAAAGTTTTATCATGTCCAATTATTTTTTTATACTGAAACATCGCCATATTGAAAATATATTTCAGAAACGCGTACGAACGTGAAAACAAAAAAAGATTTAAACATAACTCGATTGGAATGATAACACGTGGCATTCCAAGCGGCAATCTTTTTTTTTTGATAAGGCGGCCTTACGTCCTACTCAAAGTCTACTATCAAAAAAACATACATCATTGAATAGCTCTTGAGGAACTTTCCAAAAATTCTCAAATCCAATATGGACATCTGTATGAAAATAAAAAGTTTATTTAAATATCTCGAAAACGAATGAAGCTATAAAAATACTTTTATCTGCATTAAATTCCTCTAATATAATGTATCAAGGATAAAGCCATAATATTAGTCATTTACGGGCTACAGGCAAGAGTTAAAATGCACCATTTTGGTTTTTCGTAATTATCTAAAAAAATGCAAAGTATAATTTAAATCTCAAGGCGAATTTAAGTTTATAATAAAATTCTCTAAAACTTTGCTAATTTAACCAACCTCGTAGCTATTACGGTTTCCAAGATAGCAGTACATGTAAGCCAAATATGGGACGTACTGTATATTATACATATATTATTTTATCGGCTTGGTTGTTCAAGGCTTAATGTTTTTGATTAATTGAGACTGTGCCAAAGCATAACCAAGAAAACGAAGAACGAACAACGCACAAATGGAAACCATCTATACATAAGTGCTCACATGTATACTGCCATGGGTATATTGTATCTCTGTATTACTTAACGTGTTAGTTTAATTCCTTTGATTCAGCTCCAAGAGAAGCCAGATATAATTAGTAGAACAGTCATGTCAGGTGGCATTTTTCTGCGGCCCAAATCAGTTTTGAAAACAGCCAGATAATGCGGTCCGCGAACAAATTGAAAACCGTTTTTGAAAGCGCGCGCTGCTGCAACAACGATTGGTATAATAAAATGTACAATTGTACATAGTGCCATCTATGTTTAGGAGGATGAACTACACATACTCAACCTAAAACCTAAAGCCAAACGTTATCTGGCTTGTTCCATGAAATTCTATCGCTCAAAAACACAGATGACGCTATCTGAACATTCTGGAAAGAACTCGAGAAATCGTAATCCGAATATAATCCGTGTTCGATTGAGTTCAGTCGTTCAGTGTTTAGTCAGTTGCGATAGAGTTTCGAGTTGAGTTGCGCACTTATTGTTACAACACTTAACAGTACTTATTATAATTTATTTCGGATACAGTTTTTAACATGTCTCTTTCAAAACCAAGTGGAAGTAAGAGGAAACTTGTAGAGGAGCATCGTGTCTTTCAAGAAAAATGGGAATTAGAGTTTTTTTGCTGTGATGTGAAAGAAAAAAATATTTGTTTGATTTGTAATAGAACAGTCGGTGTCCCAAAATTATGGAATATAAAACGCCACTATGATATTCATAAAACTATGTTTGAAAAGTATATAGGCATGGTCAGAAACGAAAAGTTAAATAAGCTAAAATCACGGTTGAATGATCAGCAGCTTATGTTTACACGTCCAAAGTAAGAAAATGAATCTGTCCTTCAAGCGAGCTACGTACTGTCGGAGTTGATCGCGAAACACTCAAAACCATTTGTTGAAGGTGAATTTATAAAAGAGTGCCTTGTAAAGGCCGTGGACATTGTAAGTACCGGGAGCGTGAAGTCATTTCAAAATATATCCTTGTCCCGGAATACTGTCGCTGAAAGAGTTACTGAGTTGGCTGCCAATATACAGTCAGTCCAAAAAGTCTCAGTACAGTAGGTAGTTTATATGATATTTTTCTATAGTATTTTATTTGATAATTGAAACGACTCGAAAATAAGTTTTTTTCAATATTTTAAGCTTAACTAACGTCTTTTCAAAGGGACATTTTATTCAAAAGTTCCTTAAATATTAAACAAATGCATGTAAAATTAATGTCAAAAAAGTCTCCGTACACTTTTAATTTTATTTAAAAAAGCACGTTATAGTTAGTTGCATTTAATCAAGGTGCCTGTGGCTGGCCAGCATAAAACAAATGAATGATTTTCGGCCATAATGAATTACCTGTCACATTGTTGTTGGTACATTTATTGTTAGTTTTTAAGAAAGCAGTAAAAATGAGCGAAAGAAATCGTGAGATTCCAATACCAATTCGAAAACTGATAATTGATATGTGGAAAGAAAAAAAATCATTTCGACATATCGGAAAAATTGTGAAGAAGCCGCATACTACCATTCAGTACATTGTGAATCAGTATAAATTAACGGGTTCCTACAAGATTCGACCTCGCTCTGGACGTCCCAAAAAACTGACTCCACGTGAAGAAGCTAGTATCGTTAGGCAAGTGACTATAGATCCCAAGAAAAGTGCTCCTAAATTGAAAGAAGAAGTTCGAGAGTTATTTTCAAAAAATATTTGTTCACAAACGGTGAGAAATTGTATACACAGGGCTGGCTATAGGGGATGTGTGGCCAGGAAGAAACCATTAATTTCGGACGCTAATCGAAAAAAACGATTGGCCTTTGCTACAGAGCACGTTAACCAGCCTCCGGAGTTTTGGGAATCAGTAATTTTTAGCGATGAAACTAAAATTATAAATTTTGGGTCTGATGGTAGAGCTAAAGTTTGACGAAAGAAGAATACCGCCTTTGACATTAAGAACCTTTGTTCCACAGTTAGACACGGGGGCGGCAATGTTATGCTATGGGGCTGCATGTCTGCTGGAGGAGTTGGAAATCTGCATTTTATTAATGGGACCATGGATCAGCATGTCTACATGAACATTTTGCGCGACAATTTACCAGAAAGTGTGCAGAAATTGGGCCTCCAAGGGAGATACATGTTCCAACAAGACAACGATCCAAAACACACAGCAAACTTGGTGCGAGAATGGATGATCCATAATGTGCGACAGCAGCTTCATACACCCCCACAGTCACCTGATGTTAACCCTATTGAGCATTTATGGGAGGAACTTAAACGCTGCGTTCGCCAACATAACGTTTCAAGCAAAGAAGCGTTGAAGAACAGAATATTGTACGAATGGGAGAACATTACACCAGAAGTGACTAGAACGCTGGTTTCCAGCATGACAAGAAGGTTGCAAGCCATTATCAGGGCTAAGGGCGGTCCGACCAAATATTAGTTTCCATTTGTTTTCCTAATTTGTTAAAGTATTACTAAAAATTATTAACTGTATGGAGACTTTTTTGGCATTAATTTTGTATATGTTTTTCTATTATTTGTATAACTTTTAAATATAATGTTCCCTTGTTACAATTACTACTGAAAATCATTAGATATGTCTTAAAAATTAATAAAAACATGTTAGATCCTAGTTGTGATTAATTAATTTAATACAACAGAAAAATTCTGTACAACACAGATAGTGTACGGAGACTTTTTGGACTGACTGTAAGTGATCAGATAAAAAAAATCAGACTCTTTCATTGCATTTTCTATTGCCTGTGACGAAAGTACGGATGTGTGTGGTGTGGCGCAACTCGCTGTTTTTCTTCGTGCGGTTGATAGAGATATCAATGTGTATGAAGAATTACTGGAATTAGTACCATTGCATGATACAACAATTGGGAAGGATATTTTCAATGCTGTTTATGGACTTCTGCAAAAGTTCAATTTAGATTTGTCAAAACTGTGTTCCGTTGCAACAGACGGAGCTCCTTCAATGACTGGAGTAAAAAATGGCTTCGTTAAAATATTACAGACAAAGATCAGACAAACGGGCAGTGGCAAATCAGATTTTCATCATATTCATTGTATAATCCACCAAGAAGTTTTATTCTCAAAAGTGATCAAGTTGGAAAGTGTGAAAAAAATTATAAACTTCATAAGGTCACGAGGCCTTAATCAGCTACAGTTTTCTACATTTTTACGTGATTTAGAAAGTGAGTACACTAATTTACCATATTATGCAGAGGTGCGATGGCTTTCGTGTTCTATGGTACTCGACCGGTTTTGGAAACTCAAAGAAGAAATACGCGTTTTCATGGAAACAAAAGGAGAAGATGTCAGCTTATTATGCGATGTACCTTTTTTACAAGATCTTTCATTTATGTTAGATATCACAAAACACTTGTCGGACTTAAATACGAAATTGCAAGGACCACGTCTAGTTATTACAGATACGCATGATCATGTGAAAGCTTTTAAGTGTAAGATGATGTTGTGGAAAAAACAGTTAGCAGAAGATAATCTGTCACATTTTCTGACTTGTAAGGCATATCAGGAAAGCACAAGTGTCCCAATATCGTACAAAATATATTCAGAGAAAATGAGAAAAGTTCTGGCAGAATTTGAGAAGCGTTTTCAGGATTTTAAGACCCAAGAAACAGTTTTTCTCTATTTACTGGTCTTTTCACTATCGATATTGATAAAGTTCCCCCTCACTTGCAAATGGAAGTAATTGAGATTCAGTGTCAGACCCATTTAAAACAAAAATTTGATTGTAAAATCCTGTCAATGTTTGGAGGTACCTATAAGTGTGAACAACTATTCTTTGATGAAAGGAAACAAATCTCCCGCAAGATCGCGATTGACGGACGCACACTTGAACGCAGTTTTAAAAGTTATTTCCGCCGATAAATTTGCGCCACAAATAGACAACTTAATTAAAAACACAAGATGTCAAATATCTGGCAAAAGAATTTAATGTTTGTCCTTTTTATTGGAAATTTAATAAACAGACTTGTCCTATAATACTACTTTTTCTCAAGATTTTCAGTAGTTTGTTTTCTTTAAGATAAGGTTTTGCGGTCCACCTAGTCCATGGCCTTCATGCTTTTGGCCCACCAGTTGAGTTTGACATGGCTGTATTAGAATATCAGACCGTCCAAATCTAATTTTTCATAAATTGATGGGATTTTCGAGACATTTGATTCTAAAATATCTTTATATCAATTTAGAGTACAGATTAAATTATTTTGATGATATAATTTATGTCCAAATGTTGTTAGGTGTAGGGTATGAGGCGTTCGTTCAACAACCCAGAAGATGTGACGTCGACAGAAATTCGTGTCTGCAAAATCAACCGAAGCAAATGTGGCAGCATGATCATGACCTCGACGAAAATGGGAAAAAGGGATGTTATTTTTTAAAGAATTATGGATTCTTGCCTAAAAATCCCGTCCGTACAAAGCCTTGCAATGGAAGTACGAAGAAAACTCAGAATAAGATGCTTTATATGTATTATTTATCTTGTGTTACTAGCAGCGTGGATATAAATTTTGCAGCCGACATGAATGCCATATTAAAACCAGATGCATTGGCAACTATTACAGGTATATTTTCACTAGTAATACCACAAGAAGTTCAATTTTTTTGAGCTTATGAATATTTTGAAAATTGTCGAGGGATAATTTTCTAAAAATATTCATGAGCAAGAAAAAATTTCCGGATTTTACTTAACTTCGATGTCATTCGGTAAGAAAATTTGACAACAAATTGTTTTTAAAATTATATTTTTTGATTTTTGACAATGCCTAATTTTTTCCTGTGACAAGACATCACCCAAATTAGTTGCAAATTAGGATACATAAAAATGCAAATATTTTTTTTAATTGGAGACATGAAATTGATCTACTAAAACAATCAAATAATTATGAAAAACCTGTATTTTATGATATTTTTGGATTTTACGGAGAATTTTAATGCTATTTTATGTAGCATGTCCTATACCTAGGTTCAAGCGTTCTTAATATATTTGACCTTGAACCGAAAATGAGCCTTCGGGGTACCAAATTTTAAAATCTCATATTTTTGTTATAAGTTTTGAAGATATAATCTTCATATTTTGCAGACGATCGGTAAATAATCTTAGGTTTCTATTTTTTTTTTATTGAATTTGTCTATTTTTATACAGGGTGTCCTAAATTCAGCGGCAAACATTCACATTTTCAAAGCCGCTAAAGTCCGTTTTTTTAAATAGGGCACCCTATAACTTTATACACTATCAAATGTAGAATTTCATTTTCTATAGAACTGTATTAAGGTTCCCTATACCTATTCGTAACCATTTTCGAAATAATTGGGTTTTATAAAAATATCGTATGTATTTGCTTAAATTGAGATCCAATATCCAATATGACAGATGATTAGTATGCGTTATTTATCGAAAGCTGTCAGTGATAAACTAAATCTTCTAAATCGAAATGGAAGAATACTCAAACGCTGATATTCTCAATCTATTTTATATTCATGGAGAATGTTATAAAATTTTGGAGAGAACGTGTCGTGTGTTTAATGAACGCCACCCTGATTTGCCGCCAATGAACAAGTCAAAATTCAAGAGGATTGAAACAAACTTTTTGCGTTTTGGCAAGGTTAAAGTTACAAAAAATGTTCCGAAACCAGTGACAAATGCCGAGGATAACGTAATAAACACATTAACTATTTCCACGCAAACCCGCAAAGTTCAATACCGTCTGCGGAAAACGATTTGGGAATTTCTTCTTCATCTGTCCAAAGAATCTTGAGCGAATATCATATGCACCTTTATTCCTTCCAAAACGTGCAAGCCTTAAGACCTGGTGATGACGTCCGACGAGTAGAATTTTGCGAATTCATGTTTTTGAAAATTCAAGAGGACCCTCAATTCCTTTCAAAAATATTTTTGACCGATGAAGCGAAATTTTCTAGAGAAGGAATAACAAATAGAAGAAACGAACATTTCTGAGCAGCAGAAAATCCGCATGCTTTACGCGAAACGCGTTCTCAAGAGAGGTTTAGCTTCAATGTTTTCGGTATAGTATTAAATGATCAGATGCGGTACTGTATTTATGAAGACAATTTAAACAGTGATAAGTATTTGGAAATTCTACGAAGGACGTTTCTGAATTTATAGAAGAAATTCCTATTGGTGAGCTGCAAAATTATTGGTATCAATTAGATGGGGCACCAGCACATAATTTCACTGCAGTTTATCTCCAATTATCTCGAATTTTTGAAGATCGCTGGATTGGTTCCAATGACCCTTGGAGATGGCCCCCGCGATCGCCTGATTTAACACCCCTAGACTTTTATTTATGGGGATTTATCAAAGGTAAAGCCTATGCTTCCCCAGTAAATAACCAACAAGATTTACTGAACAGGATACGAACAGCTTTTGCCGAATTAGAAAACCGGCAAATTCAACGGGCCACAGCAACTGTACAAAGAAGAATTGAAATGTGTCTTCAAATGAACGGACAGCATATAGAACATTTGTTATAATTCAATTTTATTATTTTATTTATATATTGTTGATTGTTAGATTGCTATAATTTTTAAGTTCACTAAAACAAGTTTAGAACAGTCTCGAACTTAGTAGATATGGTTAAAAATAATGTAAACAATTTATTACATTTTTTATAACTACTACTTTTCCGAAACGAAAAAATTTCGTTTCAATCCTCTTCAATTTTCTCTTGTTCATTGGCGATAAATGAGGATGTTTTTCATTAAAAACATGGCACGTTCTCTCCAATATTTTGTAACATTCTCCGCGAATATAAAATAAATTGAAAATATCAGCTTTTGAGTGTTATTTTATTTTAATTTAAAAGTTTCAAATCAGCTGTCATGTTGAATAGAAAAGCACAATTGTTTTTCCGTGGCTTACTACGGGAAGGTGTAAGCATTTAGCAAATACATATGATAGTTTAATAAAAACCTGATTATTTCGAAAATGGTTACGAATAGGTATAGGGAACCTTAATATAGTTCGATAGAAAATTAAATTCTACATTTGATAGTGCATAAAGTTATAGGATGTCCCATTTAAAAAACGGACTTTAGCGGCTTTGAAAATGTGAATGTTTGCCGCTGAATTTAGGACACCCTGTATAAAAATAGACAAATTCAATAAAAAAAATAGAAACCTAAGATTATTTACCGATCGTCTGCAAAATATGAAAATTATATCTTCAAAACTTACAAAAATATGAGATTTTAAAATTTGGTACCCCGAAGGCTCATTTTTGTAAGTAAAGGACATGCTACATAAAATAGCATTAAAATTCTCCGTAGAATCCAAAAATATCATAAAATACAGGGTGTTCCATTTAAAATAAGCAGGTTGATCCGGTTAAACCGGAAGTGACAGAAAGTTGAAAATATTTCAAAAAAGAAGTACCCCTTGACCTTACCTTAATCCCAAAATTTGAAACTTTTATCTAAATGGCATCATCAAAAACTTTTAATGAACGGGTTACATGAATAACCCTGTATATATATATATATATATATATATATATATATATATATATATATATATATATATATATATATATATATATATATATATATATATATATATATATATATATATATATATATATATAATATATATATATATATATATATATATATATATATATATATATATATATATATATATATATATATATATATATATATATATATATATATATATATATATATATATATATATATATATATAGGGTGGCCCAACGAAAAGGTCCCACCCTTATTTATGACTTTCCTGGTATATTTTGGGAAAAACGCTTGGACACGTCAATTTTGATTTTTAGGGGGACGTCTTTTCATGTATGATTGTATAATACAGGGTGTTCCAAAAATAAGATATCGCATTACACTTGACATTTTTAAATGGAAACCCCCAATTTTTTTTCTATTTTTGGATTCTCCAGGAAGTTTTTAGTAACTTTTGTATAATAGAGTTTATACCTATCTTCAACCATTTTGAAGTTATTTGAATAATTGAATAATATCAAGTATTGATAAATTAAATTCAAGAAAGGGTCAAAATAACGAAACTTTATTATCAAAACGGAAACATTGCAAGGGCTACTGCCCGGTTGTTTAATACGTTACATTCAGTCAAAAATATTAACCATAAGTATGTGGCTAAATTAATAAGAAAATTTGAAGCAACTAGATCTGTATCTAATATTCGCCGGAATCAGGAACACTAAACCATTTACAGTTTTACATTCACATTAAAATTTAAACAAAAATTAGTTACTTAGCTACAATGTGTCAAAAAGTCAATGTGGTAATAAATGTTGAAAGTGGTGTCCGTTTACCTCCATGCAATAATAAATATTTTGCTCAAATCTATTCCTAACATTTTCACACATTTCTGGAGTTATTTGTCTGCATTCCGCCGTGATCCGCTCCCGAAGATCTTGGATGGAGTCTGGCTTCGTACTAAAAACCTTACTTTTTATATGTCCCCAAAGAAAGTAATCTAAAGGACTCAAGTCCGGAGACCTTGGTGGCCACTCAATGGGGCCGCGCCGTCCGATCCACTGATTTGGGAAATGGGTGTCCAAAAACTGTCGTACTGGAGCTACATAGTGCGGTGGTGCACCATCTTGTTGGAAATGAAGAAAATTTTCATTATAATTAACCTCATTTTCTATTATTTCGGTTATTCGTGGCTCTATTGTATTTTCCAACATGTCCAAGTACAACTCCCCCGTCAAGTTTCCAGGAATAAAGAAAGGTCCTACAATATGATTTCCGAAAATGCCGGCCCAGACATTAATTTTTTGTGGGTATTGCGAATGTACCTCTCGAAACAAATGTGGATTCGAGTCGCTCCAATATCGACAATTATGTCTATTTACAGCACCATGTAAATAGAAGGTACATTCATCCGAAAAACAAATGTTAAATAACAAATTTGGGTTATTGTTCAAACGTTGTGTCATTAATTCGCAAAACTCCAACCTTCTATCATAATCGTCTTCATTAAGCTCATGGACAAGTTTAGTTTTGTACGGGTGAAATTTATAGGATTTCAAAATTCTTTGCACTGTTGAGCGTGTAAATCCTGAAGAAGTAGCCAGACCACGAGTACTTTGGGTGTTGTCAAGAGCCACGTGTCCCAAAACTGCTATTTCTCTGGCTTCATTTCTACTTGGACGATTTTCCTGATTCCGGCGAATATTAGATACAGATCCAGTTTCTTCAAATTTTCTTATTAATTTAGCCACATACTTATGGTTAATATTTTTGTCTGGATGTAACGCATTAAACAACCGGGCGGTAGCTCTTGCAATGCTTCCGTTTTGATAATACAGTTTCGTTATTTCGACCCTTTCTTGAATTGAATAAATCATTGCAAAATATTATAATAGAACTAGGCAACTTAACGATTTCAAATCAAAGATAAAGTTGTTCTATGATTTACGATGACATTGACGGATGCTAAATTTCTTGCTGGTATCGGTGATTATTATTTTTTTCCGTATTATCAGTACTAAATTAAATGAGGCGAATTTTATAAAAAAAATTAAAAAAACTTCAAAATGGTTGAAGATAGGTATAAACTCTATTATACAAAAGTTACTAAAAACTTCCTGGAGAATCCAAAAATAGAAAAAAAATTGGGGGTTTCCATTTAAAAATGTCAAGTGTAATGCGATATCTTATTTTTGGAACACCCTGTATTATACAATCATACATGAAAAGACGTCCCCCTAAAAATCAAAATTGACGTGTCCAAGCGTTTTTCCCAAAATATACCATATATAGTCATAAATATATATATACCTTTTATATATATATATATATATATATATATATATATATATATATATATATATATATATATATATATATATATATATATATATAAAACACAAATGACAATAAAAAAGTAGGTCACTTGACTTATCTTACCTGTCAAATTTGAAATTATTTTTTTAAAATAGCAAAAAAATACATTTTTGCTTAAAATTTGGATAAATTGTAAAGAAAAAGTTGTTTCTATTTTGATTTTATAGCCATACCCTACATTTCGGCACAATCGGTTGACTTATTTTTTTTTTTTTATTTTTTTAAATTTGATGCCCCTTTACATTACGAAATGAAAGCAAACCTGAATTAAACTGTTTGTTTTTATTAAGTTCATAGTAAATAAATATGTATTAACTTGCCTACATTCCGTAATGTAAAGGGGCATCAAATTAAAAAAAAAATTAAGTCAACCGATTGCGCTGAATTTTAGGGTACGGCTATAAAATCAAAATAGAAACAACTTTTTCCATTACAATTTTACAAAATTTTGAGCAGGAATGTGTTTTTTTGCTATTTAAAAAAAATAATGTCAAATTTGACAGAAGAACAGTATGAGTATGCTTTAAAAAGTTCGATTTGGATGATAAATAATATAATCCATGTTTATATGTATAACCTTAAAAAAATGTGATTTCATTCGTTTATATAATTTTTATTTTTAGAAGTTTACACTGAAACGTTAAATCCAAAAAAGGTGACCGTCACAGCAAAAATATTAAATTCCGGCCTGGTGACCAGTATTTTCTTCGTGGGCATTGGAGCATGCCCAATGGAAATACCTGCAAGTTTCGGAAGCATTACATCTCAGTCCGCTCTGATAGCTCCCCAGCACCAACACATCTTTACTCTGGAAATTTACTGTGAACTACCAATTAATAACTTTTACTGCTCGTTAGAGGTGTTTAATACGGCACAACAACTGGTTGCTGTCAGAAGAATACGTTTCGAATGGACAGATCGATGCATCTGTGTCTGGTATTGCCAGTGTGCTTGTTTCAGAAGAGACAATGGCTTAAAATGCAATCCGTTAGAAATTGAACAGTATCATGCAGCAGGTTTTCAAGGTGAGAACAGGATTTTTAAAAGGAGAGTATTTATTAATTAATGTTTAATTATTTATTTAATTTAGTTATCTGAACATCAGGGATATAAACAGGCAGAAACCGAAAGTGGTATCCACAGAATTAGATAAGAGCATTATTAGTTTGTTTGCGGCATAGCTAAAAAACTACTTATCCGATTGACTTCAAATTTTTTGATCAAAAATTACGAGTCATATGGGGATGACTAATATTTTTATGAAAATCCAATATGACGGAACAAAATGCCGGCCTAATAAAACGTTAAAAAATATTACTAAAAAACTGCTAATCCAATTTACCTCAAATTTTCCCAAAAAACAAGTGTGACCTACGAATGAACTGGTAAAAGTTTGGTTGAGGTGCCTTTATGGCTAAACAAAATTGCCTAATTAAATGTTTAAAATACCAGTTTCAAAAACTATTTATCCAATTAAGTTGAAATCTTACACAAAAATCAAGTGTGAAAAAGGGATGAACCTGTAAAATTTGGTATATCCTATTTGGCGAAATAAAATGGCGGCATAATTTAATGTTTAAAAGAGAGTAAAATTCCATTTCCTAAAAAAGAATCTTTTTTTTTAGAGGAAAATTACGGAAGCGTAGAAGGGCCACCATTTTTTTTATTTTTCAATTCTGAGTTTAAAGTCGGAATTTAACAAAATTCTGAGTTTAAGTCAGAATTTAACAAAATTCTGAGTTTAAAGTCGGAATTTAACTAAATTCTGAGTTTAAAGTCGGAATTTCAGAAAATTCTGAGTTTAAAGTCAGAATTTAGTCCGTACGATTGTATAACAGACTGGAACCAAAAAAACAAGTTCAATATTCTTGTTTGAATAATGGCAAATGCGCTATGAATTGTTCCACCAAACTACAGATAGTTAAAAAATGATAAAAGGGGGGGAGGAACAAAATAAAAATTTCCTATTTTGATTTTTGAGTGTTAAATAAGTCCCTGACAAATTAAACATATGTTTAATTAGTTCATTTTATATATTTTTGTTTATTTCTATTGCTGAAAAAAAAGCCAAAATGAATACAAGAAAACATATACATTAAAAGGTTCACAAAATAAAAAAGGTAATACAAAACGGTAAATAAGTCTTAAGAAACGGTTCATATATGTTTCAACGATTTAAGGGTGTCTCGCGAGACATACTGACAGATCTCCCCCTCTGTTTCAGGGTGATTCAAATTGAGTGTCCTATTAGAAATATCTGGAGAACCAACGAATAAGATGTTATAAGAATTTGGCTTTGGCCATAGATGAACATAATATACTCTCGTTATAAAATATTTTAAATTGCGCGGTGTTGCCACTTCTACCTCAAACCGGAGGCATCATCCGTTTTTTAAATGAAATGCCCTATATTTTATTAAATTTTTATAATTTTCTAAAAACTCCAAGCGTTTATTGAGTTACTTTTCTCATGCCTAAATTTAACTTTAATTTTCGAGAAAATGGCGCTTGAACAATGACAATTTTGACCCTTTGAAGCTCGGTAAATCGCAAGCGAGTTTACTTGCAACGAAATGGATTTCACTTATCTGTCTTAATATTTAATTATCTGTCTCCTGACACCAATTTCAGGTGTGGCAGGAGACGTCAAAAATGCATTTCGTTAAATTCTGACTTTAAACTCAGAATTTCGTTAAATTTCGACTTTAAACTCAGAATTTTGTTAGATTCTGACTTTAAATTCTTAATTTTGTTAAATTTTGACTTTAAACTCAGAATCTAGTTAAATTCCGACTTTAAACTCAGAATTTAGCTAATTTCTGACTTTAAACTAAGAATTTAGTTAAATTTCGACTTTAAACTCAGAATTTTGTTAAATTCTGACTTTAAACTCAGAATTTTGTTAAATTCCGACTTTAAAGTCAGAATTTAAAAACAAAGAAAAAAGGGCCCTTATACGCTTCCGTAGAAAATAATAAATATAATTGATTCATATATATATATATATATATATATATATATATATATATATATATATATATATATATATATATATATATATATATATATATATATATATATATATATATATATATATATATATATATATATACAGTGACCGTCTAAAGTCCGTTCCCCCCCCTACTAATTTTTGAGCCAACTCGTATATCGCAACGAAATTTGGAGGGCTTAAATAGGAGATGAAAAGCTATTTTTTTTATGAAAAATGATAGCTAAAAGTTATAAAATGGCGGCTACGCGCCATCTTGAATTAATATTTTAAATACAACACCCCGCATATTATTCCATTTTCAAAATCTGCTCATTATTCTTAACATTTTTCTCCAGTACACTTTATTCCTAAATGTAATTGCTTTCGAAATAATGACGTTTGAAAATTGACATTTTGGTCATTTCAAATTCAATCAAAAATACGATCAAGTTTGCGTTGGAAACAAAATCGTTGTCGTGGTAACATCTTGATAACTAACTGTCAAATAGTCCGTTGAGCATCTTAATTATTTTATGAAAAGTGTGACTATGGCTCGCAGTTTACACGATAAATTTGAAGCAGTTTTGATTTTTGGAGAAGCTGGAAGAAATTTTCATCTAGCAGTCCGTATGTTTAAAGATAGATTTCCCGAAAACCCTATTTCGCGGTCATATTTGCCCAAACTTTTAAATAAGCTCCAAGCAAATGGTACGATGAAAGATGCTCCAAGATCAGGAAGACCACCTCTTTCAGAAGAAAAAAAAATTGAAATTGTTGCTGAAATGGTAATTAATCCTACTCAGTCGACGTCTGCAGTTGCTGAATCCTGCGAAGTAAGTTCGAAAAGTGTCCAAAGAGTCCTAAAAAATGAAAAATTTCATCCCTATAAAATGAAAATCCTGCATGCTCTCACGGAGGATGATCCAGACCGGAGGGTTGAATTTTGTGAGTGGTTAACAAGAAAAGTTGAAGGAGATCGATCCTTCCTAAAACGTGTATGTTTCTCAGATGAATGCACGTTTTTCCTTAATGGAAAAGTCAACAAACAGAACGTACGATACTGGAGCGATACTAATCCGCATATTTTTAGAGAAGGGCATACCCAGTTTCCTGAAAAAGTTAATGTTTGGGCGGGGATTTTGGGCAACCACGTTGTTGGACCGATTTTCATCAGAGGCAATCTTACAGGAGATCTTTTAGAAACTGAAATTGAACCTCGAATGAGACAAATTGTATTAAACAATCAGGAAGAGTTTGAAAATCGTGAAATCATATTTCAGCAGGACGGAGCACCTCCCTATTTCTATCGCATGGCTAGAGAGTTTCTCGATACAAACTTTCCTGGGCGATGGATAGGTCGCAGGGGAAGTACAGAATGGCCACCAATATCTCCGGATCTTACCCCTCTAGATTTTTTCCTTTGGGGATATCTGAAGTTAAAAATCTACGCCACTGAATGTCAAAGAATAGAAGAGTTGGAACGCAGAATAAGAGAAGCATGTGAAGAAATAGATGAACAGACTTTCATCAACGTGAGAGAAGCTATTCATAATAGGGCACTTTATTGTCAAGATTTAGGAGTGGGCCACATCGAACACTTGATAAAATAATTATTGTTGGGGTTAAATAAGTGTTATTCAAAAATAAATAAAATATTTTTTTACCAACTAATTTGTTTTCTTTGTGAATTTACAGAACAAATTCGTAACCTTCAAGATTTTCCGGTAAGTGGTACTGTTTATCCTTAAAATACTGTCTTTACGCCTCTTATTAGTCGAATTCATTAAAAGATTTAACTACAAATTAATTAAAAAATTTAGTTAGCAGAATTTTTTATCGAAAGTGACTAAAACCATTACTTTATTTTAAACCGGATTTTGAATTTTCGAACGTCATTATTTCGAAAACAATTACATTTCGGAATAAAGTGTATTAGAGAAAAATGTTAAGAATAATGAGCAGATTTTGAAAATGGAATAATATGCGGGGTGTTGTATTTAAAATATTAATTCAAGATGGCGCGTAGCCGCCATTTTATAACTTTTAGCTATCATTTTTTCATAAAAAATAGCTTTTCATCTCCTATTTAAGCCCTCCAAATTTCGTTGCGATATACGAGTTGGCTCAAAAATTAGTAGACGGTCACTGTATATATATATATATATATATATATATATATATATATATATATATATATATATATATATATATATATATATATATATTTGTATGTTTATAAGTATGTTGTTTTTATGGGGTATCTCTCTTATTAGTGAAGATAGAGGGTTCCGGTTTTCCCGATCTGGTGCTGCTTTTCTGTGAAACGAAAGATGACCCAAACAAAATTTCTCATAGTCCCCTCGTTTTTAAGATACAGTGTGAAATTGACAACATTGCATTTTTGGGCCCTCCTCGTATTTCGGTTGTTTAACTTATCGAAAAGGTAAAAACTGGCTCTGATACAGTTTTTCACGTAGAATCCAGTGGCGTAGTCTGATTTTCTATGTGAGCTGCCGTTCTTGAGATATAACACAAACTTATAATTTTTTAGAATTGGACAATCCGTATATTTTTATTTTATATTATTCAGTGCATTTTTTTAGAGATAGATTCAGTTTTTGTTAGTAGGCTGGGATTGCCTAAACAATTCACCATTTCACGCTGAGTAAATCTTATGTCAGTTAAATAACCATCGTTATAAATACAACAAACTGAGTTTAGGGAAATTACAGCAAACTAATAATTTAATTAAAACAGATTACTGTCAGGATCACTAGCAGAAGTCATGTTGACAGAAAGAATTCCAAGTTCATTTGTTTTTTCAAACGCGTTCACGGTCTTCTTCGCGCTAAAAATCTGGGCGCTTCTTGGAAAAAACTGGTGCGCTGCTGTCGACTTATGACATCTACCCAATACATTTATTTCTATAGATAGCGTGTATTCATTTACCAAATAAAAACTAGATGGCATTTTGTATTTCAGGCCCTTTTTGTTAAACTTTAAAAAAATGAAAATAAATCTCGAATTTGGAAATTTTTTCCTTAATTCTCTAAAATAAAATGTTTTTTCTTTCAATTTTTTTGCTTTTTTTGCACGTCCATGGTAATGAAATGACAACTAACCATGAGACTTTATGCAGGTAACCCATATTCAATAAATTAAAACAGAACCATAATAGAATTTCGTTTTATTTTTTAATTATGGGCTAAATTAGCCTTAATTATTGAATAAACTTGTGCTGTGCAGTACTTTTTCGATTAATTGTATGATTGATAGTAATTTTTTTGTCGGCGCGGTTAGTATGCTGAGCATTTTATTTGTTAAGAAAATAACCAAAACGTACTTTTTCAGGTGGAATGCCAGTTTCTACTCAAGTGGTTCACTATTCTGATTTTGATGATTCCATATCGGTACTTCTGCACATCATTCTTTACTGTTGTCTTACACTTTGGTATATGGGTCTTACCAAAGCGATGTTGGGCTGTTGCATATTACCAATTGGACTTTGGGGACTGGATAAAATTCTGGACCTCCCAAAAAAACTTAATAGGTAAATAATTGTAAAGAACGCTTCTGCCATTTTTGTGTTTTCCTACCAACTGTCATATTGTAATGTAAAATTTTTTATAATTGCAACAGAAAAAATATAATTTCTTGTTTGGTTCATATTCAAATATAATTGTTAAATTTGTTGCTGATTAACAGCATGTAAGAATTCAAATAATGTATTTGTTTACTTGAAAGTATTTTTTTAATACAAATCTAGATATATGTATTATATATATATATATATATATATATAGGGCATAAAGTCTGGAAACCTTGAGATATGTCAAAAACTATACAAGTTGGGTAAAAAAGTTTCATATAAAAGTTGTATAGTTCCTTACGATTAATGATTCAAAAATGTCTTGAAATATACAAGTTACACGCCAAAACTTCAGAATCTCTAATGGAACACCCTGTATATTATTTCATTTTAAGAATCTACATGAAATTCTGATCATATTTTATTCAGCATACCCTATCCCTAAAGTCAACTGTTTTTGGGATAAAAAATGAGAAAATGGAAATTTGGCTTTAAACAAAATTAACTCATTTCCCTATGCACAGTGAAACCTGGTGGATTATTTTAGAACTCCCATAGAAACTGTCATGTACTGACAATAAACTGTGTCAATTTTTAACATATTGTTGGAGAGTTACTTTTTTCCTGATAAAAATGCTTTCAGAAAGAGAAAGAATAGAGATTCTTATGATGTTTGGATGGGGAGATCGCCAAAGAAATCTTTTAGCATTTATTATGTTAATACGCATCATTTAGAATTTTAGACTATCGTTGTTAATCGTTATTAAAAAATAATTTGTAAAACAGTTTTCTCATTTTTTTTAGCTCAAAAACAGTTGACTTTAGGGATAGGGTATGCTTAATAAAATATGATCAGAATTTCATGTAGATTCTTAAAATGAAATAATATACAGGGTGTTCCATTAGAGATTCTGAAGTTTTGGCGTGTAACTTGATTTTAAAACACCCTGTATATTTCAAGACATTTTTGAATCATTAATCGTAAGGAACTATACAACTTTTATATGAAACTTTTTTACCCAACTTGTATAGTTTTTGACATATCTCAAGGTTTCCAGACCTTATGCCCTCATTGTATATATATATATATATATATATATATATATATATATATATATATATATATATATATATATATATATATATATATATATATAATTGGACTCCTTTCAATCAAACAATGGGATTAACTTGACGTTTCGCCTATCATAGTAGGCTTTCTCAAAAATTGTTCATTCCTTTATTTTTTTTTATATGGCTTTCCTTTCCTATCTACAATTAATTTAAAAAACATTTAGTGGTCTAATTATAAAAAGACATTTACAATTTTTCTAAAACTGATTTAAAATTATTTTATACTATTGACAATAATTATTACAAAATTAATAAAATAAGGTTACATACCTCGAAAAATGCATGTTGATTATTTATTTATATTTGAATGATAGGTAGCAAGTTAGTGGTTTGTCAGGCAACTCATGGCACAGTTTTGGGTAAAAAGGTGTTCTTATCGTAGTACGTTTTTTGAGAAATTTAAAGATAATTTTTTGCTATTTTAGCAAAAATTTAAAGATTCTGAAAGGCCATTATTTGTTTAATCGGTAGCCTGGAGTGGTCTTTCATAGAAATATTTTTGTAATATACAGGGTATGAAAAAATATAATATATAAATAAAAAATTTTAACTCGCATCTTTTGCAATAGTTATTCTAGCACATTGATAGTAAAGAAGTTTTTTATTTTTTTGTTTAAAAAAAAAGTTACAGGATATTTTCGAAAAGTCTGTAATTTTCAAATTAAAAAATTTTAAATTTCTAGCAGTTCTTTTATTTATTGTGGAAATTACAGGACTTCATTAACCCAGTTTCTCTATACTATACTCAGAAATATAAAAGTTTTACATTTTTTTGTTTAGAAAAAAAAATTGACAGAGTATTTTCAAAGTCTGTATTTTAATTTAAATTAAAAATGTATTTTAAATTAAAAATTACAAATTTCTATGAGTTCTAATATTTAATATAAAACTTTCGGGACTTTATTAATCCGTTAATAAGTAGTAAATCAAAAGTAGGAAAATGTTAGCGCA
This sequence comes from Kuschelorhynchus macadamiae, assembly GCA_030620095.1. Classification (NCBI taxonomy): domain Eukaryota; kingdom Metazoa; phylum Arthropoda; class Insecta; order Coleoptera; family Curculionidae; genus Kuschelorhynchus; species Kuschelorhynchus macadamiae. Next base: position 18,697 of record JAUTXW010004166.1, on the reverse strand, counting down.
TTTCGGATGTTCTCTGGTAATCACAAATGTCGGTTTTCCTTGGTGTATTCCTTTTGGCGCTAGTTGTACTCGTCTTTCAACTGGTTGACTGTACTGATGAAGACCTTAAGTCAGAAACACGTGTCTATAGTTTGCCAATTTCCATTGCTTTAGCGGTCATCCCAAAAAAATCCATTTTCTACTACATACTAGTTCTTGCCGCGCTAACATTCTCTCTCTCTCTCTCTCTCTCTCTATATATATATATATATATATATATATATATATATATATATATATATATATATATATATATATATATGGGTGTTTTCTAACTTGATGCATTCCTTTTAGGAGGCGATAGGGGACTTCAAATGAAATCAAAATAACCCCATATTGGGCCATACAAAAGTTTTTAGTTTTCTAGATATTTTCGATTTAATAAAATATTGCAAAAAGCCAGAAAATTGTGGTTAAAAAATGCATTTAAAAAAAACTATAAACTCTGATGAGGTAAGTTAAATTTAATTTATTAGCCAATACATTGATAATGTAATATTAATAGCATTTGTAGTAATAAACCTAAATTCTAATAAATCACAATCAAAAGTTTGCATCGAAAATAACAATAAAATTTGCCTAGTTCAACTTTAAGACGTTTTCTTGAAGAAAATTGTTAATACATGAAGCGTACAAATTGAAGCAAAAACATCCTCGTTTAATTAGCTTTACAACGAGATATAACTCTTTTAAAAATATTAACACCTCTAACAAAAAGTGTGTTGTGCAATTATTTTCGGTTATTTGTTAAATAAAAATTTGTCATTTATTGATCCTGGCATAGCGTCTACAAGGGAAGAGTACAACTAAAGTAATGGTAAAAGATCCAAAAGATCTAGCAGGACTTGAAACAATCACTTCTTCGATGACATATCCTTGTTTATTAAAACAATTTGACAGTTTTTCGTTATTATGGCATATTTTAGTAATCTCGAATATGCTGACATCGTTTATTGTTACGGTTTTTGCGACGGTAATTCGGCGGAGGCACGTCAAGAATATCAACGTCGTTTTCCAAACAGAAGACTTCCACATGTCCGTGTGTTCAACGATGTATATCGACGACTTTGTGAAACGGGTAGTGTGCACAAGCCTCGAAACGAAGGTGGAAGGCCACACTGTAGAAGTAGACGAACTCATCCTAGAACATTTTGGTGCGTATCCCGAAGCCTCTACAAAAGAAGTTGCGCGCCTATTTGATGTTTCAGGCTGTAAAGTCTGGTCTACCGTTAATAAATCTGGACTTTAGGAAGGAAGACGATCTTCGAAGAAGAATGAAGTTCTGCCGTTTTATACTAAACACCGATGAGGAAGATGCGAACTTCTTGAACAAATTATTATAGACTGACGAATCCAAATTTAGTCAGGACGGGGTGGTTAATTACCACAATTTACATTATTGGGCACCCAAGATAGAAAAGAATCCATGCCAAATTAGATCGTCTCAAAGGCGTTTTTCGCTGAATGTTTGGATGGGGGTAATTGACAACTTTGTGATTGGTCCATATTTTTTGCCGGATAACCTTAATGCAGTCCATTATGAAGCTTTTTTGCGAAATGACTTAATGGTTCTGTTGGAAGACTTACCACTAGCAACTCGCCGAGATATGATATTTCAGCATGGCGGCTGTCCCGCTCACTACCGCTTAACAGTACGGGAGTGGTTAAACCATCAGTTTCCAAATAGCTGGATTGGAAGAGACAGGCCTATGCCTTGGCCACCGAGGTCTCCTGAACTCACACCATTAGATTTCTATATTTGGGGCCATATGAAGGCATTAGTTTATGCTTCCCCCGTACCTTCGCTTCAAGTGTTACGGCAAAGGATTATCGATGCGGCCCAGCAAATTAGAATCAATTTTTCTTCGAGAATTACAAAGAGTGAAGTAATAAAACGTGTTCGAGCCTGCATTAGAAGCAGAGGAGCACAATTTGAAGGACATCTTTAATTATAAACCCGGCTTATGTCGACTTTTCATTCTGATTTTAACAATTAATTATTAGCTTTTTCGTTGTGTATCATAATGGGTTTTTCATAATTATCAATTTCTAGTGAGTTCTTGTATTGTATTTTCATAACTCTTATATCTCGTTGTAAAGTTAAATAAATGAGGATGTTTTCGCTTAAATTTGTACGCTTCATGTATTAACAATTTTCTTCAAGAAAACGTCTTAAAATTGAAGTAAGCAAATTTTATTGTTATTTTCGATGCAAACTTTTGATTGTGATTTATTAGAATTTAGGTTTATTACTACAAATGCTATTAATATTACGTTATCAATGTATTGGCTAATAAATAAAATTTAACTTACCTCAACAGGGTTTATAGTTTTTTTTTAAATTAATTTTTTAACCATAATTTTCTGGCTTTTTGCAATATTTTAGAAAATCGAAAATATCTAGAAAACTAAAAACTTTTGTATGGCCCAATATGGGGTTATTTTGATTCCATTGAAGTTCCCTATCACCTCCTAAAAGGAATGCATCAAGTTAGAAAACACCCTATATATATATATATATATATATATATATATATATATATATATATATATATATATATATATATATATATATATATATATATATATATATATATATATATATATATATATATATATATATATATATATATATATATATATATATATCTATAACAGTGTCACCAGTAAGTCCATAACAAATGGGTTTTTTTTTAATAATTGACCTAAACAAAATTTAGGTTTGCAGACAGTTTTTGCTTGAAAAAAAATACAAAATGACAATAAAAAAGTAGCTCACGTGACTTATCTTACCTGTCAAATTTGACATTATTTTTTTTAAATAGCAAAAAAACACATTTTTGCTTAAAATTTTGAAAAATTGTAAAGGAAAAAGTTGTTTCTATGTTGATTTTATAGCCATACCCTAAATTTCGGCGCAATCGGTTGACATATTTTTTTTCTATTTTTTTGAATTTGATTCCCGTTTACATTACGAAATGTAAGCAAACCTGAATTAAACTGTTTGTTCTTATTAAGTACATTCCGTAATGTAAAGGGGCATCAAATTTAAAAAAAAATTAAGTCAACCGATTGTGCTGAATTTTAGGATATTGCTAAAAATCAAAATAGAAACAACTTTTTCCTTTACAATATTTCAAAATTTTGAGCAAAAATTTTTTTTTGCTATTAAAAAAAAATAATGTCAAATTTGACAGGTAAGATAAGTCACGTGACCTTCTTTTTTATTGTCATTTTGTATAAACTGTCTGCAAACCTAAATTTTGTTTAAGTCAATTATTAAAAAAAAACATTTTTATTTTTTTGTAGAAGCTGTTTTTTTTTCGTTTCTAAAAGACTGGTTTATGCCTCTAAGGCTACCCTCTATAGTTAAAACAAATACATTTCTATTGACTTGTTTCTTCATTTTTTTAGATAATAAACTTGATAATAAAAAATGTTTTATTGGAGAAACAGATGAAAGAATTTTGACGTATTTCCCCGTTTTCCAAAAAAGCCCTTTTTGATATTATATTGCAAATATTTTTGTTTTTAGGGACTGTTCTACTGGGGCTAACCTCTATGCTGGAATAAATTCTAAAAAAAAATAAATTAATTGTTTCTCATCTCTAAAAAAAAACATTTAAATAAAAAATTTCTTTCCTAGGCTAGTGCCAGAAATTTAACGAGTATTAATTTTACTTTCTATATATAATTTTGAAAACATATACGGTATCTACGCCAATGGCTGAAATGAAATGAATGAAAATATTTTAACTTCCAAACACTTTACTGGTGACACTGTATATATATATATATATATATATATATGTATATATATATATATATATATATATATATATATATATATATATATATATATATATATATATATATATATAAAACGAAACCAGTAACGGTAAGGATTACTCCTTCACCATTTTGTCGAGAATCGACCAAAACATGACGATATGTTTGTTTCCAGGGCCAAGGTGCCATCTGCTACCGTGGTATCTGCCCCGGCAAGGCTCATCAGGCAGTTTCCTTGGGAGGTATCGATATTAAAACCGAAATACCCAGAAAAAATAAAAGAGAAACAGAAATTGAAAATTCTGTTTCTCTTTTATTTTTACACAGATGTGTCGTCTTGTGCTCCAAAGTAGGTCGCATCTAAAGCGATTTAGTTGCACCATAGTACCCACAGATGGCGCCACTGGTTGCCTATTTCCCTCGTCGACTTTGAAAGTCGAATGACATGACACCTTGTTTGTTTCAGAGTTTGGGTATTTCGGTTTTAATACCGATACTCCCCAAGGAAACTGCCTGATGAGCCTTGCCGGGGTAGATACCACGGTAGCAGATGGCACCTTGGCCCTGGAAACAAACATAGCGTCATGTTTTGGTCGATTCTCGACAAAATGGTGCAGGAGTAATCCTTACCGTTACTAGTTTCGTTTTGTATAACTTTTTACGACCAAGAACCGCACAGAAATTGAAATTTCTGTTTATCTCTTTTATATATATATATATATATATATATATATATATATATATATATATATATGTATTTCTAAATATGAATTTTTAATCAATATAATTTATTATTTAATATTTTAGGTATTACGAACCGGAACTAAAAGATCAAGAAGTTGTGTACGACGCTGAAGGCTGGCCTGTTCATCCCGAGACTGGCAAAAAAGTTAATAACGTAGCGCCCCCTACACAATTTGCATTAAATATGGTATTTTTTTTCATAATCCCGTTTGCTATAATATGGAATTTGGGCAAGAAACTTTTGTCTCCTAAATATTCGACAGAAAAAATGTTTAGCGATGTAGACATGTGCAAGTGTAAAGCGAGTCAGATTAGTTTGCTTAAAGACTACAGTTTGCAAAATACTACACTCAAAAATAACACATCAGACCATGACAAGGGAATAAGATTTAATCAGTCTGGAGAGTCAAATGACACAAATAAAGGTGGGTTTATGTAATACGTTAACGCCAAAGTCTATTTCTCCGTAAAACTTGGGTTAGCCTAGGAAAATCGCCTATGGCCTAAACATTTCAGCGGACAGTGTTGAATTTGTATTCCGTTTAAGGAAGCAAAACCTCAACGAATCATAAACTCTGCTTCAATTAAACGGACTTTGATTCAGACTGAGTTTTGTTTTAGTTTTCGACCGCTTCCACTAGAACAAGAGTCTTCAACACGCCGCCTTCGGGCCGAATTTCTTGCAGCTCCCAGAGGCTAAAGGAAATATTGTATCGCGCCGCGCCCGCGAATGACACCCCGAGGACACTAGCGCCACCTAGTTAGGAGAGATCCTGACTCGCGATCACGACTACCCACAAGGCCACTAGATGGCGCTGCATGTCTAATTAATCTACAGTGACTTTATACGGACAGTGGCGATAATAGAGCATAAGCTCCGCCCATCCGCCATTAATGGGCTAAATTTTTGTTGTTTATATGTGCATAAACGGCGATTCTGCATATTTGTTTTGCGTTTTTAAATAGTTTGTGTCTAAATATTTTCAGTATTAAAATGCCAGTGTTGTGTATTTATATATGAAGTTTTGAGTCTCAATTAGTTATTGTACAATTAGGTAAGCAAGTTTTTAAAAAAATACTGTTTTTATAAGCGCTGTTTGTGGAAGTTTTACTTTTGAAAACACTTATTTAGAAGTAAATTACGAAATTTACTAGTTACCAGATTTCCCTCGGCAAAAAAGGGAAAACGAATGTCTGAGCGAGTTGTTTATCTAGCCTAACAAATAAAAAAAAAACCAAAAAAGGCTGCTTTTTGTAATCACCTTAACAGCAACTAATATAAAAAAATATTGTCTGTTTATAGTGAATATCCCTAATGTTGTCTCTGATGTAGAAATATAAGATTTTTAAAATTTTAATTGGTACCTACAAAAAAAGGCTAATACGGTTAAATTGCAAAGACATGTCCTGTGACAAGAGGGCATCTGATAACCCTATATACAATAGACTTATATTGATTTATAAAATATAGTGATGTAAACTGCAAATACGATATAAATATTCTTTGCAATTCTTATTTACTTCAGGAAGAGCTATATCTTCTCAGGTTATGTTATGTAGCTCGAAATTTTGGGATAATTATCTAGATAAATTAATGCAAATAAGACATTTTTTATTATTGGATCTTTATTAAGTACAAATGCTCAGATCAAAAAGCTTATATTTGAACTTAACCATTGTATTCTAGTAGCAATAAAGTCAAGAACATAAAAATTAATTTTAGGATGGAATTAATTTAATTTTTTCATGAACCGGAATGTCCTTGCAATGCCTTTCAGTCTACTCTGAGCCTTTTAAATCATTGTGTTTTCGAGGATTTCCAGCGTATGGTTCAGTTTCACAATATTACCTACTATTTTTTCATAAGTATATTTATTTAGATCATTATAAAACTACAATATTCCGGGCTCTGCTGCGGTAGAATGTTCAAATTCTGCCAAAAAAGGCTTACATATGAAGGTGTTTCCTACTTTTTGCAGAATGTATTTTTTTAAATTCTTTTTTTTGTAGATTCATTTTGTGCCAGATATGTGCGACAAGACAAGGGAAGATGGTACCAGAAAACTTAAGTCAAATGCAGTACCCTTATTTTTTCTTTTCTTGTATACAAAGTCAATGCTACTGATGAAAGTTTGACAAACTCAGATCCCCGTCAAAGGAAAAAATTGACCTATGTAGGAGTCTGGCTCGTAGAAAGTCAGCTAGTGCAAATCGTTATAAGAAGAAGTTAAGATTAAGTGAAAGAAGAACTAAAAGTTTAAAAGACAGTTGTGATACTGAGAAAGCCTTTTTATATGCAGTGCTGTGCGGTTATCTATGAACTCAAGACTTTTTATTTTAGTTGATTTTTTGCCAACAATTTACATTTTTTTTATATTTTGTATTCTTGATAATAAAAAAAAGTATTTTTCTCCAATTTGTTTTTTTTTTCAAATATACTTTTAAGGTTGAAACATTTCCACCTAAAAAATATATACGTTTACCCTGTATAAATGTAATATCACCCAAAGTAATTATTTAGTATGTGTACCTTCCATTGCTTTTGCTGTCGTACTGTTTAAATGTGACCGTTCCAGTTAGGGGTTAACTAGGTAGTATAAGGATAAAAATGTTTATGAAAGAAACATTTTCCAGACAGCTCTTTGAAACTAACTAACTTTAATTCTTCGGGTTAAAAATTTAACCATTTAGGTAACTAGTAAGTATATTTAAATAAATTGATATAACAAATTTTCTATTAGTGCAAAGCATTCTTGAAAAATTGTGTAGGTATTATGTATATTTAAATAAAATTTATGACAAGTAGCATTCTATTGTTAGGAAAGTGTAGGCCTTCGTACCTTCAAAACAAACACGAGGGCCTATGAAAGCAAATTTAGGAAATGTTATTGATTTGGGAACTGAGAAAATAACATTAACCATGTAATATTTAAAAACAATTTACTTATATACTTTGACAAGTCTACATTTTATTAATATTAATGATATTGGCAAGTACGTAAAGTTGACACCAATTCATAATTACTATAAATTATTCATTTGTTTCCAAATCTGGTTCGAATAAGGAAGAAACATTCCAAAAGCAGAGGCCTCTGTGATATAATTAAAAAGCTATTCTAACTAGTTTGCCTGTGTTCTGATCGTAGTATCCAGATATTTTCGTTGATAAATTGGCAATATAAAATGAACCATCAAATTAAAAAATATATTCAAATTGTAATATGTCTTACGAAAAAGTCAATGCCTGGAAAATAAATGAAACACGAGCAATACAAAAATGGCTTGTTTATTGTGGATGCAATAACTCACATTTATCGGTCAAATATTGTATGAACAAAAAATTAGGTATTGCAAGACAAATTTTCATATATTGTTCATGGGCTTACAAGCAATGAGAACTAAGTCAAATGACACAGTTGACTTAATGATTTTTGCTTTTAAGCCTATGATATATCATATTTAATTGAAAATGAAACTAACAATTTATTGCAACATCACATAGTCATAATGTTATGTTAAGCAATTTTACCACGAAGAATCATAATTTAATATGGAGTTTTTAACAGCATAATTTTCCAGATTTTAAATATACCCAGGTACAAATTGAAGAAAAGTTACTTCGACACTGCTTGCAACTTTTCAATTTATTTAACAACAATGAATAATAATTTTCATTTTACAAATCACGTAACTGTTATATATTTACATAATTTTGTGTAAAATGTAATACAGGTATGTATACTTCAATTTACTACTTACTTAATAGTTTTCGTGTTCTATTTCAAAATAATTTGGTATAAAATGATCGGAACTCGGTGGTACGGTATGGTGGAAGAGCCCTAGTTTGTGAGGTCTAGTTGAACATTAAACATATTCATTTGCCTAGGCATGAGCTAAAGATGCAAATTTACCTTAAAATATAATCAATTAATCTAAAAACAAAAAAAATTAAAATTCGAAGGATAGATACTAAACACAGTGGTGAGAGATGGAGTTTTTTTACTTTAAGTTACAAATATATAAAAGCCCTAAAAACAAATAAAAATTAATTTTAAATGATGTTTAAAAACCAAAGAATCCTAATGGATATAATCAATATTTTGAAATACCTTTTGGAAACGAAAGAAAAACCAGTTGCTCAATTTAGTGACCCCGACTGACTGCGCGACTTTGGATTTCTCATGGACATCACGCTGCTCCTCAATGACTTGAACACCAAGCTACAAGGAAAAAAAATCTCATCAACAACGTACTTGACACTGTGAAGGCATTTGAGTTTAAACTGGATTTATGGAAAAACCAGTTCTTGAAAAAATTGTTTACTCACTTTCTTAAATTGAAGAATTGCAAATGTACACTGTGTCCCAGATTGCTTGTAATCACAGGGTTTCTCGGAAACCAGCAGAGATATAAAGCGGTTTTCGCGACCCTGTGTCACTTTTTCGAGAAACTTTGAATGCCGCAAACAGAATTGTGCCACATCGTTTCGTTCCCGAGATACAGGGTGAAATAGAGATTTTGCGCTTTTGGGGGTGGTATCATATTTCGGACACCCTATCAGATAGAGAAAAGGTAAAAACTGCTATGGATAGATATTTTTACGTAGAATCCAGTGTTGTAGTCGCACAAGTTTTTAGACAATCCGTTTTTGAGATATAGCCCAAACTTAGTATTTTTTAAATGGGACACCCTGTATTTTTTATTCCAAAAAATTCGCCTTTTTTTCTCTTTAAAATGATGTATCACACTATGCACTTTTGACGTAAACTAAACCTTATAAACGCTATATTAAAAGAAAAACGTAAGTTGGCCATGGAAATATGGGTAGATATTAAAAGTGTCGAGAGTCAACATAAAAAATTAATAACCATTTTTTTACTATGAAATAAATAAACTTAATAATCTTGATAAACTTAATCACAATATCTAAACAAATTCTACATAACTAGAAAAACTGTTCAAAATGGCCGCCCCCCTCACGAACACATAATTGGCACACAGTGCGAATTCTTCTTAGAGCATTCATCATTATTATAGGTCTATCTTCCAATGATCTAAAAGCCTGAATGGTTGCATTTTGCAGCTGCTCCATCGTATTGACTGGATTCAGGTAAATTTTGTTTTTTAAGTAGGACCAAACGAAAAAATCTAATATTGAGAGGTCTGGCGACCTAGCAGGCCACCTTACTGGTCCATTTGTACCAATCCAGCGATCGTGAAAATTTTCAAATAGAAATGGCCTTATAATTTGCGCATTGTGGGCAGGGGCACCGTCCTGCTGAAAGTAAATATTGTGCAGATTTGCTAGCGGCAAGTTATCCAATAAATCCGGTAGTATTTGATTTAAAATTGCTAGATATCTATCTGCTGTTAAATTATTATTGTAAATATGGAATGTAATCTTTGTTCCCAATATAAAGCAAGCGACGCTAAACCCAAACCTTCCTTGCTGCTGACGTTCTCTTGTTAAAAATTGGTTTTCCGTATACCAGTGCCTATTATTATGCCCGGACCATATAACCTTGCTACCGAAGTCAGGGTCATTTTGGGTTTTTTGAAGATACCAGTTACAAAAACTTAGACGCCTTTCTGCATCTCCAGGATGCAATTGTTGTACTACATTTACTTTATAAGGCTTATATTTATGTTTTCTTAATATCCTTTGCGTTTGTGATTTTGACACCCCCACTGTTTCCTGAATATGCCTACATGAATTCGTGTGATTGGCCTGAATACTTGCTAATACAACAATCTCATTGTTCTCGTGATTTCGTTTATTATATGTTTTAGCCCTGTGCTTTGAAAATGATCCATCATTAATTAAATTTAATTTAATTCGGCGAAAAATTGCCTTGTGTGGCTGAGGCCTTTCTGGATATCTACGATATAAAAAAAGCTTTTGGAAATAGTCCATAACTCAAAGTGGAATTGAAAAAAAATTTTGAAAGGAGGTTCATAATAATTTAAGCGCTTGGTGCTTACCTGTTAAAATATAAATCAGATGCTTGATCACTGTTTTCATGACATTCAATAAAACAAACCATCATATCATACTTATGACTATTTTCAAAATTATTCGTTTCTTCTTAATATCTATTAATTTACCTGTTAGAATTATTGGTAACTCGTATGATAAGAGGATAAACACGGCAATATTTGATATATTTAAGAAACAAATAGTTTTGATTTTTGTTTCCATGCCATATTTCCATGGCCAACTTACGTTTTTCTTTTAATATTGCGTTTATAAGGCTTAGTTTACGTCAAAAGGGCATAGTATGATACATCATTTTAAAGAGAAAAAAAAGGCAAATTTTTTGGAACCAAAAAATACAGGGTGTCCCATTTAAAAAATACTAAGTTTGGGCTATATCTCAAAAACGGTTTCTCTAAAAAAAAATTCGACTACAGCACTGGACTCTACGTAAAAATATCTATCCATAGCAGTTTTTACCTTTTCTTTATCTGACAGGGTGTCCGAAATATGATACCACCCCCAAAAGCGCAAAATTTCTATTTCACTCTGTATCTCGGGAACGAAACAATCTGGCACAATTCTGTTTGCGGCATTCAAAGTTTCTCGAAAAATTGACACAGAGTCGCGAAAACCGCAAAGTTCTATCTCTGCTGGTTACCGAGAAACCCTGTGATTACAAGCAATCTGGGACACAGTGTACAGATGTGGATAAATATGTCGCATCACTAGATTTACTCAAAAAGAGTTCCAATCAAGGTTTTCTAACTTCAGAGATAATGAAAATCACATCAATTTCTTTGCCCAACCATTTAGTGTATCCGTTGCCAGAAAATGGTCAGATGGAGCTTATCGGTTTGCATTGTAATTCGGAACTGAAAGACAAGTTCGACATGGGTCTTCTTGATTTTTATTCAAAACATGTCGATCAAAACTCGTTTCCTGAAATCCGAAAACATGCCCAGAAAATGCTGTCTCTGTTTGGGAGCACATATGTGTGCGAGCAGCTGTTTTCTCGTATGAAAAATGGGTCTAAAACCAAAATACAACCAAATATCGACACACTAGTCAAAAATAAACAATGTCAAAAATCGCATTGATTGATTGAACTTTTTAACCAAAGATTATTACACTTTGAACTTATATGTTTTTTAATTTATTAATATGGTGTTAAAGTGACGCGGACCATTGTGGCCCTTCGGACGATGTGAAATCGATTTTTGGCCCTTGCACTAAAAAATGTTGAAGACCCTTGCACTAGAGAGGGTCATTTATTCTAGGTAATTTATTTTATTATTAAACAATATTTGAAATGCCTATGTTATATCGCTGATAGTAGTTTGTCATTACCAATATAAAAGCGAGAATTTTTTTTAGTCAATTGATTGTTTCAATCGAGTCCCTCCCCCTTCCCCACCCCAAGCAACAGGGTCTAGGGACGACGCCCCTGCGAGTACATACAAAGTCATTGCAATCTAATTGTTGTTTAATTTTAATATTGTTTTAATTTCTAAGTTGTGATTTTAACGTATTTAATTTTACAGGGCAGAGTAACAGTCAAGTGGATAACAAGTCTGACGGAAAAAAAGGTCCCAATAAGAAGAAAAGCACAGGATGCTTATCCTGTCGTTCCAAAAGCAAAACATAATTACAGTTATAATTTATTGTATCTATGAACTTTAATAAATATAGTGTTTTGTATTCTTTATACATGAATTTGATGGTTTTCTCTTAACATATCAACGTTCCTATTCTTAAGTTAAGTGTTTATTCAAATCTTAATAATTGTGTTTTATAAAAGTCTAATTAATAGACTTTTGGTTTCCAATAATTCAAAAAAAGCTGGAAATGATTTTAATTCACTTTGGGCATCCTAAATAAAAATAAATAATGCAATAAGTAATCAAAAAGAAATAGTTTGTGGAGTACCACAGGGATAATATTGGGGCCAATTTTATTTTTAATTTATATAAATTCACTTTCTAAATTAAATTTATAAGGCAATATTCAATTGTTTGCGGATGACACAACAATTATTTATTTTGCTGATAATTTAAATGAATTCTTTTTGATATAAAACATGATCTAGGATTAATTTGTTCCTGGCTTAAATCTCACAAACTGTCATTGAATTTTAGTAAATCTTCTTTTATGTTAATAATTAAAATTTAATTATTAATTAATTAATAATTAAATATTCAAATACAACAAAATGTTTAGGATTAATTATAGATGAAAACTTAAGTTGGAAAAATCATATTCAGAGTATAAGAACCGCTATAACTCCATTAATAGGAGTATTACACAAAGTAAGATATTTCGTACCATTAAAATTCTTAAAAAACATATATTATTCTTTAATATATTCTAAATTCCAATATTTAATTTCAATTTGGGGATCTGCGTGTTCGTCACATATTAGACCTTTAAAACAATTGCAAAATAAAACTTTAAAATGTATTTATAAACTACCATATTTATAGCCTTCTATTAACCTATATAAACCTAACGGATTTTTAAACTTACAGAATATTTATAATTTCAAAATTTGCGTTTTAATACACTCTATTAATAACAATGGATAAAAATAAAATATTATATTTAAAAAATCTAATACTTTACATAATCACGATACAAGACATTGCTTACAATTACAGACAACTGGTAAAGTTGGTTTGGAATAAAACAGTTTAAAGTAAATAGGAGTAATATGAGGTTGGGATGGTTTTTGAGGTGAGCTAAACTTTTAAGAGCCACGAAATTTTGGCACTTTCTTCAGTTTTTGGCTTGCAACATCTAAGTGCTCAAAAGGAGAATTTTATTCTTGTCAGAACTAAAAAGCATTAAATTTGGTTCACGATCTGGTCATAATCAGCAGTCAAAAATGAGTAAAATTTTCCTTTTCGGCTTAAAAGTGGATTATGCTCACTTTCTGTCTGTGATCCGAAAATGGCTAATCGAAACAAAAGAAATGTAAGATATGAAATTTCTAAAGCATCAAATTATGTGTTAGCCACCTAATTTTAATTTTGCTCATTCCTACGCATAGGTACAGGGTGTTCCAGCGAGGACTGAACAGGGACCTATTTTCGACCTTCCTTATATTTTGGAAAAATTCAAAATAGCCAATCGATGTATTTTTTCTTGTAGAATCCAAAAATATCATCGAAAAAATATTTGAACCAGAAACAAAAGAGTTACGCTATGCATCAGGTATTTTTTAAATGGAATGTATCGTTTTTTATACGATTTTTGGAAAGAGTGATTTTTTTTATGTCCGTTTTGATTAAAAGATTTGATTTTGCGATAGCTGTTTATATTACATTTTAATGTTTTACAAACTAAAATTTTAGCTTCACCTGTTTAAAATATACGATAGGTTGGTACAGGTGATCAAGGTAAAATGACGTTTGAATGCTTTGTCAATAAAAATTGACATTATTTTAATTATTGTCGAAGTCTTCACCTAAAAAATATATATTTGACTCTGATCGAAATGAAATACTCTTTGGACGAGAGACTACAGATTGTTATGCTATTTTACAAGTGCCAAGAAAATGCAAGAGAAGCAAGAAGAAGATTTATTGCAAATTTTCATAGAAATATATCCATCAATACAATTCTAAGGATAAAAAACCTATTTGAGGAAAATAAAACTTTACATGATAGAAAAAGAAATATACAAAGAAGAAGAAGAAATCGAGACCAGGCCATTGTAAATTATTTTCAAGTTAATCCAACCAAATCTATTTCGGATGCAGTTCGGGAAGTTCAGTACGGTGGCGGTGTAAGGCGCAGAAGAGTTACCCGAGGGACTGTTCACAGGACTCTGAAAATTCATAAATTTAGGCCTTTTCGTATCCTTCCACTTCAGCACCTAACACCGGCACAAAAAGAACTTCGCTTCCAATTTGTTTCTCAAATGGTAATTCGGCAAGAAAACGAAGACCCTGATTTATTCAAAAATATTGTGTGGACCGACGAAGCTACTTTCACAACATCCGGAGTATTCAACAGACATAATAGTCACCACTGGGCCGTTGAAAATCCAAAAAAGTTCCAGACTATTAAATTTCAAGGGAGGAATTCTATTCATGTTTGGTGTGGGATAAAAAACAATACAATTTTGGGACCAATTGGCAACATGATGGGGCGCCTCCTCATGCCATGCATGATGTGGTTCAATTTTTAAATCGGCGCCATAACGAATGGATAGGGCGAAATGGAACATATGCTTGGCCGCCCAATAGCCCCGACCTCTCAGTTTTGGATACATTTCTTTGGGGCCATTTGAAGAACGTCGTATACAGACAACGAAACGAAAATATTCAAGAGATCATGGGAAAAATTGTCGATGAAATAAACCGCCTTAACTAGGAAAATCATATTGTAACAGCAAGTTTAGAAAGGCTACAAAGGGGTTATCGATGTTGTTTCGAGAAAAACGGCGGTCACATTGAAAACTTATGTTATTAGTAGTTTTATTTTATTATTTAATAATTATTTTTTATTGAATTTCTTTTTCTATCATGTAAAGTTTTATTTTCCTCAAATAGGTTTTTTATCCTTAGAATTGTATTGATGGATATATTTCTATGAAAATTTGCAATAAATCTTCTTCTTGCTTCTCTTGCGTTTTCTTGGCACTTGTAAAATAGCATAACAATCTGTAGTCTCTCGTCCAAAGAGTATTTCATTTCGATCAGAGTCAAATATATATTTTTTAGGTGAAGACTTCGACAATAATTAAAATAATGTCAATTTTTATTGACAAAGCATTCAAACGTCATTTTACCTTGATCACCTATACCAACCTATCGTATACCGGGTGTCAACGATATCGTTTTACACGATGCCATTCAATTGCTTTTTAGGTTAGGATTTTTTTATTTGGGTTAACGAAATATGGTAATTAAGACACATATTTTTCATGAAAAAACAATTGAATATTACTGCCAGTTTTTCCGATATAGGAACCAAGTTAAGAATTTCAAATGGAACCCTGTATATTATTTTACATAGTTTGATAGAGTTTAGAATAACCTTTTCAATGACATATCACACGTTATATGTTTTTTCAAAATGGCGGACCAGGAAGCGCTTTTTCAAAATTCAATATGGCGGTCGTTTCCCGATACCGATGAAATTTTTGTTTGACAAATTATTAAAATATTAAACAAAATCGGGTTTTCGATAGATTTTAATCAAATTTAAAATCAAATTTTTAATTTATCACAAAATGGGATAAGTTTAATTTTTTCTCTAAAATGTGAACTTTTTCTTAAATTTTCTCAAAGATTTTAAATAGAAAGTTGTATTTATTAAATATTAGTATTAAAGTATATCTTATTAGTTACACGAAATCGCATAACAAGCCGTATTTTTGCTTTTTGTTTCAGAAAAAATTGATAAAACCTTGCTGATATACATTTTTCCTAATACATAACATGAAACAAACACACACATATTATTAATCAGAAAATCCTGGAATATGTTTTATTGTTTATTGATAAGTAATTTTGTATTATTTTGACATTTTATGACTGTTGTCTTATTTTAGGAAAGCGAGAAAAAATCACAAGTAGTATTAATTTTATTTTACCGGTAGATACGGTGCAGTAACATGAAAGATGACTTAACTAAGGTAAGTAGGCCTTGGAAACAATTGCATAGGGATGCCATTATAATTTTCATTAGATTTAACCAGAAACGTCAAAAGTATTGTTTTGTATCGACATTTCTGATAACTTTCGTTACATTTTTACACTGAGAAGTGGTTCTAGTTAGTTTTAAAAATAAATATTATGGTTTATTCAAGAGAACATCAAATTGACATGCTCCTTATTTATGGGGAATGTCGCAAAAATTCAAGGGATACAGAGAGATTATACCAGGAACGCTTTCCGAATCGTGACGCTCCTTCACATGCATATTATCCTTGGCTAGTACAACATTTAAAACATGAAAATAATGGTGGTGTCCATGCTAATGGCAATGATGGTTTCGTAGTAAGCGAAGAAGTGGAAACAAACGTTTTAGCGTACATCGAGTATGACCGTACAGCTTCCCTTCGTGAATTAGGCAAACAGTGCAATACGTCCCATGAAAGCGCCAGAAAAATTTTAAAGAAACACGGGTTTAAATCGTTTAAGTATCAAATTCACCACCACCTATTTGAAAATGACTTCCAAAGACGACTTATTTATTGCAATTGGTTTTTAGATAATTATAGAATAAGTCCTGTGTTTCATCATAAGATTATTTTTTCGGACGAATCAAGGTTTACTAATCTAGGGATGTTTAATAGAAATAATTTTCGTTATTGGGCAAAGGAAAATCAACGATTAGTAAGAGAAGGTGCCTTCCAGGAACGTTTTGGAGTTAATGTTTGGTTAGGCGTTGTAGGACTAAGCGTTATTGGTCCAATATTATTCCATCAACCTTTAACTGGCGAGATGTATTTGGACTTTCTCGAAAATGAAATTGAACATTTTATAAATAATTTGCAGCAAAATGACGATTTAGTTTACCAACAAGATGGCGCCCCTGCTCATAATTCAAGAATTGTTGCAAATTACTTGAATGAACGATTTGGTGAGAACTGGTTGGGAACCAATGGACCAATTCGATGGCCAGCGAGGCCGCCTGACCTAACCCCGCTTGATTTTTCTATATGGGGCATCTGAAAGAAAAAGTGTATGCAACTCCTGTAATATCGTTGGAAATGTTAGAAAATAGAATAAGACGAGCCGTTGAGAGTATCTCAGAACAGCATTTACGAAACCTGCTCGCAGAAAATGTTGAGAGAGTTACACTATGCCAAGAACAAGGCGGACAGCGCATAGAACATTTAATTGAGTGACTTTTGTATTAATTGTGAAAGTTTGATTTTAAATTAGCATTAAACCCAATAAAAACCCCCATATTTGTTTATTATTTCTACCTATAATTCAAAAATATCTTCGGTGTTAGAAAATGGCCGCCATATTGAATTTTGAATAAAAGCTTCCTGGTCCTCCATTTCGCAAAAAATCAACTTGTGATGGGAATTCTAAGTTCTATCAAACTGTGTGAAAAAATATACAGGGTTCTTTTTAAACTTCTTGACTTAGGTCTAGGTATTTCCGGAAAAACCGAAAGCCTACCGGTAAAATAAAATTAATACTACTTGTGAATTTTTCTCGATTTCCTAAAATAAGACAGCAAAAATCATAAAATGTCAAAATAATACAAAATTGCTTATCAATAAAAAATATTCCGAAATTTACTGATTAATAATATGTGTGTGTGTTTCATGTTATGTATTACGAAAAATGTATATCGGCAGAGTTTCGTCAATTTTTTCTCAAACAAAAAGTAAAAATGTAACGAAAGTTATCAGAAATGTCGATACAAAACAGTACTTTTGACGTTTCTGGTTAAATCTAATGAAAATTATAATGGCATCCCTATGCAATTGTTTCCAAGGCCTACTTATCTTAGTTAAGTCATCTTTCATGTTACTGCACGGTATCTACTGGTAAAATAAAATTAATACTACTTGTGATTTTTTCTCGCTTTCCTAAAATAAGACAACAGTCACAAAATGTCAAAATAATACAAAATTACTTATCAATAAACAATAAAAAATATTCCAGGATTTTCTGATTAATAATATGTGTGTGTTTGTTTCATGTTATGTATTAGGAAAAATGTGTATCGGCAGAGTTTCGTCAATTTTTCTCAAACAAAAAGCAAAAATATGGCTTGTTATGCGGTTTCGTGTAGCTAATAAGATATACTTTAATACTAATATTTAATAAATACAACTTTCTATTTAAAATCTTTGAGAAAATTTAAGAAAAAGTTCACATTTTAAAAAAAAAATTAAACTTATCCCATTTTGTGATAAATTTTTGATTAAAATCCATTGAAAACCCCATTTTGTTTAATATTTTAATAATTTGTTAAACAAAATTTCATCGGTATCGGGAAACGACCGCCTTATTGAATTTTGAAAAAGCGCTTCCTGGTCCGCCATTTTGAAAAAAAAATATAGCTTGTGATATGTCATTGAAAAGGTAATTCTAAGCTCTATCAAACTATGTAAAATAATATACAGGGTTCCATTTTAAATTCTTGACTTGGTTCTGATATCGGAAAAACTGGCAG